>WNWK01000011.1:285000-885000 GCA_009830355.1 Cherax destructor
AAACAGGACACTATCTCCCGACGCAGGTCTCAATACAGAGGTTGACCTGTTGAGCGTTAGACCATCCATTGGTCTAACTGAGGTGGAATCTCGCACCACATCAACAGCGAAGGGCCACTACGCAGTAGATGCCTAAGACGGTTATAGAGAGTGAACGCAGGAGTCAGTAACGCAACGCAGGCAAGCAGCAGACAGTGCCTGGCCCTTGGCCAGGCTGCGGGCAACAGGAAAACTCAGGAAACCTGTCAAAGGTATATAAAGGTATGATTGAAAAAAGGCCAAAGAAAAAAAAAAGACAAGGCAAGAAACTAATGAGTCGTATTACACTTAAAAATTTTGACGTTCGAAGAGCGACAAAAAAAAAAATGAATTATATGAATAAAAAATAGGAACTGGCACAAGGCTAAAAAATGCATGAAATCATTAAGTATGCAGTATGAAAAATACCGGCTGTTATACCGGCACAAATATCTGAAATCGACGGACCTTAAAACGGGCAAACATTAACTGAAAAACTATGTCCCCTTTCAATGCTCTATTTTACATTATAAATACATTATATATAAATATATATATATATATATATATATATATATATATATATATATATATATATATATATATATATATATATATCGTACCGAATAAGTAAAACTTGCTATTTTGTCTTAAATAGCAATGCACTTCTTGCCGAATAGGGCAACCAAAAATTTGTGAATGCAATAATTTCGCAAAAATCTTCTGAACCATACGAAAAATAATATATTTCATTGTTTGTTTATTATTAAATTATTGTAAAGTTATTTAAAATATATTTAGTTGGATTATGCTAAATTAAATTGCGCTTTTTATAATAAGGTTAGATAAGTTTTCTAATGTTCTTTTGGTACGAACTTATTAATTTTTACATTAACATAAATGAAAAAATATATATCTTTAAAAGTATAAGAGAAAATTTTAGAAAGGCCTTAATTTTAAATGAGTACTTAGCTAATTGACTAAATTTATATATCCGGCAGGATAATATATATATATATATATATATATATATATATATATATATATATATATATATATATATATATAATATATATATATATATATATATATATATGCAAAAAATCACAGTAAACAGGTGATATCAAAATATGCAAAACAACCACTATGAAAAATAGAAGAATTCAAGCGCTTTCGTACTACTCACATTATCAAGGAACTATAAAAGGAAACGTGAGAAGAAGGCTTATAAAGAGGCAGAATACACATCACATAACAAAGACAACACCTCACAGTAGCAGTAACATCTCACGACTCTGTGAAGAGGAACATAAGAAAGGACCTGAAATCTCTTCCATATATATATATAATATATATATATATATATATATATATATATATATATATATATATATATATATATATATGTATAAATGTTTGAGAAACTCTTTGCAGCATTGAACACTGTAATGACCAAGGGTATGAATAAATGAGTGTACAACAACGAGAACGGGTGTGCATCAGTGAAAATGCTTGTATAAATGCAGACCAGTGTATCACTGAAAACGAGTGTTCACTGAAAATGGGTGTGCATCAATGCAACGGGTATACGTCAATGAAAACAGGTGCACATCAACGAATAATGGTTTGCACGAACAAAAACAGGTGTATGAGTGCAGTTGATGACAGCAAGTGCTACAGTGATGGAATTAGTTGTACACAGCATAAAGCACTGGGTCTGTGTATTCATTCAACAATTTTAAGAGAACATAAGAGATGCGTATAGGAGAGAGAAGCTTACGACGACGTTTCGGTCTCATTTGGTCCAAGTCGGACCGAAACGTCGTTGTGAGCTCCTCTCTCTTTCTTCTTAGCGGGTTATTTGTGTATTGTTCCAGTCACGGTATTGTGCCTTTTTGGTTCTTTCTAAATAGCTCTCAAATTATAATTGCAATAAACTGGAACATCTCTTTACTACCACTAGCAATTGCAACTACCGGAAGTAAGGTAACGACACATGACAAGAGAACACAACCACAAAACAGTGAGAGGGAATAAAAAGAGACATAGTCCCAACTATATTCAGAATTCTATCCCAGCACAACTTCTGCAAGTTGCACAGAGGAGTGAGTGACGAGTGTGGCAGCAAGTGTCGTAGTGTCAGCGGCATTAATGACGGCGACGACGGCGACGGCGGCGACGAAGGCATTTGAGAGATAACTCGTTAAGTATGAAGGGTCCAAGAACTTTCAACACTCTCCTTTCAAATTTGAAAGGAAGTACCAGCAAACTCCTAACTGCATTGGATCAGTCAGGTTGTTGGTGCTTGGTGCACTAGTCCGATGTAGGCAAGCAGGGATTTCCCTAAGGAAATTATCTGGCATTTTCTTAAAGACAGAGTTTAATTAATAATTCTATTTACATTTAATAACACGCCACTGAGACGTTTCCACCCAGCATCTTCTCTGTGTTTATTATATACCCTACTGGTCACGCTCCAGGAAAGACAAGGTGAGTAGTATTGATGGTCTGAAATTTTAATTACGGATAACTAGACAATATTTTGTAAGTGTGACTAACAACAAAAGCCAGGGGGGGGGATAAAAGTAATAATAATAGCAAGAGTAATCAGTTTCCCAGCATGAGGAGGATAGCGCGAGAGTGAAAGTGGAGGGGAGAACGAGAGGATGATGAGTAGAAGCAAAGGGGAGACTGAGGGAGGACAAGTGGAAGGCTGATTGGCGGCCAATGAGAGGCTAAGGGAAGGCTAAGGGCAAAACGAAAGCAGATCACATGCAAGGGGGTCTGCTGGGACTTTTCTATTGGGAAACAAGGGTTTCCAGGGAGGAAGGAGGCAAGGGAATAAGTAGGTCATCAATAGGGTTGTTTTTCCCTGACACAGGTCTGATCCGGGAAGGGTTAACTGCGTCCCCCTCCTCCCTAGTGGACTCTCATAGTTGAGGGAAGAAACCAGAGTACATCGGGTGCAAGATGATAAGAATACGAGACAAAATCGTGAAGAGGCTGAGTACAAATTAAATTCAAAATGAGAGGAAATGCCAAACACAAAAAAGACTGAGGTCACATAAGTACCAACACCCGTCTGAGAACTGCCGCAGTAGCCTCACATTTACCATGACCTCCACGGTGTGACGCTCGCAGGTCACCACAACATCCAACACGCATGTGTCACCCCACCTCCAGGAACCAGCGAGGTTAAAATTAAGGGAAAAATATAATAACAATGACACTGAGGGGTATAACACGCAAACTGCAGTAGATATGACGGGGTGGGTAGCGTTTACGAGAGAAGAGGAACGGGGCGTTTATGGAAAAGAGGGCAACTATGACACGCTTATGAGGAAAGGCGGGTGTAGTCCTTAGGGTGATTGGGGGAAGGAGGGGGACAAGTGTTATGCTTACATCTAGGATTACGTTAGATGTGGCAATGATAAGTAGAAGTTAAACATGGTTACTTGGGGGGTGCAGGGTGGAACACATATGTGGCCATCATATGTGGTAGTTACAGTGTATGTGGAAGTATTGTTTAGTTATGTTGTCATGTGTGATAAAGTTCAATGCTTTAGTCTTGTCTTCAGGCAGGAGGAAAGAGCCTTCAGCTTTTCTATCCTTGACTCTTACACTTAGATAATACAAGCAGATAGTTCTTCTCGTCAGATAGCCTCGATGTGGGCATTCATGTCCTCTACTATCTGTCTTTTTCATGTACTCCAGTGTACGCCCTTCTCCCCTCATATCAATTCCCTCACGCCACTCTCCCCTTTTCCTCTCTTCCCACCTCGCCTCTCCCCTCTTCTTACCTCTCCTCTACAATACTCATCCCTGCACACCATCCCCTCCTTAATCCTCTACTTTTTATCTCTCCGGCGTCTCCCTCAACTTTCTGAATCTCTCCTCTTTTTTTTTTCCTTTTAGTTCTCTTGTCTCTCCCCTCACTATCATCGAGTTATTTTTATTCGTTCTCATTTACGCTCCTGCTCTCACACTTTCTCTACTTTTTCATCCCTTCTCTCTCTCACTTGGTCAGATTCCTTTACTCTCTGCATGCTTGTTCCCTCCGTCTCTCTCTCTATGACATTTGTTTGTTATTCTTTAACATCCCTCCTTTTACACACAGGAAAAATTGCCAACATACTGCTATCTTCAAGAGGGAGCTTGATCCATTCCTCAATTTATTTCCGGATCAGCCAGGCTGTGGTTCATTCGTCTTGCACCAGCGGAGTCACCCTTCAAGGATAAACTGAACGGGTCATCGTATAAATAAGACCCCTTGCAGGACGCTACTTTCTGAAGGAAAAAAATATACCATTGTATCTCAGTTACGAGAAGACAACACAAAGCGCGAAACATGATTTTACTGAGGCAACGTTTCGATCTACAATAGTGAAAAGACACAGATTACATAAAAAAAATTAATCCAGCCAGTGTTTGGCTCTATGTAGAGCTTTATCAAGTCATATGACTTCATAAGCCCTATTCAGGGCGAAACACAGCGGAGGAACCTTTTCAGCTAATCTGTCTTCTCTTCACTACTGTAAACATCACTTTCTGCTTTATCCAACCTTAGTTAAATCAGAACAGATGCTGCGCAATATACTTACAAAAATCTGACAGCGTTCCGTTGTCACACTCACCTGCAAAAACAAACAAAAAAAACGTACAAAAATCGAAAGCAGACAAGTACAACTGATGATTTTAACTCAATTAAGCCCTACTAGATACCTTGATAATTATATAGTAAAGGTTCAGTAACGCTTGCGAAGCGTTACTGAACCTTTTAAGTGGCAATCGGATTCTTTAAGATAAAAAAAAATATTGAAGATTTACAACATTGAAAGGCCAACAATTTGCATACATCTTCTAATGTAAATGCAAAACGGAGAGTTAATTACATAATACAGAAGTTAAATAAGTAAATGAGACATCAGGAAAATTGACTTTTGAGGAAACAATGATTCTCTTAAAATAAAAAAAAAAGTGCACTTACTCACTCCTCTCCTGTTTCTCTTCTACTTCCTCTCTTATTTTCATTCTCTTTACTGCACCACTACCACCATCTCGTCTTGCTTCTCTTTCTCTTCCTCCGCCTCCGCTTTCTCCTCCCACTCCAATTATACCTCCTCCTCCGCCTCTTCGTCTTCATACGTTCATACAACTTTATGTCATCCCACCTCCCACAAAAATACAGATTCATCCCCCCTCGACCCACCTCCATCAGCATCTCATGTTGAGCAAAAGATCTACAGTCCAAAATTTCCTTCCTCAGCAGATAGAGTGAGAGTCGGTATCTGGGGAGAGTGAGTGATGCTGCCAGTGAATGTGGGATGGGGGATCACCTTGGCCAAATTGAGTAGAATATGTCAAAGGCGACGAAGCGAAGCCTGCTGGAGGAGGATTTCAGTAATGGGCCTCCTTTTTCACCGGCGGGAATATGCGGGCGGGGCCCTGGGGAGGTTGGTGGGGATGGGGGGGGAAGGATGAGCGTTGGTTTTGCAATGACGGTCACCACAGATTTTTTTGGATGTGTGAATAACTAAAGTGTAACGAACACTTGTCATTGTTCAGTTGTAACTCACGTGGAGACAGAAACTTAGGAGATAAAATTGATCTCTATATTTCGACCCCTCTCTGGGATCCTCTTGTGCTGAAGAGGACCCCAGAAGGGGGTCGAAATATACAGATCAATTTATCTCCAGAGTGTCTGTCTCCACGTACATTATCATTGAGTTTTGGATGCGTGTTCACAGCTCTGTTTACCTATATGTCGTTAAGGGAGCAGAGCTCTAACTGTGGTATTCAGATTTCAGTGTGCTGGTGGTCATATAATTACGTAACTCTGCTAGTAGTTGTAGCATTTGCTACCTCCTACTTCTTGTTCCCCGTTCCTCTGTTCGTTCTCTAAAATCTTTCTAATATCCTCATTGCACCACTTTTTTTCAGTTTGCAATTGATAATTCTTCATCTCCATGTAGAGGGCGCTACGAAATCCTCTTTATTTTATCAACTAGGTTGCATTCTCGGAATCAATGTTAGATTTTGCCTAGTTTAAACTCCACAAACCTTATTACCAATAATGCAAAGGAGACAAGAAGAAATATAAAACTTTAAGAATGAATAAATACATGTGTAAATATTATCACATGTTAATATTAGAGGAAATGAGAGAGAAAGATAGATAGATGATAAATTAGCAGGAATAGCAACACACACAAAAAAAAATTAAACTGCAGTTTTAGAGAAACACTGAAGTAAATTACCAGGACAATAAAACTTAAAAATCTAAAGCAGTTAATGGGAGAAATAAAGCATTACAAGAAATATATGAAACAAGTTTATGGTAAGAAAGATGGAAAAATAAAGAGGAGAGACGGAGGTACCAGGAATATTTTGTATTATATGTATATGTGACACCTAGTTGGACCGTACTACCCTGTTAGTTTTAGGCCTGGTTTGCCGCGAGTTTGAACCCTCCGTTAGGCGAGTATATGTGGCTGGTTGATGCAGCAGCTGCAGGAGAGGAAAGACAATGCAGCGTGTGGTGACCCCGGTAAGCAAGTGAAAAATAAATGAACATTGCATATGCCCAGTGAACAACGAGTGAACACCAGTGATGATGAACTCTGCCTGGTTATACTCAAGTGAATAATAGGTGAATAACAGCAACGCCAGGTGAACATTATGTGCACACCGCTGGTTCAAGGACCCAGAGACAAACTAGGTACTTCGGGCGAGATTGAATTTGGGGCGGGCAGCCTGGCGGTGCCTGAGCATCATATCTCTCGATCCTCAGTAATTGTTGCTACCATTACTCTCCCAGCTGGCTCCTCATACACACACACACACACACACACACACACACACACACACACACACACAACACACACACTTGGAATGACTTGGATGAGGCACTGGTCGGGAAACAATGCACAGCTTCACGAGTAGATACGATAAATCCAAGAGGCCAGAAAACAATGATGCCGGTCAAAGTACTCAACTAGGTGGAGGCAAGAACAGAGTCTAGATCCCCGCAAATGCAATTCGGTGAGCACAAATTTGAGAGTACACGCCCACCGATCTAGGCATGGAGAAAAACATTCTTCTCTTGTTTGTTTATAATACAGAAATCCTTCAGTATATGAGCGGTGCCTCTGAAAGAAAAACAAGAAACTTGCATAAGGAAGAAAACTAAGAAACTAAATAAAAACAGCAATAGGTATGCAGCATGTGGGCCAGCGCGTGGCTAGCAGCAACAGCCTGGTTGACCAGGCAAGCTCCAAACAAACCTGGCCCATGACCGGGCTGCGAGAGTAGGAAAACTCTCGACATCCATCAAAGGGCTAAAGGTAACCTAAAAGTACTCATATTGGTTATAAAATGGCGGTGAGCACTACCTGGAATTCTGACTGTAAAATGTTTTCTTCTGCTTCCCAAGTTGGGACTTTACAGACAAACCCATCACGGTTATAACTTAACTAATTAGAATGTCCAACTCAAGTATCGGGAAAATCAATTCTAAAGGGGTAAAATCTGATACACTCAAAGACAGGAAAAATTAAAAATTTTACTGAAAAGATTCTCTTTGTACAATCCAGAATACATCTTCAAACACAGAGCAATTCCATGGGATTGCTCGTACTGTGAAAATATGCTACAAGGGTGCACAAGGTGAATGAGAAACAACTCTAACATAGTTACAATATGTCAACAACCAATATATATGTACCTTTAATGAGTTTCGAGAGTCTTTCTTCTCCCGGAGCCCGGCCATGGGCCAGGCTGCACAAGTCCCAACACGACCCAATCACGAAGTCCATACATACCCAGCACAGTCCACAAAGCTGGGTAAATACTAGTCTACTCACTACTTAGTATGCAGAATCAAGTTTCTCTAAGACTGGGCCCTCACATGACAGTTTAGAACTAAGTCAAGTACACCAAACATAAGCCAAGACCAACACCTCCAAGCTTATCATAGTCCATCCCAAGACATATAGTACACTATGCTAAAGCAGACAAGGCATAAAGCATACCCTGTTTAAGCACACAAGGCATAAAGCATACTCTGTTTAAGCACACAAAATATATAGCACACAAGATATATGGTGTACTCGCGTAAACAAAAAAAGAAAACATTTAGTGTACACCACTTAAGTACACAGGTCCACACAGTTCAGGATGATCAAAGTCTGCACGTGTCTAGAAGTAACGTCCACACAATGGACACAAGCTTCAGACAAAACAAAGCTCAGAAGTTCTGAGTCCCAGAAACGATTGGGTAAAAAGGTGTCTGAGTGTGTGTGTGTGTGTGTGTGTGTGGAAGGCTGCTCCTGGTAGTATGCCAGCCAGTAACACCACCAACACTGTGTAGATGACGCAGCCAGTAACACCACCAACACTGTGTAGATGACGCAGCCAGTAACACCACCAACACTGTAGATGACGCAGCCAGTAGCACCACCAACACTGTGTAGATGACGCAGCCAGTAACACCACCAACACTGTGTAGATGACGCAGCCAGTAGCACCACCAACACTGTGTAGATGACGCAGCCAGTAGCACCACCAACACTGTGTAGATGACGCAGCCAGTAGCACCACCAACACTGTAGATGGCGCAAAGGCGACACCACCACATCTTATTTATTACAAAAATAACTAACCTATCGTTCATTTTGAAAATAGTAAGAGATAATACTATGGGTTAGTACAACAGATATCCCTAGTTACAATAAAACAATACTAGCACAATAAACACCAGTAATATACATGTTACGTTGTTCTTAATCCAAGTACTGGAAAATATAACAAATTATAAAATTTTAATAAAAGGGATTCAAAATGAGAGAGAATATGGAAAAAAAAACTAGCAAAGACAAAGGAAGAACCGAAACTAGTCAGTAGTCACACATATAAAGGAAAACATCTATGGACAAGGCAGTAATACTGAAGAAAATTATCAGAGAAAGATGGGTATATAAGGAGCTAATGATAAGGTACTGAGAGATCTTTATAAAAGAATGGGTAAAAAAAAAAAAATCAAAGCGAATTGACACACAAGAGTGAAAAATGTCCAAACAACTGAAAACTAGACTATGATAAAGACTCTGGGACCAGACATATGACCAGGAGTATTGAGAGGAGCCGGAGTATTGTGCCTACCAATAATAATGATCTACATTCTGTGTACAACATGTCAGCAAAGACAGGGATTGTGAACAACAATTGTGGTATACACCATTATAAATGAAGAGACAATAGGCTCTTTAGCTCATAACAACGGAAAGGGTCCGGGATCAGTTTTGGTAGGGGAGCTGTCTCCTAGTTCCTGTTGATCCTGTTCACCTAGCAGTAAATAGAGACCTAGTAGTTAGTCAACTGCTGGGTTTCAGCAGTTGATTAACTATTCTTGACTTTCAAGAATTAGCCTGGGTTATTTAAAGTCATCGGGGTTAGTAACCCAAATAAAACCTACTTCGAACCCCGCAAGCTCATTGCTATTATTTTCACATTCAGAACACAACACAAATTATCTCGGGTGTTAAGTATCGTACGCGTCCTACGCAACAAAAAATACTGATCGTTTTCTAATATTAAAAAGAAAATGGGACTAACTTGTATGCTACACTGGACTCGCAATACAGCGAACGCTGTAAATAATAATCTAGCAAACATGATCAGGAAGTGTTAGGGTTGAAGACCTGTCGAGGAAAAGATTTATTATAAAAAAAAAAATCAACATGGATTTAGAAATGGCAAAACTTTCCTCACAAAGCCTGGGAAGTTTTATGAGAGACTCGAAGACATCATGCAAAGAGACGTGGACAGATGGCTGCTTTTGACGCGGTGCCCCTCCAGAGACTGCTTCACAAGCTCTAAGAACATGCAAGGATTTCAGGCAAAGTGCTTCAGTAGAGCAAGGAATATCCGAGTAACAATGACGGTGAAAGAGGAAGTGTCAGCCACGGCAGCAGTGATAAGCGAGTTTCCCCAAGAAACAGTTTTTGATGCTACATTTGCTACCTCAGTTGCTACTTCTACTTCTGCTGCTGTTGTTACTTCTGTTTCTCATTCTCCTCCTACTTATGCAGCTGCTGATGTCACTGCTGTTATTATTAATATTATTTAATTCGTCACTGAAAATTACCTGGCGGGGTGCGGAAAGTTGGAGTGCTTTTCACATGTTGAAAGTGGCACAGCCGAGCAGCCAACGACATAGCACAGCCGAGCAGCCAACGACATAGCACAGCCGAGCAGCCAACGACATAGCACAGCCGAGCAGCCAACGACATAGCACAGCAGTGGTGACCGCTGGCTTACTCGTATTGGACTCAATGGTATAAATATTAGGGCTCTTATTAGTTCGGATACATACAAGATATCCACCAGCAAGGATAGAAGTCTATCCTTACTAGTGGATATAAAACAGACGAATGCGATTGGTGGTTGTGAGGAAGAGACTACAGGAAGGCTTAGACAATTAAGAGTGATCCAAGAAGTGAATACCTGAGACCAAACCCAAGTTCAATGAAGCCAGAGACGGAGAGAGAAGTTGAGGGACAGCTTAGTACATGAAGAAAGAAACTTCGAACGTCGATCAAGGTAAAAATACCTTCTATCTTGAGGCCAACATCGGAAGAGCATATAAAGGTGATAAATCTAAGGACTTAAATCTTCCAGGGCACAACATAAGTCAAGCCAGTTACTGAGTATACAGTACTACCTACTGCTACTAGCATAAAATTCTCACATTATCTAGCAACCAGCAGTTTAGTTCTGGAGTTCAAGACAAGAATGGGAGAACTGAACCTAACATCCTTAAAGAGCAAAAAACAGGCGAGTTATGATTAGAACGTGTAAAATACATAGAAAGCTAAGGAGAGACCGATAACAGAAAAGGGAAACAAGATAAAATGGATGGATGATACAAAAACCAGGAAAACAACGAAAATACTTTTTTAATCTATGATTAAGAAAAAACTACAGAATAAGAGGGAAGAGGAAGTCGTAGAAGCAAACTGTATACATAGTTACAAGAGTAATTACAATAAGACCCAAGGGACTGGGAACCATCAAAAAGCCGGTCGAGTGTATCACAAAATGGAAGACCAGAAGCCGTGACCCGACCCCCGAAAGCACAACTTGGCAAGTACATAAATCAACAAACTACCCATAATCAGCTCATCCAGATACGGCTGATAAGTGTCACACACAACTAACTGAACAATAATAATCTTCCCTTCCAAGTCTTCTAAAAAATATTGGGTTGAACAGCTTGTTCTCCTGCGAATTTCACGCAAACTGCACCATTAATGTCAGCAGTCTAGAAGTGAGATTAGGATGCTGAGTTACTTGGTTAGGTTTAAAGCCTGTCGACTGCACGCGGGTCATTACGACCCCCAATTCGAATGTACACTGTCAAGAATACTTAACTATCTAAAGCAGAAATTAATTTAAACTCTGAGTGTATAAACACAGATACATACACTGAGATACATAACCTGAGATAAATACACTGAGATACGTACACTAAGATACATACACTGAGATACATATACTGACATACCTACACTGCCATACATACACTGAGTTACACACACCTATTGGTGTCCGAGGTGAGTCTGGTGGTGTTTTCACCACCAGACTCCCTCACCCTATATCTCCTCCGTCCATTGTTCAACTGGCAATTATTATGGACCTCCCTCCCCCTCCTGCATCACCCTGCAACTGAATGCTCGCCTTGCAACTACTACTGCAGCGAGCTGCTTCATATAATACTCGGGTTCAGTCCACCGTAGCGCGTCCTCCCGTGTGTGTGCTCGACTATTTGTGAGTGCGGGGGTCAAGTCACGGCTCCTGGCTCGGCCTCTCAGCGCTCCACTGGCGTGTTTGACTGCGTGCTTGCATGAGTGCTTGTGTAGGTGACTGCATGAAGGCTTGCGTGAGTGACTGACTGCATTAGTGACTTGGTAAACGCTTGACTGGGTGACTTTTTAGACAGCGTGAAAGCTTAGAAGAGTGCTAGACTGCAAGAGGACTAACAGCTTGTGAACTGAACTGCACGATATCTTGACACCTTATGTACTTGACTGGGTGTATGTCCGTGATCGTGGTTGAGGTTATATCTGCTACCAGGATTTCTCTTCTGTTTGACGGTTCCTTTTAAGTGCTTTGATAATTACCCGAGGGTTACAAGAGGGGTCACAGCGCCCCCCGCGGCCCGGACTCAGAAGATGCCTCCTGGTCGATGACTTGTTTAATAAGACTGTTAGTGCTAGCCGCACGCAGTCCAAGGTATGCACCACAGCCCGGCTAATCAGTATTCTGCTAGTTTCTTTCTATCATTTTCATGGGAGTTTTTTTGATCATTCTCAGTTCTACAGTCGCCGTTATCCATCGGGTTTAGAACCTCTCCCTCTTCACTTTGAATAGTATCAACAATAACATGTTTATTTAAAAGATTATCGAACGGAGTATCGAGCGCTGTGTGAGCCTCACGGATGTAGAAAAAAAACATACCACGGGTGGGGTTAGAACCCGCGATCAAAGAGTCTCAAAACTCCAGACCGATTACGATTACGATTTCGTGACTCACGGATGTAGCGCTGTACATAGCCAAATAAAGCTACTCTTAAAATCCCAACAGGTTTTATTACAAAAACTGGGAAGCGCTAAACTAATTAGAGTCATAAAGCACTTCGTGAAGGAAAGGCATTCATTTTTGATCCGGGGGAAGGGAAGGATAGTTCCAATTGCTTGGATAAAGAGCCCTTCACCAGCATTAAGAATCTCCGTCAAAGTTTGCAAGAGTTTTAAGAGAGCTGGATGAGAAAGGAATACCACAAGTGGTTCTCCTCTTGAGCTCCCGGCTGCCTCACTCTGATGAAACCTTGCTATAACCTGCCGCCCAACATTGCCTCCTTGTATGCTATCCTTCACCCGCCCTGGGCTTGCCAGCCAGCCGCCTCCAGGCTCCTCTCGCTGATGCATAGTGGATGTAGCGCTACCAGACACTGACTCAGACACATAGACTCACACTCCCGGCTCTTGGAGCCGGGAGACAGTGGACCTAGTAGCGACTAACGAGGAGCCGTGAATCGTCCCTTGCTGCTACTATGCAAGAAAAGGCATCAGGATGATATAGTATAACAAGTGGGGTGCCCCAAGGATCAGTGTTCCTCCCACTACTGTTACTGATTTAAGTCAGTTGACGGCCTAGGAGAATGATCGAACAAATGGCGACTCGAGTTTAATCTACAGAGGAGCATAGCCATAATAATTGGTTAAAGGAAGATAAGACAGAAGAGGGAGTACAGTTTTGGAAAAGAAATCCTACAAAAAAATTAATGAAAGGGAAAAACCTAGGAATGAACATCACACAGAACAAATAATAATCAAAGATGGGCATCAACTAAGTAACGTCTGCAGGAAACCAGGATTGATGACTTCATTGATACAAATGAAAAGTCGTAAAATATCTCCAGTAGATAAAAGTAGCATTTTCTTGCAATCAGAATATTAATTATATTTCAAGCCAAGCACTAAACCTATATGCATCCTTCATCTCAATGAGCGGTATAAACTCGATCCTCCGTTTGCCAATTGCCAGACAGACGTCCTTGCCCCCTAAAAAAAAATTTAGTTAACACCCCATCAAGGGCAGCGAACAAGTCCCAGCATTGTTTTCATCGCCCTAATGTGTGCCATAACAGCCTCGTTTGGGCCCAGTGTTCTGTTGATCTTTGAACTGTGTACACATTTATTACCTCTGTTGCGTGGTTTGTAATCAGAGCCTACTTTAATATCTGCTGCCTGTTGTCGTAAGTGGAGCCTACTCTTTACCTGGTTCTTTTCTTCAGTACCTGAGCCTTCTTTTACCTGGTTCTTACCTTCAGCACCTGAGCCTTCTTTTACCTGGTTCTTACCTTTAGCACCTGAGCCTTATTTTACCTGGTTCTTACCTTCAGCACCTGAGCCTATGTTTATCACATCAAAACACTGAACATTATTGAAAGTGAAAAGTGTCGAGGAGCAGGTGATCCTCTCTCTTTTTTTTTTAAGTTCCGGTTTATTGATTAACCTGGCTCTTCTACTCCCATAAACCCGTGTCATGAGTACCAGTCTTTATTTACTGTACCGACAAATACTTCATAACTCACGTAGATACAGCAAACCTTTATTATAAGCAACGCTTCTCTTAGTGAAAGCTTCGTCAAGTTAAGAGAGATTGTAACTTATAAAAGCTCACATTGAGCGTAAAGTCTTAAAACAAAATTGTGTTCTGTTAACGTATTTTAGATCGTACAATAACGATATATTTTAGGCGCGTTAACCATTAATGTGAACCTCGCCTACAAATTCGAAATAGGTATTTCCTGAGCTGAATAACCTCACACGGATCTAGCGCTTTACACAAACACTATAAAAATATAGGTATTGGTAAGAGGTTAATGCTCCATTACACTATAGTTGGAAGCCAGGCCTGGTCAACCAGGTTGTTGATGCTAGTGGCCCACAGAGCCATCACAACTCAGCTCAACAGACACTTGCAGGAGTTAGCTGCCCAGTTTCCTTCTGATGTCCAAAATACTAATTCCATCCTTCCCCCATATATAAAAACATAAACACTCAGTCAACCTTCAATACCTTTTCGCTTTTGAGAAATTTACGACCAATTTCATCGAATTTCCCGGAGGAGGATCGAGGCATTAAAAGGCGCACCTGGAGATTCCTTATTGAATTTACCAACAAACTGGGAGAAAACTCGCCAATGTCGAGAGAGCTCTCAGAGACAAGCCTTCATTCGGTTAGTTTCCTTTTACATACCTGATAGGTGTAGGAGCGAGTCTCATCATATACAAAAACTTTGTATATTCTAAAACTATTCATAATAAATTTTCACAAACTACACACACTACATTATATATAATATATACATGTGTGTGTGTGTGTCGTGCCGAATAATTAAAACTTACGATTTTGGCTTAAATAGCAACGCTCTTTTTGCCGAATAGGGCAAGCAAAAATTTGTGTATGCAACATATATAAAATCAGTGGTAGGAGGAAACGGAGAAAGATTGCATATTTAATGAAAGGCACGAAGCTAAGACAAAGAGCAACGTAGGTGAGACAGGTAAGGCAATGCATAATAAATGAACACAAGACACAGAGGTAAAAAGACAGATTGATGAAACACTAGGAATATACGAATAGACAGGATAGCCAGGAAAACCCCAGAGAATGATAGCCAGGAAAACCCCAGAGAAGGATAGCCAGGAAAACCCCAGAAAAGGATAGATAGGAAAACCCCAGAGAAGGATAGATAAGAAAGCCCCAGAAAAATATAGACAGGAAAACCCCAGAGAAGGATAGATAGGAAAGCCCCAGAGAAGGATAGCCAGGAAAACCCCAGAGAAGGATGAAGGAAACCCCAGAGGATAGAGGAAACCCCAGAGAAGGATAGCCAGGAAAACCCCAGAGAAGGATAGACAGGAAAACCCCAGAGAAGGATAGATAGGAAACCCCCAGAGAAGGATAGTCAGGAAAACCCAGGGAAAGTAGAAGTAAACGAGACTAAATATGCTACAGGAAAAGATAGAAAAAGAGGAAAATGCTGATACTAAGTCAGAGGTACTGAGAAGTATGGAACAGAATGTATATACCTGCATACCAGAGATTGTTCCACTATGCAAGGCTTTGATCGATATGTGGGCCAGCGAGCCGCCAGTACTAACAGCCTGGTTAACCAGACAAGCACTAGACAAGCCTGGCCCAGGGCAGAACTGCGGTGTAAATGCAAATACCAGAATAAAGTCAATGCAGGGTGTTCTCAAATGAAATAACACAGTAGAACAACAGCACACTGCGGGTGTTCCCACAATGCAACAATAACACAGCAAAACAGCAGCACACTGCGGGTGTACATCAATTTAACTCCTCCCTCTTCCTCACTCTCGTACCTCCAGCTTTATCGCATTTTAGGTTCTATTTTTCTTTCCGAAATTGCTCTAAATCATCTGTTTGGTGTATAGTTCCTGTATACTCCCTGATTTATCAGCAGATTTTGCATGCATAATCGTCCTTACTCTTCTAAATTATCCTAATTTTCTTACTTAATACAATTTCACACTATTTTTTTTTGGGTTGCTAATTTTCCTTCGTAGTTATTATTGCTTGACCTTAGTCGTCGCTTTAATACTGTTAAGTACTGTGAAGAATTCTGTACTCCTGTTTTTGTACTCTGACTTGCGGGGGTCCAGCTAGACGTCCTCTAGGGCTCAAATTCAATGCTTCTCTATGGGAATATGACCTTTACGTCAAACAGTCCAGGACTCTCTCTTCACTGAGACTCGCGTCTGGAAACACTTGTTCTGATTCTTGACGAATCTTACCTGACCTAACCTTCCCTTCTATCCTTCTTTTTTTCTCATCCTTGCCTGCCTTCCCCTCCCTTTCCCCTCCTGCTGTCTTCCCTTTCCCTTTCCCTTCCCTCTTTCACATTCTGCTTCATGTACTCCTCATTAAATGCCGTAAAGAATCTTGATATTTGCGCCTGATAACTTCCCCGGTGTGGGTGGTAGAGATGGTTCGGTGGGGTGGTGTGTGGTGGTGGGGTGAGGTGTGGTGGTGGGGTGAGGTTGTGGGGTGTAGTGTGGTGGTGGGTGAGGGGGTAGGTGGTGGTGAGGGTGGGGTGGGGGAGATTGTTGGGGTTGTGGTGCGGTGGTGGGGTGAGGTTGTTGGGTGGTGTGGTGAGATTGTTGGGGTTGTGGTGGTGGGGTGAGGTGGTGGGTGAGGTGGTAGGGTGAGGTGGTGGGGTGGGTGGTAGGGTGAGTGGTGGGGTGATGGTGGGGTGGTGTGGGGTGGTGGTGGTGTGGTGGTGGTGTTGTGGTGGTGTGAAGTTGTTGTGGGGTGTGGTGTGGTGTGGTGGTGTGGTGAGGTGGTGGGTTGAGGTGTGGTGGTGAGGTGGTGGGGTGAGGTGGTGGGGTGAGGTGGTGGGGTGAGGTGGTGGGGTGAGGTGGTGGGGTGGGGTGGGGTGTGGTGGTGGGGTTGAGGTAGTGCGAGTGAAGTGGAGGGGTGAAGTGGGGGTGGTTGGATGAGATGGGGGTGTTCACCTAATTAGTGTTGCAAGGTCATGTCTCAGCTCCTGGTTCCTCCTCTCTTCCGGCCACTACTGATTTCACTCTCCTGGCTGTGTGAGCCATATTACACCTATTCTTAAACTATGTATGGATTCTACGTCAACCATTTCGCTGTCTAGGTGGTTCCACTTCCTGATCACACTAAGGCTAAAGAAGTATTTCCTAACATCACTGTGGCTCATCTGTGCTTATAACGTCCAGCTGTGACCTCGTGTACCTGAGACCCACCTCTCACTCCCTGCCCGCCCTGTCAATTCCTATGAGTATTTTGTACGTCGTAATCATGTCAGGTCTTGTCCTTCTGCCTTCCAGTGTCGCCAGGTTTAGCACCTCTAGCCTCCCGGGCCCGATGTATACCGTGTATACGAACATAAGAAAAGAGGAACACTGCAATAGGCCTGTTGGCCCATACTGGGCAGGTTCTCCACAAATCCACCTAACCTAACCTAACAGAATATTTACCCAATCCATTTTCAATGCAGAATGGCATAAACCTGGGTAATAGATACCAAAAAACTGGTTTAGAAAGACACTTAAGAAACCACTATGTCCTAGTGTTTGCTTACGTGCCTTTCTATCCCAGTGTTGTGAACGATTCCTTGTTAACGCTCCTGAAAGCTATCCTTAAATTTACCAGTCTCGCGTTTGCTGCAATGCTTATTCGGTTGATGTGCGAGTGTTACCGTACGCGTGCGACTCTTAGTAAGGGAGAAAGCATTTCCGAGTGAGTTTGTTTAGGTGTACTCACCTAATTTTGGTTGCAGGGGTCGATTCATAGCTCCTGGCCCCGCCTCTTCACTTGTCGCTACTAGGTCCACTCTCTCTTCCACTCTCCACTATCTCTTCTTAAAGCTATGTATGGATCCTGCCTCCACTACATCACTCTCCAGATTGTTCCTCTTCCTGACAACTCTATGACTGAAGAACTTTCTAATATCCCTGTGACTCACCTGAGTTTTCGACTTTCAGTTGTGACCCATTGTTGCTGTGACACATTTTCAACGACTACGGTGCTCTTCACACCAACTCCAAGGCTGAGGGACTCATTACCTCATCTTTTGTATATAGTTCTTCTGTCTTCCAATTATGTCCTTGAATTTGTACTGATAAAGCCACTGGATGGCGAAACGTCTACAATAAAGGTACCCAGATGTTGCACATGTGTCTAATTTTCATCAAGATAATTAGAGTTTACTTAGAGTCGCTTCCGGATGTCACCGCCCCTGCGGCCCGGTCCCAGATCAGTCCTCCTGGTTGCTGGCCTGATCGGTCAAGCTGTTAGTGCCCGCCGCCAGTAGTCCAGAGTATGTACCACAATCAGGTTGATCGGGAACTGTTTTGAGGAATCTGTCGAGTTCCCTCTTGAACACATCTAGGAGTTTTTTGACGATCCCCCTTATGAAGGGAGGGAGGAGGTCGTTGAAAAGTCGTGGTCCCCAAACACTTATTGAGTGTTGGAAATAACGTTCTACAGACAGAAATTCTTGTCCCTATATTAAATTATGAAGCCTCTCCTGGTGCTTCATTACCCTCATGATTTTCTTTATAACAAGACGCATCTCAGTGTGCCATTTTGTAATCTAGTCCCTCCTTTCTGTCTCCCTTCAGTTACTGACACTACTTTAGTCAGTTTCCTCTATCTAGCTATCTAGCAACTTGAAGATCGTAATAATGTTGGTAGAATCACCGACAATATGTTAGGTAAAGGACTAGTCTCCAGGAGCTTAGTCAAGCCGTTACCGTACCGCTACCGTAACGGCTTGACAAAGCTCCCAGGAGAGCGAAACGTTGCCACAATAAAATGTCACATTAGTTGCACCTGTGTCCTTTTACTTAACTTGAAGATTATAACGATGGTCTTACATAGTGATTCAACTCCTCTGAAAACCCAGAGAAATATATTTTCAGGTGCCATTATGTCGCTTCCAGTGCCTACAGCATCTCCATTACTTCCTTCATTAGTATAGGGTGTCTTGTAGCGTGAGTTGACTAGTCTTGGCTTCTTCCCTGTTATTACTTTAGTTTCTTCCATACTTCTATGTCATCTGCAGTTAGTTTCTTTCCTTTCCTCTTCACTTTTTTTTTTTTTTAGCCAATTCTCATGTGGCTATGCAGCAAATTTTGGTTCTATAAAAACCCTTCAATCATATTATATTTAGACTATCTCTAACGCTTGCTGTATAGCAAAATATATATATATATATATATATTTTTTAATGAAGAGAATCGAACTCCAGAAAAGGTGATCATATCTCTAAAACGTAAATATTTATGAAGCTTAATGAATTATCATAGTTTACAAATGGTTTATAAAGTGAGGAGTGGACAAAGACAGTCACTGCTAAACTACAGTGACTAGCAACGACGCTCGGGGCCTCCAGCAGCCGTAGCAGCAGGAAGCAGCTCATTTTACGGCAGTGACAATGGAACCCGCGCGGGTGAAAATGGACCAGAATCCAAATCGCTCCTAATGTGCCTGAGCAATTTTTATAGCAAGTCCGCTCGTGCTCGCTGTCTCTTAAAAACTAAGAAGTCCCTCTTATTTCCCTGAAGGACGCCCATGTGGCCGCCCATACACAATGAGGTTCAAGACTTACTACCCAGTGTGGAAGCCTCCACATCACCCCTTCCCTCCCCTCCTACTGTTCTCTCTACCTATCCCTTCTCATATCCTCCCTTCCCTTTCTTCTCGCTACCCTTCCATCCAGGGGAACATAGCTAGCCTTTGTTACCACTGTGTAATTATATAGAACAAGGTAGCAGCATACTACTGATGTATCCAATTTTGTTTAAAAAATACACCCCTCCTCCCCCTTTACATGTATTTTTTTTCTTTCCATTTGTTTCTTCCAGTTTGTCTCACTTAGTTCATGACCTCAAGAACGTCTTGCGCTAGCTTCTTGACTCTCATTTCCTTCTTATAATTTGTACCGGGGCATTAATTCGGCTTTTCTCATAGCCCCGTTAGCTCCCTATTATGTCTGTTGAGCCAACTTGCCTACAGTAACTATTACTGGCACAATGCTATGACTCGCCATCTTCCATTTTATATGTGGGAGGTTGAAATCTCCCAGTAGGATTATATCTAGGATGAGATTTTCAAGATTTTCAAGGCAGCTATCTTTCTTTTTAGATTCGTGAATTCCACAGCCGTCTTTCACTTTAATATTAAGAGCTTCTACCGAATCATTTGATGAATTCAACAGTTCTTTGCAGGATAATTACATCGAATTTTATTTCTCCCTGTGACCTACTTTATCACACCAATAAATATCGTAGTGTTTATTCTTATTTCACTATTCCATACGTCTTCACAACAGCTGCACAGGCCTGGGTATCCTGAATTTAGAGAAGGTCGTTCCTGTCTCTTACAAAGGTACACAAAGGACGACATCACCTTAGATGCACTGGAATACCAACAAAATGCTTAGGTATTGTACAGAGACTTGACAAAAGCCTCCAGCAAGAGTTATCATAGTGAACCAGCGAACAGAATCCGTGCAAAATTAATAACTTGAAAGTAAGATGACTTATATTTAACATCTTAACAAAACGCAGAATAAAATTTAAAATAAAGTAAAATCAGACTCGGCCACAGTGAAAAGCTGTATTTCTCAAACTACAGTACTCGTCCTAATTCACTTTTTTATTCTCATTTCCGAAATAGACATATAATCATAGCACCGTCTCATCCTTTAGAGACGGTGTTAGAAATTGTATGAGCAGCATCTGTTGAAGACACATCAACTCTCCGAGCTAATATAAACACTGTCTTCTAGTGGTCCATAGAAAATATGTTCTATAAGGACAAATTTTAGTTACTCTTCCACGAAGAAAATGAGGAAATGAATCTGGAACATAATTCAAAAACTCGCAACTCTTAATAAAGTGAGATATTAATGTGGGGGACTTAGGAGCGATGTTAGAAGATCTCACATTAAAAAATCACAACAATGTTATTTTCAAAACATCAAGAAAACTCATAGGCTGGATAACGAGAACCTTCAAAACAAGAGCTGTCAAATCAATGCAGTACTTTTAAGTCACACATTTTCTTTATACCGGAATATTGTTGTTAACTAAGAGCCCCTTTTAAGGCAGGCAAAACTGAAGATTCGGAGAATGTTCAGAAAACCTTCATTGTCTGTATAAATTCAGCTAAGCATTTAAATTATTGGGAATGCTTGAAGTCCCTTGCATTATATTCCTTGAATCGTAGGCGAGAGAGATACATAATTTACACCTAGAAAATTCTAACAAGATTGGTCCCAAATCTGTACACTGAAATCACTCCCTATGAATGCAAGAGGTTCAGCAGCAGTCTGTATAAAATACCCACAATGAAAAGAGTGAGTGCAATAAGTACACCATAAGATATATCAATAACTTTAAAGTGACCAAGGCTTTTCAACTCCCTCCCTTTATGCATAAGAGGATTTACCAACATACCTTCGGCTGTCTTCAAGAGGAAACTCATCAGTTTTTCAAATCAGTTCCTGATCAGCAGGGCTGTGGTACATATGTTGAAAGCATGCAACTAGAACCAACAGCCTGGTTGATCAGGCCATCAATCAGGAGGTTTGGTCTGGCACCGGGAGATTTCAGGGGTTAGCGATTTCAGATGATCTTCAAGTGACCTTTCCTCCTTCCAACTTTCACTTCCCATCCTCCCTCTCTCCCACTCTGTCTCTGAGATGACCCGTCCCTTCCTCCCATCCTCTCTCCCTGTACCGCCCACCGACCATCCCTTTCTCTCATCCAGGACCTCCCACCCTCCTTCCTCTGTCCCTTCCACCTCTCGTCCCTCTCACTTACTCCCTACTACCCAGCACCTCCACTCTCCAACCTCCCTCCCAGCATGCACCTCCCTCACTGCCCGAGTGTCTTAGAGGTTGGAGTTCCATCTTTGGTGTTGACGAGCACAAACTTTTTGAGGTAGCGGACCACACGTCAGAATTAAATAATTTCATCAAAACTTTGGCTAAAGGAAAAACCAGGGGAAAGGGGGAAAGTAAAACTATCAACAAAATTATATTATTTTTTGTAGATAGAGAGTAATAGTCTCTTCTGGAACACGTTTTCAGTGCCTCGTTTATCATCTAAATTTCTTAAAGATCATAAAAGCTCCGCTTAATTAAGTTGCTCTCCTCCCTAGACTTTAATACGGCTACACGGCCCAGGGGTTACGAACAAATTAAATTGCATTTATGAAATGGTGAAAGTTTTAGGTGTGTAACCCCCAGCAGGTACACACAGCATCTAGGTAATATCTGGCGGGAATACCGTATTTTGGGGTAATATCTGGTGGGAATACAGTGTTTTGGTATAATATCTGGTGGGAATACAGTGTTTTGGTGTAATATCTGGTGGGAATACAGTGTTTTGGACTAATATTTGGCGGGAATAGTGTTTTGGACTAATATTTGGAGGGAATTAGGTGTTTTAGTGTAATATTTAGTGGAAACAACGTGTTTTGAACTAATATTTGGCGGGAATAAAGTGTTTTTGTGTAATATTTGGAGACAGGAACTTCTGAAACAGCAGCAGCAGCAGCAGTAACAATAGTAGCAGCAGTAGCAGTTCAGCAACTGTAACACTATTAGCAGTACAGCATCAGCAGCACCTATCGCCTGCTACATCAGCAGCAATAGCTACAGCAGTACATCAGTAGCAGAAGCAGCTACAACAGCAGCTACAGAAGTAGCAGCAGCAGTATAGTAACACGTGCTATATCAGTAACAGCCTGGTTGATCAGACCCTGATTCACCATGAGGCCTGGTCTCAGACCGAGCCGCGGGGGCGTTGACCCCCGAAACTCTCTCCAGGTAAACTCCAGGTAATAGCAGCAGTACTTTGTGTTGGGGAACTGGAGGGAAAGGAAGGGGGGAGGGTAAAGGAGGAATAAGGAAAGCCTGTGGAGGCAAAATATCGACAGTTCGGCGGAAAAGGAACAGGCTGAGAAAATTTGTGTTTAATGTCAAAACTTGTGGGTTGAGGAAAAACAAATTGGTGTTGGTGGAAACACAAGCAACGTGTTTGTCAGAGATAAAATATCCACGGAAAGAGGAAGTTAGGAGGAGGAGGAGGGAAGCTTAGTAAAGGAAGGAGGAAGAATATAAGACAAGGGATAGATAGATAGGCGTGTGCTAGTATATTTACTCTTTTCTGCCCGGGGATTTGATAACTGGGTATCTGTGATGAGAACTGCGACTCACCACTAGGCTGTGGTAGTTGATATTCTGTACTGGTATAGATTTTAGAGACAAAGACGGCGAGAAATATACTTGGGAGAGGGAGAAAGGAGAAGAGAGAGAGAAAGAGACAGAGAGAGAGAGAGAACGTGGAGTGAATCAACAAAAGATGCATGGAAAAGGAAAGCAAAAGAGAAGGCAAAAAGATAACTAGAAAGAAAACTTATATATATAATATATATATATATGCTAGGAATTCGCAAGAGCAGGAAATATTCAAAACACTGATCTTGCCGAGTGAGATGCAAAGAACTTGTAAGGTACCAGTGTTTCCACCGTACCACACTGGTCCAATACCACATTGGACCAGTGTGGTGTCGAATACACTCGACCTTCATAGTTTTCGAGCCGTCGGCCAGAGATCAGTTTGATATATATATATATATATATATATATATATATATATATATATATATATATATATATACGTATATATATTTCCTGTTAAAGTGAGAGGTTGGGCAAGAAAAGAACATTGGTAAGTTTTGTACACAACACGTGTGTCCTCCATAAACACCGCCGCCAAAACTTTCTCTAACAACATCCGTTAGAACACCTTTTCCATCATCACAAAAACTTCATCCAATTCATCAACCAATATTTCCACTTATGACGACGTTTGGTCCAGGACAGATCGAAACGTTGCCATAAGATTCCTCTTCTGGGTGACGAATTATGGTGAATTGTTTCAACATTACCACTATGATTTTACGATAAACTTTTACCCGAACCATCACCTTTCTATCTCCAAAAGCCCTCCACCAACACCAACACCTCCATCATCACTTCCTCCAACACTAAGCTTTGGTTGTCCTCCGCATTTTTTCCTTCCTGCTAACTCAACATCTTTTATCCTTTATAGCAAAAGCGTCAATTTTTTTTGTCAACACTGGACCACATGACCCAAATCTTGTGTGCGGGACTCGTGATTTTTTTTCATTGTCAACAATGGTGAAATAGACACACTTAACAATATTTATTTTTACCAATATAGAAATTGAGGAGTGGATAAGGTCTTTTTGACGTGGTGGTTCATATGTGCTAATGAGGCAAAAGGTGGTTGAAAATCCCAGACGGGAATCACTCCGCTGGGATACCACTTAGTGTGTTCTGGAGGTCAGCGCCTTCGCGGCCCAGTGCCAGTCCAGGCCTCCCGGTAAACTGCTTACCTGGAGGGCTACCTGGAGGAGGGCATTCCGGGGATCGATCAGTCTGTTGATGCTAACCTATAGGATATACCTATAGAATATGTGGGACATATTCCACTTTTCTGTTTTTACGACCTCTGTTAGCCCGTCTACCACAACTACCGCCATCTGCCACTCCTTGTTAGCACGTCTACAATCACCACCAACTGTTTCCCCTTGTCAATCCATTACTGTCAACTTGCCTACTGTCACTACCACTTGTCTCTCCTAATCAACCGGTCTACCGTCATTAGCTGTCTCTCCATGTCAGTATATCATCACCACCTGTCTCCCCGTCTACTGCTTTTAGTCACCACCATTTCTTTCCTCCCCCGACTCTTCGTCTCCCTATCTCTTCTGGGGGGGTCTCGGTCTCTCTCTCTCTCTCTCTCTCTCTCTCTCTCTCTCTCTCTCTCTCTCTCTCTCTCTCTCTCTCTCTCTCTCTCTCTCTTTCACGTACCTCTTCTCCAACTCCCCCAACCCCCGAGTAACCAGACACGAGGTAATAAAGGTGAGAGGCTGTGAGGGATTGGGAGGATAGGGGAGGGAGAGGAGAGTGTGGAGGGAGGGGGAAGGGGAGAAGTGAATACATCAGCAGTGTGCTGTTTCTCTATTCTATGTGATAGCTACATACGTTGAACAAAGGCTAGCTATATTTCCCGACCCCCGATACTCGGGAAAAAACAATAGAACTAATCAGAGATTTCGTTCCAGCAGAACTGGAGTCACTAACACTCGGAATCACTTTTCGACCCCAGACTCGAGAAATGGAATTAAGATACCTTAATCACTAAAAAATATAAGAAAATAAGAAAGGAGGAAGACTGCAGCAGGCCTATTGGCCCATACTAGGCACGTCTTTCTCATACCCAAACGCACAACCAGCCCGAACATCACGGCGCAAAACATAACCTCTACTCTACGTACACGAAGCATCACCAAGCAAATTTAGGGACAGGAATAAGCCGACTTTGAAGGGACTTGAGCTAGAGTTCGTCACGGCCACGCTGTCGGGAGATTCATCTGTAAAAAACTTGCATTTGTGGTCAGACTGGAACCCATGGTAACCTCCCCATGGTGTATAAATATACCTAGTTAGATGAACCGACTTATAATGCATTACACCATGGGCAAGGTAGGACCTACCTGGAGTCTACCTGGAGGGCATTCCGGGATCGACGTCCCCGCGGCCCGATCTATGACCAGGCCTCCTGGTGGATCAGGGCCTAATCAACGAGGCTGTTACTGCTGGCTGCACGTAGTCCAACGTACGAACCACAGCCCGGCTGATCTGGCACTGACTTTAGGTATCTGTCCAGCTCCCTCTTGAAGGCAACCAGAGGTCTACTGGTAATTCCCCTTATGGCTGGTGGGAGGCTGTTGAACAGTCTTGGGCCCCGGACACTTATTGTGTTTTCTCTTAGTGTACCAGTGGCGCCCCTACTTTTCACTGGGGGTACATTGCACCGTCTGCCAAGTCTTTTGCTTTCGTATGGAGTGATTTCTGTGTGCAAATTAGGGACCAGTCCCTCCAGAATCTTCCAGGTGTAGATTATGATATATCTCTCTCGCCTGCGCTCCAGTGAATATAAGTCTAGTGCTTCTAGGCGTTCCCAGTAGTTAAGGTGTTTGATGGAACTTATACGCGCAGTAAAGGTTCTCTGTACATTCTCTAGATCTGCAATTTCACCTGCCTTGAATGGGGATGTTAATGTACAGAAGTATTATAGCCTAGAGAGAACAAGTGATTTAAAAAGGATCATCATTGGCTTGGCATCTCTTGTCTTGAATGTTCTCATTATCCATCCTATCAGTGTCCTCAATGGATGACATTCTCATGCAGATCCTAGTATCATCTGCAAAGGATGACACAGTTCTGTGGTTTACATCTCTGGCTATATCTGATATGAGAATGAGGAACAGGATAGGTGCGAGTACTGTGCTTTGTGGGACAGAGTTCTTCACTATGACAGCATCCGATTTAACTCTGTTTACCACTACTCTTTGTGTTCGATTGGTTAGAAAGTTGAAGATCCATCTGCCTACCTTTATGGAGTGGGGCTATATCCGTTGTTTTTAGTGACTGTGGAATCTCGCCTGTGTCTAAGCTCCTTCTCATTAGTATACTTAGGGCCTGTGAGAGGGGTTTCTTGCAGTTCTTAATGAACACAGAGTTCCACGAGTCTGGGCCTGGAGCTGAGTGCATGGGCATGTCGTCAATGGCTTTCTCAAAGTCTAGAGGAGTTAGGACGCTAGTGCAAAATAAAAAATATATATATATATATATATATATATTGCACACCACATAGATTTAAACGATAACTATACAGTAAAGAAATTCTGAAGGTATCTTTTAGCTGGCAGTCCGGCCCACTTTATCAAAAGCACGACAGTCGATACATCAGCTCGATCTTCTAACAAAAGACATTGTGGCACTGTCGCAAAAACAGTCAAATGGATAGTTGTTGACGGAGCCTTGAACAGTTGAAATATTACTGTTTTACAGCGTGGCAGACCCTTTTTTTATCGCCTTTTATCTTATATTTATAGTTTTTCCGTTGAAACGTGAAGTAACGTAAAATATATGCATGTATATATATACATAATATATATATATATATATATATATATATATATATATATATATATATATATATATATATATATATATCTTAGACACAGGTAGGGAGAGGAGAGAGGGAAGGAGAGAAGAGAAGTGAGGACAGGAGAAAGTGAATGAGGAGAGCACACACGCCCACACTCACACCCAAGCCCGAGCACACACGCCCACACCCCACCTAATATACACACAGAAATCATTCCCTACGAAAGCAAAAGACTTGACAGGCGATGCAACATACCCCCAGTGAAAAGTAGGGGCGCCATTAGTACACTAATAGAAAACACAATAAGTGTCATGGGCCCAAGACTGTTCAACAGCCTCCCACCAGCCATAAGGGAAATTACCAATAGACCCCTGGTTGTCTTCAAGAGGGAGCTGGACAGATACCTAAAGTCAGTGCCAGATCAGCCGAGCTGTGGTTCGTAAGTCGCACTACGTGCGGCCAGCAGTAACAGCCTCGTTGATCAGGAACTGATCCACCAAGAGGCTTGGTCAAGGACTAGGTTGAGGGGGCGTTGATCCCCGGAATAATCTCCAGGTAGACCCACGCCCCACCCATACCAACGCCCATGTTGGTGTATACGCGCAACCCACATCCATGAACACAAACACAAAACATTAACGAACAGAAGGCATCACTGCCACGTCTACCATCGACTCTTCACCGCCTCTGCATCTTTAATTTCCCAAGAAGGGATTACCAACAGACCCGTGGCTGTCTTCATGAGAGAACTGGGCAAGTTCCTCAACCTAGTTCCTGATCAGCCGGGCTGCGGTGCATGCATTGAATTTCAAGGGGCTAGCACCAACAGTCTAGTTGCTCAGGCCATCCACCGGTAGGCCTGGTCTGGGACTGAGTCACGGGGCAATGAGCCCCCCTGAAAAAAACACTCAAAAAAGA
Source organism: Cherax destructor (assembly GCA_009830355.1). Classification (NCBI taxonomy): domain Eukaryota; kingdom Metazoa; phylum Arthropoda; class Malacostraca; order Decapoda; family Parastacidae; genus Cherax; species Cherax destructor. Next base: position 313,116 of record WNWK01000011.1, read on the forward strand.
AAACTAAGGTAACTTTCCCCTCACGTTCTCACTCCATCACCGTCTCCCAGGGAAATGTGGAGAATATCTCCGCATATATTAAAACCTTAATTTTTAAAGGGGTGGACCTGTAAGCCAGCGGAAGGCCTCGGTCAGATGACCAAAAGCTCCAGTGGCAGGTCATCATATGAGAAAGACCTGCATCAGCAAACACCTGTCCTGTTTCCTGACGAACCTAACCTAACCTGACCTATCTCCCCATACAGTACAAGAAGCTAAGACGCCTCTCCAGGATGTCTCTGACTGGTCACAGACCGGGCTGCGATTAGCGGATGGAGGATCGAACTTCCACTTCTCCTTCCACTGAATAACCCACACGGTTCATGGCTTCGCGAGATAACAACCAGTTCAAACAGAGAGGTTGCAGGAAATAAGGGAAAAATTGAATTCACATTCTGCTGACGTCAAGATTATGCAACTCATACTCTCTCCCTCTCCCTCTCTCTCTCTCTCTCTCTCTCTCTCTCTCTCTCTCTCTCTCTCTCTCTCTCTCTCCTCTCCTTTCCACTTGTGATTCTTGAGAAAGTTAGTCAAGGGACTCTTCAAGAACCACAAGTCTAGTGCATCTTACAAATAAATGAAGAGAATTCCAAGAAGCCGCTGATTACGAACTGAGTAAAGACACACAGCTGTTCGAAGAAGAAGAAGAAGACGAGAGGGAGGAAGAAGATAAAGAAGATTAAGAGGAAAAGGAAGAATAAAAGAAAAAAAGAAGAGCGAGAAGCAACAATAAAGACGAAAAAGAAGAAAATAAACTTTGGAAACAATAAGTTAATAAAACACCACTAATACAAAGTAACACGAGCTCAACAAAGCAAAATGTTAATATTAATTCAAACAAATACAAACAGGTTCCAGGCTTTAACTTCTCCTTAACTCCGAGGCAGCAATTGATGCAGGCAATTCAGTGTTAAAAAGCAATTTGATTTGGGCTTCATATAATACCAGATAATTAAATGTGTCATATAAGATCAGCTAATTAAATGTGTCATCTAATATCAGCCGTCAAAACTTATAAATGTAGCAGGTATCTAACTTTCTAATTAAAGGTATTAATTCCTTAGTGAGACAGTATTACCCAGACATACACAAATCTGGTCAGCAATTGGTGAGCAAATGAATTTTTATATATAATATTGGTTAAAATCAATATTTTTTTTCGTTATGTTCAGAAAAATATTCGGAATTGTGAATTCTTTTCTCTAAACAAAATCTGGAGGTTTTCTCAATCCCACCTCAGACAGGTGGGATTACTAGCTTTTATTTGTATATACCTGTGACCGGCCAGGAGCACGGATCACCAGCTGATGTGTTGTTGCTGTAAGCAGCCTGCTGGCCCATATAGCCATCACAGCATGGACGATCTAGTATTTGACGTAGGTCACCTTGAACGGAGCCGAGCGGGGAAAATATCTGAGCTGGAGCTGATATAAAGGTTATTTACAGCCCGGATAGAGGCAATAAGGCATTTAATTTACCGGGAACACCTCAATGTCCTAAATATGTACTCTCTGGAGCGGACGAGACAGACATATTATAATACTATATACGTAGAAAGTACTTGAGGGTCTGATACCAAATCTGCAATCTTGGAATTTGTTGCCATTGAAGTTTTTTCCATTTCTTACTGAAAGACTTTGTTGGTATCTGCTAGTAATTTTTCGTGTTTTCTACCAGAGCGACTTTTATGCCTATTTTGTACGTAAAAGTTGATGTGACGTTGTGGTAGTGTAACTTTGATGCACAATATGGCACCAGCCCTTTTCTAATGTGCATAATTTTGCTGTTAAATTGTAACTGTGGTATAGAAGTAGCGTCTCCTAATGTTTACTATATTCTCCTAGCCTGAGACGGGGCAACGGGGGCGGTAACCCCGGAATAGCTTTCATGTAACCTTTAGGTACACTATTATGTAGAATAACGTACCAGCACTATAATGATGTGTACCATTTTGTTCCTTTGTAACTATCATTTAGAATAATGTACTAGCACTATGCTATTGTTTACAGTTTTCTTAAAAAAGGCTACTAAACACGTAGGTTCTCGGCAGGTAGTTAGAGCTGCCGAGGCCAAGATGTAACTTAAGATGTTTTTCTTGGTTCCCCTTTCTCGTGGCTTCTTCGTTCTTTCTTTTACTCTTTCTCATTTCTCAACCTCTCCAATTTGATCTTCTTTCCTCATTTTATGGCCCGAATTTAGACTTCACACTTGCTTCTGAAAGGCCAGCCTATCCCCGAATTAAACCGTTCGTGTTCTTTGCCATTACAGAGTGTCAACCTGTGAATGTTGTATGGGAGACAGTCGGCGAGGACTGGGAGGTAAATGTCAAATGATATACGAAGCAAAACAAGGCAATTTGCTCAAATAATTTATGTTAAAACTGCTGCCTCCAGGTGGTTGTATATCCTTACAAAGGGTGTCTCCGGGGTAAATGGATTTGTTTATTTCCCACATTAATAAGGTTCAAGGATTAAATTTACCGAGAGTTAATTTCAAGAGTTGTCTGTGCCCTATCGCCTTATCTTTAATCAGAAATGCATATGTGTGAGAATGAGGAAGTGTATGTGTGTGTATACTCACCTATATGTGGTTGCAGGGGTAAGCCTCGCCACATCTCTGGTCGATACTAGGTTCGCTCTCGCCTGGCTTCGAGAGCCTTATACTATCATTTTATAAATCATTGTATATATTATACCTCTACCATTTCATTCTCCAGGTCGTTGCACTTCCTGAATACTCTAACGCTGAAGAAATACTTCCTAACATCCCTGTGACTCGTATGTTTTCAACTTCCAGCTGTGCTCTCATGCTCCTGTTTCCCGCCTCTCAAACAATCTGTCGCTGTCCACCCTATCAATTCCTCTCAGTATTTTGTACGTTGGTATTATATTACCACTAGTCCTTTCCTCTAGTGTCATCATGTTGAATTCCCTTAACCTCTCCACTTAGGACACACCCCATAGATCCGGGACTAGTCTACTTGTAAACTTTTGCACTTTGTCCAATTTCATGACATGCTTTACTAGGTGTGGGCTCCATTCTGGTCCTACTTACTTCAATATGGACCTGTCGTACACGGTGAAACCTAGTCTTAGATTTGCCAGGCGAGCATTTGCTGCAGCAGTCATTCGGTTAATGTGCGTCACAGGCGATTTGCTCAGCACAATACTCTTTCCAAGGACCTTCCTGAGTGAGGTTTGTGGCCTTTGCCCCCAGAACCTTTCCCAAACTTCATAACTTTGCACTTGCTGGGGTTAAACCCCAGTAGCCACTTTTCACACCAGACGTGCAGCCTGTCTAGATCCATCAGTAGCCTTTCCTGGTGCACGTCTGCTTGTATTCCTATTAGCTTCACATCATCTGCGAACAGGGATACCTCTGACTCTATCCATTCTCTATCCACCGGCTCTAATGTTTTCGTAATATTCTGTATCCACCACTGCTCTAATGTTTTCGTAATATTTTTGTCTTTGTCTCTTGCTGTTTAGTGGACAGTTGTGCGTTACTGTTATCATCACCTTGAGACCCCAAGTCTCAAAACTCCATAGGTTTCTTTCTGATGAGCAGTGCTTTTCCTTCACCCCTTGTGTTCTCTCAGTCTTTCCTCAATGTGATATCCAGCCGGGAAGGTTGTGTCTGTTATCATTTAAGTGAGCTTTGTCTCTATGGTGCTATAATATCTCCATTATTCGTTTCTTTCATTTATCACTTGCATAAGGGTCATGGGATGGGAGGGGTTGTTGTGGTTGGGGGTAAGGGTAGGGGTGTTTTTTTGCCCTGGAAAGGATCAGAATTCTTGATGTAGATGGATGTACATGTACTCACCTATATGTGGTGGCAGGCGTCAATTCACAGCTCCTGGTCCCTCCTCTTCGTTGGTCGCTTCTAGGTCCACTCTCTCCCTGCTCCATGAGCTTTAAATATATATATATATATATATATATATATATATATATATATATATATTGTGTGTGTGTGTGTGTGTGTGTGTGTGTGTGTGTGTGTGTGTGTGTGTGTGTGTGTGTGTGTGTGTGTGTGTGTGTGTGTATGTCCGTCCTCAACAGACAAGGTGTGGCGTCACCATGAAATAAGATACAACACACAAGAGCAACAAATCCCCAGCAGGCGCGCCGGGGGACGACCCCAGAGCCTGGCACCACCTCTCCACTTCCCTCGCTGACACCACCCAGGCGTTACAACCCCAGAGCCTGGCACCACCTCTCCACTTCCCTCTCTGACACCACCCAAGGCGTTACAACCCCAGAGCCTGGCACCACCGGTTATGAGTGTTCTCTTAACCTTTAACTGGCCACAGCTATGGAAAAATTTTCACCACTTGAAACTCTGTATGGAGCATTTCTCCTCCACCTATTTGTCCAGCTCATTTCGTGTTATGACGATTTCGTGAGTTACGTCAGGGGGAGTTTAATCCTCCGAAGGAGGCAAGAGTCTCCATCGTTTCACACAATAACAAATATGTCTACCCTTGTCCTCTCTCCCACGATTCATTGTGCGCTTCATGCTCTTGCCTGGTCCTCATCACGAGAAAAATATCTTCCACTCCTCATTCATCATCTAAAACATGGGTTCTTAACCCTGGGTCGCAACCCAAATTTGGGTTGAAGGCATCTGAATTGGGTGGCCAAGAGACTAAGATTATATTATTATTATTATTATTTTTTACGACTACTACTACTACTATTGCTACTACTATTACTACTACTATTTCTGGTGTTATTTCGGAACAAGCAGTAAGTAGTTGTTTCTGTTTTCTATTCAACAAAAGCTATATTTCACACAAATATTCAGCATGATTTCTGCTCATTAGTTCCATTAATAAACTATTGTCATTTCCCTTTTGTTTTTATCAAACTTGTTTTTAGGCCCCAAGATAATTTTGTCACTTAAGTTGCAAATTAATTAAGGTAATGGACATATATAGGTCGCCAAGTAGATTTTCGACAGGAGTTCGGGTCGTTGCATAAAAAAAGTTAAACCCACAGGTCTGAATGCTCGTAAAAGATTCGCTTAATTAAACCGTAACCTTTCACACGGCTACGAGAGCCAGAGGTTAATGAACAAATTAAAATTCCATATATAAAATGATCAAAGTTTTAGATACTTAACCCAAGCCGATAAACACAACTCTGTGTAATATCTGGAGGGAATACAGTGTTTTGCGGGGTAATATTCGGCGGGAATACAGGCGAGGAAGCATTGATATTATCCTCGGTGGCACCTTTACGGCGCCTTACACTACCAACGGATACATAAACGCAAAACTCTGAAATTTATTAGATCTAAATATTAAAGCTAACTCTCGCACGGGTTTTCCAAGCTGAACAAAATCTGTTGCGCAATTTTTTTAAGAAAATATGTTTAGAAAGCAAATATCATGCGTTGTATCTGGCAATTCCAGGAAATATAAATAAAATTTTAATTATATGACTTATCTAACAATTTTGTTAAAGTGGTAACAAAAATCAGTGAAAGTCTTCCCGAAGTAGAAGTAGAAGTAGGAGGAGCAGTAGCAGGAGCAGGAGCAGCAGCAGCAGAGCCTTCTTGAAGCAGAAGCAGCAGCTGCAGTAGCAACAATAGCAGAGCCTACTAAAGCAGCACAAACAAGAACAGGGCCTACTATTCGAGGGTCAGAATCAACAGCAGCAGCAGCAGCAGCAGGTACAACATTAGAGCCTTATCAGGCAGCAACAGTTGCTGAAAGCGTTACTGCTGTTGAGATTGTTGCCACAGCTGCTGAGAGTTGCCACAGTTGCAGAGAACGTCGCCACTGCTGCTGAGATCGTTGCTACAGCTGCTGAGAGCGTTGCCACAGCTGCTGAGATCGCTGTCACAGCTGCAGAGACTGTTGTCACAGCTGAGAGAGCGCTGCCTAAGCTGCCAAGAGCCTTAACACCACAGATCCTAAGGACCTTGCGGCTTTCCTTGCCGTAATTGCTTGTTTACGTCTGCCTGGCTTGTTGACACAGGAAGGTAAACAAACTGACGGACACTCAACGTGATGAATATTATAGTAACTAAGTTTCTTAACCCTCCCGTAGGAAGGTAAGCTTTGAGATTTGAAGAGCGCTTTCGCAATAAAAAAATATATATAATACACCTAAGAACATCCACTTTTTAAACCAAGCAAATAAAAACTATTAACTTTAATAAAGGCCCAAAAATATACTATCACACAATGGTAAAACAACTAGCATTAATTGAAAATCCAGTTATATTGATAATGCCTAAAGACTCTCCTAAAAATTCCTCGAGATCCCTACAGGCGCCCCGATAATTATGAAAACTAATATGAGTGAAAATGTCAAAATCATGGGAAAAAAACGTAAAGTGTTCTACAGTCAGCTGCACTCCACAAGCATCATAGAGGGGACAGAATCAACCGCAAACTAGTTGGCTAAAGATGAGATGAGTGTGTCTCAATCATCAGACTCGTCACAAAGTGACAATTTTTGTTAAAGGAGAAGGGCTAAACACCCGTTGCCTGTAGAACCCTGTATAATTTGTAAGGCACTCAGAGTCTGCCACTTCCCAAGGACAAAACTATGTATGTGTATAATTAAGTCATTGTAAAGCAGAAGTCTGCTATTGAGCGAGCTCGTCATAGCAGTCTTTGCCTCGGCATCACCCCGCTCATTTTCCGGGACATCAAGAAAACGCTACATCAGGAGGAGCAGCCAGAAGGAAGGTTCCCGTCGACTCTAGGAGAGGGGAAACGATGACTCATGTAAGTCCGGATGAAAAATCTATAGGAAGTCCAGAGACACAGAACTGGAACAGGGAAAGAGGTCAATGACACATCGTTCAGGATGATAATATTCAAGGTTCAGCAAGGTTTCCAGAAGAACACCCTTCCCGTGCAGCACAGAGCAATCCACATGCCACATAGGATAGTCTACCTGGAGGGTATTCCGGGGATTAACGCTCCCGCAACCCGGTCTACGACCAAGCCTCCCGGTGGATCAGGGCCTGATCAACCTGGCTTGTTACTGTTGGCCTCAATTAGTCCAACGTACGAACCACAGCCCGGCTGATCCGGCACCTACTTTAAGTATATGTCCTGCTCCCTCTTGAAGGCAGCCAGGACCTATTGGTAATTCTCCTTATGCATGGTGGGAGGCTGTTGAACAGTATTGGGCCCTGGACACTTATGGTGTTTTCTCTTAGTGTACCAATGGCGCATCTACTTTTCATTAGGGGTATTTTACACCGACTGCCCAGTCTTTGACTTTCATAGGGAGTTATTTCTGTGTGCAGATTCGGGACCATTCCTTCTAGGATTTTCCAAGTGTAGATTATGATATCTCTCTCTCGCCTGCGTTCCAGCGAGTACAAGTCAAGTGCTTCCAAGCGTTCCCAGTAGTTAAAGTGTTTGATAGAACTTATATGTGCAGTGAAGGTTCTCTGAACACTCTCTAGATCTGCAATTTCACCTGCTTTGAACGGAGATGTTAATGTGCAGTAATATTCCAGCCTAGAGAGAACAAGTGATTTGAAAAGGATCACCATTGGCTTGGCATCTCTTGTTTTGAACGTTCTCATTATCCATAATATCATTTTCTTTGCAGTTGTGATCGTGGCACTGTTGTGATCCTTGAAAGTGAGATCCTCAGACATTACCACTCTCAGGTCCCTCACATTACTTTTCCACTCTATTGTATGATCAGAGCTTGTAGTATACTTGGTTCTAGTTATTACCTCCAGTTTTCCATAACGGAGTAGTTGGAATTTGTCTTCATTGAACATCATATTGTTTTAAGTTGCCCATTGGAAAACTTGGTTTATATCTTCTTGGAGGTTAACCGTGTCCTCAATAGATGACAGTCTCATGCAGATCCTAGTATCGTCTGCAAAGGGTGATAGGGTGCCGTGGATTACATCTGTGTCTATGTCTGATATGAGGATGAGGAACAGGATGGGGGCGAGTACTGTGCCTTGTGGAACTGAGCTTTTCACTATGGCAGCTTCCGATTTAGGTCTGTTGACCACTACTCTATGTTCGATTGGTTAGAAAGTTGAAGATCCATCTCCCCACTTTGCCAGTTATTCCTTTAGCACGTATTTTGTGCGCTATTATGCCATGATCGCACTTGTCAGAGGCTTTTGCAAAGTCTGTGTATATTACATCTGCATTCTGTTTTTCTTGCAGGGCATCCGAGACTATATCATAGTGATCCAGTAGTTGCGAGAGGCAGCCTCGACCTGCTCTGAACCCATGTTGCCTTGGATTGTGCAGTTTTCGGGAATCCAAGTGGGTTGCAATCGTGCTTCTTAGCACTCTTTCAAAGATCTTTATGATGTGGGACGTTAGAGCTATTGAACTATAGTTCTTAGCTAATGCTTTGCTGCCACCTTTATGGAGTGAGGCTATATCCGTTGTTTTTAGTAACTGTCTAATTTCACCCATGTCTAAGCTTCTTCCCCATAGTATACTTAGGGAACGCAAATTGGGTTTCTTGCAGTTCTTAATGAACACAGAGTTCCACGAGTCTGGGCCTTGGGCTGAGTGCAAGGGCATGTTATCAATGGCTTTCTCAAAGTCTATCGGAGTTAGGGTAATGTCGGAAATCTGACATACATTGATGGAGTTTTGAGGCTCATTCATGAAAAAATCATTTGGATTGTCGATCTTCAGACTGATTAGTGACTCGCTAAACACAGAGTCGTATTGGGATTTCAGTATCTCACTCATTTCTTTGTTGTCATCTGTGTAAGATCCGTCTTGTCTGAGCAGGGGCCCTATACTAGATGTGGTATTTGCCTTGTTTTTCGCATATGAAAATAAATATTTCTATATTCTTTAAATTTCACTAATCGCTTTTAGCTCCTGTCTCTCCTGGGTCCTGTAAGAGTCCTTTAACTTAAGTTCGATACTTTCCACTTCCCTGATCAGCACTTCCTTCCGTGTATCAGATAATGTAGCGTTCTTGAGGAGCTCAGTGATTTTTCTTCGTCTTCTGTAGAGGAAGCGTCTTCCATGAAGAGGAATGAGAAGGGTAGCTCAAAGATTAGGTCAGCACGAGTAGAAAGGTATAAAACCAAATCTAGAGGGAGGTACACGGAGCAAGTATACAGTTAGGTTCGTGTGCAACCTCACTCGGATCGCCACAGCCTTAACGAAGGAGCCTGTGACGAATATCAACCTGAACCAAGATACTCACATTCCCGAGACGACGGCGTTAAGAGGGAGTGCAGAGGCATAGAACACAAACCTGGAAACCAGGTACAAACAACTTCATAATTCCCCTGCAAACAGAAATGATAGACCATAGTTACGAAAGAAGACACGAATGTCAGCAATGTAAAACCAAATGCCCACAATCCTGTGTAGGAGTCCCATATTATTATTTTCATGGGGAAGCGCTAAAAACATAGGTCATGTAGTACCTGGGAAACAAAAAGTAATTGAGTTCAGTACAAGGAAAGAAAGGGTGGTCCAGTTCTTTACCTCAAGAACCCTTCGTCGTCATCAATGCACTCCTTTAAAGTGAGGTCAGGTGCATTGTACTCAGCAACATGTAAACATACGTGGCACACTGAAGCACGTAACCCCCTGTATAAATATACGCTCATTAGACCTTTGTCTTGCAGATCAATGCATGAAGATTATCATACAAGCCGATGAACACATTCTATTCGAGTATAAAGACACTATGCAGACTAAACTTTTATCGGGAATACGCTTCTTTTAGCATACAGCTTTATCAAGCCATGACTTGATAAAGCTTTTCACTGACCGAAAGGTATGAAGGTTTCTTCTGCATAGTGTATCTTTATACACATATTTGCCAGCATTACACCTCTACATTTATGCTCTCTCTCTAGTTACCCGCAGTCATTGATGGTGTCATCCCGGGGAAATGAGGCGTAGTTGCGGGCTTCCTTTTTCACTTCCCAATGCAGAACCTTACACCGGTTAAATTCCAGCATTTTATAATTCGCGCAAATCATATTTTAGGGAAAGTGATGACCTTGATTAGTATTAGTTTGTAAAATATTTATATACACTGCAAGGGGAATTGCCAACATACTTTTAACTGTCTCCAGCAAGAAAATGGTAGCAACATACTGAGTGTGTATCCACCGTAGCAGCACACGTCATGTGTATACAAGATTGTTGACGAAAAAATCTTGACTAGGGCCGATATAATACATTGTTGACATCAACGAAGAGCAGCTCAACCATACGCCACCACAGACTCAAAATGGGTCATCGCCTGGTGTTTACCTTGTCCTCCTCCAAATTCTCCATTAGGCGTCCACCAGGCCGCTGAACTGTTTACAGTAAACCAAGAGCCACTGAATCGGACAAAGGCTTGTTTACAATGCTTTTATGAGCGTCCGAATCTGTATACAGCTATCCGAATGTTGTTTAGAGAAGCACTTGAGTTTGTTTACATCCCAATGGAGCCTATATACAGTGGGTGTGCGTGAGATTTACCCGAAATGCAAATGGAAATTCATATGCAAATGGAATACGTTGTGATTAGAGAAGCTTTTTAAATCTTCTCGCCACGAATTTTCCATCGTCCATACATACAATGCCTATAGCTGCTCCTCCATAAATCGAAGAAAAAGACATCAAATGCACGCATGCACGCACACGCATACACACACACACACACACACACACACACACAGCCAGGAGCTGAGTCTCGACCCCTGCAACCACAATTAGGTGAGTACACACACACACCAGAGACAGACGTGTACACCCACACAAGTTTAGCAGTAATCCATTTTCTTACATATCCGGACGAAATACGAGGCATAATTCGTCCTAATATTCACGGGGGGGATATCCGGAGGTTCTTTGTGTCTCATGTTTATACCAGGATCTGTGTCCTAGTCCGGGGGGGACGGGAAAGGGTGTGGTGGTGGTGGTGTTCAGAGCAGGGCACTGATGGTGGTGCTCAAGATAGGGTGGTGGCGGAAGCATTCAGGGCATGATGGTGTTGAGGCACGGGTGGTGGTGGTGATGGTGTTGAGGCACGGGTGGTGGTGGTGATGGTGTTGAGGCACGGGTGGTGGTGATGATGGTGTTGAGGCACGGGTGGTGGTGATGATGGTGTTGAGGCACGGGTGGTGGTGGTGGTGATGGTGTCGAGGCACGGGTGGTGGTGATGATGGTGTTGAAGCACGGGTGGTGGTGATGATGGTGTTGAGGCACGGGTGGTGGTGATGATGGTGTTGAGGCACGGGTGGTGGTGGTGATGATGGTGTTGAGGCACGGGTGGTGGTGGTGATGATGGTGTTGAGGCACGGGTGGTGGTGGTGATGGTGTTGAGGCACGGGTGGTGGTGGTGGTGATGGTGTTGAGACGCAGGTGATGATGCTGACAGTGGTGGCAAACACAACAGTATAACAGATCACTCACCCAGGAAGCTACAGCATTCAGAGAGACGGAAACAGTTGAAACAGTTCACTTACCTGTGGAAGAAAACATTACATTATTAAATGTATAAAGAAGCGCTAAATTCCAGAAGGATCATGCAGAACCTGGAAAATAGGAGGCAATCAAGTTTGATCCAGTGCCTCAGATGGAGAGCCCTTCTCCTCCAGGATCAAACTGTCACGAAGAACACTTTTAAAGCTAAACAATAGCTAATAAATTTTATTAGTGTCTATAAAGGATGTATTACTGTACAAATTATCTGCTATTTAAATGGTCATGTACATTTATATGTACGTAGTCATTTACGTGTTCTTATGTAAGTGTTTACCTGTTCATGTAAATATACATGTAAATAAAAAATAAAATGGCACAATACCGTGACTGGAACAATACACAAATAATACATGCGAGTTATTTGTATAACCTTGTACATGAAGGTGTATATACAAATGCTCATATTTGCTTTAGCATGTGCTTTTGCCAGGCTTCGGCTGGTCTTTGGTACCACTGGGAGTTTGCTCCACCAGCTGACGTAAACTTAGCTAAATGCAGACCCTGTCAGTTCAACTAATGTCTCACCTTGCGTCATTATGTGCTGGACCATTTAAAAAAAATAATGAATTCAATACAACTAACTCACAAATGTAAGAGAAATATTAAAATATTTTAGCCACAGTTGTATGTTGCCAGTCATTCTTTAATAAGAACCCCTGACTTTGCCTCTTATAAAATCTATTAACTACTTTAACCTGGCAAATTTCAACCATACTTTGCTAAATGTTGGGTAATGTAAATAATTCCTAACTTCGTATAAGCTACGTATAATGTTTTTGTGAATGAATTTACGGGAGCATAAACAAATCATTACGACTGTAACCAATTCATAAATTTGTAAATAGTTTATTACCACAGTTACTTGCAAACGTCGATCACCATGCCCAGCCCTTCTAGGGTAGGGTAGGTGCCAAGGCTGGAGCTTGCTACCATCTGCAGCTCGTAAGCCTGCCCTTCCCGTTAGGGAAGGTGGCAGACCAGAGGGGCCTAGCATCTATCTACCTCCATGCCTGGGGCCAGTTGGTCCCGCCGATGAGGGGTATCCCCTCCCATGGGAGACGTAGGTCTCTGACACTCCCACGCCAGGGAGCCGGAGCCGGGTCGTTATCTGGTAAAGACCTGGGCCGGGAGAATTCCCAGTGAATCAACACCTCCTCCTCCTCCTCCTCCTCCTCCTCCTCCTCCTCCTCCTCCTCCTCCTCCTCCTTGCAAAGCTACGTATCAGATCTTGGGGGATCCATTTCCTGGACCCAGTATATGCCTCTGTAATTTCTTTTGACTACGTCTCACAGAGCTGTAATAAAGTGCACAATAAAGCTATCAAATTAACTTGAGTATGCTAGATTAAAGTAGAAGCCAATTATCTTAGGAATCTAGCGTGTTGTAAGAATGTTATCACAATATCTGTAAAGAGATTCGGGGAAACCGGTTACTCGGGTTCATGTTTTTTTTTTTTTTTGAGGTGGAGAGTACGGTGCTTGCGCTTTTAAAATCCTGTGGGGAAGTTGTCGTTTGGTAGATTATCACCGAATTAAAATGACTGTGATTTTCTGGAGAGACGTGTTTAAAATCAAAATCTGTTGACGTGAGGATAATCGTCCGAGAGAACTTGCTTTCAGTTGATCTCTCCCCGGAGGTTACTGCTGCATATATCAGGCATGTTCTAAAATTTTCACTGGAAAGACAGCTAGGGATGTGGGTGATGTAACTGGGGTTACATGTTCACCAGGTCATCGTGACCTGGTGGTGGTGGTGAGGCAACAGTCTAGGCCCCGGTGACTCCTCACTACGGGTACGTAACCCAGCACGGAAGGGAGCTGGCGTGACATGTGAAGGAACGTAACTCATTACCTCGGTTCGGTCCCCTCGACTTGTGTTCTTGCTTACACTGAAAAATTACCTTAACAAAAACACTCTTAACAACAACAAAATAATGGCAAAATAAAAAATTTCGCCTCTTTCTGCTTGTGCAACTTTTATTTACATCTGGTTTGAGGCCTACTTACAAAATCAAAAAAATATTCGAGATAAACTCACTTTGTCAACACCAGACATCAGAAATCACGCACCGCTGTTCTGAAGCCAGACTTTTCAATTTCAAGCTCCACAGCCCGGGATTCAGAGCAATAAATTCCCGTAATCAAGGTGAAGCACTGCACAACCCGCCGCCGTCCACCTCTTTGCTGAGTTTCCTCGGCATGTTGATTGAAGCAGCCTGGGAATACGCAATGTGCAACCCACCAGACGGCAACTGCAATTGACTGCGGACTCTTACTGGTTGTGCGCACACTGTCAGCAGAATTTTTTTTTTCCTGGTATTATTCACTGAAACTACAAATCTATTTGGTTTTAGTTCCTGGAAGAACTGCTTCCGTACTTGAAAAAGAAGTATTACAGGACCAGGAACTAGAGACACGCAGGAAAGAAATGAAAAATGTATAGTGAATGAAAGTGGAAGTTAGCAAGATTTACTTTCCATCTAAAATGTTTATGAGACTGAAAAAAAAAAAGATTAGCAATCACGCCAGAATGCAGAATATTTAACAGGCTTTAATTTGAAACACGCACGGAAAAATACTTCTATAATTAACCGGGAATGGATAAGAATATTTTGATGAATTGCGGGAACTTACGAGACTTCTCATTTACCTTTCTGAGGAAGATGACAACGACAACCGAAAGGACAAAACAGTCATATGTTCCGGGAATACCAGGTTAACTCTGGTTACGTAACGTTCCGTACATTGAGTAGTAAACATAGCCTGTCGACAGGAATAAGTTAGGTGGTTGAGAAGATGCTACGATTCAAGACGGTAGTAACACATTAACTTCACATTGTATAAAGACTTTAGATTATATATATATATATATATACACAGAGCTATATACCTACGACTTGTATTAGTTTTTTACCCTTGCATCCCGGCGTTATGCTAGACTTCCTTATTGACCGCCTGTTCAAAAAGGCTATTGCTGTTAGTGACTCACTTGGCCCACATAGTCATAAAAATAAAAAAAACATACCACGGGCGGGGATAGAACCCGCGATCAGAAAGCCACATAGTCATTACAAAGTTGGTCTGTGGCTATTGGCTCTGACGCTAGCTAGAGTCAGACAATGTTTTCTCTTTTTTTTTTTTTTGTAAACACAAACGAATAATATGATAGTAAAGCACGAACGAAGTTTACTTGTCTGCCAATGAAGTATAGCAAGAAAAAAAGTACACCAATCAATGAACGTAAGACACGAGATACAAAATTTTCAATGTGTGTGGGGGAAAAAGGAGAGCAATGTACTCTGAAGATTTTCCATATTTCCCTGTATAGAACACGTCACACAGTAGGAGCCTCATTCACTCATTCTCACTTACACACACACACTACACACATGTAAACGCAGGCACGCACACGCACGCATGCACTCAGGCACATGCACACGCACCCATACAAACCCAGCGAGTCTTAAGGGAGTGACAACAATACATTCACATTTTTGCTTATCTACCTCAGTTAGCAAGTTTTGTTTCTTGCCTCTGTACTGACCCTGAGCGCTTTAACTTTCCATACAGCAAGAATTTACGCATGGTTTGTATAAATGGAAAAAGAGGGTGTGCTTGCGGCTGGAGGGGAGAGGGTGTTTTTGAAGTGTGTGAAGGTGTGTGGCTTTTGAGGAAAAATAGAATGAGTTGTTTTTCATTTAGGAATACTGGATACATCAGCAACGTGCTGCTTCCGTATTCCATTAGTTACACAGTTTGGGTGGCTTTGAGAGGAGGGAAAAGTGGGTTGTCTTAAAGGAGGTGAAAAAGGCTTGGCTTGGATTTGCTTGTGCGAAGAGGTAGGATAAAGGGGTGTCAGTAGGTTTATTTAGGTACGGGTACATAAATACAATTATCATACCTACTAACATGTGTGTAAATTACCTAGGATTTCCCTAATAGGTCAGACAAGGTGACTTACTTCCACTGGGGTTCTTGTAGGAGTGGGTATCTTTATGTGTGAGTAAAAAAAAAGATGTTAGTGGGAAGGAGTATAGTAGAACACTTGGTGCAGATCAAACCCTTATTAAAGACGCCACTTAGCTCTGGGTTGAGTAGCAAGACGCGGCTCAATCAATGCTAAACTTCATCTATTATAAAGATCTGATCAGCTCCTTCTACAGCACTTGCTGGTAGTCGCTGGCAATAACTGCCATCCTACAGAGGGAAGGAAGTTTGATGGTGAGGTTTCGTATTTGATGGATACAAAAAAACTTCATGCCCAGTGAGAAATCTCTACATTCGTGGAGACAAAAACAAGTGTAATAGAATTTCTGTATATTTCAAACTGCAGCTGCTAATGAGTATAGCAGTTGGAGGTAAATACGAAGGCAAGTGTTAACTATATTTTGGTACATCACCTGAAGTGTTCATTGTTCAGTATTTACGTCGCAGGAAAATCTTCATTCACGTATGATATCCCAGAGGAGTACAGTTGGCACAGGCTGTGTTGTTGGTGGCACAGCTGCTTGAAAGGAAGGCAAGAGGTCACGCTGCTCCCTCCATAAACAGAGGCCCTCTTGACACTATCCGTTAAGCATTTTTTTTTTAGACAAGAGACAGCTGTTGTCAACCAGAGACAGCTGTTGTCTACCAGAGACAGCTGTTGTCTACCAGGGTTTACCTTCATCTTCGCCGTGGATCAGCTCATTCTCGCACCACCAATAAAAAAATCAGTTCAAAGCTCAGAGTTACTTGCCTTTTCTGGGCCACCTTATACGTCTAACAACTTTATCAGTAAGAAATGATAGATCTAACACCAGCCAAGAGGTTCAACATAACATTGTAGAACTAACGTAACATTATACTAAAACATTATAGGCCTAACACTGCTTTGTAACACAATGATTCAGGTCTATCGCATCCTGGCATACGTCCCACAACGCACAAGAAATCGGTGAACAATCTCTGGTGTGTCTATTTCCTATCCTCTTGGCACCCTGGCGGGTCCACCCAGGTTGGCACTCTGGCACTAATTCCATTAATTCACCATCGACCAGCAGAGGGCAGGCCTCAGTGCAGTGCCAGCTTAATGCTTAATAGTTTCAGGACCAGAGGCAGCAATAACACTGCATAAAAATGGCGTGCGAAAAGAAAAGCCGTGTAACAGAGGAAGCTCACATTGGGGAAACGTTTCGCTCCGAGTAAACAAAGCGAAACGTTGTCCCAATAAACACTGATTCTGAAAACGTATGTCTTTTTTTCTGCACCTGAGAAGAAACTGCGTTCGATTCCTAGTGTCATTTTCCTCCGGCCGCCAAATTTATCACAGCTCAGTTCAAATTGCATCTCACCTCACCTTTTTCTTCTGCACAATTTTTCACTTCTCCATTTACTCACCCGAAGACACAAACATATATTCTTTTGATGTATCACAATGCATCTGAAGGCCGCGTAAACACCGAGACGTGTATGTCTCTCGGTGTATATTCACCGCGACGTGTATATCTCTTAGTGCATATACAACGAGAAGTGTATATCTATGAATATATACACACAGATGTTTATATCTGTGTACATATACCGAGAGGTGCATATTTCTCAGTGAATATACACTTACAGTAGTTTGCTTTAATCCCACTTTAGGGATTTTAAGTATTCTATTGTTGTAGTGAACAGGTGATATGCAGCTTTACCCCCATCCCAGTGCAATCAGTAGTTTCTAAATCTCCCAAACTAATTTACGTATTTGCAAAAGAATTCCGATCACTAGTATTTGAACGCCCGGTTTATATTCTGTCGATCCTAAGTAATCTTCAAGAGAGAAATCGTGAAGTACCTGGTGTTAGCTCGTGATCAACAAGGCTGTGATGTCATCCTATCACTGCTAGTACCATCACCCAGACTGTTGATGCTATCAACCAGGAGACCTCGTCTAGGTTCGGAGTCGTAAGGGGCTACGGTTCCCAGGAATGAACAAGTGAACAGCATGTAAGTATGCTGATCATCATGTAATCCTTATAGAATCAGTCTGTGGTTCAGACGCGTCTTCATGCAAGGAATTTGATCTATCCTTCCCCACTCTGGATCGAAATTGTTTTCATATAATTTCCTTAGACGCTGTATGACCCCTATGGGTTAAGGGCTTTCCCAGGAATATATATATATATATATATGTCGTGCCAAATAGGTAAGACTTGCTATTTTGGCTTAAAAAGTAAGGCTCTTCTTGCTGAATAAGGCAAGGGAAAATTTGTGTATGCAGTAATTTCGCAAAAGTCATTCTGAACCTAACGAAAAAAAAATATTTCATTGTATTTGTTTATTATTAAATTATTGTAAACTTATCTAAAATACATTCAGTAGGATTAGGCTAAATTAAATTGCGCTTGTTATAATAAGGTTAGGTAAGTTTTCTAAGGTTCTTTTGGTACAAAATTATTAATTTTACATTAACATAAATGAAAAAAATATATCTTTAAAATTTTAGAAAGGACTTAATTTTAAATGAGTTCTTGCTAATTGACCAACTTTACCTATAATCCTAATCCTGTGTCCTACGAAGGACACAGGATACTAGTTCTTCCTCACCTCCTTTATAGGTTAAAGAGGACGGAGAAAATGCTTCCCCCTTCATCACTCTCCTTAGCTAAAAGGATCATTTCCTCATTCTCCACTATCACCTATTCCATCCCAACTGTTCCATTATACCGTCTACTCTGCGTCTTAACTTACCTATCTTTACATCATCACCTTCCTCACTCCTTCCCTTACACTGGCTTTCTCCCTAACACCACACTATCTTCCTGCATCCTCCCCATTGCACCACCCTCTTCGCCTTTACTCCCTCTTCCTCCTCCACCCCACAACCTACCCCAACACACCCCAACATTACTTACTACCTCCAACATATCTCTCGTGTATGAATATCGACCCGTCCACTATATTCTGCTTCCGATAATTAGAGCGTAATAGTTTCCGTTCCTGGCATCGGTGCCCGGCGTCGGTGCCTGGCATCGGGGGGGCTAATGCCATTTATCCCATAAATATTTTCGTTATTACCAACACCGGCTTACTGGTTCGGCCCTTATTCGATATTTATTATTGCCATGACTACTACTAGTTTTATTATGGATAATTTACTTTAATGTCTGAAAGAATATATATATATATATATATATATATATATATATATATATATATATATATATGGAAGGAAAAGAGGGAATATAAATGTGTAAATTCAAGGATTATGTGGATTAAAATAAGGGTCGGATGCGAAAAGTGGGTCATAATAAGCGTGTATGCACCTGGAGAAGAGAGGAGTGTAGAGGAGAGAGAGAGATTTTGGGAGATGTTAAGCGAATGTATAGGAACTTTTGAACCAAATGAGAGAGTAATTGTGGTAGGGGACCTAAATGCTAAAGTGGGAGAAACATGCAGAGAGGGTGTAGTAGGTAAGTTTGGGGTGCCAGTGTAAATGATAATGGGAGCCCTTTGATTGAACTTTGTATAGAAAGGGGTTTAGTTATAGGTAATACATATTTTAAGAAAAAGAGGATAAATAAGTATACAAGATATGATGTAGGGCGTAATGACAGTAGTTTGTTGGACTATGTATTGGTAGATAAAAGACTGTTGAGTAGACTTCAGGATGTACATGTTTATAGAGGGGCTACAGATATATCAGATCACTTTTTAGTTATAAAAGAGGAGGCAGTTAGGGTAAGATATAAACAACTATTGGAGGATAGATGGGCTAGTGAGAGTGTAGGCAATGGGGTCGAAAATGTATGGGGTAGATTTAAAAATGTAGTGTTAGAGTGTTCAGCAGAAGTTTGTGGTTACAGGCGAGTGGGTGCAGGAGGGAAGAGGAGCGATTGGTGGAATGATGATGTAAAGAGAGTAGTAAGGGAGAAAAAGTTAGCATATGAGAGGTTTTTACAAAGTAGAAGTGATGCAAGGAGGGAAGAGTATATGGAGAGAAAAAGAGAGGTTAAAAGAGTGGTGAAGCAATGTAAAAAGAGAGCAGATGAGAGAGTGGGTGAGATGTTATCAGCAAATTTTGTTGAAAATAAGAAAAAGTTTTGGAATGAGATTAATAAGTTGAGGAAGCCTAGAGAACAAATGGATTTGACAGTTAAAAATAGGAGAGGAGAGTTATTAAATGGAGAGTTAGAGGTATCGGAAGATGGAGAGAATATTTTGAGGATTTGTTAAATGTTGATGAAGACAGGAAGCTGTGATTTCGTGTGTAGGGCAAGGAGGAATAACATCTTGTAGGAGTGTGGAAGAGCCAGTTGTGGGTGTAGGGAAGTTCGTGAGGCAGTGGGTAGAATGAAAGGGGGTAAGGCAGCTGGGATTGATGGGATAAAGATAGAAATGTTAAAAGCAGGTGGGGATATAATTTTGGAGTGGTTGGTGCTATTATTTAATAAATGTATGGAAGAGGGTAAGGTACCTAGGGATTGGCAGAGAGCGTGTATTGTACCTTTGTATAAAGGCAAAGGGGACAAAAGAGAGTGCAAAAATTATAGGGAATAAGTCTGTTGAGTGTACCTGGTAAAGTGTATGGTAGAGTTATTATTGAAAGAATTAAGAGTAAAACAGAAAGCAGGATAGCAGATGAACAAGGGGCTTTAGGAAAGGTAGGGGTGTGTAGACCAAGTGTTTACAGTGAAACATATAGGTGAACAGTATTTGGATAAGGGTAAAGATGTTTTTGTGGCATTTATGGATTTGGAAAAGGCGTATGATAGGGTAGATAGGGGGCAATGTGGCAGATGTTGCAGGTGTATGGAATAGGAGGAAGGTTACTGAAAGCAGTGAAGAGTTTTTATGAGGATAGTGAGGCTCAGGTTAGAGTGTGTAGGAGGGAAGGGGACTATTTCCCAGTAAAAGTGGGCCTTAGACAAGGATGTGTGATGTCACCGTGGTTGTTCAATATATTTATAGATGGGGTTGTAAGAGAAGTGAATGCGAGGGTCTTGGCAAGAGATGTTGGGCTAAAAGATAAAGAAGCAAATACAAAGTGGGAGTTGTCACAGTTGCTTTTTGCTGATGACACTGTGCTTTGGGAGATTCTGAAGAGAAGCTGCAGAGGTTGGTAGATGAATTTGGTAGGGTGTGTAAAAGAAGAAAATTGAAAGTGAATATAGGAAAGAGTAAGGTGATGAGGATAACAAAAAGAATAGGTGACGAAAGATTGGATATCAGATTGGAGGGAGAGAGTATGGAGGAGGTGAATGTATTCAGATATTTGGGAGTGGACATGTCGGCGGATGGGTCTATGAAGGATGAGGTGAATCATAGAATTGATGAGGGGAAAAGGGTGAGTGGAGCACTTCGGAGTCTGTGGAGACAAAGAACCTTGTCCATGGAAGTAAAGAGGGAATGTATGAGAGTATAGTTATACCAACGCTCTTATATGGGTGTGAAGCATGGGTGATGAATGTTGCAACGAGGAGAAGGCTGGAGGCAGTGGAGATGTCATGTCTGAGGTCAATGTGTGGTGTGAATATAATGCAGAGAATTCGGAGTTTGGAAATTAGGAGGAGGTGCGGGGTTACCAAAACGATTGTTCAGAGAGCTGAGGAGGGGTTGTTGAGGTGGTTTGGACATGTAGAGAGAATGGAACGAGACAGAGTGACTTCGAGAGTGTATAAATCTGTAGTGGAGGGAAGGCGGGGTAGGGGTCGGCCTAGGAAAGGTTGGAGGGAGGGTAAAGGAAGTTTTGTGTGCGAGGGCTTGGACTTCCAGCAAGCATGTGTGAGCGTATTTGATAGGAGTGAATGGAGGCATATGGTTTTAATACTTGACGTGCTGTTGGAGTGTGAGCAAAGTAACATTTATGAAGGATTCAGGAAACCGGCAGGCCGGACTTGAGTTCTGGAGATGGGAAGTACAGTGAAGGCACTCTGAAGGAGGGGTGTTAATGTTGCAGTTTTATAACTGTAGTGTAAAGCACCCTTCTGGCAAGACAGTGATGGAGTGAATGATGATGAAAGTTTTTCTTTTTCGGGCCACCCTGCCTTGGTGGGAATCGGCCGATGTGTTAATAAAAAATATATTATATATATATATATATATATATATATATATATATATATATATATATATATATATATATATATATATATATATATATATATATATATATATATCTCACTGCGACTAGTATGATCTGATGTATAGCTCCTCATCCTCGATTTTCCCTTTTTGGGGGTTGCATGGCCATTATTCGCGATTAGTCATTTAGGTGAGTGGTGTGGTTGGAGGGTCCAGGCAGTAAGGCAGGGGCCAAGACCCAATCCACTTACAGTGCCCATCATGCCTGCCCCAAATGTCTCTTACAGTCTATGGCATCACGCACGATGCTGTCCACCCATGCTGCTGCTGCAGCCTATGGCACTCTCTCTCTCTCTCTCTCTCTCTCTCTCTCTCTCTCTCTCACTTGCTACTCCACAATGAAAATACTAATGAGATCATTCACTTCACCCGGAAAGAAAACATAAATTTTCACCTAAGATTTAATGAACGATAATATGTGACACGAAAATAAGGTTTTGTCCATGGCGTTCTGATGCTCTTTCAAAAAATGAAGAATGATGTAGAAAGTAGTCATAAATAATAATAATAATAATAATAATCATAATAATAATAATAATCATAATAATAATAAAAATCATAATAATAATAATAATCATAATAATAATAATAAATTCTATTAATAATAATAATAATAAATTCTATTAATAATAATAATAAATTCTATTAATAATAATAATAATAAATTTTATTAATAATAATAATAAATTCTATTAATAATAATTTTTTATTATTATTATTATTATTATTACTA
Organism: Cherax destructor; assembly: GCA_009830355.1. NCBI lineage: Eukaryota > Metazoa > Arthropoda > Malacostraca > Decapoda > Parastacidae > Cherax > Cherax destructor. The sequence goes on from WNWK01000011.1 coordinate 335,461, forward strand.
CTACTACTATTATTACAGCTCTCTAAACTATTGGAAAATACAAAATGTCAAATTCTAATGATAAAATTTGTTGCTTCGGTTCCCCTGCATGTGAATGACAATAGAGGAGACTGTGTCACATGTTTTTCCTGTGTGCTTATGATGTGAAACTAAAGAGGAGAATAAAACCGACGAGGGCAAGGACAGCCTACAAATGAAAGTGGACAAGAGCAGGATTGGTCAGGTAAGTGGTTGCTTGAGCTAAACCCCAGCAAATGCAAAGTTACCAGAACTGGGGAAAAGGGAAAGAAGATCGAAAACAGAGTAAAGACTCGGGGAAACAAAGGCCTCACTGTAAGATAAGGACCCAAGGGTTAGCTTAGTCAAAGTATATAGTCAGAGACTCACAACAGAATAACACCTGCAGCTAATTCTCGTTTGGCAAATCTCAGTACCGTAGCTTTCACGAACCTCAACAAAGTGTCATAAAAGTGTCATTCATATTCCTTTATGCAACATGTGTCAGGCCTATCTTGAAGTATGCAACAACAGCATGAAACACACACTTGATAAATCATGTTAGGAAACTGGAGAAAGTGCAGAGGGATGCAACTGCCTAGTTCTATAGTTAACAGGAATAAGAGATGACAAGACATTAGAGGAAAAACAAACTATGAGAGACATGACAACATGCAAAATATTCAGAAAAACTGGCAGAGAAACATATATACATGATAAATATTCTCAGGTATATCCACTGTGCACAGAAGGTGGACTCCTTTATATATATATATATATATATATATATATATATATATATATATATATATATATATATATATATATATAAACTTAAGAAATCCTCCTTTATAATCCTTAACATAAAATTGATACTCTTACTTACGGAGACTAATACTTATCAGTGGATACTGACACTCTTACTTAACAGTGGAGGCTCGATCTTCCATCCGCTTATAAGTTTTCTTACTGACCAGAAACTCGAGCAGATAAATAATACTAAATTACTGACTATTTGTTACTGAGGAGTTGAACCGACAAAAACACATTCCATTCCTATAAGGTAACAAATCTTTAGGACCTATTTGATGATTTATCGACCTTCTTCCTGGCAAAACCTTCGCCTCTATGACTGGTTACTAGAACCTGTTCCATATGCGAGACACAAGAATAACACCAGAACATTTTTATTATCAAACGTTTCGCTTTATCGATCCAATGCTACTGGGTAAATAAGCTCCTCGCGAACGAAACGTTACCTAATTAAATGTTGTAGTGGTACATGCGTGTCTTACCTACGTTATAAAACTCATGTGTACTCCCCATTTCCCCCAGTTAACTTACAGCGACGTGAGTCAACTGCCATAGCCAAGTTCGGTACAGTAAACACACTTTAAGCAGAGCAATCTGAACGTTGTTCAAACAAAGGTCAGCTTGGCTCTAAGTTTCTTTAGTCTACCTTACCTGTCGGCCTCTGTCATCCAGACTTACACAGCCAACAACGCTGAGTGCAATGAACACTTGACAACGGGGAGGAAAAACGAACCAACTACTGTAATGTCCATAACTCAAGGACCCAAGTTGAAATAAGTCACTATGTCTGAGTTTTTTGGCTTATCTTATAAAATTTACACTATGGTAATTGCACTTATGTGTATACCTGTGTCTAGATATATTTACTTCCTAATTCAGGAGGACAAGGGAAGGCTGGGTAACTTGAGGCTTCAAAACAAGAGATGCCTTGTCACGAATGAATGACATTCTGTCTTGCATTTGTGTCCTCTAGATTAGAATATTGGTAAATTCAGACAGCCCCATTTTAAAACAGGCAAAATTGCAGAGCTCGAGAATGTACGGAGCACCTTCACTGTTTATATCAATCTGAAAACTTTAATTATTGGCAATAAGTGAAACTCGTGAAATTCCATTCTCTAGAATTCAGGCGAGAAAGATACTGCATATCATAAATGAATTCTGGAAATTACTGGAGGGGCGATTTCCAAATCAGCAAACTGAAATTACTTCCTACGAACGCGATTATGTGTATTATTATTATTATTATTATTATTATTATTATTATTGGGAAGCTTTAAACACGTGGGAATACACTAAGAGATAATACGCTAAGGATACCAGTATCTCCTTTTCAATTCCCCTTTAAAGATGAAAGTGAATTGAAAAGAGAATACTTCTCAGTTTCTTCCAAAGTGTTCTAGGTCAGTCAGGCCGTAGTGCCTCAGTAGTAATACCTCCGTTAAACCAAAACAGCCTGATAGACCAGACTGTTAACCAGGGAAGCCGTTAGGTCGATGGTTTCCCAGAATAGCTCAGATGATTCCACCAATTAAACTGAGACGATATTACTAATTAGCACCAATTTTTTTCGATGAGGTCATCTTCAGATCTCTCATAAAAAAAAGGAAAACCTAATGAAATTCTATGACTGCGAGGCTTCCGTGTTTTCCCTCAGTAAATTTAAACGATGAAAAGAAGAATAAAAGCTGGAGAAATCGCGTTCAAAACACCTCCTTTCAAATGAAAGCCTCAATAAGACCCAAGGGGAAAAGACTTAATGGAATGAATATCATGAGAGGACACGGAAGTTTTTTTTTTTTTTTTCGTGGACGGCGTCTCGTCATCGCGTCCTTTGCATATTTTTTTTAACTAAATATTCTCAATTTGTTTGGGTTAATTTATTTATAGGATACCAGAGGACAACGGAGACGGGTATAACTGAGGGTTTAATTTGTTTATGATCACAAGGTCACAACGTTCAGGGTTCACTCTCGCCGAGGACTGAATTCCGAAAATTACGTAGTGCTTATGTACGTGGATGTCTGAGCAGTTTACGTCGAAATTTGAGTAGTTTACGTAGATGTTTCTGGAGTTTACAGCGATGTTTGACCATATTAGAATGATTGTGCTGTTTACATGGGCATTAGAGGTTACACAGATGTTTGAACATGTTACAATAATGTTTAAACATAGATGTTTGATTGAGGGAAGGCTAAGGACAGGAAGGAGGAAATAAATCAAGAAATTAGGAAGAGATGGGGAGGAGGGGGAGGAGTAGATTGATAAAAGAGGGAGAGAGAGAAATTTAAGGAAAGAAATGAGTGAGAGAGTTACAGAAAGAAGGGGGAAGGAGAGACAGAATGATGGGGAGAGTATTATTGGTGTCAATATGGTTTTTAAAAATAAGTTTTCAAGATACCGGTATTATTAGCGTCTTCAGCAAGCTATTATAGTACAGGTGTATTTACTCCTGTTGCAAAGGAGGTACATTATTGCACTGCGAGGTACATTGTTGCACAGGGAGATGTAGGGTTTTTCACTCGTAGGAGGACCTAAGTTGGTACCCCGTAGTTGTAACTGTCTTGTAGGTATATTATGTCTGTAGTAAACGACCACGAGCTATTATTTACTACAGACATAATATACAAACAAGACAGTTGCAATTACCGAAGTACCAACTAGGGGCCTCCTACGAGTTAAACATCCTATACAACGTAATCACCACAGTCACTGTTCTCATGCCTCTAACTGCCTATCCCACGGGATTCCATTTATAAGAGACTTCCATCCTAAGAGTGACACATTCCTCTCCCCGCCTCCCCTCACTAAACCAATTCTACAAATAGATTTGTCCTGAGTATGAAATTCATTTGCATATAGATGAGACTCTACCAGCGATGAGTGTTGACACCCGAGCTATCTCCTCAAAGCTTATCCAGGCTAGCTTAACTATCCACAGCTAAATTCAGCTTCAACTTTCACAGGGACCCATGGAGGCCGATTCTATTTTGAAATGCTAATTCCGGGCGTGATCAAAGGCACGGGGACCATTTCCCCTCGTCTCATCGTCTCCGCTGTGGCTGATGGAAAAATAAATCGATTCGCTTTCGTCGCCCCCACAGAATATAACCCAGCCAATGAGTTCCTCCGCTTCCGTCGCCCCGCAGAGAATAACCCAGCTAATGAGTCCCCTAGTTTCCATCGTCCCTGGAGAGTATAACCCAGCTACTGAATCTCTTAGTTTCCGTCACTCCCCACAGAGTATAACCCAGGTAATGAGTCCCTTCGTTTCCATCGCCCCTACAGAGTATAACCCAGCTAATGAGTACCTTAGTTTCCGTCACCCTCCACAGAGTATAACCCAGCCAGTGAATCCCTCTGGTGTTTTGAGAAAAACAGAATTTTTCCACTTAAGTTTCCAAAATTTGATTTTTCTTGAGTCCTCATCTTGCATACAGCGAAAAAATCATGCCTTCATATTCTGCTACATATTCTTCTATAGTACTAAACAGTAATATCAATACGAGAATCCGACAGTCTGCTCGCATGACACTAAATTATATTACTAATATGAGAATCAAAACACAGTGTTGTAGGTGATGAACTGTCACTGATGTCTTGACCTACTATTATATTCAAGAGAAACACTTAACCTGTGAAGGAGAGCAGGAGTAAGTGCAATGAGAATCGACCACTGGAAAAAGAGGGTAGCTATAAGTTCTGTCATTATGAACCCCTAACACACTGCAAGACGCCGTCCTTGAAGGGGTTCATATACAGAGGTTCATGCACGGATGATGAAGAGGAAATGACCGAAATAATACAAGACGAATGTGAATCGATGTTCAGCAACCACTAAACGAAAGCAGGGTGGAGAATGCGGAAACTTTTTTAATTTCAACTGAAGGCCATGCAGACCAAATATCTAAGATTAGCACTGAATTCATAGATTTCGAAAAAGAAATAAAATTCGTGGAATTCTGTATTTATATAAAAGTGTAAAGTACCACTAGCACAAGCGCTCAATATAGTACTTTTGAGAAGTAGCTTAGATCTAGGTGAAATACCAGAACTCTTGAAGAGTGCAGAGATAGTTCCTTTGCATAGAGGAGGCAGTCGAACGCTAGCCAAAAATTAAAGACCAGACCAGTAGCCCTAAGATCCTACATCATAAAAGTTTTCGAAAAATTAATGAGACGCTAAATTATAAATTTTATAGAACGGCACAATCTGCACAGACCAACCCAACAAGGTTTTGGAGCAAGGAACTCATGCATATCACAACTACTAAACCACTATGATAGAATTATGGAGGTGTTGGAAGAAAACCCAAACACAGATGTGGTATGTACAAATGTGATCTTGGGGTGATTTCACACAGAATCATTGCAATAAGCACAACGGGAAATGTACGAAGATTGGTTTTCAATTTTCGGATAGAGAATACAAAGATTAGTAGTAAACAGAGCAAAATCCAGCATTAGCAAGGTAAAAATGTTCAGGACCCCAAGGCAAGGCCCTGGCGCCTCTACTGTTTTTTTATCTTCATAGCAGACATTTATGAAAACACTCGCCACAGTTTTGTATCAGCATTCGCACAGAATACCAAAATGAGCATGAAAGTCACCTCGGAAGAACACAAAAAAATGCAGGAAGATAGAAGTTCGATTTTCCAGTGGGCAATGTAGAATAACATGATGTTCAATGGTAATATGTTCCGGCTGATTTAACATGGAAAGAATGAAGAACTCAAAAGGGACACAGAATAGAAAAGCCAAGAGAATCATCAAACAGAACGAAAGGAACACGTAAAAGATCTGGGAGTAGTTATGCAGGTTGACCTTTCTGTTAAAGAACACAATAAGGAAAATGTCACGACAGCCAGGAAAATGACGGGGTGGATAATGAGAACTTTCAAAACAAGGAAAATAGTAACAATGGTGACGCTATTCAAATCTCGTGCGCTCTTTCCTTCAGTGTGTTGTTTAGGGTTGACGGATCCGTTCAGGGAAGGGAGGATATCAGAGTTGGAATAGATAGAGATCATTTACGGATTCAGAGCCAATACAGCATTAACCATAAATTACTGGGAACGCCTTAAGATCCTAAATGTGTACTCGCAGCAGCGAAGGAAAGAGATGCGTTATAATTATACTTGGAAAGTATTTGAGGGCTTAGTCCCAAATCTGCACACTGTCATAACAAACTAGAGCTCATGAGAGATATGGAAAGAAGTTTAAAATAAACCTAGTGAATAGCAGGGGCGCCCTGGGCTCAACACGAGAACATTTAATCAATATCCTTGGATCCAGAAAATTCAATATCTTAACAGAAGATATCAGAAACACTGCTAGAATTTTTTTCAAGAGGAAACTGGATATGTATGTCCACCAAGTGCCAGATCAGTCAAGCTGTGATGGATACGTGGATCAGCGAGCAACCAGCAGTAACAGGCTGGTTGACCAGGTAAGCACCAGGCAAGCCTGGCCCAGGGCCCAAGTTGAGGAGTAGAAAAACTCTCGAAACTCATCAAAGGCACAATAAAGGTAAGGTGTTTAGAGGAATGCACAGCTGTAGTAAATATGACACAACGAGCCATCTCGCTCAGCATGTTTATGTGACGTTACTGTCAGCGTTCAACCAGTCACAGCTGCTGCTGCTGCTGTTCTAATCTTCACAGCTGCTGTTATCCTACCTTCACAGCTGCTGTTGTCCTACTCTTCACAGCTGCTGTTGTCCTACTCTTCACAGCTGTTGTTGTCCTACTCTTCACAGCTGCTGTTGTCCTACTCTTCACAGCTGCTGTTGTCCTACTCTTCACAGCTGCTGCTCTCCTACCCTTCACAACTGCTGTTATCCTACTCTTCACAGCTGCTGCTCTCCTACCCTTCACAGCTGCTGCTGTCCTACCCTTCACAACTGCTGTTGTCCTACTCTTCACAGCTGCTGTTGTCCTACTCTTCACAGCTGCTGTTGTCCTACTCTTCACAGCTGCTGTTGTCCTACTCTTCACAGCTGTTGTTGTCCTACTCTTCACAGCTGTTGTTGTCCTACTCTTCACAGCTGTTGTTGTCCTACTCTTCACAGCTGCTGCTCTCCTACCCTTCACAACTGCTGTTGTCCTACTCTTCACAGCTGCTGTTGTCCTACTCTTCACAGCTGCTGTTGTCCTACCCTTCACAACTGCTGTTGTCCTACTCTTCACAGCTGCTGCTGTCCTACCCTTCACAGCTGCTGCTGTCCTACCCTTCACAGCTGCTGACCCGCTCCCCCGGAGTGAAGCCAGGCGTCACGGTCCCCTCTGCTGTCTCACCCAAACATTAATTTTCCCACGACTGGTCCCTTTACCAGTGATGGGCCGCCCTCCAGAAATGTTCATAACTCAAACTTCTACCCCTTAATTCTCCCCCTTTTACCCCTAGCTACTATACCTATTTACCCACTACCCCAAGTCCCTATTATTCCCTAGTTTGTACCCCTGATAGAAATAGTTCTGCCCCTCTGGCCAATTACCTCAAGAGATGAATGCCTTTCAGGTTATGGTTACTATTCGAAATGCTTACTTTTACATTCATTAGCAGTCGAGTTCGATCCAAGGAAGAGGAGGGGTAGTTCCATTTCCCCTGGATCAGGACCCCTTCCCCAGCATCAAGGGCCGCCAATGAAGGGACGAATTACAACGAAACGCGAGTTTAAACCCATGGAACCTAGTTTGTTTTGCTACACACACACTCACTCTCTCACTCTCTCACTCTCTCACTCACTCACTCACTCACTCTCTCACTCTCTCACTCTCTCACTCACTCCTCACTCTCTCCTCATCTCTCTCCTCTCTCCTCTCTCTCTCTCACTCTCTCTCTCTCTCTCTCTCTCTTTTCTCTGCATTAACCTTCCAAATTCTTTTACATCATCGTTTAAATTCGGGATGATAAAAGTTACATCGACTGAAATTAACACGAGAAATCACGATTACATTCTCGGAAAACTGTTACTTTATGAAGCTTTAATAATTACTTTCCGCAACCTTTAAATACTTTCTCGAACTTTGATTACTTTCTGACACTTTAATTACTTTAGTCTTTTATCTTCCAGGTTTTGGCTCCTTAAATTTTAAGATTCCAAACATTTCCGTTATTTAAAGTTTCCTTTGTTAAAAAACAATTCATCAATATTTACGATGTTAACAGCCACGCTAATGCCTGCACCCGCCTGCAATAACGTAGTCTGACAGGTACTAGCCTGACAGGTACACGCCTGAAAGGTACTCGTCTGACAGGTAATATCCTGACAGTCACTGACCTTCCACAGTCACTCCAAGGGCACTATGCACCCCAAGAGAAAAGTACAACTAAGCTTGGCTTTCTTGTTAACTTTCACTGCAATTAGCCGGGAGGGTGACCGTGGGTAATCTCACCCTGCTGAGTACTCACCCTGCTGAGTACTCACCTTGCTGAGTACTCAACACGCAGTTTAACGCTGCTAATGAAACAGTGATTGCGCACTGCGCCGATAACGTTGTCCGGGAACCACTCAAATAATTCCCGCATTTACTAGCAAAGAATATTTTGATCGCTGAACTTGGCTGCTCACTGAGCTTATCGATATTTGATGAGTAAGACTCATGTGCAACTCATCGAGTTGGTCTGTATTTTATACTGCCTTCAGCGTATCGATATTTGTTTGTGGCTTCCTGCGCGACTCTGTGGCCAGATTCTCGTTCTTTGCTCTATTTCGATGTCCATCTCTTGTTCTTTACACTATACCTCTGTCACATTTGTAAGGAATGCCTCTTTGCATATGTATTCAATACATATTATTCAGAGAGGCATTCCCCACAGGAATGTATATTCTACAGGAGGCTTTCCTTACTACATTAGTGTTAATTACACTACACTTCATTTTCCTTACACTACACTTCTGTCATATTCCTCTTCTTTACACTTCACCTTATGTTCTTGGTACACAGACCTCTGGCATGTTCTAAGAAGCACTTTTCAGCAGAGCGAGGATACAGCAAGTGAACAGTGTAAGTGGGGCTTCTGTAATTATCCACACAAACAAATTCTCCCAGAGTGAAAGGGATCCACTTCACTCACATACAACTTTAGTTTGCAATCATTGTAAATGGCCGGCTTTATCTTATTCTCGCTGCACCGAACTTGCTTCCGCCAGAAGAATCCCCGAATGCATGCATGTGTGTGTGTGTGTGTACTCACCTAGTTGTGGTTGTAGAGGTCGATTCACAGCTCCTGGCCCCGTGTGTGTGTGTGTGTGTGTGTACTCACCTAGCTGTACTCACCTAGTTGTGGTTGCAGGGGTCGAGACATAGCTCCTGGCCCCGTCTCTTCACTGGCCGCTACTGGGTCACTCTCCCTGCGCCATGTGTGTGTGTTGTGTGGTGTGTTGAGTGTTTTGTGTTGGGTTTTTTGTTGTGTGTTGTGTTGCGTTGTGCGCGTGTTATGATGTGCGTGTTGTGAATTGTGTTTTGATTAGTGTTGAAATTTGTGTGTTGTCGTGTATGCACTGTCATGTTTGTTGTGATTGTGTGTTGTGATGTGTGATTGTGTGTTGTCGAGTATGCACTGTCATGTTTGTTGTGATTGTGTGTTGTGATGTGTGATTGTGTGTTGTGATGTCCTCCAGCCTCATGTCCACGGTATAATTCACACATGCCCTGTGTTGACAAGTTTCTCAAGGCCGTCAGCAGGCGAGCTGTGGTGCCTGCGATGGACGGCGTACTGTTACCACCAACAGCCTGGTTGATCAGGCTATCAACCAGGGAGCCTGGTCTGGAACCTGGGGAGGCAGCGAGCCCCCGTCATCGACTACAAGTAACCAGATAACCGTCACCTTAATTTTTCAGGATCAGGCCAAACTTTTCATGACTGCAGAAACAAAGTTAAAAACTTTTCAAGAGGAAACTGAACCACTAACTACTGAAAGCACCTGATCAACCATTCTGTGATGGCTGTGCTGGCATGCGAGCCGCTAGGAGCAACAGCCTGGTTGACCAGGAAGGCGACAAGGAAGCCTGCCATCAGGCTGGCCTGCAAGGGCAGAGAAGCCCGTGAAACCGATCACAGGTATGTCACGGGTAAACTTATTTCTATTATAATTTTAGAGATTGATGCTGATGAAGGGGTCTTAATCCAAGGGATTGGGGCTATCCTTCCCCCATCCTTGCTTCTGATTACCTCCCATTCCCCGTGAATCAAATGATAATGATAATTAATAATAATAATAATAATAATAATAATAATAATAGTAAATACAATTAATAGCAGTAATAATGTGATAATGCTAATAATAATACTAATAAATATGATAATGGTATGATAATGATTATAATAATAATAAATGGAAATTGCCATCGTTACCTCCCCTCTTCAAACCCTCACTGTTCTCTTTCTCATCTTCCTCTGGCTTCCTCTCTTTCTCTCTCCCCTTATTCGCTATATGATTCACTTTGGTCTTTATTCCCTAAATTACATCCTCTACGGCTTCCTTGCTTCCCCCTTTCCCATTGTGACACGACCAAAGTATTCAAGTCCCCTTCTGTATTTTCTTTTGCTTTCCCTTCCTCTTCACATCTTCCCTTCCCTCTTTCACTCTCTCTCTCTACAAGCGGTGCCACATAACTCACTGGAGAGAGCATTCGGCTGACAATAGCTAGGTCCTGGGTTTGATTCCCCGGCACTGAGAAATATTTCAGAAAGTTTTCTTTCAATTCTGCTGCACCTGCTTACCTAACAGCAAACGTAGGTAACCCTGTACTCACATATACTCACTTATTTGTGGTTGCAGGGGTCGAGTCGCAGCTCCTGCGTTAGCTAACTGCTCGGGGTCGCATCCAGGGAAACCTGTGTTAGAAAAGCCCGGTCCTGCTGGAACCTCATATTAAGAGTAAGAAAGCACATAGGTCCTATGTGTAAGAAAACACTGAGGTCCTGTGTGTAAGAAACTCCAGTATACGATGGAAATGTACAAATGTTAGGTAAAATGCATCCGTTTATTTAATGATGTTAATTAACACTCCTTTAGATGTCCCTCAGCTTTCTCTTCTTCCCTCAGATGTTCTCTGACTCTCTTCTCTTCCTTCAGATGTTATCCAGCCTCTTTTTTTCTTCATTTGTCCTCTGGTTCTCTATCTCTCTCTCCTATGTCCTCCAGGTTTTCCCCTTCCCAATTTTCTCTGGCTATCTCTCCAATCCTTTTTCACCTTTACCTTCCACTCATCACTCCTCTTGGTTAAAACCTGGTGAAAGTCTACTTTGGTTGCTCTTTGAAGGCGTTATAGTTCCAGTTTATGACTGGAACTCCAGCGAGGCTGTCCCCCTCCATGTACCAGTTTATGACTGGAACTCTTGCGAGCCTTGGTCCCCTCCATGTACCAGTTTATGACTAGAACTCTGGCGAGCCTTGGTCCCCTCCATGTACCAGTTTATGACTGGAACTCTGGCGAGCCTTGGTCCCCTCCATGTACCAGTTTATGACTAGAACTCTGGCGAGCCTTGGTCCCCTCCATGTTCCAGTTTATTATTGGAACTCTGGCGAGCCTTGGTCCCCTCCATGTTCCAGTTTATTATTGGAACTCTGGCGAGCCTTGGTCCCCTCCATGTACCAGTTTATGACTGGAACTCTGGCGAGCCTGTGTTCCCTCCATGTACCAGTTTATGACTGGAACTTTGGTGAGCCTGTGTTCCCCTCCATGTACCAGTTTATGACTGGAACTTTGGTGAGCCTTGGTCTCCTCCATATTCCAGTTTATGACTGGAACTCTGGCGAGCCTGTGTCCCCTTCATGTTCCAGGACTTGAACTTCAAAGAATTCACAAAAGGCAGTACGTCCTCTCCAGTATAACAGCTCAAGTTCTTACGCCCCTTAAGTCTGTAATATGGCACAGGAAAATCGACTTCTCGTCTTCCAACTTCAAGGCAGCGAGTGCTGCGTCAGTAGGATGAACTACGACTGCCACGTTTACAACGCAGCGTAGCAAATGCCGGTGTCCTCAGTAAGTCTTTATATTATCTTAAGAGGTTTACCTGAGGTCGACGAGCGAGGAGAAGGAAAGCGGTAAAGTTGTGAAAAAAAAATCTTTGTTTCTTATCGAAGTTACTTACTCCGTCTTGTGGGGCTATACTGAAGAATATGACATTTTTAAGGTTAGACAAACATTTGTTTTGATATAAATATCATGTACTAATCAAGGAAAAAGAAATACCTTACATGAACATAAAAACAATGAATGGAAAGGATTTGCTGCCAGCCTTGTCCTAAGGGTTAAAATTTTAATGTATTAGGTATAGAAACAGACCTACCTGGAGTCTACCTGGAGGGCATTCCGGGGATCGACGTCCCAGCGACTCGGTCTATGACCAGGCCTCCCAATGGAAGATGCTCTTGTCAGTCACATTAGTGAAGGATTATACTCTGGCCAGTGTAAGATCTCACCGCTGTTACGGTCATGAGACTTCTACACTGTATCAGTATAATAAAAATTCTAATCATCCAATAACCTGGGAAGGTGCTAATATCATCTATAAATATGAACGCACTTACAAATGAAAATCCATCTAAGACCACCACCTCAAGATCAAAAAGACACAATAACGTGACTGGAACAATACACATATAACCCTCACACACTAACACGTGAAGGTAAGGGAGCCAGGACCGAAACATCGTCATATGTTACTTTCTCATATCTTATTTATGTATTCTGCCACCTGGAAGGGTAGCAGCAGCGTAATTTTATTTTTCGTCCATGGTTTTTTATCCTTTCAAGAGCTATGGGCTACCGTCCTCGGGATGGACCTTAAACCAGCCACTTGGGCAGCAAACTCTAATTTACTGGAGAGAAGCAGAAGATCGATCAAGTTTAAAAATAAAGGAAAAGGTTACGAAAGAAATATTTTTGCAAACTTTTAAATGTTTATGTAGAGTTTGTGTCAGCGTCTTATTTCCCCCCAGTCCATATTTATTTTCAATGTCCCTATTATGATCGATGATTTGAGATGTATGAGGAACACTACAACCTTTTGGTTATTCTATTTCTAAACGTGAAAAGTAGGTATCATTACCTATCCCATTAATTTATTATAAATACCAGTTTGTTAGAATAGTGACTAATGTACTCCATAACAAATTTAATATTCAGTGTAATCAATATTATAAGTCAATCAGTCGTGTTTCAATTTTCATAATTCGTTCCAAGTTATTAGCTGCAAGTCACAGCAAATTCTAATGAAAGGGAATAATCACCTTGTTACTTAGGCCGTGAAATGAGCTGTTGGGAGAGTTGAGACCTCGAAAACCTCACCAACTAGATAATGTGATGAAGCGTCAAAGCAAAAATTTATCGTAAAATGGCCCGCAGGAAGTGAAGCCTATGGGTCAATAGGCTTGCTAGACGTTGGTGCATACGTCGGACCGTGGATGGCGGGTATCAACAGTGAACGACCAGAAGGCTTGGTCTGTGACCGGGAATCGGGGGCGGTGACCTTCAGAAACGACTACAGGTAACCTACAGGCAATTATAGGTAAACCAGTATCTTTTGTGCCAAGCACACATCTTGCAGGCAACGTGGCCCTCCAAGACCATTTTTTATTCTGAAGTAGCCCACTGTATGATAACGGTCCTTCGCCACCTCTTCTTATGCTGAACAAACCCATTGCATAAAACTTGGTCTTGTGTGGAAAAACAGTAAACTACAGTCTAATAGTACACATCCTCTGTGACTAAAAGCCACACTGGAATATATTGTAAGATGACAAGCCTTGAGTATATGCTTGGAGAGACAGTTTAAACACAAATTCCACTGCTTTATATACAACCTTCTGGTAGAATAATTTACTCTGTTTACACATGGGGCCTCTGCTAACACACTTGAAGGGCCTTTCCCACGCACTCAGGCACGACAAGACCAACCCACCTCTTCATTGTGGCTGGTCTTCTAAAATTTCTGGTCCTATATCTCATCTTTTCTATTACGTTTTGGCAATATATAATTGGCTCCAATATTTCGTCCCCAATTGAGTCTTATAAACTTCCTAAGACGCTCGAGAGCTGCCATCTCGGCCCCTTTCTCTGCCTCATTACGCCTCAAATGTTCCTCCTTTCCTTGTAAATTACCATCCCTGAAGTTTTCTCTTCCCTAAGACCCGCTATCTCCCTTCTTACTCCAAGTCTTCCTAGTCACGGCTACAGTCTCAAATAACACTTTACATTCAAGCTTCCCCTTCACCCTTCATCACTCCACAAGCCTCTGTCACTCCCCTCTCACACCATCTCCAGCACCACTTAACAACCAGGCGTCCCCTTCTCTCTCTCTCTCTCCCTCCCTCAACTATAAGACTCCCAATGCGACCCTAGGGGTCCCAGTATCCTTCCCAGGAGGCCTGTTGGCCCCGTCCTCTCTTGGACTCGCCACAAGTTAAGGGCAGATGAGGTCTTTCTTCAGATTAACTCAGGATAACCCAAGAAAGAGAAGCAATGTGTTTTATTTCTGTTAGACACCCCACCAAGTCCTCTTCCTTGGGTTATCACCAACAACATCCAACTAACTTCAAGGAATTTATGTACTGTTAGATGAACAGAACCCGCAAACGTAATGAGATCTTCCATCATGCGTCTCGCCCACCCTGTATCTTCAAACATGGAAATCATCAAAGACCTGGTGTACTTAGTATTATAAAGGAGACCCTTGTAATGGAGCACAGGCCTGTCGACATGTTTATGCCAGGATAAAATGTTGAGTGGTCGACGAAGGAAAACGGGAGGTTAAACATTCGAAAGGTACATTACACAATTTTAGATTATTACCATAGTCTTCTAAACTAACATATTTGTAAATAAGATGAATAACCACTAAAAAAGTCAGTGATTTATTACCACTGTGTCGTGGGTCTGTCTGTCTCTGTCTCTCTCTCTCTCTCTCTCTCTCTCTCTTCTTATCACTGGTCGGCGAGGAGGTAAACGTAAGAGAGGAGGTAAAATGGGGTCCAGGGTCACCTCCTGCTCTCTCCTTATCATTGTCTGGTAAAATATTAGAAGCTGTTGGCAGCGTCTGGTGGGTGACGAGGTCTGTAACGGAGACCGTCTCTGTCCAGGGCGGCGACGTCCTCCTTCAAGTCGGCGGCGAAGTTCTCCTTCAAGATGGCGGCGACGTCCTCCTTCAAGATGGCAGCGACGTCCTCCTTCAAAACGGACGCGAAGTCCTCCTTCATAACAGCAGCAACAACTTTATTCATAACAGCGCCAGCAACTTCCTTCATGACAGCACCAACAACTTCCTTCATGACAGCACCAACAACTTCATGACAGCACCAACAACTTCCTTCATGACAGCACCAACAACTTCATGACAGCACCAACAACTTCCTCCATGACAGCACCAACAACTTCCTCCATGACAGCACCAACAACTTCCTCCATGACAGCACCAACAACTTCCTCCATGACAGCACCAACAACTTCATGACAGTACCAACAACTTCATGACAGCACCAACAACTTCATGACAGCACCAACAACTTCATGACAGCACCAACAACTTCATGACAGCACCAACAACTTCATGACAGCACCAACAACTTCATGACAGCACCAACAACTTCATGACAGCACCAACAACTTCATGACAGCACCAACAACTTCATGACAGCACCAACAACTTCATGACGCACCAACAACTTCATGACAGCACCAACAACTTCCGACAGCACCAACAACTTCATGACAGCACCAACAACTTCCATGACAGCACCAACAACTTCATGACAGCACCAACAACTTCATGACAGCACCAACAACTTCATGACAGCACCAACAACTTCATGACAGCACCAACAACTTCTGCAGCCAACAACTCGACAGCACCAACAACTTCATGACAGCACCAACAACTTCATGACAGCACCAACAACTTTCATGACAGCACCAACAACTTCATGACAGCACCAACAACTTCATGACAGCACCAACAACTTCATGACAGCACCAACAACTTCATGACAGCACCAACAACTTCATGACAGCACCAACAACTTCATGACAGCACCAACAACTTCATGACAGCACCAACAACTTAATGACAGCACCAACAAGGTCTCAGCGCGCGGGCAAACAAATCGCTTAGTCGAGAAATAAGATATTACTTATTATTTTCTATCAATTGGTTGCTGCTGCTGCTGTATATGACTACTCTCACAGGAGAGGATATTTTTAGTCATCCATCTACATAAAGGCCGTTAGTGTCTGCTGCAGATGTTAGCCTCCGTCAGGCAGTTCCTCACGATCACCATAAACGAAGAAAGGAGGAACACCTCTCCCCTTCTCTTCCCTTCAAAAGGGAAGAGAGCGAGGGGAAAGAGGGGAAGTTGCTACGTCTACAAAAGGTTTATCATCCAGGGGATTGAGATGCCCTCAAATTCTTTTATCAAGCCTGAGTGCCTCTCATTTCCCGTGAAAATTTTAGTCTATTGATTTCAAGGGGATTGCTAAACCCATAGGGGTCTAACAACGCCTTGGGGAATGGGAGGCAATCCTGCTCGGTCCAAGGAAAGGAAAGAGTTCCAATTCCCTGGATCAAAAGCTTTTCACCAAGCTCATGTATTTATGAATGTGATTGTAGTCTCTCTCTCTCTCTCTCTCTCTCTCTCTCTCTCTCTCTCTCTCTCTCTCTCTCTCTCTCATACAGGGCGGAGGCCTCGATCCTCTGTTCGCTGACAGCCACACACTCTACACTCACTGCCAGGCTTTCACTGAGTCATCAAACTCTTTCATAATAAAAATAATCCAAAATACTCAAAAATACAAATAATCCTGTGTGTACTCACCTAATTGTGGTTGCAGGGGTCGAGACTCAGCTCCTGTGTGTGTGTGTGTGTGTGTGCATGTGTGTGTGTGTTCTGTGTGTGTGTGTGTTCTGTGTGTGTGTGTGTTCTGTGTGTGTGTGTGTGTGTTCTGTGTGTGTGTGTGTTCTGTGTGTGTGTGTGTTCTGTGTGTGTATGTTCTGTGTGTTCTGTGGTCGTGTGTGTGATCTGTGTGTGTTTGTGTGTGTTTGTGTTAGTTACCATTTTGTCCTAGGCACATGTCGATTTGACACTAGGCCTGTTGTATGTATGTATGTGTGTGAGTGTGTGTGTAAGGAAACACTTCGAAATGTTTCCGCCCCGCCGGGAATAGAACCCGGGCCCTCCGTGCGTGAAGCGAGAGCTTTACCACTAGGCCACCGGGGGCTGTATGTGTGTGTGTGTGTGTGTGTGTGTGTGTGTGTGTGTGTGTGTGTGTGTGTGTGCGTGTGTGTGTGTGCATGTGTGTGTGTGCATGTGTGTATGTGTTCTGTGTGTGTGTGTGTTCTGTGTGTGTGTGTTCTGTGTGTGTATGTTCTGTGTGTTCTGTGCGTGTGTGTGATCTGTGTGTGTTTGTGTGTGTGTGTGTGTGTGTGTGTGTGTGTGTGTGTGGTCTGTGTGTTAGTTACCATTTTGTCCTAGGCACATGTCGATTAGACACTAGGCCTGTTGTGTGTGTGTGTGTGTGTGTGTACTCACCTAGTTGTACTCACCTAGTTGTGGTTGCAGGGGTCGATACATAGCTCCTGGCCCCGCCTCTTCACTGGCCGCTACTGGGTCACTCTCCCTGCGCCATGAGCTTTATCATACCTCTTCTTAAAGCTGTGTATGGAACCTGCCTCCACTACATCGCTTCCCAAGCTATTCCACTTCCCGACTACTCTGTGACTGAAGAAATATTTCCTAACATCCCTGTGATTCATCTGAGTCTTCAACTTCCAACTGTGTCCCCTTGTTGCTGTGTCCCATCTTTGGAACATTCTGTCTCTGTCAACCTTGTCAATTCCTCTCAGTATTTTATATGTCGTTATAATGTCCCCCCTATCTCTCCTGTCCTCCAGTGTCGTCAGGTCGATTTCCCTTAACCTCTCCTCGTAGGACATACCCCTTAGCTCCGGGACTAGTCTTGTTGCAAGGTACACTGTGTGTGTGTGTGTGTGTGTGTGTGTGTGTGTGTGTAAGGAAACACTTCGAAATGTTTCCGCCCCGAATTGAACCCGGGCCCACCGTGCGTGAAGCGAGAGCTTTAGCCACCAGGCCACCGGGTGTGTGTGTGTACTCACCTAGTTGTGGTTGCAGGGGTCGAGTCATAGCTCCTGGCCCCGTGTGTGTGTGTGTGTGTGTGTGTGTGTACTCACCTAGTTGTGGTTGCAGGGGTCGAGTCATAGCTCCTGGCCCCGCCTCTTCACTGGCCGCTACTGGGTCACTCTCCCTGCGTCATGAGCTTTATCATATCTCTGCTTAAAGCTATGTATTGAGCCTGCCTCGACTACATCGCTTCCTAAACTATTCCACTTCCCGACCACTCTGTGACTGAAGAAATACTTCCTAACATCCCTGTGATTCATCTGAGTCTTCAGCTTCCAACTGTGTCCCCTTGTTGCTGTGTCCCATCTCTGGAACATTCTGTCTCTGTCCACTTTGTCAATTCCTCTCAGTATCTTATATGTTGTTATCATATCCCCCCTATCTCTCCTGTTCTCCAGTGTCGTCAGGTCGATTTCCCTTAACCTCTCCTCGTAGGACATACCCCTTAGCTCCGGGACTAGTCTTGTTGCAAACCTTTGCACCTTCTCGAGCTTCTTCACGTGCTTGGCTAGGTGTGGGTTCCAAACTGGTGCTGCATATTCCAGTATGGGGCTAACGTACACAGTATACAGGGTCCTGAACGATTCTTTATTAAGATGTCGGAATGCTGTTCTTAGGTTTGCTAGGCGCCCATATGCTGCAGCAGTTATTTGGTTGATGTGCGCCTCAGGAGATGTTCCTGGTGTTATACTCACCCCAAGAACTTTTTCCTTGACTGAGGTTTGCAGTCTCTGGCCCCCCTAGA
Organism: Cherax destructor; assembly: GCA_009830355.1. Taxonomy (NCBI): domain Eukaryota; kingdom Metazoa; phylum Arthropoda; class Malacostraca; order Decapoda; family Parastacidae; genus Cherax; species Cherax destructor. Next base: position 354,158 of record WNWK01000011.1, read on the forward strand.
CTGTACTCCGTCTGCGGTCTTCTTTGCCCTTCCCCAATCTTCATGACTTTGCACTTGGTGGGGTTGAACTCCAGGAGCCAGTTGCTGGACCAGGCTTGCAGCCTGTCCAGATCCATTTGTAGTGTGTGTGTGTGTGTGTGTGTGTGTGTGTGTGTGTGTGTGTGTGTGTATGTGGTCTGTGTGTATGTGGTCTGTGTGTATGTGGTCTGTGTGTATGTGGTCTGTGTGTATGTGGTCTGTGTGTATGTGGTCTGTGTGTATGTGGTCTGTGTGTGTTTGGTCTGTGTGTATGTGGTCTGTGTGTGTTTGGTCTGTGTGTGTTTGTTCTGTGTGTGTGTGTGTTCTGTGTGTGTTCTGTGTGTGTGTGTGTTATCTTTTTTACATTGAAATGATAACAGCTATAAAAGAGTCTTCTGCATAACATAGCTAAAATAACTGAAATCTTATTCAGTATCACTGCTGTCTATTCTTTACGACCTCAACATGTGCACCTCAAATGCCCCTTACCTCATCAAATCAACACTCAGGTGCATTCCACATACTAGCCAACATATCCGATGTAAAATTCACGATGCTAGCATTTCTTCTAGCAGGGATTTTTTTCCAGATCAGCTATTGCTATCATGAAAACATAATCTTTCACAAACTCCCACAAGACGTGTTTTTTTAAAAGGCGTTATAGAACGAGTGGCCACGCCCTATTCACCTGCCAAGGATCTTCATGTTACGTACGACAGTCATGTTATCGAAGGCTGAGAGAGGTGCATTTTAATATTATTTTCAAAACCGGGAGAGGAGTTTGTTTGGTCAGGATTCAGCCCAATGAGGAAAGTGAGAGGAACTTATCCGAAATAAAAATTTCGTGAGATCAGTGGCACAGAACACTAACAAGGTGATGAATAAGACAAGTGATTTGTGCATTTGTGTATTTTCACTGGCTGCAAGTGAAGACATGTTGAACAATGTACACGTTTCTTATTCATGAAACTTTCCCATACACTGCATTAACGTCTTTATACATACAGTTACAAATAGATATTCACAAAAAGGTATCACTAAAAAAAAAAAGGTGCAGACGAGTCCCGCTGAATCCCGTATGGGTCATACACTGCAACACCTTTCATTAGTCAAATGAGCGAGTACACGCTTTCCATTAGCAAGATGTGAGCGCAGCAAAGGTTTTTCTCGTTCCATCAACTCCACTATTCCATAAATTGACTTTCTGATCAGAGAGTAAATATCGAGCCAGTTGGATGGAAAACGAAATCAGGTCTGATGTATTTCCAAAGCCTTTCACCGGCTGATATACGACACAAACGTCGCTAAGGCGGATGTGGAACGCAAACGTTTTGAGAGCTCATGTGCAGCTGACGCTGTGGGAACACAAACGTTGGGAGACTTGGAGAAATGTTGTGAGGACTGGGGAAGTAGTGGGACCAGAGTCCTTGTAGACTTTGTACCCTTAATCGGTTTCAGGTTGTTCTCTTCCTACAATCTACTGGCTAGGGTTATCTACCTGCCGCTGAGTCTTCGAGTCATCTCCCCCGCTTCCCGGTTCCAAATCAGGCCTCGTGTCTTAAACCAATTTGCAATTATTTGTGCTCGTGGTTACAAGAGCTCGTGACTTCAGTGCTCGTGGTTACAAGAGCAAAGCTTTGTTTTCGGTGTCTAGATTTCAGTATTTGTAGTTACAGAAACAGTTATGTTCGTGGTGTTCTGACTTCAGTGTTTGTGGTTACAGGAGCAGAGTTATGCTCGTGGTGTCCTGACTTCGTTGTTTAGTCTGCCATAAAATTTGGTAAAGTTTCTAGTGGTTGTGGCACTTAATGCCTTCCTTCCTGAGCACCAAGTCAACGACTGTGTGTAAAGGATTATATTATGTATATGAATATTAATATACGTAGAGGGGCCAACGAAGATTGTGTACATACATTGTATCCCCCTAATACTGTACGCATTCCACCTCTTACTATTTCGTTTCCTCCTCTCTCCTCTTGTACTACTCTTTCCCCTCTTTCCCATTACCGTCTCTCCTCTCATGCTTCACTCGCTGAGCGAAAAAATCTAAACATTATAACTAGGAGGAGGAGGTCGACACTGGTGTTCTATAGGAGGTCGACACTGAGGATAAAGCTAGCTGTTGTTCCCAGTATGTAAGTGCCATGGAGATCATTAATATTAGAGTCAATAAATCCGTATAGGGTCATACAGCACTTTGGGAATGGGAAGCAATTAGGTTTGATCTGAGAAAGGTTGCTTCAGCTCCTTGGATCAAGAATTTTTCACCAACATCAAGGGACTATTAAGGAGAATAGTGTAATGCATCATGTTCTATCCCCACTATGTAACGTCAAAGCAAGCTTTTGATCAAACTATGTAGCCATTGAATATAATAGATGTACCCAGTTTTGTGTAAAAAAATAATAGCTAATACCACATATAAATACCACACACTACCTACCACAATCTCCCCACCTACACTTCCCAATATACCCTACCATAATTCCCTTCCACTGCTCACCAAACCCCTCACCAGATACCTCTTCTTCCCACTCCCCCTCAATAAGTCGGTACCACAACCCAACCCCCACCACTGCCCCACTTAACCATTACTACACTCCACTGCCTACCAAAACCATCACCACACACACCACTACCCACCATTCCCACCTCAACCCACTTCACCACTACCCACCAAAGTCACTACCACCACACTGCTACCCACCACCATTACCCTCCGCTAACGGTCTGGTGCCACTATCATTTTTATGAACCATGAGTGCGTGTCACATAACCCTTCGTGTAGTTCTTTTGCTGTAGACCAACACTGAAAACCAGACGAAAAATCTCACTAAAATCTCACTAAAATCTCACTAAAATCTCACTAAAATCTCACTAAAATCTCACTAAAATCTCACTAAAATCTAAAATCTCATCTAAAACTCACTAAATTCCAAATTCACTAATCTCACTAAAACTCACTAAATTCACTAAAACTCATTTAAGAATGAATGATTCCTGTGCAAAAAAATTTAAACCAAAAAATTTAAAATTATTTAAGAATTTTGAAGAAAAGTGAGACCGAGACAATGGGACATTACTTGTGACATACCCGTGCCTGTTCTCGAGTGTCTTCTACCCTCGTAACCCCAACCTGAGACCTGATTACCTGATCAACCCGGCTGTTGCTGCTAGCGGCTTATTATCATTATTACAATTATTTTTATTTTCATGGGGAAGCGCTAAACCATAACGTCCTACAGCTCATGAGCGCACACGTCTACAACTATCGCAGGATTGTGAACAACAAAGAGCAGGAAGCAGGATTAAGTGTGGCAATATACTTCACGTCTCGTGAGAACCGCCGCCCGACGTGTTAGTATGAGTCACTTTCGTAAACACTTGAGAGTCAACTTTCAGCAACGTATAAGTGGAAAATGAATCACCAACTACGAGTCAGGGAAGGTAGATAACACGTTGGAAATATTTAATACAGTAGATTTCAAAGTGACAAATTATATCATTTATGGCTGACCAATTATATTGTATATATCTATATCTATATCTATATATATATATATATATATATATATATATATATATATATATATATATATATATATATATTTATATTTATATTACGGTGAAAGGAATAATTCAATTTTAAATTAAATTTCTCAGGCCTTGAATTAGATCATACATGAAGGGCACCTGAAGGAGGCTTCCAAGGGTTAACGCCCCAGACCAGGCCGCCCAGTGACTCAAGGCCTGATCAAGAAGGCTGTTACTAATGGCCGCACATAATTTAATGTTCGAACCATAGACCAGCTGGTCAAAGAACTGATTTGAGGAAATTGTCAAATTCCTTGTTTTAGATCGCTAGAGGTTTGTTTGTAATTCCTATTATGCACACTGGGAGAGCGTTGAAAACCAAGTTTCCTGTTTAAATACCTAGTGAATTCTGTGTGCAAATTTGGGACTAGTCCCTCCCGGATTTTCCAGGTGTAAATTACATAAGAACATAAGAAAGGAGGAACACTGCAGCAGGCCTGTTGACACATACTAGGCAGGTCTTTCACAATCCATCCCACTAACAGAATATTTTGCTCATCCCAATTTTCAATGCTACCCAAGAAATAAGCTTTGACCTTTCTCGCCAACGAAGCAATGCAGATAAAAAGACTTCAAGCGATCTCAGTAGTTCAGACGTTTGACTGAATGTATGCAGGCAGTTAAAGATCTCTATGTTTTCTAGTTCTGCAGTTTCACCTGCCTTGAAGGAGACCGTCAGTAAACAGCAATATTCCAGCCTGGAGGAATTGTCGGCACAAAGAGCACTTTTTTATTTTTTCCAAATCAAGTTTTGTATGCAAGAGCAAGAGTGAACCTCAGCGAAACTAAAAGGAGAGTTAAGCGAACACATAAGATATTTTAATGGAAACGTTTCAGTCATAGGACCTTATTCACTCCAGTGATATAGAGGCCGAATCATATGTGACGTGTGTGCGTTAAATTGTGTGTAACCGCTAATCTTCCCTTAAGGGAAGCAGGGAAGACAAGAACTAGAGTTAGTCAGTGGTGGTCTGTGGACAAGTGAGAGAAGAGATGGAGACGTGAGACTACGAGAGGCACTGGACTGTTTTTCAGCGTACCTTGCAGTGGTATATTCTATTATATATTTGGTGTCCCCTCAATAAAAGCTTCATGGGGGAGGGTTGAAGTGTGTGGTGATGTGGGGGATGTACCGAGTATGTTACATTTTATTCGAAGTTCGTCACAATCCTTTGGCATTCCCTCTGGTCCAGTGAACTGGTAATTCAGAGTGTAGAAGTTCTGGGTCCCCATTGCTGCTCTTATTGTCCAGCGCAAACCCGCCAATCACATGGAAGCCGACTACTTCAGCTAAGGGTATCCCGTAGCTCGGCTGCTAATGCACTCAGCTCACACACTGAGGTCCGTGGTTCGATCCCCGGTACGGATGGAAACATTAGGACGTGTTAAGACACCTGCTGTCCATGTTCACCACCTATCAGTAAAAGAGGTACCTGGGTGTTAGTCAACTGGTGTGAGTCGCATCCTGGAGTATACCTGTGACAAAATTGACCTAATTTTCCCTAAATGCTCTGCATAATATATATAGTAATATGTCATTGATGTCAGCTAGGCCCGTATTCGCTGTACTTGTAGAAATAAAGATTATTATTATTATAAGGTGATATCACTTCAGCCCGCCTAGATGAGTTGCAGACTTCCACTGACACTGGTCACTACTGCTCGACCTGGAGTCTACCTGGAGGGCATTCCGGGGATCAACGCCCCCGCGGCCCGGTTCATGACCAGGCCTCCTGGTGGATCAGTGCCTTATCAACGGGCTGTTACTGCCGGCCGCACGTAGTCCAACGTACGAACCACAGCCAGGCTGATCTGGCACTGACTAAGTAAATGTCCAGCTTCCTCTTGAAGACAACCAGGGGTCTATTGGTAATGCCCCTTATGGTTGGTGGGAGGCTGTTGAAAAGTCTTGGGCCCTAGACACTTATTGTGTTTTCTCTTAGAGTACCAGTGGCGCCCCTACTTTTCACTGGGGGTATGTTACATCGTCTGCCGAGTCTTTTGATTTCGTGTGGAGTGATTTCTGTGTGCAGGTTGGGGACCAGTCCCTCCAGAATCTTCCAGGTTTAGATTATGATATATCTCTTTCGCCTGAGCTCCAGTGAGTACAAGTCAAGTGCTTCCAGGCGTTCCCAGTAGTTAAGGTGTTTGATGGAACTTATACGTGCAGTAAAGGTTCTCTGTACATTCTCTAGATCTGCAATTTCACCTGCCTTGAATGGGGATGTTAATGTACAGCAGTATTCTAGCCTAGAAAGAACAAGTGATTTAAAAAGGATCATCATTGGCTTAGCATCTCTTGTCTTGAATGTTCTCATTATCCATCCTATCAGTTTCCTCGCAGATGTAATAGTGGCATTGTTGTGGTCTTTGAAGGTGAGGTCTTCGGACATTACCATTCCCAGGTCCCTCACATTGCTTTTCAGCTCTATTGTATGATTAGAGTTTGTAGTATAATCAATCCTCGCTATTATTTCCTCCAGTTTTCTATAACGGAGTAGTTGGAATTTGTCTTCATTGAATATCATATTGTTCTCCGTTGCCCATTGGAAAACTTGGAGATTTGCCGTGTCCTCAATGGATGACACTCATGGAGATCCAATTATCGTCTGCAAAGGATGATACGGTGTTATGGTTTACATCTCTGTCTATGTCTGTTATGAGAATGAGGAAGGGGATAGGTGAGAGTACTGTGCCATGTGGGACAGAGCTCTTCACTATGACAGCATCCGATTTAACTCTGTTTACCACTACTCTTTGTGTTCGATTGGTTAGAAAGTTGAAGATCCATCTGCCTACTTTGCCAGTTATCCCTTTAGCACGCATTTTGTGTGCTATTACACCATGATCGCACTTGTCAAAGGCTTTTGCAAAATCCATGTATACTACATCTGTATTCTGTTTTTTTTCCAGTGCATCTAACACCATATCATAGTGGTCCAATAGTTGCGAGAGGCAGGAGCGACCTGCTCTGAAACCATGTTGCCCTGGATTGTGCAATTTTTGGGAGTCCAAGTGGTTTGCAATCCTGCTTCTTAGAACTCTTTCAAAGATTGTTATGATGTGGGACGTTAAAGCTATTGGTCTATAATTCTTAGCTATTACTTTGCTGCCCCCTTTATGGAGTGGGGCTATATCTGTTGTTTTCAGTGACTGTGGAATCTCACCTGTGTCTATGCTCCTTCTCCATAGCATACTTAGGGCCTGTGAGAGGGGTTTCTTGCAGTTCTTAATTAATGAACACGGAGTTCCACGAGTCTGGGCCTGGGGCTGAGTGCATGGGCATGTCGTCGAAGGCTTTCTCAAAGTCTAGTGGAGTTAGGGTTATGTCAGAAATTTGGCATACATTGGCAGGGTTTTGAGTCTCATTCATGAAAAAAAAATTTGGATTGTCTATCTTTAGACTGATTAGTGGCTCACTGAACACAGAGTCATATTGAGATTTCAGTATCTCTCTCATTTCTTTGTTGTCATCTGTGTAGGATCCGTCTTATCTGAGCAGGGGCCCTATACTAGAAGTGGTTTTTGTCTTGTTTTTGGCATATGAAAAGAAATATTTCGAATTTCTTTCTGAGTGGTTCTGATTCGTACGAGTTTCAATTTGACTTATTCTCTCGTCATAAATATTCTGCATAGTGTATATATTGGTGAAGGAATACATGCGTAAAGAAATATATACCTGCTTGTTTAGCTTCCTCTTGCTTTGTCCTGCTGAGTTCTTTGCTTGCTAACTTAGTTACGACCGAGTGTAACAGGCCATCAGACTATCACCTGTGTTCGTAATAATGTGTCTGTTTCTCTCTCTTTGTCTGTTTCTAGCTGTCCCCAACATCGCTCTGGACGCAGAGAGCTTCTCTTTGTCTGCCTTTTTCTGCCAACAACTGAATTTGCTTCAAAGGCCTTTATACTTTTGCTTTCACAAATTTAAATACTTGAATCCTTTTTCCCACAACTGTTGCTCTCCCCAACACATCTCACTAACACTTACACAAAGACATTTTGAACATTAAATAGTCCATAAACTGTACATTTATACATTAAAAATCATATGATAATTACTGTACTTGACCAGAATCACAAGACAGTGTCACATAAAATAATTATGGGACTAAATCACTTGCTGGATTTACAGGATAAAATTATCAAAAATATTATAGATGTACTAGGCTAAATCTGTTTTGACCATTACCAAATTTTTTTAGGCAAATCACGTGTTAACATTTTAAACTAGATACCTTGCATATGATAACAGTTATTAAGGGAGGGGACAGAGGGGCTTTGATGTAGAAATTGTTAGATTATACATTGAATTTATTATCGGAAGCGTATCCAACAATATTCAGTGAAACTACACAGTCGACGATTTCACGAAAATGTGTACAAAAAATAATTACTAGGATCAGGTACCAGAATTAATACTCTTGGTTCATGTGTCAGAGTTAATTTTCAGTGATAATGTAGAATGGACACTGTGTGATTATGTGCCAGAATTAACACTGTGTGATTATATGTCAGAATTAACACTGTGATTATACAGAACGTATGCCAGAATATATACCACTTGTTGAAGGCTTTAAAAAAAAAATGTAAACTACATGAGCATTTAGCTTGTTATCCGGGTCATTCATTACACGGACTTGGATGCACCGGAAGACAAGCAAAATATATATGTAATATGCACTGACTTTGCAAAAGCCGTCGACAATTGTGACCATGGCATGGTAGCATACAAAATGCGTGTAAAAAGAATTACTGGGACAACTGGGAAAATGAATATTTAACTTGTTAACGAATAGAATCTAGAGAGAGCAGTAGTAGATAGACATCAAAGGCTGCTATAGTGAAAAGTCCTTTTCCCCAAGGCATAGTTCTCGCCCCACTTCTGTTTCTCATTCTTATATCCTACGCAAACAAGGACATACAATATAATGTTCAGTGAGAGTAAGCCTCAGACGCTCTGTTATCGAAGAAGAATAGAGGAAATAACGACTGAAACGGAGTACAGGACAAACTCAATCATTCAACAGAGCGAAAGTCCAATGTGCGAGACTTAAGAGTGATTATGTCAGAATATCTCACATTCAAGGATCACAACAATGTTGCTGTCGTTACAACAAGGAAAATGTGAGGCTGGAAAACCATAATGTTCAAAGTAAGAGAAGTGGAGCCAGTGGTAATTACTTTCAAGTCTCATGTTCTCTCCAGGCTAGAGTAATGTTGTATATCAATATCTCCTTGGAAGCAGGTGAGTTTTACTCTAAACTACAGGGAATTCTTGAATTTTCTTAGATTGTACTCCTAGTATATCTTTTAGGGGCTAATCTAAACATGCACACCGAAGTCACTCCAAATGAAAACAAGACTTGGCAAAGGTGCAAAATACCTCCAATAGAAAGCAGGGGCGCAACAAGTACTTTATGAGATAACCCGTTAAGTGTCAGAGGACCACGGCTCTCCAACACCCTCTCTAGTGTATAATAAAAATTACCAACGAACCTCTGGCTGTCTTCAAGAAGGAACTTCATAAGTTCCTTAACTCAGTTCCTGATCGGCCAAGCTGTGGTGCATTCTCTGGACTCGTGCGGCCAATAGCAAACGCCTAGTCGATCAGACCAGCATCCAGACGGTGTGGTCTGAGACCTGGCTGGATGGAGGAGGAGCTGGAGGGAAGATGACCCCGGAAGCGGCATAGTGAATGGTGTTAAGATAATTTGTGGACTGGTTATGTACCAGAAATTATTATTTCATAATTATTTACCATAGTTAATTAATATTTTGTGATCATTCGGCATTATTGATTATTATTAGAATGACGTGCTATCATCATTTGAATCATTCATCAAAATAGTGGGAATCATGCGTCAAAATTATAAGAATAGTGTGTGTACACTCACCTAATTGTGGTTGCAGGGGTCGATTCATAGCTCCTGGCCCCGAGTGTAAGTGTGTGTGTGTGTGTGTGTGTGAATGTATACATATAAATATATCAATGATGCATATATTTCATAAGTAAGAATGTATTAAAGACGTGCGAGTACATTTAAATATAACTATTTTTTCCATTTATCTACAACAAACTATCATTCATTTGGTGTTCATTTACTAAATGTGTCCAGATCCTCTTCCAATAGATTAGATTTTCCAATAGACTTTTGGCATTATCCGCAGACATGTTTACATCTATATTCCTTCGTATGATCTTTATTTATAGACTGGAAACGTTGCTGGAACAAGCGGTGAACTTTGCTGTGTTCAAATATTGACAGCAGCAGCAAAAGGAGCAATGGTAGCAGCATAGCAAAGCAGCAAGGCAGCAGCAGCAGGAGCAGCAGCAGCAAGGGCAGCAGCAGCAAAAGGAACACTGATAGCAGTAGTAACAGCAGCATCAACAGCAGCAGCAGCAGCAGCAGCAAAAGGAGCACTGATAGCAGGAGTAGCAGCAGCAACAGCAGCATCAGCAAAAGGAGCACTGATAGCAGGAGTAGCAGCAGCAGGAAACAAGCAGTCAGCAGACAGCAGAGAAAGGAGCACTGATAGCAGGAGTAGCAGAAGCAACAGCAGCAGCAGCAGCAAAAGGAGCACTGATAGCAGGAGTAGCAGCAGCAACAGCAGCAGCAGCAAAAGCAGCACTGATAGCAGGAGTATCAGCAGCAGAAACAACAGTAGCAGCAGCAGCAAAAGGAGCACTGATAGCAGGAGTAGCAGCAGCAGCAGCAGCAGCAAAAAGGAGCACTGATAGCAGGAGTAACAGCAGCATCAACAGCAGCAGCAGCAGCAACAACACGCCAAATCTATTCACAGCATTACATTTTTATAGTTATTTAGTTACATGAATATGGAATTCCCGGAGTGAGAGCAAGGGACAGAGTGCATGGCCGTGTACCTTGCATACACTAATGGCTTTATGGTAAAATCAGTAGTGCGGAGAGTATGGTATCACGTCCAGGACAAACTCCCACATTATTAATATATTGAGGGAGAAGCGCTGAACCTGGTGGAGGGGAGGGGAGAACCAACGTAGCTCCAGTTATTAGGAACAAGAGCCTTCAACAGCATCAACAATAAAGACACCCAAATGTTGCACATATTGTCTTTAATCATCAAGTTATCGTATTTTATACCATTTTCAACAATGAGTCTTGTACCTCAAGTATTTCTTCTTCAGTTTTTGTTTTGTCTGTGTAGAACCCATCTCGCTGAAGCAGCTCTCTCAACACTAGATGCAGTTCTCTCTTTGCATTTTGCAAAACAATAGTACTATTTCGTGTTTTTTAATTTTATAGATGGCTTCCTTCTTGCTCAAGCAATTTTCTCTCTCTCTCTCTCTCTCTCTCTCTCTCTCTCTCTCTCCTCTCTCTCTCTCTCTCTCTCTCTCTCTCTCTCTCTCTCTCTCTCCTCCCTCTTTCCGGGCATTGCGTAATGTATTCCCTTTCAGCTTATTGCTTCTCTTTCTCTATCCAGTATTTCTTTCGTTCTTGGAAAAAGTTTTGCTATTTGGAGACTATTGTGATTCGTGGGTTTTTTTCCCACTAATAAATTAAGATTCACTGCCATTCTAATATAAATGGTAAGTATCTTGTACATGTTTACACTGCCAATGAACTTCACCCTTCAAGGTACAGCTTGAGAAACCATGTTATTAAGATATCATTGTTTCACAAGCGTATTCATTTGCCAGCTTACACAATACGTCGATTCTAGATACGATATTAACAGCAAACTCACAATCTGGAGGAAGCTTTAGCCGACATTTCGGTCCCGCTTGGATTTAATAAGGTTCCAGGAGGGACCGAAACGTCAAAAGTATCCTCCCCTACAGAAATCAGTTTTACTGGTTCTGAAGTGTTATCCTACCTTAACCCCTTTTAAAGCCCACTCCTATCTAAGGTGCGACCCACGACAGTCGACTAGCAGCCAGGTACCTACTTACTGCTACGTTAATAGGGGCAGCAAGTGAAAGAAAACATGCCCAACGTTTCCACCCATGCGGAGATCGAACCAAGGACACTCGATGTGTAAGCTGAGTGCGTTGCCAACCGAATCACGGGACACCCATTTGTAGGTTAGTTTTAAATTATTCAGCCACGGTTCTGTGGCTTTTATTCTACATCTGTAGTATATTGAGGCCTGGTCATGGATTGGTCCACGAGGGGCGTTGACCCCCGGAACACCCTCCAGGTATCTGTTATCTTAGAAGACCTGGTCTAGGACCGAGCCACAAGAGCAGTGACCTCCGGAATCGTCTTCAGGTAACTGTACCTGGCATCATCGTACCTGTATCCTGGTCTTAGAAAAAAGGCCTTCAAAATTAATGTGGAAATATTTCACTAATATGAACGGATAAAAAGGCTTCGAGGAAGAATAAAAGAATTAAATAATGAAAAGTCCTTGACACAGAAAAAAAAATACTGGCACTCCTGCCAGAGTGCAAAACGTTTAATTGGTACCAGCTGCATTCCGCCAAAACCAGCTGCTGCAGTGCGCCTGTACCAACTGCTGCAATCCTCCAGTATCAGCTGCTGCAATGCGCTTGTACCAGCTGCTGAAATACACTTGTACCAGCTGTTGTAATACGCCTGCACCATCTGCAATACACCTGCACCAGCTTCTGCAATAAGCCTGCACCAGCTGCTGCAATAAGCCTGCACCAGCTGCTGCAATAAGCAACTTTTAATTTGCTTATTTTTCAATTTGTGTTATTACTTACCTTTTATAACATTATTTGTTCAAATTAAATTAGGCGAACAAGCACAACAAACACACTGATATTAACAAGAAATGTCGTATATTAAACAATTTCACCTGTCATTTACCTTCACTGATGCAACACAGTTCTCTTTCTCTATATATCTTTTCTTTCTTTGTTTACCCGTGATTATCTTGCTTTTTTTTAATTAACCCGTTTGCTCTAGTTTTATACTCTGTTGGTTCCTCTCAAGTCTCTCTCTCTCTCCTTGTTTCTCTCTCTCTCTCTCTCTCTCCTTGTTTCTCTCCTCTCTTTCTATACTTGTGCTAGGACTACCTGGAGTCTACCTGGAGAGTGTTTCGAGGGTCAAGGTCTTCGTGGTCTTCTTCGGACCATCGGTGGATGGTATGATCAACCAGACTGTTGGAGGTAGGCGCACTAAGTCCAGCGTATACACGACAGCTCGACTGATCAGCAAGTAACTTGATGTACCTGTCCAGTACCGTCTTGAAGACAGCCTGAGACTGTTGATAATCCCCCTTATGTACGACGAAATACTGTATAAAAAGAGTCTTGAACCTCTTATACATTGTGTTATCTCTTAGTGTATTCAGGGACCAACAGCAGTACCTAATTAATCTGCTAATTAATGAGTGTCATACTTATTTCTACCCCAGGCATGACGAACTGATCAAGTTTCATGGACTGACCCCCAGCTTTCCCCCCCCCCAACCATAGACCAGGAATAAGCTAATCGGAAAAAAATTAAGAAAATAAAATTATCAACAGACGCTTAAATCAGGCTTAATAAACAATACCACGGGTGGGGTTCGAACCCGCGGTCACAGAGTCTCAAACCATATCCCACCCGTGGTATGGTTTGTTTGCAATCGTGTCATTACGATTTCGTGAATCAGGCTGAATCTTTCAATTTGTTATATGATGAAATATATAAAAAAAATCATTATTAGAGTTCTCTCTCTCTAAGTTACGCTCGTACGTGGAAGCCCAGCAGTCAATTAAGTACCATACTTTAATTAGTGAGACAGCAAAGTTTCTCACTGCTGGACACTTTACTTGACTCGGTGATTTGTTTTTATACATGTCTAAAATTTATTCTAGTTTTCACATAGCTTGGGGATTATACCTGAAGTGGGTTTCGGGGGTCAACGCCCCCGAATGCATTATACTGTATTTGTGTCTACTTGTACGTGAATGGTATGCAATACCGACAAGTTGAAAAATTTAAACACATGTGCAACATCTGGGTATCTCTATTGTAGATGTTTCGCCATCCAGTGGCTTTATCAATACAAATTCAGTTCAAATTATGTCCTAGAATTTGTATTAATAAAGCCACTGGTTGGCGACACGTCTACAATAAAGATACCCAAATGCTGCATGTGTCTAAATTTTTCAACATGTGTCAAACACGTGACTTCTGGAGTTCAGTGAGAAGAAATTCAAAATCATGCAAGGAGGTGTGGCCAGACAGGACACAGTAAATATTATAAAATATTGGACCTACCCCGGAGTCAACCTAGAGTGTTTTCCCAGGTTCAACACCCCCACGGCCCAGTCCCAGACCAGGAATCCTGGCGGATGACCTGATCAACCAGGAAGTCCAGCGTAAGTACCATAGCCTGGTATTTTGCACCGTCTGAAAAGACTCTTGCTTTCATGGGAAACGATTGTGTGTAGATTTGGGAACAAAACCTCTAGAGATTTCGAGTAGATTATAATATACCTCTCTCGCCTACGTCACAAGGAGTACAGATAGAGGGGCTCTAAACGTTCCCAGGGGTTTAGGTGCTTGACTTCAGGTCTGCAATTTCGCCTGTCTTCTACGGAGCTCTTAGAGTACAGCAGTACTCCAGCCAAGGGAGAACAACTTGAAGAGTATGATTATTGGATTGGGATCCTTTGTTTTAAAAGTTCTTGTTATTCAGTCTACCATTTTCTTTGCGGTAACTATATCAGGAAGCATATCGCCAGAAACACACACATAGCACATAACGTTAGCAGAATATGCAAGGTTAGTAAACCTTAGACTATCATTAAGGAATATGAAGAAAAAATCCCTCCGACCAACTTGACAAACCATTTCAAAAAGTAAAAGTTTACAAACAAAAAGAAATCCCAACACGGAAATCTCATGATACGTCTAGAAAAAAAAAATAAAGAAAAAACATATACCATGCCTGGCAATAAAGTTATTAATTTTAACGTTGTTGTGTCGGCCGTGGCAGTAACTAATAGCAGAGCGACAAGCGTGACCGACCCACCACGCAATTCCAGCAGACCTTGATTCTCACTGCCAATTACACTGACGTTGTAATCCGATAATTCCTAAGTAATTGTGAAAGTTCACTATGATGATAACGATGTCATGAACGAGATAATCTCCAACGAGTATAACAAATACAAACACACACACACACACACACACACACATACACACAGATGAAGTAGTACCCGAACCTGAAGGATACCTGGAGGATGTTTTCTGGGGGTCAACGCCCCCATTTTCCTAACCAGAGTTTTCTTTCGTGTTTTATAAAGTCTTTTATCCGTCGTCTTCGCCTCCTTTGCCATTGAGGTATGTGTCTGGAACAGCATACATGGAGCCTCAGTAAGTTAATCCTGCCGAGAAACTGGTGGTAGTCATACAATTTTTCCAGAGTATTTCATTAGGGTCATCAGTAATTTGGTCTCAGTTGATGTTCGTGTTGTTGAAATTCAATTTGTTGAATTTACCCTCTCATGATTGATCTAGTTTCTCTGTCCCAGACCTGCACGCAGATCTGAACCCTGAATATTGTTCGTAAATTTAAGGTTTACGACTCTAGGGCGTTTCCGTGTCTGGTCGGTTCTGCATTCTGCTGGTTTAAGACGAGTTTATTGTAGATGCTTAATAATTATGTTATGTGAGAGTGTTCCTCCGAACTAACTTCAGGGTCTCTGCAGTTGTCCTTGCTAGCAACATTCTTCCATGTCTCTCAAACTGAAGTCATTAAGCAACAAGATATTTGGGACCAGGTTTAGGAGAGAATAACTGGAAAGTTGTATTATTTGGCTTTTCTAAAAGCACATCAACTGGGCTCTAACTTTCGATTCTGACCGCCGAAACTGACTACATAATCAGAGGTGTTCAGTAACTCAGTGCATTATAATCGCCCCCTTCTCTCTTATTGACTACTTTTCCGGCCGCATCTCTATAGATTGTATCGTTATTAAAATAGTCAATTACATCTGTCTCTGTACGAGCTGCAGACATTGTATTAGACTCCATAAGAAGACTGCCGATAAACGGCATTTGTTTTCACTCTGTTTAAGAACTTGTATGTTTACAAACACAACAATGATACTCTGATAGTTGCTGTGGTTGAGGGAGGGGGCGATTGTTGGTTGGACTTACTATCTGTGGAGGCAAATTTCGTACACTGTTTCAGAAATTGCTATGCTAGGGCGCAAGGGGCCTGGAACCAATAGCACTTGCGATTGTATTCTAGGAGGTGCGGAAGGAGCTCAGACTTGGTTCAACAAACGGAACTCGGTGAGTAAGAATAATTCGGCGAGTGTAACTCAGTGAGTGCATCCTAGTGAGTGCACACACTCGTTCCGATACTGTTCTTAAGGGCTATTCAGAAAACAAGATTTTCAGCTTTCAAGAGGATTTGGTGAATTGTGATTTAGAGAACTGTGTGGGAGTTGTGATTGGATGTGGTTGAAGACGCAAGAGTTGTGTGTGTGTGTGTGTGTGTGTGTGTGTTCGTGCACATGTGTTAAGTTCATGTGCGTATGCATAGTTATGCGTGAGAGTGTAAGAATGCGGAGAAAGAAAGATTCGTGATAACATATCCATGGAAGATACCTGAGAGCTTAGTCCCAAACCTGTACAATACGATAACAAAGTACTGGAGTGAGAGATATGGGAGGAATTGTTAAGGACTCGGTAAAAGGAAAGCGAGTCCTAAGCACAATAAGAGAATACTATGTCAACATCCGTGGTCCAAAGCTCATCAACCTGATAGCAGCAGATATCAGAAATATTGCAGGAACTGGAGAATTTTTTTTTTTAAGTTGTAACTGGTCGACTGCTTCCGTCGAGTACCAGGTTTACGAGGCCCATAGCATCACAGGGACCCACAGCATCACAGGAACCCACAGCATCACAGGAACCCACAGCATCACAGGAACCCACAGCATCACAGGGACCCACAACATCACAGGGACCCACAGCATCACAGGAACCCACAGCATCACAGGAACCCACAGCATCACAGGAACCCACAACACCACATGAACCCACAGCATCACAGGGACCCACAACATCACAGGAACCCACAGCATTACAGAAACCCACAGCATCACAGGGACCCACAGCATCACAGGGACCCACAGCATCACAGGGACCCACAGCATCACAGGAACCCACAGCATCACAGGAACCCACAGCATCACAGGAACCCACAGCATCATACAACCCACAGCATCATAGGAACCCACAGCATCACAGAAACTCACAGCATAACAGCACAAAAGCACAGCACACAGACGGCTTGATGTTGTGGTGCAATTCTATGTCACTTGATCCTTGTGGCTTCATTAGAGGTGCGCGAAACGGGAGAGTGAGAGGGAAAGAGGGAGAGGGAGAAAAAGAGAGAGGGGAAGAGAGAGGAAGAAGGGGAGAGCGGGGAGAGGGAGAGAGCGGGGAATAGGGGGACAGGGTATAGAAGAGACAGAGAGCGAGAGCGAGAGCGAGAGCGAGAGAGAGAGAGAGACAGACAGACAGACAGACAGACAGACAGACAGACAGACAGACAGACAGACAGAGAGACAGAGAGACAGACAGACTGAAGGAAGAGAATTACCATATTTTATTGAGATGACATATCAAACAACTAATCATATCAGATCAAATGACACACACACACACACACACAGGAGCTGTGACTCGACCCCTGCAACCACAACTAGGTGAGTACAACTAGGTGAGTAACACACACAGAGTCATAGCCAGGACATGACGACCCTAACACAACATGAGTACACATAACACACACATATACATACATACACACACATATACATACACACACATATACATACATACACACACATATACATACATACACACACACACACACACACACACACACACAAGCTCATGGAGCAGGGAGAGCAGAGACCCAGTAGCGGACAGCGAAGAGGCGGGGCCAGGAGCCGAGTCTCGACCCCTGGAACCACAATTAGGTGAGTACACACACAGTGCAGTGAACTGAAAGTAATATAACAGAGTGACATACATGGGATCAAAATTATGCATAAGAGGTAACTGCAGGATGTCACTCTAAAAATCTTAGGAGGCTGAACCTGGAGATAGAACTCAACCTTCGTAGCCTTACGTTACACAAAGACAGAACCAGCAAGTCTTTATTAATTAAATTGTTTCTTTGTAAATTATTCTCTTTAAATGTTTCTTTGTAAATATTTCTTCGTAAGTGTTTCTTTGTAAATTATTCCTTTTAAATGTTTCTTTGTAAATATTTTTCTGTAAGTGTTTCTAAGACAATGTTTCGCTCACTGAGGAAGGAAAACATTGTATTTACAGGTTTGCTCTTCCGTGTTCTCCATATAACCTATAAATTTCGGCTCTACTTCCCAAGTATTCTGTAAACTCTTGCAGCTCTTGTAATATATCTTTTCTCCTTTGATGTCTTTTCTTATATTTTTTATTCTGACTACCTGAAGGATGTTACCAGGGGACAACACCCCCCGTGGCCCGGTCCTAATCCAGGCCTCATGATGGATCAAGACCTGACCAACCAGCTGTTACCAGCTGTTGGCCTCTCGTAGTTCAATGTACAAACCACAGCCCAGCTGATCAGCAAGTGGCCTGAGGACAACCATCTTGAAGACAGCCATTGTGGCGTGCTAAGAGTACATTACATTTTATTCTGCGTATGTCACACACCCATATAGTCATGCCTCCCTGCCAGCAAACCAGATGCTAAAGGTATAACGAGTAGGAGCCCCATCGTTATACTAGTACTTTTGTTCAACTAGCCAATGAAAAGGAAGCCCACCAAAGTTGTGAAGCGATGTGGTACACTCATGAATCAACACTGGCATATTTACCTCCAATTCTGGTCGCAGTGGTTCTCACCGTGTCTCTTGCTTGCATTTGCCTTACTGTATATATCCTCTGTACATATTGCATATACATTGCTTGCTGTTTGGCGAAGGAAATATAAGTATTTGCTCTGCTGCCTTTTTGCTCCTTCCTATCTTGGTTATCGTTACAACCAGGTGTGCAGTCCACTAGACCACACCAGTGTTCGTAATAGCCATCCGCGTCAATCCTGAACCAATTCTTGCACTACGAGTAAGACGCGTTCAGATTTGAACGTTTTCTCGTGCTGCTAAGCCACTCTGTTGCCAAACGTGTTGTAGTCAGTTTGTTTTTTTAATTTGTTATTTGAGGTTAAATATACGCCTTCCTAGGTTTGCGTAACCTAAACCATCTTTGATTTTTTTAGATTACGCAAGAGAGATTTCGTTCTCCCGGATCCCGGACCTGGGCCTGGCTATCCAAAGATAACCTAACAAAAAGAAACTTAACCTAATCTAACATTCAAACCGACTTAACCTAAACAACCCTTACAAATTTTGACCTAAAATAAAGAACAAAGTATATGTAAGTTTAATTAAAGTTTATCTCCAGGAATTGAGTAAAATGAGGATAAGTTGCATTCGGCGTCCCCAGTCTCACTCACACAGCAGCCTAGCTCAGCCTCCATTGCCAACTCCTGCCACTGTCAGACTACCATTTGTAATTATTATCGTATCCATGTAGAAGCGCCAAACCCGTTTGGTTCGTACAGCGCCAGGAAAATGGGAGGCAATCAGGTTTAATATACTGAGAGTTTGAAGCTAACAAGCAGGAAGCCGACACTGGAATATACAACTTCTCACTGGCGCACCTGCGATCCCACACACAGGGCGCACAGGCACCGCTCAATATATAATATTTCCAATGCAGTAACGTCGACCATCAGATCAAGTCCTCCATTACACCTGTCAGCGAAGACACCTGGCAATCTGCGCTGCCGATAATATTAAAAAATACAATACCCAACCCCCAACAATTCGTGAATTGATACAGCTCTAACAGCTGAAACGTCGTCGTAATAAAAGATTCCTTTGCAGCGTGTATCTTGTCTTCAATCAGTCGAAAAGCGTATGCGTAAAACCTCACCTACGGACAAGAGAGATGTCAGTCAATGGACAGGAGCTGGTCTCCTGGCTGTACTGACAACAGCGTCGTGATTGCGCACTGCCCTCCGCCCTGATGCTCCTGCCACTGGCGTTTACTCAGGTGAAACCAATATCAAATTTCTTGGAGCGGCGTTGGCGATATTGCGACAAAAAGGTCGGCTCGTGTGTGTTTTTTTCCTGGGTCACTCGGTAGCAATCTTCCAGGTGGACGAGTTGCCCCAGGCACGGGGAAGGACACGGGGGAAGGGGAGGTGGAATGGGGAATAGGGAAAGCAAGGTGAATATTGGGGGTTGTATCTAGGAAGAGGGGGGTGAGATGTGAGCTATGAGAAGAAAAAAGACTGAGGACAGGACCTAGGGGAGGCGGAGGAGGACTGTTTTTTCCAAAAATGGATACGTCAGAAGCGAGTTGCTTCCCTGTACAATATGACAGCTTTAAAGGTTTCGTTCCAGCTGAATTGGAATTACTATTACTTGGAAATTACCATCTCTAGCCCCTTCCCCAGGGTGCCATCTTGATGCCGGTAATGGGCTCTTGATTCAAAGAATTTGACCTCTTCCTTCTTTGCTTGGCCTCCCATTTCCCCAGGCTCTATATGGAAGAAGAAGAAGAAGAAGAAGAAGAAGAAGAAGAAGAAGAAGAAGAAGAAGAAGAAGAAGAAGAAGAAGAAGAAGAAGAAGAAGAAGAAGAAGAAGAAGAAGAAGAAGAAGAAGAAGAAGAAGAAGAAGAAGAAGAAGAAGAAGAAGAAGAAGAAGAAGAAGAAGAAGAAGAAGAAGAAGAAGAAGAAGAAGAAGAAGAAGAAGAAGAAGAAGAAGAAGAAGAAGAAGAAGAAGAAGAAGAAGAAGAAGAAGAAGAAGAAGAAGAAGAAGAAGAAGAAGAAGAAGAAGAAGAAGAAGAAGAAGAAGAAGAAGAAGAAGAAGAAGAAGAAGAAGAAGAAGAAGAAGAAGAAGAAGAAGAAGAAGAAGAAGAAGAAGAAGAAGAGAGAGAGAAGAAGAAGAGAGAAGAAGAAGAGAGAGAGAGAAGAAGAAGAGAGAGAGAAGAAGAGAGAGAGAAGAGAGAGAGAAGAGAGAAGAGAGAAGAGAGAGAGAAGAAGAAGAGAGAGTAGAGTAGAGAGTAGAGTAGTAGTAGTAGTAGTAGTAGTAGTAGTAGTAGTAGTAGTAGTAGTAGTACTCAAAATTGAATATCCCATGCACAGGAGCCATTAAATTTTAGGAAGATATATCCCACAGTAAGAAAGATCGGGGCAACAAGAATTTCAGTAGGTGTAGTGGGACATGCGCATCCACACTCGCTAACACTTACTTACAATACAACATGGAAGAAGGGCTATAATTGCCAGCTTCAGGGAGTTCCAGAAGTCTAGAAAATGCAGTGAGCTTTGCTTCTCATTACGTTTGCCACCATAGATTCAGAGTGAAAGTTCGGGTTTGAGAAGGACCTACCAGCAGACATACAATATTACTGCAATAAAGGTAGAGTTTCCCATGAGGAAATCAGAGCTCTCCATAAAGCAAATGACGGATGTGGCAGATTGTAATGGGTAGGAGTACTGGCCACTCGCAACAACAGCCTGGGTGACCAAGCAGTCAACGATTAAGTCTGGTCTTAGACCGGGCATCGAGGATGGGTCTCTTGAAACCCTTCCACAGGTATTTTACAGATAAGACAGCAAGTTCACGGGGGTTTGAAATCACAGTTATTTATCGTTCTTGTTGCTTGCAGCCTGACCTGGGCTAGTTTCAAAGCACAACTGCCCCTTCGTAACTCCTCAGTAAGCACCCTTTTTCTGCGAAGCCAAAACACCATGTTCTTGCTCCCCTCTTTCCTGACCAACAAAGACGGTCCTTTCTCCTCACCCTAACCAATCACCCCCACTTCCTATCAATTCCAGCCCCTTGAACTGCCATTATTAACTAGCCCCTACCCCCTCTATCATCTCTATTCCTTCCACCAACACCGTCAGCAACGCTACCACGGCACTACCAACACCAACGTCACCACCACTACCGCCGTTCTGACAATAACTACCAGCAGTGCCCGGGATCTATCCCAGGGCAAGGTAAGATGTAATAGCAACAATTTTGACACCTGTTCCACCCTCTCAGCTAGCAGTAAAAATAGGTAACTGGGTGTTAGATATTTTGTTTTTACTTTCGAGAGTTTTTTTTTGTGTACCCTGTACTCATCTTGCGAGTGGTAGTAGACTCTGCACCCCAAACGCACCCAGTACATTAGAGAGACAGGTATGATGACGGGAACACATCTTCCCCCACCCACTACACACAACATACATCCAACAAGCCGCGAGTACTGAAGTATAACCCTCGATCCGACTCCCCCCACTACACGCAACCAACATCCGATTAACTATTGCATCTTTGGCTATTCACCAGCATCGAAATGATTACGTATCGAGCTTTTCAAAACATCCTCTTGAGAGGGATGAGGGATTTTCAATAATACCGGATTTGAAAGACCCGTCCAGGGTTCGTTTTCCTTAGAAATGAGGAAATATTTGATATTGGGTCTGAGGCTATACAGTCCCTAAGATAATTCCAGTGGTATTCAGCTGCCGTCCGTCGACCAGTGATACAGACTTTAACTTGTATTTCTTGAAATGCGAGGAAATTTAACATAGGAATTTGGTGAAGAAAAGATGCACGTTCCAGATGGGAGTTTTATTGAGAGCATAATTTTATTGAGTCCCCCGTCTATTCCTCTGTTTACACAGTGACAGTAGTTAATTACGCCTTGAGTTTACATACTATATGACTTTAAGAGGCATGATAGCGGATGCATCAAGAAAGAGTTTGTGTGTGGGGGGAAGAAAGGTGATGGAAGGGACAATAGCGTCACAGATGGTGCCAGCAGATACAACCATGTCAAAGATGTACTCATTGTACATGTACATGTTTAGGCGGCTTTGGAATTTTTACTGCTTAATCGTTTTAAATTTTCACGAGGAATATATATATATATATATATATATAAATATTTGTGTGTGTAAGAGAGAGAGAGAGAGAAATTGGAACCACGTGAGTAGGTGATTTCTGGATTGCAAAATAATCACATCTGAAAGTAAAATTAAAAGGTTCAGGTCTTGCAAGCAACTCAAGCGTTGCTTCTTCTGGATCTAAATTGAGACAATTTCGTCCTTGATGAAGCAAAGTTTGAGTTGTGAAAGACCTTGGAACTTTTTATTTAACTCTTTACATGTAGTTATTTATGTTATGTGTGTGTGTGTGTGTTTGTGTTTGAATTCACTTATTTGTACTCTGTTGATGGTTGCACAGGTCTAATCTCAGCTTCTGGCCCTGCCTCTTAACCGACCATTACTGGGTTCACTCTCTCCTAGCTTCATGAGACATATCGTACTTATTCTTAAAGCTCTATACAGATCCTGCCTCTGCAGTTTAGTTTTCCAGGTCATTACACAACCTGACCAAAGTAAGAATGAAAAAAAAAACATACTTTCTGACTCCCTGTTACTTAACTGTGTTTTTAACTTGAAAATGTGCCCTTGTGTGTCTGTTTCCCGTCTCTCGTATTGTTCCCAGGAACTTAAGTGCTGACCTGAATTAGATATGTATCGGATGTGAAAATTTAGATATCCGCGGATGCGGATGTGTATATGGATGTCTTTCTTACTTACTTTGCGGATGCGGATGCATATACGGATATCTGTTTACAAGAATAATGCGGATGCGGATGTTAGAAATTGTGGGGATGTTCCGCGGATGCGGATATCCGATACATCTCTAAACTGAATCTCTGCGGGCAGTGAAGGTTCTTTGTACATTCTGCAGGTCTGCAATGTTTCTTGCCTTGAACGAAGCTGTTAGAGTATCGCAGTACTCCAGCCTAGAGACAAACAAGGGACTTGAAGCGTATCAGCTTTAGCTCGGTAACCTTGTTTTGAAGGTTCTAGTTATCAAGTCTATCATTTTCCTTGCGGTTGTGATAGTGACTGCTGTGAGATCTGACATGATCACTTCAGGGTCTCTCATGTTAGGCTAGTGCTCTGTTTAGTGATTCCAGTTTCTTTTATTCTTTTATACTCCCTTCCAGTGTTTATTTCTTCAATCTTTCCATAACGGAGGTTTTGACACTTGCCCTCAATGAATATTATATTGTTGTCAATGGTGAACTGGAAGACATTATTTATATCAGCTTGGAGGTTTGGTGTATCCTCAATGAACGCCATTCTCATACAGATTCTAATATCGTCTGCAAAGGATAATCTGCTGGTATAATTTATGCCTCTGTATGTCGGATATGAGAATGAGAAAGAGAACAGGGGTCAGTACCGCGCCTTGTGAATAAATATTCACTATGGCAGCCTCCGATTTCACTCTGTTCACTATTACACTTTGATTTCTGTTCATTAGAAAAATTAAATATCCATCTGCACGCTTTCCAGTTATTCCTTTTACCTGCATTTTGTGAGACATTGCACCATGATCACACTTATAAAACGTGTATATTACATCTGCAATTTGTTTGTCTTCCAGAGCAATAAAACCATGTAGTAATAGGCAAGCAACTGCTAGAGGCAGGAATGACATCCTCTAAGCCCGTGATGCCCTGGACTGTACAGCTGTTAAGATCCCATGTGATTATCAGTCTTGTTTCATAAGACTCAAAGATTTTAATAATGTGGGACACCAGAGCTATCGGTCTTTAGTTTTATTGTTTCTGCTTTATTGCCACCAGGCCTGAGATCGGGCTTCAGGGGCAATGACTTTTTATTTGATAGCCCGAGAAAATACTGCAAGTGAAGCAATGTCGAAGGCATCAGCTGTCAAAACTGGTTGGGCATTCAGGAATTGTATTTCTAAACAAAAAAAAATTTAAGACTTTTCCAGAGCTTGTCGAAGTTCAGCAGAAATTGTTAAAGCATTTTGTTTTCTCTTTCAGCGTACGGAACGAATTTATTTAGACGGAACTGGCAGCTTTCTATTGCATGGATGACTCTGTAAGACCTACATTATTTTTGTTTTCTTTTACATTTAAAATTAATGAAAAGTTAATTGCGCACTATTGTAAAAATGAAGACGCTCAAAGATTTTCCAGGTTTGAGAGTAAACTGATGGCATTACATCCCTTCAATGAGTAGCTCAGTACATGACAAGTACATGACATGTTTCTCAGCACAGTTATCATGAGAATCAGAGCACGACGCTGGTAGCACCGCTCATGAGACATTCCTTATACAGTGGATTGATTTTGTCATCCATCTCTGTGTGTTCTCCAATGAATTTTCATCCATTCTGTAGTAGAGAGACAAGTGGGTGGGTGGGAATGGTTGGTTTTGAAAAGGACGTGCCTAGTCTAGGCCAGTAGGCCTGCTGCGGTGTTTCTCCATTCTTATGCTCTTATGGAAGCCCGGCTGTATAGGTGTATACAGTGTCAGTGTTTTGTAGTTCATCACCTGAACTTTGCAACCAAAAACAAGTGGCTAGGCAGAACATAAAACCCACACAATAAAAAAAAGAGACAAGTGTAAAGGGTCTTTGATTTTTCAACCACCTCCCCTTGTTTAAGGGAAATAACCAACAGCTTGATTGATTAGGCTATCAATCAGAAGGTGTGGTCTGGGACCGGGCCGCAGCGGCAGCGGCCTCCTGAGTCGCCTACATGTAAGTTGGCCAGGAATCAACCGAAGTGCACGTCCAAAAGAGGAATATTGACCGAAAGCCGCCAAATGATGTAGATAGAAACATTAAGGAACCTCGTAATCACACGACGTTTCTCCCACTGGGGATATCAAGCGCCTGATAAAACCCCAGTGGGCAGAACATCGAATAAAAGCTTCTTTGGTATACGTGTCTCTTCTTAAAGGTCTTAATACAGAGCGTGGAAATGGGTTAGCCAGGACAGACCTGTAGAGCAAAATGTCCAAAAAAGAACTTGCTCTAGATACTCGTGTCTTTGTCGACGTACTTGTAGATTCTGCGCGTTTCAAATTTCCTGAGACGGAGCTCCTGAGCTACAGAAGTAGAGTAATGAATAACAGCAAGGAAACAGTACAAAAGAACAAAGATGCGGAGAAAAGAAAGGGAAGTAGAGGGATATAACTGGAAGGGTGCGAAAGGAAGGGGGTGGGGAAAATATTAGTGATGTAGCAGGATGGTAGGGAAGGGTGAAGAGATAGATTGAGAGAGGATGAGAGAGGATTTAGGTAGAAGGGGAAAGGGGAATGGACGAGAGAGGGGTAAGGCAGAGAGGAGCAAGAGAAGGGATGAGAGGGAGCGAGCAAATGAGAAAAGTGAGGAGAGGAACAAAGAAAGGTTGGGAAAAAATAGAGGAGCGTAGAAAAGAAGAGGAATGAAGCAGATACAGAAACAAAACAATTCCATGAACTAGCCGGAAGGCCCGGGAGCGACCCAACATAAAACTTTTATGATTTATCTTTATCTTGCTGCTACGGTAATCTCTTCTTTAAAGACGGTTACTGATCCACAGAAAGAAGTTTGGAACCAAGAGCTAGAGCTTTCCCTCCGCAAGCTGAAAATCACACATCCACCAGAAGACCAATTATATTTATATATATATATATATATATATATATATATATATATATATATATATATATATATATATATATATATATATATATATATATATATATATATAATATATATATATATATATAAATATATATATGTGTATGTGTGTGTGTGTGTGTGTGTGTGTGTATTAAATTATTGTACACTTATCTAAAATATATTTAGCTGGATTTGGCTAAATTAAATTGCGCTTGTTATAATTAGGTTAGGTAAATTTTCTAAGGTTCTTTTGATACAAGATTTAAGAGATACATTGTTGATATAAAGATGGCATATACAGTACAAGAGGTGTGAGAGATAATGTCTATTACATATTGTTACATGTTTGTCACTGATTATAATGCGAAAATCTCATCCAGCTCCTTAGAGCTGGGGCGCGTGCCCAGAATGCAGCATGCATTACCCCTCTGAACAGCAGCGCTGAGTCGCTGGAACAGAAAACTAGCTGCCCTGGGATATGATGCGTTGAGAGTGTTTTTCTTAGTCCCACAGCCCTGGCCAGTGTCAAGCTTGTCTGGTCAAAAGGCTGTTGCTGCTGGCGGATTGATGGTTATTATGTCCATCACAATCTATGACTTGAAAGTAACTGAAAGATGGGATAACTTGAATGACGAAATGGTAGAAGCAAGAGCTTGAACGATAAGTTCCAGGAGGTTAAACACCAGCAATACTGGTCGAGTTAAAGAGGAAGGTTAAGGAGTTAAAGAGGAAGGTTAAGGAGTTAAGAATCCATCACCATAAACACATAGGAGGATATAAATCGGTCAGTACACGTAGTAGTATATAAGGGAGCACAGGTAAGCGACTGACTCCTCTACAGACGCAGGTATAAAAACATAATGAAGCAGACACACACACAGCTGAGTGACTCTTGTGCAGGTTTAGTATCCCAGAAGTGTCTAACATATCTCGTAACTTTTGCCACTTTATGGAACATGCCTTTGCTGGAAGCCCATTCCATAAAAACACACACACGTACCTACACGCATATGTATACATGAACTGTATCTAAATGCTCATATATACAAAGCTTGCACTCATATGGATATACATATACATAGCTTGTACTCACTGGCATGCCTGTTACATCTAGAATATACCTGTCACCGGTTTCGAGAGTTTTTCTATTTTCGCAGTCGGCCTGAGATCAAGCTTTTCTGTTGATTGCCTGTTCAACCAAGCTGTTGCTGTTGGTGGCCCTCTGGCCAACTTACCCATGACAATCTGCTTTATCTGGCACTTGGCTGAAGTATATAGTATAGAAATTTATCTTGAAGATTTCTACACTTGTTTCGAAAATCTTTCTAATATCTGCTGTTAGCAGCTGAATAGTCTAGGACCACGGATGTTGATATAACGTTCTCTTAAAATCCTCTTGATTTTCAACGGGCCTATTTTACACTTCCTTTAATGTCTTTCAGTCCAGTACGTTATAGGACTTAACCCCTCTTTACATGTTATCAGGTATCTCTTCTTCCCCCCAGAGAGTACATTCTAGGAACTTTGAGGCTCGCCCAGCAGTGATATCTTTCCTGCCTTTAACGGAGCCGTCAACAGCGAACAATATTTTAACTGAGAGAGCAATAGCAATTGTTTTGAAAGTTCTCATCGACCACTCAGCCATTTTTCTGACTTTCGTGGCATTTGCCTGATAGTGTTCTCTAAATGATAGGTAATTTTCATTATTATAAGTAAACCTTTTACATGTTCCCATCGTTATAAGGGACTGTCTTCCAGTGTACTGTATCCAATGCTCTTTTAATTGTTCTTTCATTATCTGACCAACTGGAATTTGTCACCACTGGATGCAATTTTATTTTCTATTACCCAATGGAAGACTATATTTATATGTGCTGGCAATTTTTGTGTGTCTTATACCTGAAAGTTACCCTTAGACGATTTTGTTGGTCACCGCCCCAGTGACCTGTTCCCATACCAGCCCTCCTGGGTGCTGGCTTGATCACCTAGGCTGTCGGTGCTAGCGGTATGCAATCCAACATAGCCAGCAAAACCTGGTAGATCAGGAACTACCTTTAGGAACTTATCCAGTTCTCTCTTGACGACATGTATGTTTATTTTTAATTTCCTTTAGGTATGAAGGGAGAGTGCTGCTTCCTTTACATTTACTGAATTATCTTAGTATACTCATTACACCCCTGTGTTTTCCTGGAGGCATTTTGCACTGTCTGCCGAGCCTCTGGCTCTCTAAGGAGTAATTTCGTTGTGTTGACTTGGGAATAATCCCTCGAGAATTTTCCTAGTGCAAGTTATGATTTATCTTTCTCGTCTACGTTCCACAGAGTACAGTTACTGGGACTTCAGACTTTCCCAGTAATTTAGATGCATGACTGAGTTCATACCGGTAGCGAAGGTACATTATTTAGTACTGTGTACTTCGCCTGCCTTAAAATGGACAGTTAGTGTGCAACAATAATCCAGTCAGGAGGGCACAAGCGACTTAAAGAGTATCAAAGAAGGTTTTGGTTACGCAATCTGTCATTTTATCTGCGTTTGTGATAGAAACACATTGGTAATACTCGAGCGTATATTCATCTGACAAAATCATTCTTAAGACCCTTACAATCTTCTTCAGCTGTCACAAATGATTTAGAAAAGCGACAAGCTGAAGAATAAGATATTTGTGTAACGTCTGGGAATTTTTATTGAGGAAACGTTTCGCCAGCCAGTGGCTTCTTCAGTCCAATGCAGAGAAGAATGGTAGAAGAAAAGGAGGTAATCAGTCCCTTAGTGTGGAGTCGATGTGTTCAGTTCATCAAGACTGATAGACTGATCGACTCCAGACTGAGGGACTGATTACCTTAAACTCTTTCTATCTCCACCGTTCCTCTGTGTATTGGACTGAAGACGCCACTGGCTGGCGAAACGTTTCCTCAATAAAGATTCCCAAATGTTGCAAAAGTGTCTTATTCATCCTCTTCAGCACTTTATTGCTTTGAGTTTATTTTAATTTCCTTTCTAGTTTAATATTCAAGTTTTTCCCAGCGAAGGAACTGAAATTTAACCTTAATGATCACATTTTTTTTTCTGTCGCCTACTGGAAGACATGGTACTGGAGGGAAGACATGGTACTGGAGGGAAGACATGGTACTGGAGGGAAGACATGGTACTGGAGGGAAGACATGGTACTGGAGGGAAGACATGGTACTGGAGGGAAGACATGGTACTGGAGGGAAGACATGGTACTGGAGGGAAGACATGGTACTGGAGGGAAGACATGGTACTGGAGGGAAGACATGGTACTGGAGGGAAGACATGGTACTGGAGGGAAGACATGGTACTGGAGGGAAGACATGGTACTGAAGGAAGACATGGTTAATATCAGCTTGAAGATTTGCCGTGTCTTCTATTTATGATGCCACTCTCAAGCAAATTCCAGTATCGTCTGCAAAGGACAATGCCGTGCAATGATTTAAGATTTTATGTCGGACACGAGACCGGAGCTTTTACACTGCGTCTATTAATTAAAGGGCAAAGGCAAATCAGGAAAAGATGATACGAAGGAGTGGTTTGTGTTTTATCTATCAGCTATTAGGATGAGAAATACAGTTTGCTATATTTAGTACCAGTGTGTGTTTTATACCTATATATTACTCGAATCTTAACTCTCACTAGCATCGCATAAAACCTGTCTTTCGAAGCACAGAGACGGGACAACAGTCCTGGAATACGCAGCACCAATGTAGAACCCTCACCTAGCCAAGCAAGGAGCACATAAAAACAAATTGCCAACAGATTGGTATTGTAGATGAGGGACACGAAAAACGCAGAAAAATTATGCCGGAGCGTAGATGAGAAGATATAATGAGGCAATGCAAAATATTCTGGGGCATCGAAAGTGACGAGAAGGATGAAAAGATTGTCAGGGAAAAAAAAGATAATACAACACTTGAAGATGTACACTAAGATTAGTGAAATAACAATGTGCTTCGCGATTGAAATGTTAACAAAAAAAGGTGCAATGGGCTAGATACTCAAAGCAACAGTAGGAAATTAGAGAGACAGAGAGAGAGACCTTGAATACAATCAGGAGTGTCTCGTATATGTCAACACAACACTAATGAGAATACAAATGAAAAACGCTGCATGAAACTACTAAGCATCAAGGATGGGATACAAGAATGCTTTAAAATGAGGTCTCTGTAAAGCATCCGTGGTAAATTCAAAGTAGTGAAACTGGGAGTATATGATTAAGGATCAAATAACGGGAAAGATCTGGGAGTAAACAGTCTCAACCAGTCTCCCAAAACTCTGGCAAACACAATAACGGACTAAGAGATATAAGGGCCTTTAAAAGTTGAACACGTTACCAGAATGCTACTCATACACAAAAGACCGATTCTCGAATACGGAGCACCGGCGTTGATCCCAGACTTTTTAAAATATTTATAAAAAATAATATATATACATAGTACATACATACATATATATATATATATATATATATATATATATATATATATATATATATATATATATATATATATATATATATATCAACGATCACTATCAGACTGGTACTGGAATTTAAAAAAAAGACGAAAAACAAAAGAAATCCACAGGTACTGAATTTCAAAACGCTGGAAGAATGACCAAGAGGAGCCATGATAACGGCATTCAAAATACTCTGCGGCATACAGTAAGGACAAGGGCAGACTGTTTACCATAAGAAAGAACAGGAAGAGAGAAAGAGACAGATGAAAACACAAGACCCTGATGAATCAAAGAGTATTCAGAAAACATTTTTATAACGTCAGAGGCTAAAAAAGATCGCAGCTTAAAAAAAAACATTCAACCTAACGAGTGTTCACAGAAACTTAACAAGTGAACACAAAATCTCTCGTTGAACACCCTCAAAATTTATACAGGTAATAAAGCAAATAAACACACACACACACACAAACACATCCAGGGAAGCATCAAGAGAACATTAGCGTTGCCCCACACACGCGACGCACCATTTGCACAACACCCATCCCTTTCTTCCCCTCTCCACTTCCCCTCGTCTCCCTTCCCTCCCCACCCAATACCCCTCCCCGACACCCCTTCCTGTCGTCCTCTCCACTTCCCCTCCCGACCCCTACCCACGCCCCCACCCTCCCACACCCACCGTGCCTTTTGCTATCCGCCCACCTGAATTTGCGAGGCTCATTTAGCCTGATATAAAGGCTTGAAAAGTGTCAGGCCAACGACCAGTTAGGAGCGTGTTTGGCGCCTAGTAATTGGTAGGATAACACTAGGAGGGAGGGTTAGATGCATAGAGAAGTGTGGAGAAGAGAGAAAACTAGAGGAGCCAGAGAGAGGGCAGTGAGTGGGAGAAGAGGTAGGGAATAATTTTCATTATTATTATTATTATTGTTATTATTATTATTCACGGGGAATTTCTAAACCCTTAAGGGGTTGTGCAGCGAATAGAGAATAGAAGTTAATGTTGTTTGATCCGAGGAAAGGAAGAAGTGTATGGCTATAAAGGCAGGAATAAGACTCGTTAGGGATCAAACTGAGTACCCTCTATTTCCCAGACCGGGCCGCGGGGGCGTTGACCCCAGGAACCCTCTCCAGGTAATACGGATTAAACCATGACTCACGAAATCGTAATGACACGATTGCAAACAAACCATACCACGGGTGGGGTTCGAACCTCGGATTAAGCGTGTTCTCATGAAGACACCAGCAATACTATTACTACTACTACTACTACTACTACTAATAATAATAATAATAATAATAATAATAATAATAATAATAATAATAATAATAATTCAGCGAATGTGCTGAACAATGTTACAGATATTGTACATGATACATCTGTAACTTACCCGTGAATACTTTCAAGAGTTGTTCTACTCTTGAAGCTCGACTCGAGGTTAGACTTCCTTGCTGACTCCCTAAACAACGAGGCTGCTGCTGAACGCGACCTGCAACCTTACAGTCTCCCCACAGTCTGGCTGATCAGGCGCTAATGTTGAAGAAATGAACGAAGGAACGATACTACATGAAATCCCATAAGACTGGTAGACAGAGGAAGGAGAGAGGGACATGAGGAGGGAAAGAGAAGGAAGAATGAGGAAATCGGTAAAAATATGAGGGGAAAATGGAGGGAGTCGAGGAGAGACCGAAGGAGGAAGTCAAGGGGAAAGGAAAGAGGGAAGAGAGAGGGGAAGAAAGATATGGTGGAAGTGAGAGAAGGGGAAGAGAGAAAAGAGGAAAAGAGAGGGGAGGGAGAGAGAGAGAGAGGGGATAGTTGGGAAGGCTGAAAAGAAGGATGGAAGTCGGAAAGAAATGGAGGCTGGTGTGGAGAGAGTGAGGGAGGGAGGGAGTGAGGAAGGAAGGGAGGGAGGGAGTGAGGAAGAAAGGGAGGGAGGGACTCAGACATTCACAAGCCAGGTGCCTACATCCACCCTGATGAAATGCTGAATTAATC
The DNA here is from genome assembly GCA_009830355.1 of Cherax destructor. NCBI lineage: Eukaryota > Metazoa > Arthropoda > Malacostraca > Decapoda > Parastacidae > Cherax > Cherax destructor. The sequence continues at coordinate 386,749 of WNWK01000011.1, forward strand.
AAGAGAGGCGCAAGGACGTACAGGCGGACACACCTCCTCGAGTACGCAGCTGCAGCAGAGGTCCCACATGATCAAACATATTCAGAAGCTTGAGGAGTAAAGGTTTGTAACCAAACTATTCCCAGAGCTGGTGATGATTAAACCTGACCATCCTGAAAGAGAGGAGGAAGGGGCGACATGATTATGATGTACGAGATACTAAGAGGAACTGGTTGAACAAATATGGACAGTGAGATCAGAATACTTTCTAAAAAAAAAAGAAATATGGATGGAAGTTAAAAGCACAAATGAGTTACCAGGATATTAGGAAGTATATTTCCTACGTAACTGTGGTGGTGAAGAGGAATGAACAGGATGTAGAAGTGGTGTGATGGAGATCAAGAGTCTAGGAACCAATAACGTCGATCGATGAAGTTCAAGAAGAGATGGGGACCAGAAGTCAAGACTCGACATCCTTTCCAGTCCCCTCCCATTTCCCCGCGCCATCACAAATAAGCGAGTAGGTTGCATACACAGACAGGCAGAGAGAAACCCACGAACAAGCAGACAGACACAAAATAAGGAAAATGACTGCAAAAACAACAAGTGATAAAACTGAAGTAGGAACACTTATGGTAGGCGACGTGAGGAAAAAATATTAAATTCGAGGAGTAATTCACCGAGGAACTAGAAATGTTGCCATGAACGTGGGAGTCAGGTAGCATCAACCTAGAGGACATCCACACAACAAAGAACAAAGTGAAAACAACTGTGAACGAATCAGATTAAAAAAACATCCATGGGTATTGAGGGATGAGCAGAACCAATATTTGAACCCATAGCAAGGCGGTCTATGTATACTTCAACATTTTAGCAGTGAGATAGACAGAAGGCACTGAACTATAAGCTGGTATCACTGACAAGTATTTGGTTTAAATTAATGGAAAGGATTTTCTAGGTCTATCTTTTCTCTCCTCCATTTTGTTTCCATTTTCAGTTTATTTACTAACACTTTTATATTTTCCTAATATACCAGACATACTAGGCAAATATCCTAAATTTGTTTGCAGAAGATAATACATAAATTGTAGATATGTATCTAGATGTACTCATGTAAACCTTTTGGGGCCTAGTTCCTAGGCCTTTTGTGTATCCATATACTCCTGCGCTACCTTCCACAGGATGGATATGGGATGAACAATAAACTAGTCTCTTCGCCGTCCAAAAAAATCCTCTTTCTCCCAACCTTTCTCTACTTATCCTCCCATTCTCTCTCCTACGTCATCATCCTTTCGGTTTCTATTTTCTTTTCCACCTGTCTTTATTTTTCTCTTCACCTTTCTCCATCGTGTTCCGGCAGCAGGTATATCCCTGGAGACACAGGGTCGAGTCTTGTCACTCATGCATCACTGACGTGGTTGACAAGGGAGACCAGAGGCTCGGCTAGTGGTGACACACCTCACTTGAGGCTTCCACTATTAAACCATTCTCACATTACCAATGATACTAGTACAGATTTAAACGTTTCTGCTTACCTTTAGCTGCCGCGTTGCCAAACGTGTGATGATATTTTTTTATTTTAATTTGATTGTGGACAAAATCCTCCCAATATTTTTGTACAGGTTAATGTAACCTAACCTTATCCAACCTAACATTACCTAACTTAAAATAAAGAGGAAAAAATATTTATGCAAGTACATAGTTGAAATGTTGGACGTAAACAAATGACTTGAAAAATCTCTCCTTAGAGCGAAACGTCGTCCCAATAAAGGCATATTCTGCCACCAAAAACAAACCAAAAGACACATTTACAAAAAAAAGGAGCCTTTACAAAGGCAAAGTTTCGATCTATTTTCAAACTTAAAGAAACTGACGTTTTGATCCTCCCAAAATAATATTAAAAAAAAGAAGAAGAATTGGTTGTCATCGTACACAGACACTTGGGGACCTGAGAACCATTGTTATTTCCTGCCAGAAGGCTGTCAGCGAAGTGATAGATAATCTGTCAATTCGCTGAGAAGGTTGTCAGCAAACTGTTGGTTGGGCTGTCAGGGAGCCATCAGTGAAGTGCATCCCCGTGTGTTTGAGAGCCACTCATGCCATCTGAGCCAATGGAATTGTTCCCCGTTGAGGAGATGGGTAATTCCAAATTAATAATAACTTATCTGTATTAATAACTGTGTAGCTGTCATCGTGGATTGTCTCAATAATGTGTTTGTAACTACTATCATCGATGCTTGTTGTAGTAGTAGTAGTAATAGTAGTAGTAGTATTGTAGGCATACCTTTGGTACCTTTGACGAGTTCCGAGTTTCTACTTACAGTTTCTACTTACAGAACTCGACCCTGGGCCAGGCTCGTCTAGTGCTTGCCTGATCAACCAGGCTGTTGCAGGCTGCAGCTTCTTGGTCTCGAACCAGGCCTTCCTGGTTGATGGCTTGTTTGGATAAGCTATTAATTCTTGCTGCACAGAATCTAGTCTTCAAAGGGTATACCTTGATGCCAGTGAAGGGTTCTTGATCAAGGAACATAAGGTATAAAATCTGATTGCTTGCCATTACCCAGGTGCTGAATGATCCCTACGGGCCTAGTGCGAAGCACCACAGCCTGGCTGATCAACTTTTGAAGTAATCTATCAAAATTTCCTTTGGAGGACAGTCGAGACGCTAAAATCTTCACACCTCGATGGGAGGTATCGTTGACGGCAGTGAAATAACCACTACCCCAGTGGTTATTTCACTACAGCTCTATATCAAGAAACTCTCAGGAAATAGTAAGATCGTTAGTTTGCTCGTAAAAAAAAAAGCCGGTGTTCTCGAACTGCCAATCAAGCTTATCATATGTGACCATCATTAAAGGCGACGTGCCTTTGTAAGTAGGTAGAGTAGCACTCACAGAGGTGGATCCAAATGTCGTACTGTTGACAAGACTGTAGACTCGTTGCAGAAAAAAAACTTTTATTGAGGCAACTTTTAGTTCTGTGTAGAGCTTGATAAAGCTCAATAGGGAGCTAAGCGTTGAGGGTTCTATAACCTGTGATTCTTGAAGGGCCCCTAATACAGAGGGGGCCCCTGAACTGCGAATTTTGGTTTAAGTGAAGAACATACTGAGGCTTCATGGGAAAACAAATACGATGTGCTGAGGTCAGAAACATCTCGTATCATTTCAACTCTATTTCTCGGCTATCGACTTTAACTGCTGCTAAGTCCGATGTATCATTGTACTGCTACCACTTTCCAACCATGGCGACAGTCGCCACAACTCATTACTGCCCCTTGTATACTCCCGTCGCCGTTTTCACACCGTATCTACAACCAATACAACAACTACAAATATATCCTCTCATAAACCCCTTTCCCTCGTTGGATCAACAGTTCTTGATCCAACAAAACGGAACTGATTCCTTTCACTGGATCAAACGTGATTTCCTTTATTTCCTGAGGAAATAAAGTGGGGATCAGGCACAAGTGGCGTCCCACAGGGATCGGTTTTAGGCTCATTGTGAATGGGTCTAAAATATATCGTTAGGTTAGGTGAGGTTTCTAAGTTAGTTTTAGTCAAAAATAATTTCTTTTACATCTCTGGCCAAACTTCCTCACTCAGCTGTCAGAAATCATTCCAAATCCCATAATCTTTCGTGTAAATATGATTTTCACATGATAGTTAAGGCACAGAATACTTTGGATTTAAGAATTCTAAACAGCTTACATATTAAAAAAATATATAATCCTGGACTCAATAACAACGACTCTGCTGATAGTCTGCTAATTAACTTTACTGTACTCCTATTTTCTGGCGAGTCTTAGTTTTTTCTGTTATTCTCTGTAATGGAGTAAGTAATACAGAACATAGACGAATCCTCCTTCTTGGCGAAAATCCATAATTTTCAACACTTCTCGTGTTTTACAATAACTTTACTCTACTTATAATGACTTGTTATGCCTTTTTTACGCTACTGTAACTCTCCTCAAATAGTTACCAGCTAATTCCATATAGGACGTTTCAACAACGCCCAAATTAGATCATTTTCATTTTGCATATTGTTAAATATGGTGCAGAAATTAATTCCGATGATGATGATTGACCTGTCATCGAAACATTGATTGTATATATATATATATATATATATATATATATATATATATATATATATATATATATATATATATATATAACATTATCTGTCAGTCCACAGCAGGATTCGAACCTCGAAGGTACTACGTACTTTGATGCAGAATGTGCAGGTTCGAATCCTGTTGTAGACTGAGAGATAATATGTGTGTGTGTGTGTGTGTGTGTGTGTGTGAGAACTTACATGTGGTTGCAGGGGTCGATTCACAGCTTCTGGCCCCGTCTCTTCACTGGCCTCTACTAGGTCTATTCTTTCCTGGCTCCAAGAGCCCTATTGTAACTCTTCATAAAACTACGTATGGATCCTACCTCTACTACCTCACTCTTTAGATTGTTCCGCTTCTTAATAACTCAAAGGCTGAAGAAATACATCCTAACATCCGTATGATTCATCTGAAACACTCTGGCCCTTTTCAACTTGTTCTCTAAGTATTTGATACGTCATTACCTTGTCTCCCCTATCCTTCCTGTCCTCCAGTGTTATCAGGTTGAGTTCCCTTAACCTCTACTCATAAGTCATACCTCTTAGCTCCGGGACTTGTATTGTTGCAAACTTTTGTACTTTCTCTAATTTCTTGACGTGCTTGACTACGTGTGGGTTCCATACACTGTATACACGGTATACACTGTATACCGTGTAGGTCGTGAATGACTCCTTACTTAGACGTCGAAACGCTATTTTAGGTTTGTCAGGCGCCCGTACGCTGCAGCAGTTATTTGGTTAAAGTGCGTCTCAGGAGATGTGTTCGGTATGATGTTCACCCCAAGATCCTTTTCGTTGAATGAGTGCATTTACCTATTTGTGGTTGCAGGAGTCGATCTACAGCTCCTAGCCCCGCCTTTTCGCTGTTCGCTACTAAGTCCACTCTCTTTCTTCTCCATAAGCTTTATCTAACCTCTTCTTAAAGGTATATATGGATCCTGCCTCCACTACATCTCCAGATTGTTCCACTTCCTGACAACTCTATGACTGAAGAAATACTTCCTAACATTCCTGTAGTGTGGGTGCGTGTGTGTGTGTGTGTGTGTGTGTGTATACAGAGAGTTAGAGAGACATTCCTTGCAGGATGGAGGAAGCCAATAGTACAAGTGTTGGCCGAGCGCACAAAGGGGTTGGGAAGCCAATTAATGGGGGGAGCGAGGGTGACTTGGACCGGATAAGCAATATGGTCGGAATCTGCCAAATATTTCATAAGGGGGGAGGCAGAGGCAGACAAAAACACAAAAATCTGGAGCTTCAGAGGGCGTGGGTCAGGATAAAATCTGGGAGTGGACTGGTGACCACTCCCTCGCCTCTACTCTGGAAAATGGGACTCACTCAAATGTACTCTCCTACTTGTACTCATCCAGTGGTCGCTTGCTTGTATTCGCCTTCTGTGGTCACCTACTTGAACTCACCCAGTTATGTTTCGGGAGTCGAGACATAGCTCCTCAGCCCTGTGTCTGGGATGGTTTGATCGACATTTTTTTTTTTTAGATTCTAACTCCATCTAGAGTTTTCCTCAACTTTCCCCATATAGTTTATTCTGCTTCTATATCACGTTGAAGCTCAATATTGTCTATCATTCCTTGCCTTGTCAATAACTTTGAGGATTTTTTATGTCGTAATTATATCCAATTCTTTCCCTATAGAACAAGGTTTAATCGTGACAAGGTTTTGCTCTATGCCGAGAGAAACATTCCCCCGCCCCCTTCGAAGAAATAAAACGTGTTTCTCGACATTTACACTTCCGTGGTAGTCAGAATTAGCGCATTCTGCCGCGGGGTGCATGAACGGCCGCCCTAGTTTCCTCACAGGTAAGACTCAGGTGCCAAGCCAGCAAGTTAGCGCTCCGAGTATTGGCAATGTTTACACCTGCAAATGTGGCAAGAGACGCTATTTAGGGAGGGAGAGAGGGAGACAGGAGAGAGACTGAGGGCCTTGAATGTGCGCTCTCTAGGAAGGCGTAGTATTAGGGGGGATATGACTGAGGTGTATAAATGAATAACTAGAATAAATAAAGGGAATATAATAGCGTGTTAAAAATGTGTATCCAAGACAAGACTCGCAGCAATGGTTTAGAGTTGGAAAAATTCAGATTCAGGAAGGATATAGGAAAGCACTGGTTTGGTAATAGAGTTTTGGATGAGTGGAACAAACTCCCGAATACCGTCATAGAAGCTAAGACGTTGTGTAGTTTTAAAAATAGGTTAGATAAATACATGAGTGGGTGTGGGTGGGTGGGAGTTGGACTTGACTAGCTAATAGGTCTGATGCCGTGCTCTTTCCTTAAGTGGATGTGACCTGACCTGACTAGGTTGGTCACTGGTTTAAGCCGGGAGGTGACTTGGACAAGCCTCGCATGGGCCAGTAGGCCTGCTGCAGTGTTCCTTCTTTCTTATGTTCTTATATGTCGTTAAAGGTGACTGATGAGGTTTGCTACTTGAGTGCGTGGTTCCTAGTTCAGCCAAGTGCTGAATGCGTTACAAAGCTCCTTGCGTCTGAGTTCGTCAAGCTTACCAATAATTCACCACGTCATACAAATGATTGGGGACGGAGTATGTGAAGCATGTTCTCTCTCTTCTCCTTTTGCTACTACTTATTTTTTTTTTCTCATTTCATTCCTCTCTTGCGCTTCACGACATTACAAGAACGAAAGGAGAGAGGGGATACTATCACAACAAACAAAAAAAAAAAAGGAATTGAGGGGATACTATCACAACAAACAGTTATACTCAGATCATTCAGTAAATACATATAAGCACTTCACACACAAAGAAATCAGAATGCAAGGTCATATATTAAAACTAAATACACAAGGACCCATCAATTATATATCTTGGTTTAGTTTTTTTCAAATTAATAAAAATAAACTTTTACTGGACATTATATAATTATATGTATGTCATGGCGAATAGGCAAAACTTGCGATTTTGGCGTAAATAGCAACGCTCTTCTTGCCGAATAAGGCAAACGAAAATTTGTGCATGCAGTAATTTCGCAAAAATTATTCTGAACCTAAAGAAAAAAATATATTTCATTGTGTTTGTTTATTATTTAATTATTGAAAACTTATCTAAAATATATTTAGTTGGATTAGGCTAAATTAAATTGGGCTTGTTATAATAAATTTAGGTAAGTTTTCTAAGGTTCTTTTGGTACAAAATTAATTTTTACATTAACATAAATGAAAAAATATATCTTTAAACGTATAAGAGAAAATTTAGAAAAAACTTAATTTTAAATGGGTTCTTGCTAATTCACCAGTTTTATCTATTCGGCACGATATATATATATAATTCAGTAGTCTGAGTGAATATTCGTACAACAGTTAGGATGTATATGAACTGTATATGGGAGTACATGGGAAAAAACAGAGAGGACTTGTTAATCCACACAGCAGCTATCTGATGAAAAAAAAATATTTAACTTTATCTCGATTAGGAACTACTGTGTATTATCTAGGTTTTTGAGTCAAGAATAAACAAGCAGGAGAAAAAAACATTCAAGTGGACATAACAGAGAACTACATAGTAAAATAAGCAGAAATCTTATCTTCAGAACGTAATGTGACGAACCCAGATGAAGACTGTTAACGTGAATATTAAGAGATGGGCTGAAGAATTTCGAGCTAACGAGCAAGCAAACCTAAATATGTGATTATACAGCCTAAAACACACATACGCTCACGCTACACACACGCACACACACACACACACACACTAAGCTACACCTAACAACATCTCCGCAGTGTTTGCTGCATCTCATGGTACCTGACATAATTGTAAATAAACACACATTGAGCCTTGCCATAATCATATCACGTGTCCCAGGACTGCACAAGTTGCCGGTGCCAGGAGCAGATAGTGCTATGCCAAGCTTGCGGCTCACACTTAGGGACTATTTTCCCGGTTTATGGAAGGCAGTAACCGTCTTCAAACGAATGAGGTGCTCAGTACTTTCCCCCTTACGAGGAAGTTTAAGTAAATACTTCTTGAAAGGGGAACTATTGACGTCGTCCTCCACAGCCGCTCTGCATTCTGCATAATTGGTGTAAAGTTCGACTGAAGCATACAAGTGTAGACAGGATTAAATAAAGGAAATAAATAAGTAAATACGACACTTATTTAACAATAGAATATCAGGGAACGTTTCGCTGGCTGGGAGCTCTACTGGCATGATAAATCTCCCAGTGAATGAAACGTTTCTGAGTATTACTGTCGGCATTTCCATCCTAGAATCAGACATAGAAAGACGGTGCTGAGGATATCGAACCAAGAACACGCTCACAACGATGTCGTCAAACTTAGTAAATTAAGATTTACAAAGGATATAGGAAAGTGTTGGTTTGGCACAACTGCAGATGAGCAAGTCAAGTTGTGTCACTGAAACTAACACTTTACGTAGCTTTAAAAAACAGGTTAGACAAACACAGGAACGAGGATGGTAGAGTACAATGTCACAAATCTGACGATTTATAATAAGTAGGGAAAGGGAAGGGAATTTTTGCCATGTGAGAGTGGCAGGGGATACTATGAATGCAACAGTGGCATGGTATATCATGAATGTAACAGTGGCATGGTATACCATGACTGCAACAATGGCATGGTATATCATGAATGTAACAGTGGCAGGGTATACTATGAATATAACGAGCAGGGTATACCATGGATATAACGGACAGTTTATAGCATGAATATAACAGGCAGGGATAAAATGAATGTAACAGGCGAGATATACCATAAATATAACGAGCAGGGTACGCCATAATTGTAACGGGCAGGATTTGCCATGATTGTAAAAAGCAGGGTATACCATGAATATAACAGGCATGGTATACCATAAATATAACAGGCAGGGTATACCATGAATATAACAGGCAGAGTATACCATAAATATAAAAGGCAGGGGGAACCAGTGAACAATAACAGGCAGGGTATACCATGAATATAACAGGCAGGGTATACCATGAATATAACAGGCAGGGTATACCATTAAGGCAACGAGAGTCAGGGTAAACACAGACGATCCTTGATGGCAGAGTATTATATTCAAACACAAGTGCCAAACCCGTATGGATCATACACCGAAACTGGCGCCGTTGTCTCTGATAAACGTCTGTTTTTGTACGTTCTGCAAACGTCCCATACTCGGGGCATTTTCTGGGTCACAGTACAGAAAACATCACAAATAGAATTAATACAAAAATCCAGGGTAGGTGTTGGGTATTCAAGTTTAATCCGAGGAAACAGGAGCAAATTCCTTTACTATAAGGGGAGGCCTTCCTTAGAGTTGGGAAAAGTGATAGACGTAGACAGCAAGACTATTACCAGTGTGTCTAATAATCAGAAGGAGAAGAAGACAGAATAAGAAGACGAAAGAAGAAGACGAAGACGAAAGAAGAAGAAGTCGAAAGAAGACGAAAGAAGAAGACGAAGACGAAAGAAGACGAAAAAGACGAAAAAGAAGACGAAAAAGACGAAAAGAAGACGAAAAAGACGAAGAAGAAGACGAAAAAGACGAAGAAGAAGAAGAAGAGCTAGAAAAAGAAAATTTATTATTACTGATAGTTATAATGACGGTGGTAGTCAGGTTTGGAGCCAGGAAGTGTAAAGCTAACTCCACATGTTGGGTTGTACCGCCCAGTGCGCAGAAAGACCTTACCTCAGGAGGGAACACCTACATCACAGCAGACTCCTGCGTCTCCTCACATACCTGCAGAGAGAACACTGATAAATCTCATTGACAAACTGAACTACAGAACTATCAAACAAATGCAATACGATTGAAAGCAGAAAAAATGGAAAGTAATAAACTATAAAATGCCAATTGATAACTTTGCAGAGCAATAAATAACGCAACTAAAAGAGAAGGCGCAACAAATATTTGGGATTTATTATGCAATGTACAGCATCAACATTTTATATATGGTAAATTGTAGTGTAGTGAATGTATGTGTGTGTACTCACCTATATGTGGTTGCAGGGGTCTAGTCATAGCTCCTGGTCTCGCCTCGCGTGAGAGTGTGTGTGTACTCGCCTAACTGTGGTTACATGGGTTGATTCATAGCTCCTGGCCCATTCTCTTCACTAATCGCCACTAGGTCCACTCTCTCTCCCTGTTCCATGAGTGTACTCACCTAATTGTGGTTGCATGGGTCGATACTCAGCTCTTTGCCCCGCTTCTTCACTGGTCGCTACTAGGTCACTCCCTCCCTGCTCCGTGAGCTTTATCATACCTCTTCTTAGAGCTATGTATGGATCCTGTGTGCGTGTGCGCGTGAGCGCGCGCGTTCTCTTCATAAGGTTAAAGTGATGAAGTTAATGGACCGGAAATCTGACGATCTCAACTTCAGATCTCCCAGAGTTAGGTCTGGTCTGGGACTGGACCGCGGGGAAGGACTGGTCTTGGACTGGACCGCGGGGAAGGACTGGTCTGGGACCGAACCGCGGGGAAGGACTGGTCTGGGACCGGACCGCGGGGAAGGACTGGTCTGGGACCGGACCGCGGGGAAGAACTGGTCTGGGACCGGACCGCGGGGAAGGACTGGTCTGGGACCGGACCGCGGGGAAGGAAAGGGAGGGGAAAGGAGGCTGACTTCCGAAATGGACTCCAGGAAGGCAGTGCTAGCTTTAAATTCAGTACAAGCGTATTATAATCCAGAGTTTATCGAAATCCAGCTGGACTTAGCAGCACTCAGCTGGCTGACAAATGCCAGATTACCGTAAAAAATCATATTCCACTGTGACAGTAACTTTAGGATCTAATAATAACCTGACCTGTTAAAGAGGTTTCAGTCTCATTACTGTACTGTATTGAATCCGATAAGATTATTCAAGAGCATGGAGTGATGGAAGCCGGATTTTCCTCACGTATAGCGCGGGCTGGATTCTGATCAATCACCCTGTTAGTGATTGCCTCAAAACGCCCTGCACTAGGAGTGAGCAACTCTGCACTTATTGGGAAGTCCAGTCCATTTATTATCAATTCAGTTCTATTAAACAAGGCGAGGGAAGTACTGTACCACCAGTGTCTGAAGAATATAACCCACAATGCCGAAGCTGGAACAATTCACAGCTACCTACCTGGAGTGAGTTCCAGGGAATCAGCGCCCGGTCTCAGACCAGGCCTCTCGTTTCATGGTCTGATCAACCAGGATGTTGGTGCTAACCAATTGCAGTCCAGCGTATGCACCACAGTCTGGCTAATCAGGAACTGACTTGAACTTATCCAGCTCCCTTGTGGTGAATCCCCTTTATGAAGGGAAAGGTGTTTAAAAATCTTGGTCCCTTCACACTTGATGAGTTATCTCTTAGTATACTTATGGAACTCCTGTTTTCCACTGGAATATTTTGCACCAGCTGTCAAACCTTTTACTTGCATAAGGGATTGATTTCTGTGTGCAGAGCCGAGTTAAATCTTTAGACGATATTCCCGTCTGGCCCAGACCATTATCATGTCAGCTCTAAAGATTTATCTTCAGTTTGTGTGTCAGGTGTGAGTTATCTCAGGTTTCCTAACCCAGTATATCTCACTACAAAATATTATATCAACGAATTAGAATGCGTTCACTCTTAGACAGCAAATGAATGACAGGAAGTAAACGCATCGTAAATCAAGATTCCGTAGACAGGGAAACCTTGAATAATAACAGCGTTTGGCTTATAGATAAAGCTCTCATTAAGCGAAACATCGCACATAATAAAGGATTAATCTCCAAGGGTCCGTGATTTACTGTTACTGACATGGCTGCCAGCGTTCTCATTTTTCCAGCCAGCGAAATCGGCATGAGAAAAAGATATCTAAGTCACATTTGAGGGCTGGAGTAACGCCGCCACCGCTGCTTTTGCCTGCCAGCCGCGTGTCCCAGCAGCTTATGTGAGCCAGCCGGATGCATTCCCAAAGCCTTAGATTGAAGGAGGGGAAAAAATATCTGGAGAGAATCCGACACTCGCTCGGCAGAGATGGTTAAGGCATAACAGCTGGTCGTGCTAGCAAGGCTTGTCACGGCTCCGCAATTCAATTTCGATGTACTTTCGACCGTTCTAGAGGCATTATCCCAGAGCCCAACTTTCATAGACTACTACCTAGTTTGGGAGAAGTTGAAATTCGCATGGAGAATTCTGGAGCACATTTTCTATTCATGTTGGGAGATAGGCTGAAAAGCCGTTTGAGAGAGGGAGATAAGGGAGAGAGAAAAGGGACAGAAGGCAGGAACAGAATGGAGAGAGGGAAGGGTAACTCTAATTCCTTGGGCCAGGAGCCCTTCGCCAGTATCAGAGTGATGCTATTATAACGTAGTATAATAGCCTAGTCGAAGCAACCTTATACTGCATGTATACACCATTTTATGTGATGTAATTGTTTGGAAAACCGACATGTTGAAGAATGAGACATATGTGCAACATATTGGAATCATTATTGAGGAAACGTTTCGCCAGCTAGTATTGGCTACCATCCCTCCCTAGCCTGGCCATGCTCCCTCAGAATACCATACAGATTCCCTTCAACAAGGTGAAGGCGGCCTTGACGCCTGTGGAAGGCTTTTGATCTAATGAAATGAGCCTATCCTTTGCTTCCTTAGATCAAGTCTGATTACCTCCCATTTCCCAGGTGCTGTATGATCCCTACGGGTTATATCCATGGCAGTGCGAGACACCATTGTGCAGAAACATGAAGTGGAATAGGATAATAGATTATGTTACCGAAGCACCTGAATGGCAGAGAGCATTATGTAAAACCTGCGGAAAGGTTACCTGCTTGCACATACAACAATCCCATCGCTTCGACAGATGCTTTTCCTCGATTGCATTCTTATATTCCATAGCTCGCGGGGTCGAAGCATTACGAAGTCTGTGTTATCCATTTGTTCTGTTCCCTAAGAGGGAATTGTACTCGAATCATTCGTAAGTAATGCATTGTGGCATCTTCTTCCACGCGTTGTCGGCAGTCATTTGTCTTCTTACTACTTCCAGTACCTCGTTACAGTGGTTTAGCAATTACGATAGTCTGTATTTTCCTGTTCTGTTGCTAGAGGGAACTTGTTACTCGAGTCATTTTCTGAACAACCAGGTTGTGGCATCTATGCTGGACTAAGCGCTGCTGATTTGCGACTTTAATGGAATTAGACTATATTTTGTTCCATTATCTTCATTCCATAGTTTAAAATAGTATGTGCTTTATTTTATTATGGGAATGGTGTTGCTGGCGTCTACTCTGTTCCATTGAAGTTTCAAACATAGAGATCAGTTAGACATGGGCTGATGCAGGGTGCGGGTGCTCCTTCATCTCACTGTAAACAACCCTCACTAAAACTACGCTCAGATTTTTAACTCATTACGTTATCACTTACTTACGCTTCTTTGTGACGAGCCTGTGACGGATTTCGAGCGTTCCTCGCATCATGGTCTGAGGATGGTCTTCCTTGTTGATCAATCAGGTTGTTGTTACTAATAGCCCACAAATTTATAAAAAGAAACCGCGACCTGGCTGATCTGCAGCCTGAGACGTAGTAATAGTAGTCAAGGTTCAGCTTTAATAAATCCATATTATTTATCATAATAAAGTATAAACTAATAATTATCATTTAAAAGGTTATCACAATGTGCAAAATACACACACGAGCCTCGGCGGTTCGTTTAAATGCAAAGTGATCCTTTGAAATAAAATATCGCAGTGGTACTAAGAGAAGGAAGGCAAGAAAGAGGAGGATGAGAAAATGTTAGAAAGTGTTGGTAAGAAAGTGTAGAGGACTGAGGAGCTCACTAACTGGTCTCGTTTTCTTTTATTCTAAGCATTTGCATAGCAAAGCTATGCTGGGGTGGGATGAGCTGTCTGTGGACCTCCCTCCCTCCCCCCCCGCCACACAGACAGAGAGACAGGCATGCAGGCACACAAACCCACACACACACACACACACACACACACACACACACACACACACACACACACACACACACACACACACACGTCAATGTCACTACAATAAGCGACGTCAAGAGACACTGTCACTTCAATAAGGAGCGTGTCTGTCATTCCTTCTCTTCCCACTCTCACGAACAAATCCTCTACGTCCAAAACCATTAACTGGTGTGTCATGTTGCCTTTCACAAATATATTTAGACATTGATATGCTGAAAATATATAAACGATGAAAGTTTATAGTTGATGGTATCATGAAAATAAACATAGACATTGATGAATATATATATATATATATATATATATATATATATATATATATATATATATATATATATATATATATATATATATATTGTTTGTGGAGGCATTATACAGCACCTGTGTGGGAGTGAGGGATGATGGAAGGCATTAAGGCTCAGTTCAGGGAACCGGAGCACAGATCCAATTCCCTAGATCAAGAGCCCCTCACCAGCATCAAGGAACCTTCCATGAGGGGACAAGTGGGTATTTGCGAGGCCCAGAGACAACAAGGCGAGGTAAGGGTGCCTTGAAGTCTGACGTTGTTATCACAAGTTTCAAGGCTAGCACTCTGTGAGTGCACTGAAGAGAATCAAACAGAAACAACGCAGTGCACTGAGTGCACTGGGCCTGTAGCTGGAAAGCTTTTGATGGGCTTACACGACACATGAGAATTCAAAATAGTAATAAAGCAGTGTGACACACATTAATGACACTGGTGATGCTAACCACCTGTAGTCTGACACAGCATTCGGGGTCTGACACAGTATTCATTGGTCTGACACAGTATTCAGAGGTCTGACACAGTATTCAGAGGTCTGACACAGTATTCAGAGGTCTGACACAATATTCAGAGGTCTGACACAGTATTTAGAGGTCTGACACAGTATTCAGAGGTCTGACACAGTATTTAGAGGTCTGACACAGTATTTAGAGGTCTGACACAGTATTCGGAGGTCTGACACAGTATTCGGAGGTCTGACACAGTATTCGGAGGTCTGACACAGTATTCGGAGGTCTGACACAGCATTCAGGATCTGGCAAATATACTCCCAGTTTGTGATGGTCTCAATTAAAGCCTTATTTCGTTCTGAAGTTAATCTGTCATTCGACAATCTGTCGCATTGTACAGTAGACAGACTGACTGCATCTGTCTGTCTGTCTGTCTCTCTCTCTTATCTACCCTCATTCTACAGAGAATCGTCTCCTAGTAATGCTTCTCGTGGCAAGAAAACTGACACCCTCATCCTGTCGAGCTCCGTTTAACTAGTTGTTCATCTGTTGGTCCCACTTGGTCGATATTTCCCAAGGACATACCGATATATACGATCCCATAACTCACCGAGGGAAAAATCTGATATAATACACATTCACCTCAGCATCCGCCCGTTTATTAGCCTAAACAAAGACCTTGTTTCGGAGAGCACCAACAAAACTCCAAGTTCTAATGTGATGATTGGGTTCTGGGTTGGAATGAGGGTGGCAACACGGTTTGGGTGAGTATGGTTATGGGGTTAGGATGGTGGGTGGTGTTAGGATGGTGAGCACCATTTGGCATCATCCTCACGATCTCACCATCAGTATCTGCACACTTTTGTGCCATTTTCCTCACTGAAACATTTGCACCAACATAAATTCACAAAACCATTAAATGAAGACATTTTTATCTACTGATATTTTTTACTCTCAGGAACCCCAAATTTACATAGAAATACATGACAGTAGAACTGTACAAGCCAACTCTAGCCACATGTAAGTAGTAACAGATAATTCCAGCCACATATACGTAGTATCAGAATTCTAACCACATAACTACATATAATTTAACTACAATTAAGTAATAACAATTCTAGCCGCATATACGTAATAACAGACAGTTCTACCTAAATATATGTAAAACCTCACGTGTATTCTTTCACACAAATCTGTATTTGGAAAATGTTAAAAAAATCACTAACATCATTCTGTACATTTTAAAAGGAATTTTATAAACGCAATTCCGCACTCACTTCATAATTTGATTTCTTTTTTATCACCAAATTTATATTAAAAAGTGGTTTTTAAATGTCATCTTTTATCTTGGGAACTAGATAAAAGGTGACCTGGCCGTCAGTATCGACCCTCCGGAGAAGCAAACTCCAGTTCTCATCAGTTACAAGCATATTTACAATATTTGCTTAAAATGTCCTGTATCTTATTTTCATTAATACGATTCCTTGACATACAGCGGATTATTTTACTACGTCAATATTCTTCAATAAGTGGACAATCAAGTAGTATACACAGTATTCAAAAAGTGGATCATAATGTTGACCACTTTGCGTTTTGTTTGATCATCGTCTATGCTCAGTATATGCTAAACTGCCAGAAGTAATTGTAAGCAAGCCATAGCTACATTAATGTGTTTCCATTGCGTGTTGTGCCGTAAATATGCGCTCATGTTATGATATTGACTTTTAGATTTGCTAAGGTTTCTAATTGTATTCATATGATACTCATTATTTTCTCCACTCAATGTGAGTAAAGAAAATATTTTTATTGGGCGTAAAGAGCGTTCAGTGATAACATAAAACGCAGTAACTATCACGGAATCAAACTCATTACAAGTAAACTTTAGTACCATTAGGATGGCGAACATTTCAATTTATAATGTAGAAGCCTAGTTGTCAATTCATATGACTAACCCATCATGGTTGCTATAATTCTTATCAAGGGAGGTGGTAACGAGCAGACGCTGCCTTGCCAGCAGACTTCGATCCATCAGTGTATATTGTGGTAACTTCTTAACAGTTAAACGAGAAATTTCTTCCTGGTAGAGATACTCTTAAAACAGCGTTTCTAGACTTGACCAGTAAGTTTGACCAATAACGTGAAGTCAATGACCAGTGAGGAGTGACAACGACCAATAAGAAGTGACCAACGACCAATAACGAGTGATCAGCTACCAATAACAAGTGAGCAACAACCAATAACGAGTGATCAACTACCAATGACTAGTGACCAATGACCAATAACGAGTGAACCACTACTGGTCGTGTCGCGAAATGCCTTCTGTTATAAACACAAATTCTATTTATAAAATTTTTGTTTCCACATCGGCCGGTGCCTAACAAAGTGCCGTGACCTAAAAAGAAAACATTCACTGCCATTCATTCACGAGTTTTTTTGGTAGAAGTGCGCAGACATCATCATTCAGACGACCCTCAGAACTGCAGCATCCCCACACTCCTCCTTCAGACTTCAAGTACTGTACTAACCTACCTTCAGGATTCGAGTCCATCTAACCAGTTTATTTGAATCTTTTCATGAATGTTAAGTTTCTCACACTCCATCAGCAGGTCAAATCCCTAAAACCACTTGCCGTCTCTCCGATCAAACACGCTCACAAACGCCTGTTGGATGCTCAAGCCCCTATCGTTTTAAACTTCCTTTAAACCCTCCCACCAACCATTCCATCGCGTCTCATGGATTTATACATCCTCTTGGCCAGTTTTTAATTTTCATTCCCGAGAGTTTTTGTTTTGTATCTGTGGGAGGGAGATGTTTTTATGTCCATACCGAATAGATGAGAGAAGTGTATAAGTGAAAACAGAGAGACTTAATTAATAATTAATTTAAATTAAAGTAAATTTTAATTAAGACGACTTACTCCGATCCATTCTCTCTAAATACCCATACCACCTCACCTCTCCAACCCCTTCTCATCCATCTAAATATCTATCGTATACTAACATCGTCTTCTAATTTCTTTACCTAATATTCCCATCAAACATTGCTCTCAAACATGACGTCTCCACTGTCTCCAGCCACCCTGCTTAAAGCCAGTGATTTGTATTATTTGTGACAATATTGAAGCACTTTACCCGTGTAAGGCATTCAGCGCAGATAGCCATAAAAAAGTAGATATATTCAACACACATTATAAGAAAGGATAAAATTAAGAAGCACTAAAAACCACTAGGAACATAAACATTTAACGCAAGTTAATACTATCTCTCCAAGTTACAATAACTAGCATGAGATAAGAATAACCATTACGCAATTGATCTGAAACTATCTAAACTACAAAAGAGTTTTAAATTCTGAATTATGGCTGATTTAAATTCACGCACATCAGTGGAAATCAGCAGGGATTAGTGTCTGACCTTGCTGACTCCTTCGTCTTGCCATTATCTTCAGCAATAAAAGTGTGAAGAAAATAGGTGTTTGGAGACCAAGTCTTTCTTGAGACACGCTTGCTATTATGAATCTCATGGAGCTTCATCTCCTTCAAGGAAGGTGATGCCTTGACGTCGGTAAAGAAGTCTTAGTCCAGGGAAATGGAGCTGCCCTCCACTTTCTTTTATCAAACCTAATTAATCTTCCAGATTTAGCTCCTCCCCATAATGACAATAATAATAATAATAATAATAATAATAATAATAATAATAATAATAATAATAATAATGAATCCTAATTCCTCAACAGTTCCCGGGTAGTACTTTCCTTCTCAGGTGATTCTTATTTATTATTATTATTATTATTAATTATTATTATCAGGAGTAGCCCTAGACCCGTAGGGGTCATACAGCCACTGAGGGGTGCAGACCTGCTCACTATAGTGCAGAAGCAGAGTTCTATCATTTTCATTACTCTGCATTTAATAATTATGTCTGTACATTGTATAATCCCGGCTGCTGGCGCATGCTGAACTCTTAAGAAAAAAATTTAATCTCAGGGGTAAAAAAAATGTTCGCTGCGTTTTATTTTATAACATAGGAATTGTTACCGTAAAACTTCATTTTACTTGCTAGAAGTTGTTATTGTAAGTTAGCTTATTTTACAAGCTAGGAGATGTTGTCGTACCTCCGTTCATTTTGAAAGGGGAAAACTCTGTATTGCTATCAGGCTCATTTTACAAACAAAGACTGTTATTGTACCTTTGCTCATTTAATCAGCTAATCTCATTTTACAAGCTAGGAGGTCTTATCCTAGCAGCATTTTGCACTAGCCCCATGAATGTGACCCACAACAGTCTACTAACACCCATGTACTTATTTACTGTTAGGCGGCCAGAGGAAGCTCTACGAAAGCTTTCCAATACGTATCATCTTCCCTGGAAATCGAACCCAGGAACTTTTAATTGTGAGCTGACTGCTCTGCTTGGTTGGATAATTGGATTTAAAGCCTTTCAACTACACATATAATCCGTTTGTCACCAGTCAACATGTTGACAGATCCTTTCCAAACCCAACCCATCTCACCACAATTGTACTACTGCTACTACCACCCTCCATCTGACTCCTGTCATATATATACTCGTTGCTTAGTTATCTCTGTATTAGGACTGAAGAAGCCACTCGTGGAGAAACGTTTCCTATAATAAATGTTCTGAACTTTACGCAAGTTTCATTTTTCACATCTTGACGGTATCACCATACCATTTTCTAAGCGTATACATGCTCATACACACACCTCTCCAGGCGTATATATTGCTCTTTCAGTAAATAGACATCAAGGGAAATATACTCATCAGCATACATGTATATACAAAGTGTCTGCCCTGAAAATTGTTTAAGGCACATGTTCAATACTTGAGTATATTGTGGAAACGTTTCGCCTGCGCAGCAGCCATCTTCAGTCGAATACGGACGATTAGAACACTGGAGACAGAAGAAGTGAGGAGGTAATTAACTCTTCTGTGTTATAATCGCCTGTATTTAACGAAAGAAGGTTGCAGGGCTGGCAAAAAATATCACAAGATACCTGTGTACTGCACATGTGTCTTACTCATGCACTAGTCGACATTATGCACCGTTTATTGGTGGAAAATAACGACAATAAAGATACTTAAGTACTGCACATGGATCTTACCCATCAGCTAGGCGACAATGTACACCCATATATAACATAGTTGTAGCCCCATCTCTACGTTTTCATCGTAATGGAGAATCGATTTCCAGCGTTCTCCAGCACGTCGAGAGTTCAATTTTGCTAGGAGACCCGCAAGACAATGGGTCTCCTTCAACCCGGTGATTAATCAGCTCCATCAGGACACTCAAGTTTTGTGGTGAAGGCGCATGAGCCGTGACCTCGGCGCGACACAAAGGAAGAAAGATGAGGTCAGTGATGTACGGGAAACGGAAGGTTAGGAAATGAACAGGATGATGGAGAGAGTTACTGAAAGAAAATAAAAATATATCGTTGTCTCTTATAAGTAGTATGTATATATATATATATATATATATATATATATATATATATATATATATATATATATATATATATATGTCGTGCCGAATAGGTAAACTTGCTATTTTGGCTTAAAAAGCAACGCTCTTCTTGCCGAATAAGGCAAGCAAAGATCTGTGTATGCAGTAATTTCGCAAAAATCATTCTGAACATAACGAAAAATATATATTTCACTGTGTTTGTTTATTATTAAATTATTGTAAACTTATTTAATATATATTTAGTTGGAATAGGCTAAATTAAATTGCGCTTGTTATAATAATATTAGGTAAGTTTTCTAACGTTCTTTGGTCAAATTATTAATTTTACATTAACATAAATGAAAAAAATATATCATTAAACGTATAAGAGAAAATTATAGAAAGGACTTAATTTTAAACGAGTTATTGCTAAGTGACCAATTTTACCTATTCGCCACGACATATATATAAAGCGAAGATTTTTGGGGTGGGAGAAGAGAGCATGGGAGAGAAAAATAAAGATACAAGTAGTGATGTAGTGAAATGGAGGGGGGAAGGGAGAGATAGAAAACAAAGAGAAAGCAAAGAAAAGTAAATGAGTGCACCAAATTCTTGCTAATCTAAAATATCCTAACCAATCCAACTTATACCAAATCATCCTAACAAAATTTAACCCAGTCTAATCTAACATTAGAGCGAACTAAGCTCATTCTCCATTTAACCCAAGACAAAATACTTAGATTCGCCTGCAGGTGTCGCCATTAAATAAAGTGAATTATATGTATTTATTTCCTTGTCTATTTATGTGATCAAATAAACGAGAATGGTACCAGGAACATCAAGGATGCCTAGTCCGGAACCAGGACTAGATATCCTTGTAACCGGAACTAGGGATCCATGTAGCCGATTTGAAGGAGCGATGGCCCCTTGAAATCGGCTACATGGGGTCATTTTGACGTTTGTATGAGAGAAAATTTAAGCAAACTGCCAAGCTTGAAAAAAAAAATCCGTCTGCTGGTCAAAATATACAGCATCACAGGAAATGCGAATCAGAATTCAGTCGTAAAAAAAAAAAGACGCTGTCAAGGGTGGAACAACAGCAGGAGCAGCAGCAGAGTTCTGCAGTTAAACGCAATGCGGGGGACGCCTAGCGTTATTTACGACAACTGTCGTCTCAGCTAAAAGTGCATGGCAAAATATTCATTTTTTTCTCATCGACAAAATATTTCAAAGGCAGATATAGCCGTGATCCCTCGAAGCCAGAATACTCAAAAACTGAGAAGGAGGTTCGTATGGGCCAATAGGCCTGCTGCAGTATTCCTCTTTATGTTCTAAACACATTTATAGCGAAGCAACGTTTCGCACAACTATAAGCGAAACGCTGCTCAAACATAGGCTTGCTCTCCTGTAAATGTCTGTGCTACCAGTTGTGACACTGCGATTCAAAGCTTTGGTGAAAAAATTCTTGGTAACCTCTACGGATGTTATCGCAGAATAAACAAACCGAAAAGAACGTGTCACAGAGGCTACATAATAGTCCAAATAGCTTCCGACTGAATTAATTAATTAAGCTTAGGTACCATTGAAGAGACGACATAGGTATGTACTGAGCAGCCGCTCAGGGTATGTTTAGGCTTTTAGACTAGCATCAAGAAATTCACACGATCGCTAGCGCACTCAGCTCTCACACTGAGGTCCGGAGATCGATCCCCCTATACGGCTGGAAAAAAATAGAACGTCTTTCCATAAGAAACCTGCTGTCCCTGTTCACCCATCAGTAAAATGGGTACCTGGGTGTTAGTCGACCGGTGTGGGTCGCATCCTGGGACAAAACTTACCTAATTTGCCCGAAATGCGCAGCATAGTATGTCATTGATGTCTGCTAGGCTTGTATACCTTGTACATGTACTTGTAGTAAATAAAAATATTATTATTATAAATAGATAACGATTAAAACGGACAAAAAGAACACATCTAGTGGAATATTCTTATGGACAATAACTGAAAGCTCGGTATCAGAGATGTCTAAATGCTGATGCCACAATAAGTAAAATATATTTTGTTGGCACCGTGCCTAAAGAGCAATGTGTTATCTCGTCAGAACACTCATCATTAATGTGCTTCACTTATTAATGACACATCAATATTCAGAAAATTCACCAGTGATTCTCTCTCTATATTTTTTTTGTGAAGATTCATCAAGTTTGGCCAGGAAAATGACAGAATCTATGTGGTAACAAATGTATCCCTAGACCTTTCGAACAAGTTGTGATCATCAGCTCGAACGAGCTGATGAAATTTCTTGCATGAAGCTTGAATAATAAAGGAGAGAACAGCCAGAGAACACAATAATCTTCAGCGCACGTATTGGAAGCAAGGCTTCAGAGTTACACTCAACTACCGGCAGGGAAACGAGGTTCTGAAATTCAGGTATTCCCTGTTACATGTAAAGTGCGATACAGGAAGCTACTCACTATTTATCTATATTGAAGCTCTCAGATGTTTTTCCCTATGCCTTTGCCTGAAAGAATTCGAAGATAAATATTCACTAGAAAGAATACTAAAACAAATGTATCACATGTGTCACTATCGTTTAAATATTGTACGTTATTGTATTTACCATGTACTTGAGTACAAATAGGAAAAATATAAAACAAAAATGTACGAAAATCTACTCACATTACCACAAGAGATATTTTGTGATACCTTTGAAACTAATAGCACAGTGAACGTCAATTAATTGCTTTAGCTCTCCACATAATTAAATTACCTCATGGCAAGAGATTTTTCATACTGGGCGTATCTAGTGTTTAATTATGGACAAGTTATGTCGTTCCAACAAGACCAGTGTTAGGACGTGACAACACATAACACACAAAACCACCCTGTTAACAAAGCACTCCATAATAACAGAACCAGTATAACAGATAGCTCAACATAATGGACAGCTGAAATTAGCACATTGCAACACTACATTATTAGAAACGTTTCAGCCCACAGGGCCATCATCAACATAATGAACTCAGGAGAGAGGAGTTGGGTTATAGCCTGGCTAGTCATGTTTAATCATCATCGTTCCGAATGTACAAAGGCCGTAGTGGTTAATGCTGTAATCAGGAATGCACAGCAGGAGCAGGCATAGTGGTATCAACCACAGTCAACAACACTCAAAACAATAAAACCCTGTTAAGAAAGCACTCTGCAACAGTAAACAGAACCAGCATTGGACATGGTGCCCAACATAATGGACAGTATGAGTACATACAACACCAGCATAATAGACAACACTAACATAACATCAATCAACAAAGCATACAGCACCAACGCGCCAACCATCTCCAACATAATCGAACCTCAAGTATTTTCATGCTTTTCGTGACGTTGGTGTATCAATAGCAACGATAGCAATGCTTATAAACCATTTGCTTGTCGTTGGCTCCGCCGTTAACCTGGTTACGACCATTCCAGTGAGCCAGTGAGTGGCAATATCACAGATTGTTCGTTTACATCCTTAAGCGTCGATAATCGCTACCCGGAAGGATTATATTCACGGAGAAGCGACAAATCAGTAGAAGTCATATAGACCCTGGGGAAATAGAAAGATATCCTGTTTGATCAGATTACAGATTAGTAGTAGTAGGTTCGCTGGTCCTGTCCCGGCCCGGGTCTTCTCCTGACGGTGACCCGACGAGAGTACAGATTGATGGGTATTATACCATGGTATACATTCTAGGTATCTGAGATTGTCGGCCTAATCTGAACTGTGAGGATAAAGGGAAAAATAGTCGAGTGGAGAGATAAGGGAGAATAATTAAATACAGGTGAAGAGTCTGATTAATTATTGGGCCTTAATTAATAATAATTAACCCAAACTGGATGTCTCTGGATCCCCTGACTTGCTGTCTGACACAAGTGGGAGAGTAGACTATAGAGGTTTCAGTCGATCCTAGACCCCAAAAAAAATCTCATTTGAGTCGGAAAATAGGGAGGAAAAGTTGGAGTGAGGCAAACTTTATTACAACATTTAGTCCAAGACGAGGCTTGATCGAAACGTCGTAATGAAGGAGAAACTGAATGGTGCTACCGACAAGATGTGGAAAAAGGCACTTATGTACAAATGTCCTGAACTGTACATAAGTGTCTTTTTCCACGTCGTAATAAAGGTTTCCCTGTCAACACAGAGAGAGAGAGAGAGTCAGATGAGGTCTCTCTCTCCCCTCTCTCTCTCTCACTCACTACTTGCCGCTTTGCTCAATCGTTTATTGAGATTAGTTTGCGGTGAGGAAGTCGGGAAAGGCGACCATGTGGAACAGAACACTTACCTGCTCAAACTGAGTCAACATAATCTACATGCCATTGGTACTTAGTTTTAGTATTGGGAACAGCTAGAGTGGTACATAGAGTGGTACATGGAACTGGCATCGGAAAAGCTACACAGGTACCTGGACTTGGTACTGGGCACAACTAGACACACCTCTACTTGGTATCAGGAACAAGACGTCGCAGCATTTGGTTGTGGGAACAAATTCGTGGCGTCAGTGCATGGTATCGGGAAGAGCTAGAACGGTACCAGGCCTGGTATCAGCATAAGCCAGAGTGGGAAGGTATTAGGAGGGAAGGTGGAAGAGAAGAAGACATCTTGGCGTGGTAATGAGTATAACTCGCTAGGCTACGCACAAAAAGGAACATTAAGACTGGAGATTGATAGCTGCTGCGTCATTTAGCCGGCACGAACATTTTTTATTTCCGCTGGAGGTTGAGCAAGGTACTGTGTGGGAACACTGCTTCTTTACACCAGGTGTGGGAACACTGCTTCTTTACACCAGGTGTGGGACATAAACGGTTTGTGGTTACTGATTTGTGATTACAGATTTTGTATCCTGTTTTCAGAGAATACTTTCAGAGAGAGAGGAGATCCAGTATTTGCTATTTTTTTAATCCAGTGAATATAGTAACGTGCAGGATCCAGGTACCGATTTAATAAATAAAAGAGTTGTTTCAAAGAGTAACAGATTAGAAGTCAAAATTAAACCCAAGGACAGAGTGCAGGCACTGTACTTACCACCTCCAGTACTCAAGTCCGGCTAACCGGTTTCCCAGAACCCTCTAACAAATGTTACTCGTTTAACTTTTCAAGTTTTTCCCTAACGGAGCATCTGGAATTTGTCCTCTTGAGCATCACATTGTTTTCTGCGGCTCATTGGAAGATTTGGTTTATATCCGCTTGAGGAGTTCCAGTGTCCTCATGGATGACACTCTCATGCTGGAAAAAGTACGTGGAAAAACAGATAATATTTTGAACACCATGAACTCATCTCTGTTCCTGTAAAACAAAAACAGGTTATTTTAAACACACTTACACACACATACAAGCAAATACACACAAGCACATACAATACGAACTTCAGAACTCCCCTTCTCCTTCAATTCTTGGTATCTACTTCTCATCACCATGAACCTCTTCCTGTTCTCCCTCCCCACTACCGTAGTCCTTCCAGAGTAGCTCCTCCCCCCACTACCGTAGTCCTTCCAGAGTAGCTCCCCAGTACACTTGCCAGGCCTCTGAAAACTTGGAGGCTGCTGGCGCTCATCTGCATATCCCCCGTGGCCTGAGAGACCATAAGTTTGAAGAAGGACCCCCAAGGAACACTCGCCAGAGATGCTTCAGACACACACATCAGGTTGAAGGTCCGGCGTCGTGGTGGTTGTAGAGAAACATCAACATCAGCTCGATGCCTCTCCTTTACTCGATATCCAGTGGGTAAGAGGAGGTAGGTGGTTGTGTGTGTGTGTGTGCACTCACCTATTTGTATCCACCTGTTTGTGGATGCAGGGTCGATTCACAGCTCCTGGCCCCGCCTCTTCGCTGGTGGCTACTAGGGCTCTATCGTATCTTTTTTTGTGTGTGAAGGGTACGAAGGGAAGTAAAGGATGAAAAGAACTGAGGAGGAGGGAAGGGAGAGAAAGATTAGAGGGAGGAAAGAGAGGGAGAGGAATTAAAAAAAGGAAAAACAAGAGAGAGGGATTAGAGGGAGGGAAAGAAAACAGGGGTATTAGAGAGAGAAAAAAGAAGAGAGGGAATGCAAGAAGGGAAAGGGGAGAAGGATTAGAGGGAAGGGAGAGAGAGATTAAAGAGAGGGGAGAGAGGGAATGGAGGGAGGGAAGAACGAGAGGTACCGAACGCGAGAGCGAAGAGAAGGGAGATAGGGATTAGGGGTAGGGAAGGAGTGAGAAAATGGAGAGAGGGATTATGGATAGAGAAGGGAGAGAGGGATTATGGGTAGGGAAGGGAGAGAGAGAAGAGTGACAGAGGCATGATCAAGTCTTCCTGTCGTGTTGCTGTCTTCATGGGGCCTTATTCTTCCCATTAGCTTCACATCGTCAGCAAACAGAGATACGGAGGATTCAATTTCATCTGGCAGCTCATTTGCATATATCAGCATCAGCAAGTACTAGCCTAGTTGGAGTTGAGGGGTTCGAGTCTCCGCTCCATCATGTGTTTGTAGAAATGAAAGGGGAGAAGATGGAAGAGGGGTTAGAGAGGAAGAATGATATAACAACCTTTTCCAACACCACGAATGATACTCGTTCAGATTTGAACGTTTCCCGGCGCTGCTCGGTCACCGTGGTTGCCAGACGTGTTGCAGTCACAACCTAATTTAAGAAAACTGTACGTGTAAGTTTACAAGTAACATGAGCAAATAAACGTGGAGAACTGCGTCAGAAAACCAACGTAATAAAATTAGGAAGGTCTGGGAATGAAGTGCGTCTCCAATGCTTCCCTTCTTAACTACAACGGAGTTCTTTCATGGTTACATACACTGTTAAGATGCATGTCTCTCGGTGTAAATACAGTGAGAATACATTTTAATCCCTACTTTAGGGGCTGAAGTATTCTTGACTGGTGGTTAAGACGTCATATTCAGTATTCATTAACCTACGTGTAATCTTTAGATTTTAAACTACCCAGTTAACCAACCTTAAAAAATATCTTTATTTTGATGAAGGCTACTTTGCGTATTATAGTATCCATATTGATATTAGAGTATTTTATACGTCTTGATCCAGTCTCCCTTGATTTTTCTCTCTTCCAACAAAAGAAAAACCAGTTTTGTCTGTTCCATCTCAATTTCTAATCTCTGATTTAATATCTCTGAAATCTTTTTAACTATAATTTATTAACAAATCGTAAGATTCATTCTGTTGCTACAAATTAAATAACTAAAAATGAGTTTTCTTTGGTGGTCTGGTGAATATGCCAGGTGAGATGAGAGAGAGAGAGAGAGAGAGAGAGAGAGAGAGAGAGAGAGAGAGAGGTAGGTTATGTCTGGTCTATATATAACAGAGCACAACCTGCCACATACCCAGCCACACCCACTGCCAGACTCTACTATAAATAAAGGTTAATAGCACTCCTAATAGTGAAATGATAAAAAACAGGTATAGTATTAATAAAAGCATTAGTGTCGGCAGCAGCAACAACAGCAGCTGTAGTAGCAGCAGCAGTAACAGCAGCAATAGTAGTAGCAGTAGTAATAGTAGTAAGTAATAACAGTAGTAGTACCGGCAGTAGTAATAGCAGCATCAACAACAGCAGCAGCAACAGTAGCAGAAGATACAGCAGCAGCCACAACAGCAGAAGCAACAGCAGCAGCCACAACAGTAGCAACAGCAATAACAGTAGTAATAACAGCATCAACAACAGCAGCAGCAACAGTAGCAGAAGAAACAGCAGCAGCCACAACAGTAGCAACAGCAACAATAACAGTAGTAATAGCAGCATCAACAACAGCAGCAGCAACAATAACAAAAGCAATACGAGCAGTAGCAAGAGCAGCAACAATAATATCAGCAGCGGTAGCAGTAGTAGTAGTAATAGCAGTACTTGTAGCAGTAATAGCAGGACCAGTAGTAGTAGTAAAAGAATGCACTATGTTACCCATTGTCTATTTCCTCTTTTAACAGGCTACGTCCTCTTAATCAGTGCTCCACCTGCCTGTCTACCTACTCTCTCTCTCTCTCTCTCTTGTTCTCTCTCTCTCTCTCTCTCTTCCAGCCTCGTTCTCGTATCTCAGTTATAATAATCACGATGATATAATAACATTTACAGTATTTTTTCTAACACGTTGGCTTTTTTCCCACAAAGGCAGGATGACCCATAGAAGAAAGCACGGCTTACCATCATTCACTTCTTAGCTGCTTTTCTAGAGGTGATCAAATGACGATCCGCCAAATCCTAACATTCACACTCGACTTTCGGAGTCCCTTCATATATATTACTATATTAACACTCCAACAGCACTTCAAATCCCAAAGGCTACTCACTCCGACCGAACACGATTACTTATGCATATTGTATCCGCAAGACCATCCCTCTTCCTTACACTTTTTTTTCCATCAACAATAGATTTATACAGCCTCTTAATTAACCTGTTTTTCTCCATTCTTTCCGCATCGTGAAATCATCTCGACAGATCCCTTTCTACTCCTTGATTTATATCTTTCGTACCACCACATTTCTTTTAATTCTTATTCTCAGAATAACAGTCATCTGACTTTTCTCCTCATTTAATACTTTTACAAACTCATGAATTTAGGTATATTTTGATTCTTTACCCATTTTTTTTGTATATAAAGATATTGATAAACTTCTTTCGTCCTACATATTCCGCGACTTTTCTATATTTTCTTTCTTTAGGCTCTTCTGTGTTTTTCCCAATTATTAACAGATCCATCTACTGATACATTCACTCCTTCGTTCCTTCCATTATGATATTCAGTCTTGAATTCTCTATGCTTATCTCCATTTTTTTTTGTATTCGCTATCAAATTTCTTCTTTTACACTTCCTTTCAAATTTTTTCATCAACTTTTGCATCGTCTTATCTCAATATTGCAATAACAGTGTCATCTGCAAATATCAACAGTGACACGTCCCACTTTATGACGACACTTGAGATGTACCAGGTCACCTGATACTTTATACAGTGGAGGCCATGACCTGACATGGTGCTGTCAGCTCTGGGGGAATATACCGACATATAACACACACACATCTTATTTAGGTCTGGCTCACACAAGGCAAAATACGCACAAGGTGTTTGCCACACCCTCGCCGAATACAAGCCGGGTAAAACAAAACACGACATAAAGCGCAGCACCGACGACCAATACACTCAGAGGAAGGATTTTATTTTTTTACGTGGAACATTTGCACCTGTCGCTTAGTGGGTCAGAACGTAACTAAAACAAGCTTTTATAAATATTTTCCCTGACTGACAAAACACCAACATTCCACCAACACACGCCAACTGCAGACTCTCTCTTTCTACCCTCCGGCAGAGGACGAAGATCTCTTGTTTCACCAACCCTTGCACAATGAAGCACGGGCACTGGTGACAAGCCGTCTCCAGCCTCCGGCCCGCTGCCGCCTTTCGCCTCTACTCAAGTCCAACTCATAGCTGGTGGGCACTCACACTTGATATACAACTCACACTAAGGCATCATCTCAGGCTGTACTCATCAACTATTCTCTGCTTCTGACACAGCCAATTCCAGAGTCATGCCGTAGCTTGATCGCTAGCGCACTTAGCTCACACACTGAGGTCTGGAGTTCGAATCTCCGGTACGGCTGGAAAGCATTAGGACGTTTCCATAAGACACCTACTGTCCATGTTCACCCATCAGTATAAAATAGGTACCTGGGTGTTAGTAGACTGGTGTGTCGCATCTGGGACAAAACTGACATAATTTGCCCCAAATGCTCTGCATAAAAAGCGGCTTTCTATATAGTAGTATGTCATTGATGTCAGCTAGGCCTGAATACTTTGTACATGTTCTTGTAGCCTTCCTGTAGGTGGCTACTGTAGATCAGTTTTCTCCTTGACGAATCTTAACTACAGTCACATAATGAAGAAATGTTATGAACTCTATGAAATGTGACTGTTTAGGGATATCTATATAAACATTTGACGGGAGGTGAATGTTTGGAAGGCACTCGTTTGTGAATGTAAAACACATTTTGTATGTTTAGGAAGATTTGTTTTAAGAATGCTTAGAACACAGTTTTCTGGGGTTTTTTTGTTTGCAACGAAATACTTGAGGAGAAGAAGAAAAGTTTGCTTCTTTCCATAAGAGACGAAAACAGATTGGTTTGGTCCAGTGCGAAGTACAAGACGGACTGAAACGTCGTCCAAACCGGTCCCAGATCCGGCTTCCTGCCTGCTGGCTTGATCGACCAGGCTGCTGGTGCCAGCTGCACGCAGTCCGACGTATGCTTGAAACTGCCTATATTTGGAATACATTTTGTAAACGTATATTCATGGTGTACTTCGTAACTCTATATATTTTGCATGCTACTCCGCATTATTATTTGTGAAACAAAGATCTCTCACGCGAGGCTTAATTTTTCTAGTCTGCTGCATTTAGCAAATTATCTGGGTAATTATACATGTCAAACATGCAAATTACAGTCAGTATCAGAGACTAACCCATTTATCAGTTCTCTATGCAATTCAGCGACTTCATATTTTTTTTCATATATTAACTAGCGTTAACACAATTCCCAGAGCGCCAAAGTCCCTCTAGTGACATTGTATATTACACGCACACACATTATATAATATATATATATATATATATATATATATATATATATATATATATATATAATACAAAGTATACAATACTTTGTAAGACAAAAATTAAAAATTAAAATTAAATTTAGTATTGTTTGAGGGTTCTAGTTAGATGACACAATATATAATCTCATGGCCCCTGAGATAGAGCCTAATGCATACATGTCATTTATTTCCCACAATTACTGCATAAAACTTACATTTCACCCACTTGCTCCCAAATATTTTGGATAAGCCCTAAGTACATTTACCCGCTTAACATCCCAGGAGAAACTTCATAAGTAATATATACACTTAACTAGAGTTAGATTGGAGTGAGTGGTCTTTTAGTGTTTGACGTGCTGTTAGAGTGTGAGCAAGGGATTCATGGAAATCGGTTCGCTGGACTAGAGTGGCCTGTAGGTGGGAAGTAGAGTGCCTGCACTCTGAAGGACAGGATGGGATGGTGTTTTTCGGAGAGTCATCTGAATTGTGATGCCTGGTAAGACAACCCCTGAATGAATGATGGTCAATGTGTTTCTTTTATCCGTTCGTCCTACCTTATAGGGACACACGCATATTAAAAAAAAAACTATAATCCCTATCACTCCCGGAGATACATGATTAGTTTTATATACATTTAACTGCCCTCAGATTAAAGAATAAAAGAGTATAATATTTTTTTGTGACCTAAAAGACAACTTTAAGTGGGTGAGAAGAGGAAGCTTGGCCCAGTGTAATAATAAACTATGACTGGGCCCCCTTAGCTACCTCAGGTTGTGAGAGCCACAGTGAGCAAGAGTGTGTGAGCAAAAGAGCGAGCGATAGTGTGAGCAAGAGAGAGTAAAGTGTGAGCAAGAGTTTGTGAGCAAGAGAGAGCGAGTAGTGTGTGAGCAAGAGAGAGAGAGCGAGTAGTGTGTGAGCAAGAGAGTGGGACCAAGAGTTTACCTATGTTTGTCCTACTTTCGACAACTCTGAAGAGCCAAGGAGCCAGGTATTTGGTGTGGTCTCTTCGTGAATATTCAAGACTCGGTTAATTAAATTTATACTCAAAGTAGTCAGGAAGTCAGGTCTGAGACCAGGCTGCGAGGACGATCTCCAGAACCATCATAGATTTATTGGACGTACCAGTCGTTTCAGTATATTTTGCTTTACTCTGCACACCCTTTATGGGAGAAGGGATGTGTCGACATGCTAGTTAAGGGCTCTTCAATTCACATAGAAGTACCCTTCTGAGTAGTGAGTTAAGCTGATCTGCATTAGTGGTGAGGTGATCTGTATCGTGTGAAGACGTGCCTAGTGAACTAAAGAATTTCCATGAATCTCCCTTGCTCACACTCCTTGGGGCTGAAGAATTACTTGGCAGGGGTAAATCGGTGTGAAGTGATTGGTTCAAGTTGGAAAATTTTAGATTTTGAAATGATCCACGAAAGCATTGATTTGGCAAGAGAGTTGTGAATAAGTTGTACAAACTTCGTATGCCGTCATTGAAGCCTAGCATGGGCCAGTACACCTGCTGTAGCGCTCCTTATGTTCTTCCCTTCCTCTAATCGAACCTGACTACCTTCCATTCCTCAGGAGTTGAATGATCCTTATGTGCTTAGCTAATATATGTGAATGCTGTATTTAACTTGTATTAGACACCTGCATACCTGTGACAGATTCCGGGGACAATAACACCTGCGACCCGACCTCAGGTCAGGCCTCTCTGTTGGCATATTGGCACTGCATATTGGAGGATCAGGAACTGACTTGAGGAACTTACCAAATTCACTCTTGAAAACAACTAGGGATCCCTTGGTAATTTCCATATATATGAAGGGAGGGTGTTAGAAAGTCTTGGTCCTTTTACACTTTTTTAAGGTATATCTTTTTTTTTGTATGATTAATAGGCAAAAAAAAAAAGTCTTCACCAAAATAGCCGAGTATGAGAATGTTTACCCTGTAGAGTTTAAAATACAATATTTCCCCGTTGTGACGTGAGCTTTAAATACTTGGTATTTCCCGTGTGTGTAGAAAATCTCCAGAAACAGACATTCTTTGGTATATAGCAGTCCTTAACACGGTTAATGTTCGGAAACTACCTGCGTGACAACACAGTTATGTTGACAACATAGTAGATTGTTGATCTGGCGTTACTGCTTCAGAGAGAATTATTGGCAGGCGTCAAGCTAGGGTCACTGAGGATGACATTGTGTACAGTGTCATGCTCGGGTCACTGAGCATGACACTGTCATGAAGATGTATCAGTTCATGTTTGGAAAGAAATGTGCTCACAGATATAGGCAAAATGTAGCAAAGCTTGAGCAGGGTGAGCCTCTTTTAAGATAAAGTTCCGCTCGAGAAGAGCTTTATCCAGACATGATAAAAGCAAAACTTTGCCTTTACATCAACTTTGGTCAACTTAATGGCTGTTATCTCTGCTACTCCTACTCATGAGATATCGGATACTTTTTTATTCATGAGGGAGTGCTAAACTCGTAAGGGGTGGTCATACAACGGTGGGTTATAAGCTAAGATCCAAAGAACGGGAGGAGAGCTCATAAGTCTTGAATCAAAAGCCCTTCCCGGCATCAAGGCACCTACTTATAAGCACAGTGAGATATACTAGCACGTGTTGGTCTTGCGCGAAACAATCCCGTCCCAATGACAGAAATGTTTCCCTCAGGATCTGCCAGAAAGAAAATTTAATGTCCTCCAGGAATGTGAAGTACAAATCCTGTGTAAATCATTCAGCGACCTAGTATTTTCTTCCTTACTAGCTAGTACTCTCTTCCTAGCACGAATTAGTAAATGTTCTCGTCGTTGTAGGAACAAATATTCCCTTCGTTGTACGAGTTAATGTTCCCTTCGTTGTACGAGTTAATATTCCCTTCGTTGTACGAGTTAATATTCCCTTCGTTGTACGAGTTAATATTCCCTTTGTTGTACGAGTTAATATTCCCTTCGTTGTACTAGTTAATATTCCCTTTGTTGTACGAGTTAATATTCCCTTCGTAGTACGAGTTAATATTCCCTTCGTAGTACGAGTTAATATTCCATTCGTAGTACGAGTTAATATTCCCTTCGTAGTACGAGTTAATATTCCCTTCGTAGTACGAGTTAATATTCCCTTCGTAGTACGAGTTAATATTCCCTTCGTAGTACGAGTTAATATTCCCTTCGTAGTACGAGTTAATATTCCCTTCGTAGTACGAGTTAATATTCCCTTCGTAGTACGAGTTAATATTCCCTTCGTAGTACGAGTTAATATTCCCTTCGTAGTACGAGTTAATATTCCCTTCCATAAAGGAGTATCAAACCATCAACTTGATAAAAGCTAAAAAAGTTCAATATTGGTTATCCCAGCTAAGTTTCCTTAACTTAGTTCAGTAACAGTAACCATTTCCCTTTGTTTACATTGCTATCTACATTATCACTTAAGAAATTAAGGTAAACACCAGCAGTATGTACACGAAATACAAGTAATTTTTCTGAGAAGAGCTTTCGTGTCCATCTGTAATTTTCGTGGCTATTTAACTAATAAGTAGCATGTTAAAAATGCAATATCGGTGTTAGGTAGGAGGGGAAGGAGGAAAGGGGAAGGAGGGAGGGGGAAGGAGGGAGGGGAAGAAGGAGGGCGGGAGGAAGGTATGTTGAAACCAGTTTGGGAAGTGTGCGTTAGCTCACTATCACCACTCACCCCTTTAAACCCCTACCAACACACCACCACTCTCACCACCAACCCCTTTAAACCCCTTCCAACACAACACTACTACCATCACCCACACCTTAAACCCCCTACCAAGACACCACTATCAGCATCGCCACCATTACCACCTCTAGCAAGCCCCATCCTCACTAGCAACACCTCTCCTCCTACCATCACCACCACACTACACTAATTTAAGTGGAATTATCAATAGTCCTGCATGAGATACCACTTCTCCATCTCCTGGTCACCTTCGTCACCAATATTATCGTCTTTATCAGGTGTGCCAGTTACTGTCCCCGTTACGAGGTCATTAAGAAGGTTCCCACCACACCATCCCTAACGAGTTACCTTCACCTGGATAATCAACTATTAATTAACTCTTTGTGTTCAGCATCTAAGCACCCATCGTGGTCACGAAGATCAGTATCCAATTACATCAAATGGTTGATAGTGATTATAGGTCCTTCAGATCTCGTGTTTTGTTTACTCCATCTTTGTACCATCAGTGCATCCTTTGTGTTCCATATTACAAAATAAATATACCTACTTGTGAAATTAAAAAAGAGATGGGGTCGTAGAAGTGCAATAAACAAACGGGTTCAGGGAGATATCCAAATATTTTTCCACAGAAGCCTTTTATATACTTCCCCAAGGCTATTGCTGGCTCCCGACAATTTGCACTATTGAAGATATGTTTGTAAGTACATGGCAGCGCTCAGTTTATATATATATATATATATTTATATATATATATATTTATATATATATATATATATATATATATATATATATATATATATATATATATATATATATATATATATATATATACACGAGGTTCCAGCCTCCTATAGCCTGAGATAAAAATGTTTCTAAATCGTTTCGCTCTTTTCGAATTGCTAAGCTCAATATATATCCTCCTTAGTTACCTGAATACTCGACGAGGTAAACAAGGAACATCCGGAATACTTTAGAAAATCCCTGAATTATTGAGGAAATGTTTTGCAGGGTGAATGTCTCGCGGCACCACGAGGCAGCCACAGCCCAGAGTGGGAACCAGACTGTGCGCAACAGTGGCACCCACGGCACCAGACGCAACAGTGGCACCCAGTGCACCAGACGCAACAGTGACAAACAGGGCACCAGACGCAACAGGGGCACCTAGGGCACCAGACGCAACAGGGGCACCTAGGGCACCAGACGCAACAGGGGCACCTAGGGCACCAGACGCAACAGTGGCACCCAGGGCAGCAGACGCAACAGGGGCACCCAGGGCACCAGACGCAACAGGAGCACCCAGGGCACCAGACGCAACAGGGACACCCAGGGCCCCAGACGCAACCGGAGCACCCAAGGGCCACATGACATGGTCACCAGAAGCAGCAGGGGACTTGGTGCATGGTGGACAAGCAACTAAAATTTTACGTTTAATAACGAAGAGGATTTTTTTTTTTGGGGGAGGGGGTAAACACTTATTTGTACTCACCTCTTTGTGCTTGCTTGGGGAGGGGGTCGAGTCTTGGC
This sequence comes from Cherax destructor, assembly GCA_009830355.1. Classification (NCBI taxonomy): domain Eukaryota; kingdom Metazoa; phylum Arthropoda; class Malacostraca; order Decapoda; family Parastacidae; genus Cherax; species Cherax destructor. Next base: position 422,804 of record WNWK01000011.1, read on the forward strand.
TCCTGGCTTTAGCTCTTAACTTTCAAGATTCACTCTCTTAGCTTTTTCACCCCCATCCTGTGTGTATTCACCTAATTGCACTCACCTAATTGTGGTTGCAGGGGTCGATACTTAGCTCCTGGCCCCGCCTCTTCACTGACTAGATCCTCTCTCTCCCTGCTCCATGAGCTTTATCATACCTCGTCTTAAAGCTATGTATGGTTCCTGCCTCCACACAGTGTGTGTGTGTGTGTGTGTGTGTGTGTGTGTGTGTGTGTGTGTGTGTGTGTGTGAGTGCGCGCATTGGTGCTTGCTGATAATACAAATGTGTGTAATGGTGTGGGTGGTGATGTATATCCTGTATTTGTGCCCTTAGATAATGTTGGAGCCTTCTATTGAGGCAGTGGGGCGGGGGAGAGTAGGGAATATCGTGGCGTGTGAGGGTACGTATTATTGCATGTGGAGGCGTATAACAGCGACTGAAGTCGCATAATAGCATGTTGTGGAAGTGTATAACAGCGTCTGAAGTCGTATAATATCATTTGGAGGCGTACTGTTGCGTGTGGAGGCGGAGAATACGGGTGTTTGATTACCTCTTTGTAGTTACAGGAGCAGCCACTTCGACGCTCTCTGTCAGCTTGACGTGGAGGACTGGTTTCCCAAGTGTTACACACGAAGCTCACACTGCCAAGTGACTCCAGTGGAATAGTTTTGATTTTGTAGGTTTTGAGAGTAAGTCCACCATGGACGCACACCTGAATAATGACACCAGTGACGCACACTTGAATGATGACACCAGTGACGCACCTCCGCATCTTTGCCGTTAACTACCGTCTACACCATTCTTGTAGCAACGAGCAGTAGACAACACCGCCAGCTATGATCTGCCGCTACAGCCACTGTCCAGCGGCACTTGAAACGTTAGGCAGCAATCATCGGCGCCTCAGCCACAAACCAAACATAATCTCTACTTTCACATTTGCCGTATTTTTCGGCATATAATCAGCACATTTTTTCCCACAAAATGCCTTGGAAAATCATCCTGCGCCTTATATGCTCAAGGTCAGGGTCAAGGGTAGGCCTTGGGTAACGCCATAGCAGTTGATTACTAACGTTACGTTACAACTGCTTGGTAACATCGTCTTATGTCTCATATGATCGTGCGTCTTATATGCCGGAAAATACGGTAAGACTCCTTCAAAGAGCTTCGTAAGCGAGTCGTTACATGATTATAACCTGACAAATAAAAGCAATGGAGTAAAGTAATTCTCATGATATTTCAGCTTTTGCTTTGCATTTTTTCCCCACAGAATTTGTCCAGCAAGAGTCTTCTAAAACTTAGGTATCTATTTAATATTAAACGAAAAGGGGCAACAGAAGAAGGGAGACTTACCTGTGAATCGAGCCCGAGACCTCTTGCTTGTGTGCCAACTGCGTTATGAGGTAACGCACTGTCAAAGAATCGCAATGGAATCACTTAGCCCGACGCACATCTGACGGTCGTTCCGACCATCTCAAAGCTTCTCTCTTGAATCAAGTGCTTCCTGAAACTTGCCTACGGAGGCTCCGTGTCATAACACATTTTTTACCAGAGTTCTACCATCGTAGGTCAGTCTAAGACCAGCCTTCCTAGTCAATCAGGTTGTTGCTAGCAGCACGTAGACTACGAAGGCATCACAACCTATCTGTCCAGCTTCCTCTTCATATGTGGAAAGCTAAAGAATAAATGTTTGTACAGAAAAGTTTGCAATGCAAACTTTTCTGTACAGAATGATGGTCGGGCTAAGCTAAGAAGGTGAAGAAACGACCATGTTGCAAAACATTCTATTATGTGGGACTAAATATCGCTCAGTTAGAGCTTTATGGAATGATGTGGCAGAGCTTTAACAGAGCGACAGACTGTCTTAAATAAAAAGATCGCTCTGCAACGTATGTCTTTACACTAATGTCGACAATACGTACGGTATCTGATGCCACACAATCACGATGACTGGAACTAGAGCATAAAAGCCACAAAGAAACCGGAGAAAAGGAGAGAGCAACTAGAACAAGAAAACCACGAACAAGAAAACCATGAAAGGAAAAAATTGATAAAGTGAGTGCATGAGAGTAACGATAAAAAAATAACCTTGGCCCAATAGCTAAACTGAGAATAATTCGGATTATTATTACATATTTAATAGGAGAAAAGGAAATGAAGGGTAATTCCAATTTTCTTGGATCAAGAGTCATTCACCATTATCAAGGCTCCTTTCCCCGGCTTCGCAGGGTACAAAAGGAGTAACATAAGAGAAAAGATGATGTCACAGCGTGGGCACAACACAAGGGAGAAAAACTAAGATAAGTTATTACAAGAGAGGAAGAAAAGATTCGCTGAGGCGGGAGAAGGGAAGGAATGGGAGAGGCAGCGCAGGAGACGAGACACCATGATAAAGATGATGACAAAGTGCAAAAGACATGGAAATGAGCCAGAAACAGCAACGAACTGAAGGTACAGGAGAGAGGGAGAGGAGGAGGAGGAGGGGTATCGAAGAAGTACATAGAAAACCGATAGCCGAATAACTTAAGGCCCATATCGACTTTATCTGCTGAGGAGGAAACACACTCTAGTTACCTCAGCTTCCATCTTCAGAGTGCAAGTGAGGACAGCCTAACAGAAGGCTCTCTCCCCACCCTCCACGGTATTCGGCCACGCCGAAAACATGAAACACAAGAGAATTAAAATTAAGTATTAAAAATGTCCTTGCATATTTAACAGGAAAGGCCTAGGTAGTCTAGCATTGCATTATTATTATTATTATTATTGCTGTTAGTGATTAGCAGTCAGGTAGAATGGAAACAATCTCCAACACCTTGGATAACGAGTCGGTGCTCGTTTTTGCACTTAATATTAAATAAGGATGACACCTCTGAATAATACACTGCTTAGTGAAGACTTTGAAATGCGCTGAGGTAAAAAATAGCTCTTAGCTGGTAGAATAAATGCGAGGCTTATAAGCTTAACCCTCCTTGGCAGAGTAAGAAAGAGTGAGAAAGAGACGGGGAAAAGAAAGAGAGAGAGAGAGAGAGACGGGGAAGATGAGCGAGAGGGAGGGAGGATGGCAAGTGGATAAAATTCGATTAAAGTCGAATATGATACAATAGAGAAGAGAATGAAGCACGTGGCGAGAATAAAGACCACAAGATGAGACAAGAGGTTGGTGATGGAGTGAGAACTGGGCGACAATACAGCAAGTGGTGGCTGTTGAGGCACCGACCAGTATGGCAGCAGCCTGGCAGCAGCAGAAGCAGCAACAGAAACAGCCTGGCAGCAGCAGAAGCAGCAACAGAAGCAGCCTGGCAGCAACAGAAGCAAAAGCATTTGCCTAGCAGCAGAAGTCTGGCAACCTGGCAGCAGCAAGCAGCAACAGTAAAAGCAGGAGCAGCTCAAGCTGATATAATCTGACAGCAGTAACACAAGTATGTACTATCAAGCAGCGGCACATGTACTATCAAGCAGCGGCACATGAACTATCAAGCAGCGGCACATGTACTATCAAGCAGCGGCACATGTACTATCAAGCAGCGGCACAAGTATGTACTATCAAGCAGCGGCACATGTACTATCAAGCAGCGGCACATGCACTATCAAGCAGCGGCACAAGTATGTACTATCAAGCAGCGGCACATGTACTATCAAGCAGCGGCACATGTACTATCAAGCAGCGGCACATGTACTATCAAGCAGCGGCACATGTACTATCAAGCAGCGGCACATGTACTATCAAGCAGCGGCACATGTACTATCAAGCAGCGGCACATGTACTATCAAGCAGCGGACATGTACTATCAAGCAGCGCACATGAACTATCAAGCAGCGGCACATGTACTATCAAGCAGCGGCACATGTACTATCAAGCAGCGGCACAAGTATGTACTATCAAGCAGCGGCACAAGTATGTACTATCAAGCAGCGGCACATGCACTATCAACAGCGCACAAGTATGTACTATCAAGCAGCGGCACATGTACTATCAACAGCGGCACATGCACTATCAAGCAGCGGCACAAGTATGTACTATCAAGCAGCGGCACATGTACTATCAAGCAGCGGCACATGCACTATCAAGCAGCGGCACAAGTATGTACTATCAAGCGCACATGTACTATCAAGCAGCGGCACATGTACTATCAAGCAGCGGCACATGTACTATCAAGCAGCGGCACATGTACTATCAAGCAGCGGCACATGTACTATCAAGCAGCGGCACATGTACTATCAAGCAGCGGCATGTACTATCAAGCAGCGGCACATGTACCATCAAGCAGCGGCACGTGTACTATCAACAGCGGCACATGTACTATCAAGCAGCGGCACATGTACTATCAAGCAGCGGCACATGTACTATCAAGCAGCGGCACATGTACTATCAAGCAGCGGCACATGTACTATCAAGCAGCGGCACATGTACTATCAAGCAGCGGCACATGTACCATCAAGCAGCGGCACATGTACTATCAAGCAGCGGCACATGTACTATCAAGCAGCGGCACATGTACTATCAAGCAGCGGCACAAGTATGTACTATCAAGCAGCGGCACAAGTATGTACTATCAAGCAGCGGCACAAGTATGTACTATCAAGCAGCGGCACAAGTATGTACTATCAAGCAGCGGCACAAGTATGTACTATCAAGCAGCGGCAGGTCTATGCCCAAGTTGCCCTGAATTATGCCGGAACTGCTCAACTAAGAGCAACATAGACTTGCACCAGGTCGCTTCTAGTTCTCGCAATTGCTCGACCGTTAAGACATGTTCTTGGAAGCGCTGGAAAACAAATAAAATGCAGTGGTATACACAGACATTGCAAAAGCCTTCGACATTTGTGATAATTGTGTGCAATCACATAAAAAACATGGAAAAAGAATAACTGGAAAGACGGGCAGATATATTTTTTATAATTTTCTAACAAATCAGGATGCAGAGATTAATAGGCAATGATGTCAAATCAAATGACAGAAGAGTGAATCAAAACTTTTCAAGGTACAGCTCTTGCCCCCAGTTCTCTTTTTCATATACTACGCATAAAGAGACACGAGTCATAGCACCGTATGATCCTCTGGAAGGGATTCCAGAGTATGTATGAATGTGTAATCCGAAGAGGACACAGCAAATTTCCAAACTGATATTAACCAAGTTTTTCCATTAGGTTACTAACAATATTATGTTCAGTGAGGATAAAGTTGCTGGGCTACAGAAAACTTGAAGAATTAAAAACTGGAAAGGATTATAAAGCAAACTCAAACAACTCATCTGATCGGAGTAAGACTGTGAGGGATTTAGAAGTGATGTCAGATCTTACATTAAAAAAACAAGAGATGTCAAGTTAATTATGATACTTTTTAAAGAACAAAAATGCACAATACCGTGACTGGAACAATACACAAATAAGCCACACATAGCAGAGAGAACCTTACCACGACGTTTCGGTCCGAATTGGACCATTTACAAAGTCACACTGCCAGAAAAGAATGAGGTAGCCAGTAAGTATAGGCAAACGAGACAAGGACGGAAACAAGAGAGGAAGAAAAGAAAGTAGGGATACTCTTTTAAGGCATGTGCTTTCTTTACACTGAAATATTGGAGAAAGCACAAGAGCTTTCACTGCCCGCATAATCTTAGTCAAGCACCTAATTTTTGGGAACGCCTCAAATATTTTGAAATGCTTTTACTAGGATGTAGGCGAGAACCTTACCTTACACCTTTGAAGAGTTTCGAGTTTCTCTACTCTCTGAGCCCGGCCATGGGCCAGGCTCGTCTGGTGCTTGCCTGGTCAACCAAGCTGTTGCTGCTGGAGGCCCGCTGCCCCACATATCCGTCACAGCCTGGACAATTTTGGAGGGACTGATCCAAAATCAACACATCGATATTATTTACTCCAAAAGTAAGAGGCAGGGTGCCATGAGTACACTAAGAGATGACCATGAGTACACTAAGAGACAACCATGAGTACAATAAGAGACAACCATGAGTACACTAAGAGATAGCCTCCCTTCACATACAAGGAGAATACCAATAAACCCCTGGCTGTCTTCAACAGTTTTTCTTATATTAGTTCCTGATCGATCGGGGTGTGGTGACGCGTGCAGTTAACACCAACAGCCTAGTTGATCAAGCCATCAACCAGCAAGCCTGGTTGCCCCCGAAATCGTCTTGAGATAAGCACAAGCAGTGGCCAAGCAGGCACAATACAGAAGTAACAGAGTTCAGAGGACATTACGGCAACAACACAGCAGTAAGAGCTGGGATAGTCTAGCATGCAGCAACAGAAAGGATAGCATCAACAGCAGCTTGTTCAGTGTGGGCTGGCTGCAAGAGCACAAGGCAGAGAACAGCAGCACCAACACCAATAGTACCGGGCAGAGAAAAACAGTAGCACCAGCAGCATCGTCTACAACGATTGTCTTAAAGTTAACAAGAGGAGAGCAACTACGAGGAAGAATGAAACGAAGGGGAGGAAGAGGGGAGGTGAAGGACAGAAGGAGCAGAGAAGACACAAGTAACCAAATAGTGACCGAAATAGATGACAGGAGGGAGAGGAAGAGGAAGAGAAGGAGGAGAGGAGGGAAGAGAAGTAGAGAGAGGAAGGACGAGGAGTAGGGAAGGAAGTGGAGAAGGACGGGAGAGGGAGGGAAGAGAGGGAGAGGAGGGGGAAGGAAGGAAGGGAGGGAGAGGGAGGGAAGGACGAGGAGTAGGGAAGGAAGTGGAGAAGGACGGGGAGAGGGGAGGGAAGAGAAGGGAGAGGAGAGGGGAGGGAAGAGAGGGAAGGAAGAACGGGGAGTGGGAAGGAAAAAAAAGGGAGGGAGGAAAGGACGAGGAGTGGGAAGGAAGTGGAGAAGGAAGAACGGGGAGAGGGAGAGAAGGGGACGGAAGAGAGGGGGAAGAACAGGGAGTAGAGAGGGAAGAGGAGAGGGAGGGAAGAGGAGAGAGAGAGAGAGAGGGGGGAGGGAAAGAACGAAGTGTGAGTAGAGAAGAAAGGCAAGTGGAGAAGGAAGGACGGGGAGAGGTCAGGGAAGAGAAGAGTGGAAAAAATAAGAGGGGGAGTGAACAAGGTCATCTTCGTCTTCTTCATCTTATTATAATTATCATAGAAACGCTAAATTATTAAGTAACAGCGCAAGGGAAATCGGAGGTGATCAGGTTTACCACAAGAGGAAGCTAGCTCCAATTCCTAGGATCAAGAACTTTTCACCAGCATCAAGACACCCCTCTTTCCCTTTCCTGGAACTATCACATAAGCCCCCGCCTGGTAATCAAACCCAGGTATTTCCCTTGTTTACAGGATACACTGATCATTATGCGGAAGCATCTGAGCGCGCGCGCGTGCGTGTGTGTGTGTGTGTGTGTGTACTCACCTAATTGTACACACCTAATTGTGGTTGCAGGGGTCGAGACTTAGCTCCTAGCCCCGCCTCTTCACTGACCGCTACTAGGTCCTCTCTCTCCCTGCTCCATGAGCTTTATCATGCTTCGTCTTAAAGCTATATATGGTTCCTGCCACTACTACGTCACTTCCTGACAACTCTATGACTGAAGAAATACTTCCTAACATCTCTTTGATTCGTCTCAGTCTTCAACTTCCAATTGTGTCCCCTTGTTTCTGTGTCCCCTCTCTGGAACATCCTGTCTCTGTCCACCTTATCTATTTCACGCAGTATTTTGTATGTCTTTATCATGTCTCCCCTAACCCTACTGTCCTCCAGTGTCATCAGGCCGATTTTTCTTAACCTTTCTTCATAGGATATTTCCCTTAGTTCCGGAACTAACCTTATTGCAAACCTTTGCACTTTCTCTAATTTCTTGACGTGCTTAACCAGGTGTGGGTTCCAAACTGGTGCTGCATACTGTATGTGTGTGTGTGTGTGTGTGTGTGTGTGTGTGTGTGTGTGTGTGTGTGTGTGTGTTGTGTGTGTGTGTGTGGGCGCGCGCGCTCGCTCCTGCTCGCGTGTGAGTGTATACATGAGCGTGTACGTGTGCACGCGGGAGCGCGTGCGTGTGATCATCCTTGCAGGGCTCAATTTGTGTTCCGCGTATTATCCCGGACACGACCAAACACGGTCTGGCGAACATTGTGTACCACAGGCGCTTGGCGCGAACAGCTCCCGCCGACCAAATTGGAATCGCTATCACCAGACTGCGTTTCCGAAGGAAAAATAACACGCGCGCGCACGCACGCACACACTCACACACACACACACACACACACACACACACACACACACACACACACAACTAACTTTAGGCGTTTTCCCCACAGAAACTCCCTTTCCAACAAAGCCAATTTTCCCCTGCAAACAATACCGTGTCGGCAAAGCTTCTTTTCTTTTTTTTACACTCAAGCTTTCTCATTATACGACTTGTGGACGACAGTTTCGCTTCAGCCAAGACGGTTTCATCAAAACTTGACAGGTGACAAGGAAAAAGAGTTAACAAAAGCGAAATAAAGAAATAAATTGCAGTTTTCAAAAAGAATGATAATAAAATCATATATATTTTTAAAAGGCACTCTAAATCAAGGTTAAGTAAGGGTAGGTTACGTAAGCATAGGCTATGTTAGGATAGACTATGTTAGAATAGGCTGTTAAGATTGGTTATGTTAGGATAAACTATGTAAGGATAGGCTGTGTTATTATAGGATACGTTAGCTGAAAGTGACACACAGTGCGACTGTGAGACACAGTGCGACCTAAGCAGTGACCCCGAGTCATGACCTGCTCAGTGACCTGGGGTGTGGCATAATCAGTGGTCTGGGGTGTGACCTGGTCATGACTCAAGGTGTGACCAGGGTGTGGCCTGAGACAGGCAGTGCCTCGTCAGTATTCCACTTGCTCCGTCCTCCGTCAACAGCGCCCCTGGGCCCTGCGACACCTCAACCCAAAATTGGTATCGCGAATGTTACAAACTATATCTGCCATATTTTTGGTTGGGAAGGAATAGAGAGAGAGAGAGAGAGAGAGAGAGAGAGAGAGAGAGAGAGAGAGAGAAAAGCGTGGCGTGTGTGTATAGTATATATATATTTATATTTTATATATATATATATATATATATATATATATATATATATATATATATATATATATAATAATATGTTGTGCCGAATAGATAAAACTTGCTATTTTGGCTTAAATAGCAACGCTCTTTGTCCGATTAAGGCAAGTGAAAATTTGTGTATGCAATAATTTCGCAAAAATCATTCTGAACCTAACGAAAACAATATATTTAATTGTGTTTGTTTATTATTAAATTATGTAAACTTATTAAAATATATTTAGTTGGTTAGGCTAAATTAATTTGCGCTTATTATAATAAGGATAGGTATTTTCAAGGTTCTCTTGTATAAAAAAATAATTTTTACATTAACATAAATGAAAAAATATATCTTTAAACGTATAAGAGAAAATTTTAGAAAGTTAGAAAGGACTTAATTTTAAATGAGTTCTTGCTAATTGACCAATTTTACTTATTCGGCAAGACATTATATATATATATATATATATATATATATATATATATATATATATATATATATATATATAGGATAGGGTCCACCTCTGGTGTACATTGTGGGACCCATAGCCTCGGATAAGTGGATAAAAAGGCTTCAAGGAAGAATATTTAGATTTCTTTCTGAAGCCATTTGAATATTCCACTTCCCCTACCACCCCATCTTTTCATTGTGTATAAACTTTATTTCAAGACAAAATACATTGACAAAATATACATTGACAAGAATACAATAGGGAGTAAAACAACATAGATAACAACTCAGAGCTACATATCGTTGCTGTGAATAAAGTGTCACTAGTAAGCGAAGAAAGGTTCTCGGTTCACTCTAGTCTAGAAGGTAAGTCTTGGAGAGCAGAGAACAGTAGCGGTGGTGCTGGGTATAAGCCAGACTATAGCGAAGATTACAGACTTAACAGAACGTTCAAATGCTATATAAAGGATGTTTGGTCTGCTGTCTCTCGATAAGCTCGACGTAAGAGCTATAAAATAGTGACCAGTTGTAAAACAAAGACGGCACTTGATTAGGATAAAGTCTCGCCTGGAGTACGAGCTTTTTCCTTGTCAATAGGAAGTATATTTTAGAGTGCGTCGAGACCTGGCTTCGTTTAACGAGTGACACTTTCCACACGGGTAGGATACTGAGAAAGAGTCTCCGTGACGTTATGGACAGAAACATAGATAAACACATTGTCAATGTAGTCACCACTGTCAGGTTCATCAGATTTTATATTTATCTTTGTACTCTCGACTCCGTGCCTCCGTAGCCACTGGAAGGACAGTGAGTGATTAGACATTACCCTCACTCTTCACCATCAAAGTTCCTGGGTGTTTTCGGTGGTTTCAGTCCCAAGCCAATCTCTTGCCATCTACACAATCAGGAATTCGTAAGCAGGTTATAGAGCAGAAACGCAGCTGACAATCACACTAAATTAACCACTGTTACTGCTCAGCTGAAGATTAATCGTTAACTCACGGCTGTATTCCAACAGCCACTGAAAGGCTGTTAGAATACGAGAAACCATTAGTAGTACTTTTTTCTTGACCATGGACACCATCACTCAGACACAAAGACAAAAGAATTTTCATCTAGCTGAATCTTATGTTCGCAAAACTCCAGGAGATTTGACATTAATAGTGATTCAGGTGCTCAGGTCTCTCACCTCTCCGCCTATATATATTCTATTCGTCCCCAAACGAAACGTGCTAATAGTGTCCGTTCTACTTTAGTGTCTCTTTTGCAATTTTACGTTATTATACACATTTTATACCAATGATTTTTGGTACTAGGTTCATCGACTTGTTCTGGTAATTTGGTGATTCTTCTCTTCTTGTGCTGGTAACCTGGTGATTCTCAATTTGTGCTAGTAACTTTGTGATTCTTCTCTTGTGCTGGTAACTTGGTGATTGTTCTCTTCATTTGCCGGTAACTTCTCTTCGTGTGCTGGTAGCTTGGTGATTCTTCTATTCTTGTGCTGGTTACTTGGTGATTCTCCTCGTGTGCATGAAACTTGGTGATTCTTGTGTAATTAGAATAATTTTTACAATACTGGGCAGCAGGTATAAGACGACTTGCCTATCTGTCTCGGCTCAAGAATGGAACCTGAGTCCCTTCCCCAGTAAGCCCACACACATTAGTTTACAAGTGTAGCTACACTGGTGGTACCAGTAATTTAATGCTACCTGTGTACTCTGTGTCGGGGTTTTGTGTGCTCCGAAAAGGACTGACAGCAAGAGTGGCAGAACATTTGACTGGCGTCAACGGGACGACGTGGATTTGGGCCAACGGGAAGCTCTTGTCATATGAAAAGCGAATAATTTGTTTTGGGGGAGAGAGAGAGATTTTTTTTTCATTCATATAAGCGTAAAAATTGGTTAATGACTGTCAAATAGGGAACAAAATGATAGACAATGGAACATGACAGAGTGGGTCAGTTACTCTGACAAGGACTTGTGCTGGCTTTTTCCTGACGTACCTGTGACACACCTGAAGCCAGATTCGAGAGTTCTTGTACTCGTCTGGCACGGTATGAAATAAGACTTTATAGTTGGCTGCCTGATTATCCAGGCTGTTCCTGCTAGTATCTCGCATGTCTACATAGGCATCATAATCTGACTGATCTAATACACGCAGCAAATATTATTTGAGGTTTCTCTTGAAAGCTTCTAGGATTGCTAATGCAATATATACTACAACGGCCGGTGGAAAATATTCAGTAAATTAGAAGTCATATTATAAGCTACACCGAACCAATTACTTTCTCTCGAAATGAAGAAATATTATAATAAGAAAACAGGAAACCAGACGGCTTCTTACAGACAGTTCCTGATCAGCCAGGCTGTGGTGCTTACTTTGATGTTTGCTGAGCTAACCAGGCCATGAGTCAGGATGCTTGGCCGGGAACGAAATAACATGAAATACTCAACATCATCAAGGTTGTAAATGGTTTGGTGATAAAAGACACTGCACAGTTTAGAACATTTTTTTTTTTAAGGAAATGTTTTGACACGAGTGGCATGCGTGTTTAGACCATTAAAACAATACTATACCTGTGACAGGTTTCGAGAGCTTTTTATATTCTCGAGACCTTGCTTGAGGCCAGAATACTCTGTGTACTGTCTGATTAACCATGTTGTTATTATTGCTGCCAGCAGAATCACACACTCGGTACTTGTTGTAGAAATTGATTAAGTTTCCGCTTGATTATTATAGTCACGAGGAAGCGCTGAACTCGAATGAGTCATGCATAGCCAGGGAAATTTGTGGTATCCAACTTTGATTCAAATGGGGATTATGATATAAATCTGGGTAATAGATACAGACAAACTGATTTCGAAAGACACCTGAGCAAACACTAGGACATATTTGTTAGAAAACGTTTCGGTCCTGAGACCTTGATCAAGGTCCCAGAACCCAAACCTTTTCTAATGTGTCTGCGTGTTTGCTCAATTGTCTTTTTAAACCAAAGGGAGAGTAGAGCCAGTTTATTAGATCAAGAGCCCTTCACCAGCATCAAGGCACAACCCTAGATGGGAGTTGCAACTTGAAACCTAAATATGCAACCGGAAGAAAAGGTTACACACACAAAAAAAATAAACTCAAGTTATATAATTAAGTTGTCTTTGCCGTGGTCTTGGTGTTTGTGTGTTGGCGCGGAAGAGCTGCCTCTGACACCACCGGGATCCGATCCAAAGTTTCGGGGAATTTAAAACTCTTAATAAAACACCAACACGCTTTTACTGCAACGGATGACTCTGACAACTGGAACCCGTAACAAGAGAACAAAAATCATTAGGACACAGGCGGACAGAAATGATGAAGAAAGTTTCTAACACCAGCCCCTCTTTCCCCTCCCCCACACACACACATACGCACATAAATACTCACGTACCTTCACACACAAACACATGTGATCACTCACAAACACGCACACACACATTGGAGATGTTAAAGGAATTAAACCTGACGACCTTGGCGAGAGAAGGACAAAGGGGATATGATTTCTACATATAAAATCCTAGGCGAAACTAATAAGGCAGATAGGGACAAAGTGTTTGGATTAAGAGAACCAGGATCAAGGGAACACAGACGGAAGCTGAACACGCAGATGAACTACAGGGATGGCAGTAAATATTTCTTTAGTCTCAGGTGGTTGAGAGGTGGAATGACCTGGACTAGGTAGTCGGGGAGGCAAACTTAATACACAGCTTGAAGAGTAGATATAGCAAGGCCCCCCAAAAAACTAGAAGTCGGAATGATAACCAAAGTGGTCTAGGCGGGGCCAGGAGCTGAGTCACACCCAAATAAAAAGCGCAAATCACTGACACACTCAGAGAGAGAGAGAGAGAGAGAGAGAGAGAGAGAGAGAGAGAGAGAGAGAGAGAGAGAGAGAGAGAGAGAGAACAGACAGACAGACAGACAGACAGACGTAACACAACTCATCAGCACAATGTACAATGAAGATAAGCGAGTAAGTCAAAGAAGACAAAGATTCAGGAGCACTGCAGAAGGCTTACTGGGCCACGCCAGCACTGAAAACACTTGTAGACTCTAGAACTAGTGTGCCAACATACCACAGAACTGGTGGGACTCAAACCATGGCAATCGCGTTTTTTTTACGATTTCCTAAGTCTTGCTAACTCATGTTTGATCTGTTAAGGTTGCTGTAGGAACAGGTTCCTCCAACGGAAATTTGGCTATTATAGGAATTAAATCTCCACTGTCACTTCGGTCATTGAAATTTCTTGAGAATCGATTACAGCCGATTCAGTGATTCTTTTATGTTCAAGTGAAACCATAGTTCGTTTGACCGTGTACTTAACACACGTGTATGTGAGTTTTCTTGACTATCAAACAGCACGTTTTTGTTCGACTAACCTTTTAGAAAAAAAGAAAAAAGAACATGGAAAGACCAGAACATTTTATTGGAAACGTTGCGGTACTGGGACCTCGGTCAAAGGACCCTCGTATTTGTCATTTGTGTGTCTTTTTTCCCAACTTCTTGTCTATATTACGTAGCATTTTTACGAACTAACCGCTTCTTGACGTCCCGTCTCTTCCTCTCTCTCTCTCTCTCTCTCTCTCTCTCTCTCTCTCTCTCTCTCTCTCTCTCTGTTACGAGAGAAAAATCAGTGAATTACTGACTTTGATTAAGAGGACAGACTATATATTGCATTTAATTAAGTGGCGGATGCTCAATACCCAGTCAGCTTAGTGCGGCCGGATCTTTGACCGTCCAAGCTGTTAGTGAACACTCCTGTGTGCAATCACGTTTCATGCGAACGGAGGTTCGAGCCTCCACAACTCCGTCTAAGCGCATCGGTCCCCTGTACTCCATACACAGGTTGCATTATCCACATTAATAAAAATCAATTATTGACCTTTATTAACTGTGGGAGCGTCCGCCAATTAACCTAAATGATTCCTACCTAAAATTTATGAGTCCCTCTTGGATTAGCCAAGGAACTTGGGCTAACTTCCTTTCCCCCGGATTAAACCAAATTAATTTCCATTTTTCAGGCGCCGTGTGACCCCTACGGTTTAATGTGCTTCGGTATAAAAATAATAAGAATCCGAAATTTGTTCAATATAGATATTGTGCGAGAAACTATGACTCAGAGTGCAAAATCCTGCCCTTCCCCTCCCTCTCTCTCTCTCTCTCTCTCTCTCTCTCTTATGCCTCTTATTCCCACTTGTCTCCGTCTCTATAATGCCCCCTCATCTCCCACCTTCTCTTTCTCCCTCGTTAAAGATGTTTTCTTTGTCTTATATAAATCTTTTAATGGTTCATCAAAAGGCAACTATGCCGTTGATATCGTTAATTCCACAACTCGCCACTTTATATCCCAACAACCAAAATATGCACACAGGCCTGGTCTCAGACCGGGCCGCGGGGGCGTTGACCCCCGAAACCCTCTCCAGGTAAACTCTCCAGGTAAACAGTATATAACCATCACAATCCACCACAACACTACACCAGCACAACACAACATTACACCACCAACACAACACCAGCACCACCACAACACAACATTACACTACCCCCACAACACTACACCCCAAACACCTCAACACTAGCACCACCACAACACTACATTACACCACCAACACCAGCACCACAACACAATATTACACCACCAACACTTCAACACCAGCACCACCACAACACATTACACCACCACCACAACAACACCAGCACAACATAACATTACACCAGCACAACCACAACATTACATTACACCACCAACACCTCAATACCACCACCACCACCACCTCAACACCACCACCACCACAACACAACATTACACCACCAGCAGCCACATTCAAGCAGCTCTCTCTCCCCGAAACATGAAGATTTACAAGAGGCCAGGTCTGAGACAGAGCCCCGGGGGCTGTGACCCCGAAATCGCCGATGTATAGGGAGATCCCGGAAAACAGGAAGACCTGCGACTAGTGGTATACTCAATATACAAGCGAGGTACTCAAGAAACTGGTCACTTGTACTCTGCTTCAACAACTTACTGGAGTGAAAGAGTGAAGAACAGATGGGTGATGGGTACAGTTAGAGAACAGTGTGTAAGTGGACCAAGACACCTCAACATGCATCAGCAGGTATCTGAAAAGTGCCAGCACGAAGATGGAAATTCTCAAGAGGCTTAACTCCTTTTCCCTATAACTGCTGGTTCAGCAGAAATGCTATGGCTATGTGATCCTGCAGGCTGCTAGCACAAACAGCATGGTTAACCATGCAATTAACAGAGAAGCCTAACCTCAAGCTGAGCTACGGGGCAACAAGAACCCTCCTAAACGGCAACAGGTAACAGGTAATCATGTTAAAACGCTAAACCCAAGAGGTCAGACAGTGCCCGGAGAATGGGAGGTAATCAGATCTGGTCTTAGGAAGGGAAGAGTAGCTCTAAATTCATGAATCAAGAACAATTCGCCGGCATCAAGGCACTCCCGTTTTTCCCCAGAATGAGACTAGTGGTATGGATTAGGGTGTTAGTGGAGACAGACTGAATGTATTGTGGTCCTGTGATGGATAAAGAGAAGAGAAGAGAAGAGACGAGAGGATAGAATACCCTACCTCGTCATTCTCTATGTATCATTATTTATTTAAATATCTCATCTTTTTTTTAATCTTTCTCGCTCTCTCTCTCTCTCTCTCTCTCTCTCTCTCTCTCTCTCTCTCTCTCTCTCTCTCTCTCTCTCTCTCTCTCTCTTTCCTACTCTCAGCCTTAAAAGCAAGACGAGCACATACTCCTTAACCCATTGCAGCCTCATGCTGCCTCCTGGTTTTCAGTGCCACCCCTTGGTTCTGAGGGCCGTACCCTGGTTTTCAGTGCAGACCCTTTGGGTTTCAGTGCCGCTCTTTGGGTTTTAGGGCCTTACCCTGGTTTTGACTGCTACTCACTAGTCCTCAGTGACACCCACTAATCCTCAGTGCCAGTGGGTGGCACTGAGGGTGGCAGCTGGTGCCCGAAATACCAGCCTGATGATGAGAATCGGGATAACACTATAATGGTCTGATTGCAACCTGATTGCGTCCGGACCCATCGATGCCTCTGAGGGGCTCTTGATCAACAGAATTAAACGTTTCTCATTTTTTCCTTGGATCGAACTTGCTTGTCTCCAGTCTCCCAACAGCTGCATGACCCCAGCGGGTTTAGCTATTCCCTAGAAATGAAAAAAAAAATTTACCTCCAGGACAGGTGAAAGAGACGTTACCACTACCTCCAGTACAGGTGGGAGGTTAGTTACCACTTCCTCCAGTATAGGTGGGAGGGAGGTTACCACTACCTCCAGTACAGGTGGGAGGGAGGCCGCCACTACCTCCAGTACAGGTGGGAGGGAGGCCGCCACTACCTCCAGTACAGGTGGGAGGGAGGCCGCCACTACCTCCAGTACAGGTGGGAGGGAGGCCGCCACTACCTCCAGTACAGGTGGGAGGAGGCCGCACTACCTCCAGTACAGGTGGGAGGAGGCGCCACTACCTCCAGTACAGGTGGGAGGGAGGCCGCCACTACCTCCAGTACAGGTGGGAGGGAGGCCGCCACTACCTCCAGTACAGGTGGGAGGGAGGCCGCCACTACCTCCAGTACAGGTGGGAGGGAGGCCGCCACTACCTCCAGTACAGGTGGGAGGGAGGCCGCCACTACCTCCAGTACAGGTGGGAGGGAGGCCGCCACTCGTCACTACCTCTCTCAGATATCAGTATCGTTCACATTTCATTTAATATATATACACCCCAACTAGCTAATGCATACACCCAGCTTCACTAATAGCTATTTCTAGCAGCATACATCGTTAACACGTATATCTCGTCTCGTTAATATACACACCGTCTCGTTAATATAAATTTATTCTCGATAACATATGCAGGTATTTCCAATAACATACACATCCCGTCTCTCTACTA
Source organism: Cherax destructor (assembly GCA_009830355.1). Taxonomy (NCBI): domain Eukaryota; kingdom Metazoa; phylum Arthropoda; class Malacostraca; order Decapoda; family Parastacidae; genus Cherax; species Cherax destructor. The sequence continues at coordinate 440,245 of WNWK01000011.1, forward strand.
AATGCATCCCATTGCGCTAATTCACTTGTCCTGTCTAGCTAATCCACATATTCCATCTCGTTAGTTTACATATTCCATCTCGTTAGTTTACATATTCCATCTCGTTAGTTTACATAGTCCATATCTTTATTTCACATATTCTGTCTCGTTATTTCATCTCGCTAACAAACAACTATTTTGCTCACACGATCGGCAATCATTACTTCACAATAAGTTTCAGAAGCCGATTTGGGATTCAGTTCTGGAGGTTCGAGATTCTACTATTTCCTGTGCTGAATGACTTTCACGAATTTAGCACTTCATGAAAGTGCAGTTTTTTTGCACTATGCAAGCGGCTGACACACACACACACACACACACACACACACACACACACGCCCCGATGGCATGGTGGCTAGCGCTTTGCTTCACGCACGGAGGGCCCGGGTTCAATTCCCGGCGGGGCCGAATCATTTCGAAGTGTTTCGTACACACATATACACACACACACACACATATACAACAGCCTAGTGTCTAATCGACATGTGCCTAGGACAAAATGGTAACTAACACACAGGAAGTGGAATAGTTTGGGAAGTGATGTAGTGGAGGCAGGATCCATTCATAGCTTTAAGAAGAGGTATGATAAAACTCACGGAGCAGGAAGAGTGACCTAGTAGCGACCAGTGAACAGGCGTGGCCAAGAGCTATGAATTGACCCTTGCAACCATAATTAGGTGAGTACACACACACAGGAAGTGGAACAATCTGGAGAGTGAAGTAGTGGAGGCAGGAGCCATACATAGCTTTGGAGCAGGGGGAGAGTGTACCTAGTAGTGACGGGGGTCAGAAGCTGTAACTCGACCCCTGCAACCACAAATATGTGAGTACACACATACACAATCCGAAGTGCTGTAGTAGAGGCAGGAGCCATACATAGCTTTATGAAGAGGTACGATGAAGCTCTTGGAGCAGGGAGAGAGTGAACCTAGTAACGATCAGCGAAGAGGCGGGGCCAGGAGCTTCGAATCGACCCCTGCAACCACAAACAGACGAGTACAAATAGGCGAGTACACAGGGGGAGCTTAAATGAAACATGGCGAGCCACACCCGCAGACTTAACCAGTCCGCCCACGCTGCAATCTGCATATCTCGTTTCCCCGTTTAAACAGTAGGGCGTTCAAGGGAGCCTTCCCTTGAACCCTTTTGTTTCATCACGTTCTCACGGGAAGATGCAGTCCTCAGGTACCAGTCTACATATCACCTCACAAGGGAAAACTCAACAAGTGAACCAAGTGACAGACTCAGTTCTTACCATTTAAGCAGATTTTATCCCCGGGTTTGACATGGTGATGGTGGACCAACACACAACACCGATTCCGCTCCTTCCTTACCTGAAACAATAAAAAGAAAATAAATAAAATGCAAAATAGCACTTACCCAAAACAAGGAACAAAATTACTGGAGAAAAAATCAGAGAAAGAAAAATACAATGAAGAGAAATGCAGAGAGCAGAGATTGGCTGTGTCCGCCGTGCTTCCCTTCTGCAAACTTATAGGCTAAGGACGAGGCTAACAATAGACTCGCGGCCCATCTGAGTCCGTCCGTGAGGCTCTCGATTAAGTGTGAGGGCAGCGAGGAAATCCTGAGACAGAATTAATAAGAGTTTACGAGTAGCGTGGAGCGGCTAGCAGAGTGGGTAGGGTACCCACACCGGAGCTGCTAACAGAGAGAGTACAGTACCCACACCAAGACAGAAAGGAACCCGCTTCTGGCTGACTTGATTATAATAATAATTAATTAATGTCAATTATTCACACTGAACAAATCATAGCAATAATAAATTCCAAGTTATTTGTAATAAGAAAACAATTTAAACGAAAGGGGAAATATCCCTAATATTTAGGCCAAAAGAGGGCCAGTGCTCAGTGGAGAGAGCGCAACACCTTCCCGTGTTGAGTGTAGATGACGAGAGTAAAATTTTGCAGGGAAGTAGGATAGTCGTCATTTTTCATGAAACACTAAACCTGTGTGGGTTATTCAGCATTAGGAGTGATGGAAGCTCGATCCACAGTATAACAGATGATACATATACAATGTGTTAAAATGGACATTATGACATTGTCAATGCCAGCATGAAAAGATAATTTATTTTTACCTTAAAGATTCATCTGTCAGTAGTATATTGGTTATATTAATCTGAAAAACTTTAAATCCTCGGGATTCAGCTTTCACATAACAGGAGCAAGCAGCCTTCCAGGCAGGAGCAAACAGCCTTCCAGGCAGAAGCAAGCAGCCTTCCAAGCAGGAGCAAGCAGCCTTCCAAGCAGGAGCAAGCCGCCTTCCAAGCAGGAGCAAGCCTCCTTCCAAGCAGGAGCAAGCAGCATTCCAGGCAGGAGCAAGCAGCCTTCCAGGCAGGAGCAAGACAGCCTTCAGGCAGGACAAGCAGCATTCAAGGAGCAAGCAGCCTTCCAGCAGGACAAGCCGCCTTCAAGCAGGAGCAGCCGCCTTCAAGCAGGAGCAAAGGCATTCTAGCGGAAAGCAAGCAGCCTCAGGCGGAGCAATGCAGCCTTCCAGACGGAGCAAGCAGCCTTCAAGCAGGAGCAAGAGCCTTCAGCAGGATAACCGCCTTCACAGAACAGAGCCGCCTTCCAAGCAGGAGCAAGCAGCATTCCAGGCAGGAGCAAGCAGCCTTCCAGGCAGGAGCAAGCAGCCTTCCAGGCAGGAGCAAGCAGCCTTCCAAGCAGGAGCAAGCAGCCTTCCAGGCAGGAGCAAGCACCCTTTCCCAAAGGGCAGGAGCAAAGCAGCCTCCACAGGAGCAAGCAGCCTTCCAAGCAGGAGCAAGCAGCCTTCCAAGCAGGAGCAAGCAGCCTTCCACGCAGGAGCAAGCAGCCTTCCAAGCAGGAGCAAGCAGCTTCGAAGCAGGAGCAAGCAGCCTCCACCCAGGAGCAAGCAGCCTTCCAAGCAGGAGCAAGCAGCCTTCCAAGCAGGAGCAAGCAGCCTTCCACGCAGGAGCAAGCAGCCTTCCAAGCAGGAACTATGTAGAGTTTTCTGAAGTGCCAAGAACTAGAACGACGTGGATAGCAAATGTAACTCTCAAAGCCTGTACCGTGCTGCCATATTCTTCCTGTGTGCATTTCCATGCGAGCAATGATACAAAGGTATCAAAGGATTTGGTTATCAATATCGTAAACCTGAGACACACCGAGATGTCTTGCCTGAGCTCCTTGCAGGCGAGGCCAATATCAGAGTTGTGGTGGAAGCTCTCCAGTGGGGAGTGGCGGACTTTGTTTATAATATGAAGAGCTGATCTCTCTTGAGATATATATATATATATATATATATATATATATATATATATATATATATATATATATATATATATATATAAGTAAATATGGAGCTTAGAATTTAGTTAAATCCTAATTTTATAAATTAGAATATCATTGACTAGGGAGTATAACATGCAGTCTATGCAATAGGGTTTAAATCTACTAGATCAACCAAGCAACAAATGGTAATGACGCTAGGAGTTGGCTGTTTGCAAATATGAACCATGTCCGTGTAATCCATGTTAAACTCTGTCACCTGGAGTTGTGGTTTGAAGGCCGATGCAATGTGAGCTGTTATCAGACTGGTGACCTCTAGGTGTGCTGTGGAATTCTGACTTGTTAAATACGTTTATTCTCTTCTCTGAGGATGAGGGTCCCAGTCCAGTCATATATATATATATATATATATATATATATATATATATATATATATTATTATTTTAACACATCGGCCGATTCCCACCAAGGCAGGGTGGCCCGAAAAAGAAAAACTTTCATCATCATTCACTCCATCACTGTCTTGCCAGAAGGGTGCTTTACACTACAGTTATAAAACTGCAACATTAACACCCCTCCTTTAGAGTGCCGGCACTGTACTTCCCATCTCCAGAACTCAAGTCCGGCCTGCCGGTTTCCCTGAATCCCTTCATAAATGTTACTTTGCTCACACTCCAACAGCACGTCAGTATTAAAACCATATGCCTCCATTCACTCCTATCAAATACGCTCACACATGCTTGCTGGAAGTCCAAGCCCCTCGCACACAAAACTTCCTTTACCCTCCCTCCAACCTTTCCTAGGCCGACCCCTACCCCGCCTTCCCTCCACTACAGATTTATACACTCTCGAAGTCACTCTGTCTCGTTCCATTCTCTCTACATGTCCAAACCACCTCAACAACCCCTACTCAGCTCTCTGGACAATCGTTTTGGTAATCCCGCACCTCCTCCTAATTTCCAAACTCGAATTCTCTGCATTATATTCACACCACACATTGACCTCAGACATGACATCTCCACTGCCTCCAGCCTTCTCCTCGTTGCAACATTCATCACCCATGCTTCACACCCATATAAGAGCGTTGGTATAACTATACTCTCATACATTCCCTCTTTACTTCCATGGACAAGGTTCTTTGTCTCCACAGACTCGAAGTGCTCCACTCACCCTTTTCCCTCATCAATTCTATGATTCACCTCATCCTTCATAGACCCATCCGCCGACATGTCCACTCCCAAATATCTGAATACATTCACCTCCTCCATACTCTCTCCTCCAATCTGATATCCAATCTTTCGTCACCTATTCTTTTGTTATCCTCATCACCTTACTCTTTCCTATATTCACTTTCAATTTTCTTCTTTTACACACCCTACCAAATTCATCCACCAACCTCTGCAGCTTCTCTTCAGAATCTCCCAAAAGCACAGTGTCATCAGCAAAAAGCAACTGTGACAACTCCCACTTTGTATTTGCTTCTTTATCTTTTAGCCCAAGCACCTCTTGCCAAGACCCTCGCATTCACTTCTCTTACAACCCCATCTATAAATATATTGAACAACCACGGTGACATCACACATCCTTGTCTAAGGCCCACTTTTACTGGGAAATAGTCCCTTCTCTCCTACACACTCTAACCTGAGCCTCACTATCCTCATAAAAACTCTTCACTGCTTTCAGTAACCTTCCTCCTATTCCATACACCTGCAACATCTGCCACATTGCCCCCTATCTACCCTATCATACGCCTTTTCCAAATCCATAAATGCCACAAAAACATCTTTACCCTTATCCAAATACTGTTCACCTATATGTTTCACTGTAAACACTTGGTCTACACACCCCTACCTTTCCTAAAGCCCCCTTGTTCATCTGCTATCCTGCTTTCTGTTTTACTCTTAATTCTTTCAATAATAACTCTACCATACACTTTACCAGGTACACTCAACAGACTTATTCCCCTATAATTTTTGCACTCTCTTTTGTCCCCTTTGCCTTTATACAAAGGAACAATACACGCTCTCTGCCAATCCCTAGGTACCTTACCCTCTTCCATACATTTATTAAATAATAGCACCAACCACTCCAAAATTATATCCCCACCTGCTTTTAACATTTCTATCTTTATCCCATCAATCCCAGCTGCCTTACCCCCTTTCATTCTACCCACTGCCTCACGAACTTCCCCTACACCCACAACTGGCTCTTCCACACTCCTACAAGATGTTATTCCTCCTTGCCCTACACACGAAATCACAGCTTCCCTGTCTTCATCAACATTTAACAAATCCTCAAAATATTCTCTCCATCTTCCCGATACCTCTAACTCTCCATTTAATAACTCTCCTCTCCTATTTTTAACTGTCAAATCCATTTGTTCTCTAGGCTTCCTCAACTTATTAATCTCATTCCAAAACTTTTTCTTATTTTCAACAAAATTTGCTGATAACATCTCACCCACTCTCTCATCTGCTCTCTTTTTACATTGCTTCACCACTCTTTTAACCTCTCTTAAAAGAGTGAAAATGAAAACGCCAGAAACGCCTCAGTGAACGTGACCACTGGTCGACGGAGAGACTCGCCAAATATGACAGCATCCTTCATCTTACGGTGGTGTGTGAGCTCCTAGTTCCCCAATCCCAGCCTCAGTCACTAGGGCCCGGGCCAGGTTACTACTTGCTGCCCTATACTTGCTGCCCTACACCTGTGCGTTGTATCTGGCTCCTTATTCCTCTTTCCTAGTCGAGCTTTCACTTCTTGACTTCATTCCTGTGACTTATTAGAATCCGTTTTCGAGAGGAACTCACCTGAAACTCGTCATCACGGTTGAGAGCCTGGTCAACCAGGCTGTTACTATTAGATATCCGCAGATCTACATACCAGTCATGAGGAATGTGAGGGACTTACGGGAGGTAATGTTATAGGATCTTACGTTCAAAGATAACAACAGTGTTATCCCAACCGCAAAGAAACTAATGATATGGATAACTAGAATCTTAAAAAAAAAAAGATGCTCTTTGTGTCAGTTCTGTGCTTTCTAGACTAGTGTTGCTACCCACTAACATCCCCTTTTACGGCAGGCGAAATTATTTAAAAGGAGAATTTACAAAGAACCTTCGCTTCCCTTATAATTTCGGTCTTGCAACTGTATTATTGGGAACGATTGTAGTTCTTTGAATTGTACTTTCCGATAAATGTGGGATTTTACGAGTGCACGGGCATGCTGCTAATGGCCTGTTGAGTGTGAGTAGCGTTATGTCAGAAATTTTGGAGATAGGAGGATTTTTGAATTTCACAGATAATTCATTTATATGTCGATCATTAGTTTCGTTAATGACTCACTAAACACAGTAGTATTGTGACTTTAATATTTCACTCGTTTTTTTTTCTTATCGTCATTGTTAGTTTTGTTTTCTTTAAGCAATGATCGATGTCAATTCGTTCCCTTGATTTTGCATGTGAGAAAAAGTATTATGGATTTCTTTCAATTTCATATATTGCTATTTGCTCCCTCCGCCTCTCCTGGACTTCGTATGATTCAATTTGCGCTCAGTCATTTTCATTTCTCTAACTGGTGTTTATCTTAGATCTTCAGATAGTCTGGAACCATTGTGAAGTTCTGTGATTCTTCGTCTTCGCCTGAAGAGTGGCTCTCTCTTTCGAAACTTGCATCTTCTCTTTCCTCTCAACGGTATATCCTTTGACTACACTTTTAGTGTCAATGAGTTAAACCTTCCGAGATACTTGGTCGAATCGATAACTAGAATCTCCTTACATATTAATTGAAATATCAACAGATCTCTATCTTCACAAAAGAGCGTGTTAAGTTCCAAAAACCAGTTCCTTATCAGTCAGGCGGTGGTACCTTCGCTAGACTGCATGATGTTAGTACCCATTACCTAATTGATCAGATCATCATTCAGAAGGCCTGGTCTGAGACCAAGCAGAGGGGGGCGATGATCCCACAATCGTTTTCAGATAACCTCCAAGTTTCCAGGTGTATAAATTCCCACATGCTCCTGGGAGTGCACATACACGTGTTCCCTGGAGTACACACAATATATTTCATTGTGTTTATTATTAAATTATTGTAAACGTATCTAAAATATATTAAGTTGGATTAGGCTAAATTAAATTGCGCTTGTTATAATAAGGTTAGGTAAGTTTTCTAAGATTCTATTGGTGCAAAATTATAAATTTTTACATTAACATTAATGAAAAATATATATCTTTAAACGTACAAGATAAATTTTTAGAAAGGACTTAATTTTAAACGAGTTCTTGCTAAGTGACCAGTTTTACATATTAGGCACGACATGATATATATATATATATATATATATATATATATATATATATATATATATATATATATATATATATATAGTTTTTTTCTCTGAGAAAGCGTTGGTGGGTGCACACCAACTATGCACGGCTCGTCCTCTTAAAGCTGTACACGCCCTTATTCTCTCAGCTCCCCCAAGTAAGTTCTCCCACAGGCTGAGGGAGATGAGAAGTAACGTGCCTCGCCTGATGAACAAGTAAATTTATTTATAAACGAAGTAGAAAATAGAAAGTTTTTTTTTTTTTTTAAGTGAAGATTCAAAATTATGGTATGACTTACGAAATCGTAATTACGCGATTGTGTTTAACGTCATAATTATGGGTATTTCTGATTGTACAGCTTTGGTTTTGTACTTGAGAGAGATAGAGATAGATATAGATTGATAGATAGATAGATAGATAGAGAGAGAGAAGAGAGAGAGAGAGAGAGAGAGAGAGAGAGAGAGAGAGAGATTCACCACTCTGTATAAAGCTGCATGATACTTGTTCACCACCAACCAAGAATACTAAAATTAAAAATACAGACATATACTGATAAGGTTTAAAGTCTAGGTACGTACATATAAAGTGAGACATACACGCCTATCACGTGTATATACACTGTTACTCCTAGTGCATACACATCAAAACATATATGCTCTTCAGAATATGCATGAAGTATGTTGATTGGTTAATGGGGACTTAAAGCCTCTCAGTTACACGAACGTTATTAAAGCTGCATGTCGCCTGTTCCCCATCAGTTAAGAATATTTAAATCCCTAAAATATGGATTAAAATAAATTCGGTATATATATATATATATTATATATATATATATATATAAAGATGGGGTGGTAGGGGAAGTGGAAAAGTGGAATATTCAAATGGCTTCAGAAAGAAATCTAAATATTCTTCCTTGAAGTCTTTTTATCCACTTCTCCGAGGCAATGGGTCCCACAATTGACACCAGAGGTGGACCCCATCCTATATATATATATATATATATATATATATATATATATATATATATATATATATATACATGTGTCACGAAATAGTTGGTACTATGAGGTGACAAATATGACCCTAAATAGTATTAATCAAAATATTATGTAAAATATTATTATGCATAACTAATTTTGTCATCCATTAGTGTGAGAGTAATTAGTTTTAAACCAGTTGAAGTACATTTAAAAAAATCGAGCAATTATAAATCTTGGACTAAACATTGTGGTGGTCTGGTAGATTGTACATACTGTTTGTACGAAAGACTAAACTAAACAAGAAGATAGTGGTAGGCTTTAAAAAGAACAACAGGAGCGTCCTGACGTTGTTTATTTTACGGAGGAGGAGGGGGAAGAGGCCAACAATAACACGGTACCTAAGTACGTTCTACACCATACGTTTCCCGTATGCTTTCTGAGAGACCGGGCTACGCCATTCCTTACGGGTCATCTGCTCATAGTCATTCTGTGGGAACACGAACCTAACCTACCATGCCGTGCTACTCTTTCCCTTACGGCTCATCTGGTGGTAGTCATCCCGTGGGAAAGTGACCCTTCGCTGCCACACGTGCAGGGGCTATTCCACACGCCACGGTAAACAATATTACACTGCAACTATAGCCGACACACGCACATTACTCCATTTGCGACCCTCCGGCCAGCCAAAACGACCGAGAATGTCTCCTTTCGTCGACCTTACGATCTCGTACAGTCCCAGTCAACGACCTGATGACCTCGAAGACGATGGTTTTCCCGTGACCTTTGCGGAAAACGAGATCCCGAAATCCAGCCTCTGTGAAAATCCCGATCTGTTTATTTAAGGTAAAACGTTTGTTTTCTACGGTATTGATAAAGAAAAAATCAACACCGTGGCTGGAACAATTTGCAATTAACACAAGCTAGAGAAGCTGCTGTAAACTGGCCGAGCGGGCAGGCGGGAATTATGGAAAATTTAATGAGTGTAAGGAAATGTGAAGAATGGTAAGAGTTGCCTTGGAGGGATATTAGATTTTCCTACCTATCCAAAATTAGCTTATGTAGACAAATCAGCCTCGGTTAGTCTAGCAAGAAAACAACGTTGTAATTTAGGAAGACGAGCTGAAAAATATCTGTAACCTGCTCTCCAAAGGCACAGAGTTGCTTTAAAAACTATCTCTAATTCGTCAATAAACACTCGTTCTCTTAGGAGAAAGGGTTGAAATCCGCAGCTGAGGCGCCGGGTTGGGCGGGAGTGCTCTCTAGGACACAACGTCTGACCAACGCCACTGCCAATTTCCTCGCTTTATTCAGGAACCCTAATCCCATCCTGGGCTCGTCCCTCTATCAGATGTTCTCATCTCTATTCACGAGAGCTCTGTCTGTTCAGGGCGTCCAGCTGCTGCCTCACGTTCAGTCCAGGGCTTTCTACTGGTGCTTAACGTTCAGGTCAGGGCTTTGCGCTACCGCACATTCTGTTTAGGACTTCCTCATGTTGTCTCAAGTTCAGCATAGGTGAGCGCTCTCTGTTCAGGCTTTCACTCTGCTGTTCAGCTCTGTCTCTGTTCAGTGTGTCCTGCTAAGCACTGCCTCCTGCTCAACACACCAGTTCTCTCTCAGATAAAGGCTCCCTGCTGCTCCTTTTCGTTCACATTCTGGATATCGTTCACTACACGAGCACAGTGAAGCCATTAAAGACTCCAACGACAGAATCTGCACACAGGGATTACAAACGATTATGTAATGGACACACAGATGGAAGCTGTAGTAGTACTTTGCCCAGAGATACTCCTATATTTCCAGGTGTATACACAATACTCTGGTCATTAGGTGTGAATGCCGGGGTTATCAGACAGCGCCTCCACGATCTTGGCTTAGCCAGGGAAAATTATTTTTGCTAAAAAAGCGTAAATTCAGTGTTGCAGTTAATATAATTCATTGGTGTTAAACTGTGCTAATTAAACTTATGCTGATTCAGGATAGGTTGGGTAGGATTAAGCTAAGTTATATTAGGGTAATTTTAACTGGGTTTAGGGAGGCTGGTGCAAATTTAGACTATTTATATACCATGTTAGTGTACACACACACACACAGGTGTAAGGGGTGAGTACGTAGGGTGAGTGTGAAGGGCGAGGGTGAGTATGAGTACCAGAATGTGTTGGCCTGAGTTTGTTGATCCTACAGAGGGACGAACACACTAATTATCTGAGCCAGGCACCTCATTAACATGTTAATTATCGGCGGAGCAGCGCTGGTGGACGCTGCCATACTCGCCTGCACCAAGTGCTGCTTTAAACCCTCCTTTACCACAGTCGCCAAAGATTTCTTTTAATTTTGACGCTAAAATGCATTATTATTTATTCTTAATTTTTTTTGTTGCGTTTGTTCTTGTTGTCTTTTCTATTATTCTCATTGTTTTTCTTCCTGAACCTTTTTCTAGTTCTTGTTTTCGAAGTCTGGCGTCAGTACTCACCCTCATCACCTAGGTTTGAGGTCCATCTATATTCACCTACCTTTGAAGTCACCCACAACACTCGCCTAGCTTTAAGATCACTACAGGACAGCCCTCTCTAATTCTATTTCTCTAAATCAAAATGAACTAAGAAGCATTTGCATTAGAACATCGGGGATCAAACTGTTAAACATAGAACTGTTTAACATATATTTTACACACACACACATGAGATAGAAGAGAGGGTTACTCTCTCTCTCTCCAAATCTCTTCGGTGACCAATAAATAGACACCTTTACAACTCTTGTTTCTTAACCTCTGAAACAGAGCATTTAAGTACCGTTTACTATTCTCACTTAGAAACGAGTGGAATATACGTAGTTTTGACTCATTCAAGTATGGCATTTACTGAGGCAATGGTTCAGCACACAGTAGGAAATAATAAATATCTAAAAAAAATAATTCGAAGTACAGAAAACAGCAGAAACCGTACTCTATCTCAACCATTAAAAGGAGCAATAACTATTCATCTGCTGAAACCATGAAAAGTAGTAACAATAAACTTTCTCTAATCCATGAAAAGTAAACACTATGCAGTTTCTCGAGTATTAATAGTAGCAGTAATTTAACACCTCAAACCATGTTAGCAGGAGTAAATATACACTTTTTCAAACCATGAAAAGAAGGAATGAGAAGCACTTTTTCTCAAGTTACGAAAAGGAGGAGGAATTATACACTATCAGACTATGGAAAGTGTCTTTAAGACTATGCACTTTTTAATAAACAATCGAAAATAGAAGCAACTATCCACTTTCTGAAATCCAAGGAGACATCTAATCAAAAAAATATTAGAGTGAAAAGAGAGAGAGAGAGAGAGAGAGAGAGAGAGAGAGAGAGAGAGAGAGAGAGAAGAGAAAAACATTTCCAAAGGCAGATTGCCAAGATAAGGAAGAATGTGAATTTTTCCTCCGACACGCTCTTGTCAGAGTATAGATGGTAAAAAAAAAATAACAACACTCAACATTCCCCTCAACACTCGCTGGCTTGCCTTAGAGATACAAGATAGGAAAGAGGCGCAAGAAACACCCTCGTTCACTCGCTTCCTGTCAAAATAAAGCCAAAATGGGAGAAACTTTCTAAATTCGAAAGGGAAACTTAACAGACCTCGGGACTATATAAATAATCAAGAAATGTGTGTATTCTGAATGCAAGAAGTGAATCATCTTGTAAGTTCAGGAGAAGGAACCATAATTCTTCCTCTAAACGCTTCGAACATATATTGTTTTGTGGACTCTGAAGGCTCGATCGTCGTTCCTGAACACCTGACCTCCCCGAGAGGACACAGGAGTGTGACCATCCAGCCACAACAGGTGGTACGTCCTCTAAATCTAGGAAAAAAAAAAGGCTTTTGGGAGGACTCTTAACACAATAAAAGGCCGACATTAGAGTTTCCATTATGAAGAGCGAAGACAATTTGACTGCACTAAAACACTACGGCAGACGACATCGATTCTCAATATCGTCTGTTTAAATTGAAGCGACGAGAATGTCAGCTGCGGTGCGGGCGATCATAAGGGCGTTAGTCAACACTAGTGGCTCCCTACCTATTATATTTATCCCGACCAGACAGACAGGCAAACAGACTGAAACACACACACAAAACACAAACGCACGCACGCGCCCAGACACACACACACACACACACACACACACACATACCCCGATGGCATGGTGGCTAGCGCTCTTGCTTCACGCACGGAGGGCCCGGGTTCAATTCCCGGCGGAGCCGAAACATTTCGAAGTGTTTCTTACACACACACACACACACACACACACACACACTACATACAACAGGCCTAGTGTCTAATCGACATGTGCCTAGGACAAAATGGCAACTAACACATACACACACACACACATATCTTCTTCTTTCAACAAACCGGCCGTATCCCACCGAGGCAGGGTGGCCCAAAAAGAAAAAGAAAAGTTTATTTTTAACTTTAGTAATATATACAGGAGAATGAGTTACTAGCCCCTTGCTCCCGGCATTTTAGTCGCCTCTTACTTACGACACGCATGGCTTACGGAGGAAGAATTCTGTTCCACTTCCCCATGGAGATAAGAAATAGCCAAGAACAAGAACTAGTAAGAAAATAGAATAAAACCCAGAGGAGTGTGTATATATGTTTGTACATGCATGTGTAGTGTGACTTAAGTGTAAGTGGAATTAGCAAGACGTACCTGAAATCTTGCATGTTTATGAGACAGAAAAAACCGCTAACAATCCTACCATCATGTAAAACAATTACAGGCTTCGTGTTACACTCACCTGGCAGGACGGTAGTACCTCCCTGGGCGGCTGCTGTCTACCAACCTACTACCTATAAAAGGAATGGAGAAAGGGGAGGTAAGTAGGAGGCCAGGAGTGGGAGGAGAGAGAGGAGACAGGAGAAACAGAAAAAAAGAGGGAAAATATAAAAAGAGAGTAAATGTGGTATGTGTGCACAAGTAACACGACTCCTGGTCACCAACACAACTAACGCTGTAAAAACCTATCGAGATATTCTCCGCTTTTATCTCAAAAAAAATATCGGTCGAAGAAGAGTGACGGGAATCGAACTGGAGCGAGGCAGAATACCAATCCTCTCCTCTAGTTCGACTCCTCGGGAAAGTTACAAAAATGGTTTATTATAATTTTCCAGTTCAATTTTCAGGAACGCTCAAGATCTCAGATTTTTTATTTTTATTAACAGGAAAGCGCTAAACCAGTAGCGGTCATATAAATGTTAGGAAATAGGTGGTGGTTAGGTTCAAGCCATGTAATATGCAGTCAGCTCCAATTTCTTGGATCAAGAGATCTTCACAAGCACCAAGAGGTGCAATCCGTACAAGCCCGAGGAGAGTGACAAGAGACGTGCCATGAGACGTGACAAGAGAAGTGCGAAGAGACGTGACAAGAGACGTGCAGATTTGTCAAAAAAGACAGAATATGAGGTTTTCGACATTTCTTGGAGAAGACGTTTCGCTACCAGGGACTTTCTGAAGTTCCTAATGGACGAAATGTATTCTCAATAAATAGTACCATAAATACACAAATAACCCGCACATTATGACAACGTTTCGGTCCAACTAGGACCATGAACTAGTCACGGTACAGTACCTTTTCATTATTTTAAATACCATAACCCAGATATTCTCTCTTATTAACCAGCTTGTCAGTATAATTCACCACTGATACTTACGTGGATAACTCTTGAAGTATCTTAGTTTCTGTATACCTTCAAACAGGCACATTTCCAGCACTTCTACGTACGTTTCTTTCTCTACGATGTTAGCTAAAAGGACACAAATGCAACTAATGTGACATTTTATTGTGGCAACGTTTCGCTCTTCATTAGCTTTATCAAGCCGTAACAAACAATACATGGACATAGAGGGTATATATAGGCATAGAGTGAGGTGTAATACTAGTGGTGGTAGTAGTAGTAATATTAGTTATAGTAGTAATAGCAATAAAATGTCACATATTCTACCAATATTAACACTTTCTCTACGATGTTTACATCCTAGGACGGGTTGAGCCACATCAAACGAAATAAGCGCCATTAACCACGTTTAGATCATTTAAAAATTCCTGTCAAATTAAATATTCAGACTTTTTTTATGCTTAAAATTATAAGCATTAATTAGCCTACATTAAAAAATGTATTAGAAAAAAAGACATTTCTTTTAATCGACAAATTATGCGGTAATTTAATAAAGCTTTTTAAAATGATTTATTATAAAAATGAGGGTCGGTAATCGACGCATCAGATAGATGAAATGTGTCGGGGAATTAGTGAATTCTTTCTTTACGATTGGGAAGTTGTACCAGGGAATTTCTACTGGCCTGTCATATAAGTGTGAAATAGAAGCCTGCTAAACGTTTTGCACTCTGGCAGGATTCCTTGGCTATTCAATATCCGGTACAATATTGGTCACTTTCCTGTGTATTCGTTAATGCTATTTGTCGTATACCCGAATATTTCCTTTCCATTTTAGAAGACCTGGTCTGAGACCGTGCAGCGGGGGGGGGGCGATGACCCGCCCAGGGACCATTAATTTACATTAAATATATGACCAACGTCATTAAGATAATCAAGAAAACAAAATCCGTTTTCAAGAAGAAACTCGATCATACTCTGCTGACTGACTGATCAACCAGGTAGTGATGTCTGTCTGGGCCTCTGGGCCGCTAGTACCAAAGCCTGGTTAACCAAGTACTTTCCAAGATATCAAGGCGAAAGTAAGGAGTCCTCTAAGTCTGTCACAGGTATATTCATAATTTCTATTTACTTCTCATAGAGTCAATCGAATTCATTATATATATATATATATATATATATATATATATATATATATATATATATATATATATATATATATATATATATATATATATATATGTATGTATGTATATATATAAAGGAAATTTTGTGAAAATATTATGTATAATCTATGATATATGTGATCATGGTTAACGATAATTAGTATCCACGTAAAGTATAATCACTGTACTCATTGTCTGCCATTCTCTTTAATCACTAAATATAATAATTTATAATCATTGTCATTATCTTGGAGGGAGAGAATGAGGGAGGAAGAGCGGGAAAGAGGGAGGGATGAGGGAGGGAACGAGGGACTGATCGAGGGAGTATAGGAGAGAGATGAGCTACTTTACAATACAATCAATCCTCCTTTTTCTATACTCATTTTTTCCGGCGATTCCAATTACTATTATTACTATTTTTGCTTAAAATACGCGCTAAACCAGCATGGGTCACCTACATCCAGAAGTTTACATATTATGCGCTTATTTCCCCTCAAACTCCATATATGTACTGATAATATTTATACGGTCTTTGTTTACATGTTGCATACTGGAATATTATCTGCGTAATTGAATGTACTGTGGCAAACGCCCAGGTGCCTACTTACTGCTAGGTGAACACATACCTAACGTATCCGTTCCCCGGTTCCTGTGGAAACGATTGGCATACTTCCTTGCACCTGCTGCTGTTGTTCAGCTAGCAGTAAATAGGTACCTGGGTATGAGTCGACTGTTGTGGGTCGCATCCCAGGGGGTGGTTGTATACATTAGATAGCGCTGGGCTTTGAAATGAGCTGAAAACGCCTAGCTTGGCTGGGCGCCAGAGTATTGTCTGGTCTGGCGTGGTGGGAATAATGCTGCATACTTTGTCCCAAAGCTTGTAGGTTCGGATCTCCTCCGGCCTGAGATAAATGTTTTATAAACATATATATACAAGCGCAATTTAATTTAGCCTAATCCAACTAAATATATTTTAGATAACTTTACAATACTTTAATAATAAAGAAACACAATGAAATGTATATTTTTTTCGTTAGGTTCAGAATGATTTTTGCAAAAATATTGCATACAAAATTTTCGCTTGCCTTATTCTGTAAGAAGAGTGTTGCTATTTATGCCAAAATAGCAAATTTTACCTATTCGGCACGACATATATATATACACTAATATATATATATATATATATATATATATATATATATTATATATATATATATATATATATATAACACGCCTAATTGGTCAGTTTATCAACCATGAGAACTGGTCTTGAATAGGGCCGAGGGGGCGATGACCCCTAGAAATATACAGCGTATACTGGAAGAAAATTCCATATTTCCAGCGCGTACGTGGAAAAAAAAAAAAAAATAAATACTATTAGAAATCTATTGTAAATGCTGAGTGAGGTGGACGTGGGCGAGCACTAACAGCCTGGCTGATCCATCACAGTAAGTCCCACAAAGTGACACCGGCACAAAATCCCACATCAGATTATTGTTTTGCGCGTGACCTGCCTTCGGTGCCAGGCTGCAGTGCCACGCTACAGTGCTAGCCAGGGCTGCAGTGTCATGCTACAGTGTCATGCTACAGCGTTATACTACTGTGTCATGCTACTGTGCCAGGCTGCAGTGCCACGCTATAGTGCTAACCAGACTTCCAGTGTTATTTGCAGTGTCATGCTACAGTGCTAACCAGGTCACCAGTGCCAAACATCACCCACCACTACCAGTGCCACACCTCATCCACCACCACCTGTGCCGCACCTCACCCACTACCACCAGTGCCAAACTTCACCCACCACCACCAATGCCACACCTAACCCACCACCACAACTGCAACTATAACCAGAGCCACACTAACCACCAATACTAGTGACAAACCACACCTCTCCCACCAGAGCCACGCCCCCCACCCCTCCTCATGTCATCCGCACCCAACCACACCCTCTCCACCAATCCCAAACTTTAACATTTTGATAAACTATTTTATTAAAAAAAAAAAAAAAAAATACACCTTGTTTTCCATCTCGTCAATGATTATTATGTTCATGTGTAAGTTCCAGTTCTATCGGATCATGAGTCGTAGCATTAAGACGCGTCGCTGGAAAGTGGATGCGAGTCGCGTGTCGTCAGCGTGTGACGAAACGCGACTGGTAACTGGTTACTCTGATCCCTGTCTCACGCAATGTGGGTATCGGCGTGAAATTAAGACGTTCTAGCCCGGTGTGTGCACACTAAGACGTTCGTGACTTCGTCTTGAAGACGTTGGTGACCTCGTCTTGAAGACGGTGGTGACCTCGTGTTATGCAAGATAACGAGGCTAAAATCTTAAATTTAAAAAAATGGAAATATTTAATGCACTGCCAACAGAGACAATCATAACATTAATGGTATACAATACCAAACAATTGATGAATAAGATATGTACAACACCTGGGTATCTTTATTGATGAGACGTTGCACCTGAACAACACACAGTTTCATTATTAATTTGTAGGCGACTGGAGACAGTGGAGGGATAATTTTGAGGTATTCAATTCCTCAGGCTTGTTAGAAAGTGCTCAGTATCTTAGCCTTCAATCCCTCAGCTCTGATGGAAAGCATTCAGTAAGGGTAAGAGACTGAACACCTATCAAGACTGAGGAATTGAACCTCTTAAAAATTTTCTCCGCTTCTCACACTGTCTCCAGTATATAAGTCGTCACTGTATATGATTGAATAAGCCTGAAGTGCACGCGATACTTCTCCTCAGTAAGGCTATGCAGGTGTTACACATGCGTCTTATTTATCAGCTATAGACTAGCCAAAAAGATGAACAGTCCATACCACGGCAACTCCACAAGACACGAGCTGCACTGAAGGATACAAACCACGCCAGGTACGCCACAGGACTTCAACCTTTCCACAGCCACACCACAGGACTCAGCTCAAAGTTCGTATCCATATTCGCTTATTATATTTGAGCAGGAGAGACGAGCAGATGGAGGGAGGGGGCTGACAGACGTTTAATTTCACACAAGTAGCTAATTGGTGATAATTAAGCTTTCCAGCAGAGTAATTAGCGGGTTTGATGCTGTACTGGCACCGCGCGTGTGTGTAAGAGTGCCTGATAGGTTTGTTGATGTGGTTGTGCTAGATAAGTCATGGTTTTCATGATGAACTTTAGTGACTTAGCTTATTCGGCAAGGAACCTTTGAATATGTACGCTGTGAGTGTAATTAAATTTTTCAATACTCCAATAAATCATGTTTGTACACTACTAGATTTTATTATTATTATTATTATTATTATTATTATTATTATTATTAAGAGCCCTTCAGCATTATCAATGGACCTCACTTGAAGGAACGAAAGTAATGTTTTTCACTTGATGTTATATGACTTAAGTTTAGCCTGACCTTCTTTAAGGTAGAATTAATCTATATTACCTTTGAAAAATGAGACTTGTGCAGCATTTGGGAATCTTTATTGCACAAGTGTCTCATTCTTAAACTTGTCATTTACATGACATATATTACCTTTGATGTACATTTGGCAAGTTTCGAGAGTTTTCCTAGTCCCGCAGCCCGGCCCTGGGCCAGCCTCGTCTGGTCACGTAGTTTCTTTTGGTTTAAAAAAAACGGATATATTATATTAATGTAAATATATATGGGAATACTGAAACTCCTATAAGAGGTGAGTGGGTTAGGGTGGGTGTGGGTGGGTTCACTCACACTGGAGGTGGGCAGCTATGAGTGAGGGTGGAAGGCACCTCCAATCTCTTGGATCAAGAGCCCTCCATCGGCATCAAAACGCATCACTGAAGAGAACTTAAAAAATATACCGAGTGAGAGAGACAGACACAGACAGGCAAGTAGACAGACAGACAGGCAGGAAAACACAGACAGACAGACAGGCAGGCAGACAGACGGACACAGGCAGGAAAAACAGACACAGACAGGCAGACAGACAGACAGACGGACAGACAGGCAGGAAAACAGACAGAGGCAGGCAGACAGACAGACAGGCAGGCAGGAAAACAGACACAGATAGGCAGGCAAAGAGGGAGGGGAGGTGACTACCCCATAAAAAAACCAAGGGCACTACCATCAACATGAACGTAAAAGCTTAAAAAAATAGTCAGTCCTGTTCCTTCTCATAACCTCACTCCTAACACAGTTCATGCTTGCTCTCCCTCCCTACCTCTCTCTCTCTCTCCCTCTCCTCCCTACCTCTCTCTCTCTCTCTCTCCCTCTCCCTCCCTACCTCTCTCTCTCTCTCCCTCTCCCTCTCCCTCTCTCTCTCTCCCTCCCTATCATACGTGCTAATATTCTCCGTTCATCCAACACCACAAGTCAACAAACGGGGCCACATATTGGCCCTCCTGGCACCGTGCTGGCTGGCTCTCCCCGCCGGCAGCACACCTCAGGTCTAGCTATACATCAGGTCTCAGACCAGACCTAAATTGAGAAGGAAATATTCCAGGAACACGAACTATAGACACACCCACATTCTGTTATCAACATTGTTATCTACATTCTGATGTTTACATTCTATAACCCACATTCTGTTTTCCACATTCTGGTAAGTAGAGGATTGTTGGGTTTACCTCTCATCTTGCAAGTCCGTGAAATAGAGAGACAAAACCTGTATCATGGCAGAGTGCAAAACTTTTATGAGGCTTCCGTTTTATACTCAGTGAAGAAAACTGCAGTACTTTACCTGTGCTCCCTACCAGTCTACCTGTTCTGTCTACTAATATACTTTTCTGCTGCCTACCAGTCTATTACCTATGCTGTCTACTGGCTCACTTCTGGTGCTGTCTACCAGCCTACCAACCTGTGTGAATCTTCCGTTTAAAAGTTGAAAACGTAAGGGTTAAAAAAATAGCCCAAACTATTAAAAAAAATAATGAATTTACAATGGCAAAGTTAAATCTCTGGTGGTCGAGGACACTAAGACGTCAACAACAACTTTGTGCAATCAACTGATAGTTTGAGGACAATAATAAGAAAACTTCAGTTAAATTGCTTTAACTGAGACAGAGTTACACCAGTCAGTCCAGCTACCGTCATTCTATCATGCTCTCACGGGCCAAACACGCGCGAATGACGATAGCCATTAGAATGATTGAAGAATAACAGTCATAATACCTTGACTATAACACCATCATCAAGGTCAGAACAATACAGTGGCTGGAACAATACCGTGACTGGAACAATACCGTGGCTGGAAACATTCGCAAACAAATCAAATTTAGAAAGTTTAGACGACGTTTTGGTCCGTCCTGAACCATGATAAAGTCACAACGAGTATAATGGTTACAAGTACAATAGAAAGTTCATAAAAATTGCAACGGATATTAAAAAAAATAATTATTTATTATTATTTTATTACTGTAAACAATCTAAATAATAATAATAATAATAATAATAATAATAATAATAATAATAATAATAATAATAATAATAATAATAATAATAATAATAATAATAATAATAATAATAATAATAATAATAATAATAATAATAATATTGTACGTCTATCCTGGATTTGTAAACTGTCGCAATTCGTTTTTACAACGGCGAGGTTCCAGGAACTTGCCACTCTGTGACAAACCGTTGATGGCCGAGCTATCATGCTGTCAAAATCATATAATTTGCGAGCAGCAGTAAGCAGTTTGGGAAAGTGATTAAACTGGATTTAATAGCTTTGACAAAGCCTAAACCTGTTATGCAATGATCATAAATGTGTGAAGTAGAGGGCGCAAAACACGCCATAAGGAGAATCGATGACATACTGGCCCATCAGCAGTGGACGTAAAAGTGATTAATTGCCTCCCACCTTGATATAATGAAGAGTAATACGTAGAGACCTAGGTAATTATTATTTGTGGGTAGAGGAGCAGACCTACTGTATACTCGTGGCACCCCGTCTTCTTGAATTCGTTCATTGTTTGGCAAAATAAAAAATATGAAATGTAAATTCTCAATCCTCGGGGAGAAAACGAGACGTAGGTAATTACTTATTTGTGGCTGGAGGAACAGACCTACTTTTTGTTCGTGGTGCCTCCGTCTTCTTGAATTCGTTCATCTTATGACAAATTCACATATATCATGAAATTTAAATGTGTCTTAAATTCTTTTAAAGCATATTTTGTAAATACAAATTTCCCAGGATTCCGTCGACTTAATTTTTGCCTTAATTTATAACTTTCTTCTCTTGTTTTCTCAGCAATAAAAAAAAAGTCTTCAACTCAACCAAATTATTTTATTGAAGAGAAAGTACAAACCCACAGGGGACATATAGCTCCAATTCCTCGAAGCAAGAGGCAATTCCTTCAAGGTTGTATCAACCAGAAATTACAAAAGTTAGAAAAAGATTAAGAATTACTTCGGGTTTGTTAATAGTGGACAAACAGTCTTATTTAACCCATACATAGAGGCGAGAATGTCCTCATTAGTAACTCTGGCCATAACAAAAATACTGGACAATAAGGAGCCAAGTGAGACTAATGAATTTTTCTGGTATTACTCCGTTAAGGTTTTATTGAGGCAGTAACTTACTGATGAACTCTGTGGGACTGTGGCGAGCACCAGCCTTTGGTGTTGTGGTTGTGGTGGGTTGGGGTATTGTGGTGGGTTGGGGTATTGTGGTGGGTTGGGGTGTTGTAGTGGGTTGGGGTGTTGTGGTGGCTTGGGGTGTTGTGGTTTGTGAGGCGATGGTGGTAGACGTGATAGCTGTAGTTGTGGTGGTTGTGTTGTGATGCTTGGCTTTGGTGTACTGGTTGTTGTTGTTGTGATGGTAGTGGTTGGTTTTGGGGTGGTGGTTGGTTTCTGATAGCAGTGGTTGGCGTTTTGGTAACAGTAAATGATACAATAGTAGTTTTTTGGCTTGTGGCCAAAAGCGATAACGGGGCAGTTTTGGTGTTTGGTAGTGGTGGTTTGCGGGTGGTGGTGGTGGTGGTTTGCGGGTGGTGGTGGTGGTGGTTTGCGGGTGGTGGTGGTGGTGGTGATTCGTGCAGTGTTGCAGCAAATTTTACTCCAGAGACAATATCACTACCATCATCACCGCCACCACCAAGGCTAACACCACCACTACAGCATCTTTCTTTGGCACTCACAGTCTTGTTATTGTCTTCGCTTGGCACCCCTGATACCAATTCTTGGCACTAATGAAATATTTTCGTGGCAGTAATATATATTCTTCGTATCACTGAATTATTATGTTATTATTACGCTCGTGGGGAAGTTCAAGTTTCATACAGTAACCTTGGGAATGGGAGGCAATCAGAACTGATCAAAGGAAAGTAAGGCCAGATCCTACACCCTGAATGATGACTCCTTCACTAGCATCAAGATCCTTGAAGGGAAATTTTTCGTTGAACGCCTTTGTAGCCGGCCTCTCCTAGTTCCTTCACCAGCATCTCTCAAAATCTATATTTACCCTAAGACGCATTTCGTCTCTCGCCTTCCTATGTTTTGTTCTTGCCTTCTGGTAAACTTTGTCTTCACTGGTTAAGACAATTATTATAATTATATTTACGTAATGTTCTAAACGGTTATGGGTAATTCTGCCCATAGAGTGATGGAGGATCGATCCTCCGTCTACTAATTAGAAGACTGGAATGCTACTCTCTCAACCAGACTTTCCCTAAATTTGGTACTATTTTCTGTGTCCACTGTAGGCCCACAATTATTATATTCATGGGGAAGGGTTAAGCCCGTAGGGAGTCATATAGTGTCAGGGGAATGGGAGGCAATCAGGTATGATTGGAGGAGAAAGTAGCTGCATTTCTTTAATGAAGAGCTCTTCACTACTATGAAGGAATCCCCGTCCTCCTAGAAAGAGGTTAGGGCTCACTAAAGACCCCTTTCGCTTAATTCTGTGCCGACATCTTTACTGATTCTCACACAAGATATATTTGACATCCCCTCAACCCTGACTGCCAAAGTCTTTCCTAGCTTTTCCTCAGGGACCTTCAAGGAAGCCCTAAAAGATATCATCACATTTTAAACCTCTTTCTTTAGCACCAAATTCAGGAATTCACTTAACTCTTTCCACTGTATTCCTGTCCAGCTCTTTGTCAAACGTCCTCCATAATATTCCACTGATCCCATTTCCTTTAGGCAGTTGGCACTGACATCTGACTCTCCCTCCAGCATGGCCCTGATCTCCCTCCAGGCAGGCCAATGACCGCCACCCTCCTAATGCGAATTAGGTCCCACTTGAGCTAGTACATCAGAGCGGCGCAGTAAGTCATTAAGATAATTATGAAATACACACCACGGTTCCACCTGCAGAAATTCGTGCTTCCTTACATCTAAATTGTATGTTAACTCGTGGCTTGTTTTCTTGCGTGGTTTTAATTAGTGGCGGTTTCGTCACGGGTGCCATGCCAATAGGCCCCAGATGCCTTGTATCAAGGCTGGTATCTATAATGCGATCATGATTATCACCATTATCGGAGCAAATTATGTTGTTAGAGTCACGAAAACAAACTCTGAGCCCGTATGGGAAGGGGGAGAAATCATATCACTATTTTGTAGAGTCGATTCTCTGACAGTGACCAGTTCGGTCACCATCAGAGAAACGACAACTACTACTGTCTCCAAATTGATTCTCCTCTTTATAAGACTGAAGATCCTACCGTGAAAGTGAAACATTTCAACCGTAAAGACACCCAACTGCTGCACGTGAGTCTTTCTTACCGACAGTTATCTATTAAAACCGAGTTTTCTATCGATGTATTTCCGAACATCCTGGTATTATTTATGTATTCATGGTGAAGCACCTGAGGAATGGAGGGTAATCGGGTTTGATCCAAGGAATGGGAGGGTAGCTTTATGTACCCTCACTAAAAAGGTCATCCCTCTAGATCCTGTAAGTATTTACCTTGTATATCCCCCTTGTTCTGTCCTTAACAAGTCGAAGTGGGTGGTTAGGTTAGGTTAGGTAAGGTTTGTTAGGAAACCGGAAAAGTTTTTCCTGACGTGGGTCTTAGCCATATGATGACCCGCAGCTGGAGCTTTTGGTCATCTGACCGAGGCCTTCCGCTGGATTACCAGTCCACTCCTTTAAAAACTATGATTATCATTATTGACAGGCATGGATTTTTGAAGTGGCTGGTCTTGTCCACTCTCTTGATGTAATTGTTTTTTTTATGTCATAAACACACATTCCCTGACCTGTGACTCTTCTAATGCCAGGTTCAGGTTCTTACGTCTTTCCTGAAGCGCATCCCTGGGCCTTGTCTGGTTGCATACCTCTGAATTTACTCACGCTCCTGCATGCTCACCTAGCTGTATCTAGTTGTATTCAACAGTCTATTCATCAGTTTTACTGATTCCTGAAGCTGTATTTTGTTTACCTCTAACACCAAAGTCATTACGGCTAATCTCTGTCCTTAACTGTCAACTACGTCCCCTATTCCTCTTCAGAACATCTCAGTGTGCTCCTATTTATTAACTAATCTTTAAGTATTTTCTAAGCCACGATCATACATCACGATTATTTGTCTTTGTCCTCTGTCTAGTGTTGTTAGGCTGATCCCCATAAGACTCTCGTAGTTTAATTCCCTCAGTTCTGGCACTAATCTCATCGCAAATATCTACACTTTCTCCAGTTTCCTGAAATGCTTCGTGATGTTTACTCCAAGATGGGCCTGGCATATCTCATATACAACGGAATAAATGACTGACTCTTCCGAAAATCTAATCCCATATTCCCTAAATGAGTATTCGCTGCAAAGGATATTCGACTGACGCGCGCTTATGACGATATGCTTGGCGCTATGCTCACCCTTAAGTCCTTATCATTTGTCTGACCACTTTTGCACTTTGTCCAGGTCCGTGCTTATGTGTACGTGTTTTTTTTTTTTTTTGTGTATTCTTGTGGGTGCGTGTTCGCGCGTGTGCGTAAGCATGTGTGCGTTTGTGTGTACACTCACCTATATGTACTCACCTATATGTTCTCACCTACATATACTCATCTATATATATTGTTGAAGGGGTCGAATCTCAGCTCCTGGCTGAGACTCATCGCTGGTCGTTACTAAGTTCACTCTCTCTGGCTTTAAGAGCCTTATCATAACTCATCTTAAAACTATGTATCGATCCTGCCTCTGTCACTTCATTCTCTAGGTCGTTGCACTTCCTGACTAAGGCTAAAGAAATACTTTCCACCATCGTTGCGACTCATCTCTGTTTTCATTCCCAGCTGTGCCCTCGTATTCTTGTTTCCTATCTCTCAAGAAATATGTTCCTCTGTGTGAGTGAGAGAGAGAGAGAGAGAGAGAGAGAGAGAGAGAGAGAGAGAGAGAGAGAGAGAGAGAGAGAGAGAGAGAGAGAGAGAGAGTTTGTGCTTGCTTCCTGATTTATGCACTTAATGCATGCGTGTTTTATGTGCTTCCATTCATAAAGTGATAGTAAGTTTATTAAGGCACATGTACACATAAGTACAATTACCATACATTAGTGTAAATTACCTAAGATAACCCCCAAAATAGGCAAAACCTCTGTCAGAGGATAAGGGAGTAAAACAGATGGAAGAGGAGGAGGAGGAAGAGGCAACACGAGGGGTTGGGAATGTGTGGCTGGGTGCGGGCCAGCAAGAGGAAGCGGCCCACCCGGGGGACAACACTTGCCAGCCTGTCTGCCAGACCTGCCACTATGCTCGCTACTCACCCAACACCAGCCTCTCTGTCAGCTCTTCACGGGAAGCGGAAACATGACGTAAGTGAACACCGCCACCAGAGTGAACATTAAGCAACCGAGATTTCGGGAAAAACATTCAGAAAAACAGAACTTTCTTGGTAGCTGTAAAATTCAGTTGAGTTATTAACCCAGAAGAGCCAGAGTACAAAATGTAGTGTGGATTGTTTCAGTTGGGGGTCAGTCAGTCCTTTTTCTCCTAGGATGCGATTCACACATGCCTACCTGGAGGATGTTCCGGGACCAGGCCTCACGGTGAAACAAGGCCTGGTCAATCAGACTGTTACTGCCGGCCGCACGCAATCCAACGTACGAACCACAGCCCGGCTGGTCAGGTACTGACTACTCAAAGAAAAAAAAACAGGCTCTAGGACATATATTTATTGGGACAATGTTTCGTTCGGTGTACAGCTTTATGAAGCCAGCACGATGACGCTCGAAATAGTTTGATGAATCTCTAAACAAAGTGACATATGTCCATAAAATCTCGTCAGGACACACTAATATAAAATTCCTTAGTATACACAACTTTTCGATAGTGTAGGCTCTCTTTCTCTCGATAGTTAATCTTAGATCTCAATGTAACACGTTCGTGTCTGAAACCTGACACACTAACACGAATAGTTAACAAATACTCCAGTTAATCTGTGGATTGACGTGGAAAATTTAAAAAAATCTGCGGTAACTTAATCAATAATCCCACCTGAACATCACATAAAAGTGGAGATGTTTATGAGCTGCGGGACATTTTGATTTATATGGGAATAATGTAAATTGGAATGTTTTTCTTTATTTTTGTTTCACTCCCTTGTTTTACTTCCTTACTGCTTCAATTATGTTCTATTTTTTTTTAACAAACTGAGCACATTTTGGTTAATACGATTTGTCAGACCTTTTTTTTTTCATCTATTGTAAAAAGAAAAATCACCTTAATTAAATAACGAAATAAACTGCAAAGCTTTCCAAAAAACAATAAACATGACTGAAACAATAATAAAAGATAAATAAACATGACTTTAGCAATGAAGAGGAAATGAACGTGTATCTCTGATATACCTTTGATGAGTTCCGAGAGTCTTTCTACTCTAGGAGTCCGCCATGGGCCAGGCTCGTCTGGTGCTAGCCTGACTGCAATAAAAATAAAGATATTCGAACCACCTCGGTTGGAGACGGCCTGTGTAAAAAAAAAAAAAAAATCGACCCAGTAATCTGCCTCTTGCGCTCAATCATTGTCGACATCTGATAAACAGATTTTTCTGCTTCTCTTCAGATCTGACGAGTATGGTCCATGTGATCTGCTCTAGGCTGCCGCTTCCCTTCCACTAACGTCTTCCACTATAATCCATTCCAATTTCTCCTCCACAAAGCATTGCACCATTATCATCCACTCTATTATCAACCACTCCACCATTAGTATTATTGGCTTCTCCCTTATTAGCACGGCTGGCGGTGTAAGGTATAGCGAGTGGTTTGGTTCTTATTTACGAAAGTTTGTGAGGCATGTATAATAATGCGTGTTTACTCTGTATTTGAGTATATGTGTATGTAATATATATATATATATATATATATATATATATATATATATATATATATATATATATATATCCTGAGGCAGATCTTTACTAAAGTACTTAACCTTACTCTAGAAGATAGGCAGTGGGACCAAGCTACACTCCCAGTCAGACTAGGAGGCATTGGTGTCCGCAAGTCATCACAGATTGCTCTACCTGCTTTCCTGTCTTCATGCATTGCATCCAGAGGGCTTGTAGCAGCGATTCTCCCTGAACATCTTAGGGACAAGATTGGAATCCATGACCAAAAGTTCGTTGATGGAGCCAGGATCTGGGATTATCTAACAGGCTCTGAAACCAGGCCTGCTTCCCCCAACAACTACAAACAGTCGCACTGGGATGGCCCAATAGTAGAGAATATAGCCTCAGCAATGCTTCAGAGTGTGTCAGGGAAGGATCGAGCCCGCAGTGAGAGCTCCTCATGCAGGGGACTTTCTGTTGGCTGTTCCCAACTCCAGCCTTGGCACACGCCTGGACCCACAGACCGTCCGCATTGGTGTTGCCCTTCGACTTGCCGCCCCTATTCTCGCCGAAACAGGTGTATTTGTGGCAGTGAAGTAGCAGACCGATTCGGGTACCATGGTCTTGTGTGTTGTAAATCCGAGGGAAAGATTGCAAGACATGAAGAGGTTAATAACATTATCAAGAGGAGCCTCACAACAGCCGGATGCCCAGCAGTAAGGGAGCCACCCCAACTATGCAGATCTGATGGCAGCCAAAAGCGTCCAGATGGTATCAATCACCCTTCAAGCCTGGACAGACGGCAAGGAGGTGGTGTGGGACTACACATGTGCATCTACCTTGGCTGATACCTATCTCCAATACACCAGGGAGGAAGGAAGGGCAGCTGCCAGCTTCAGGGAGTACCAAAAGTCGAGAAAATATGGAGAACTTGCCCATCATTATATGTTTGTTCCCATAGGCTCAGAGACCCTTGGCTCATGGGGAAAGAGTGCATCTAAGTTCCTCAAGGAGCTGGGCAAAAGACTCAACAGGGTAACTAGGGATCCCAGGGCAGCTAGTTTTCTGTTCCAGCGACTCAGCGCTGCTGTTCAGAAGGGTAATGCATGCTGTATTCTGGGCACGCGCCCCAGCTCGGAAGAGCTGGATGAGATTTTCG
The DNA here is from genome assembly GCA_009830355.1 of Cherax destructor. Classification (NCBI taxonomy): domain Eukaryota; kingdom Metazoa; phylum Arthropoda; class Malacostraca; order Decapoda; family Parastacidae; genus Cherax; species Cherax destructor. Next base: position 469,064 of record WNWK01000011.1, read on the forward strand.
CATTATAATCAGTGACAAACATGTAACAATATGTACTAGACATGTATCTCTCACACCTCGTGTACTGTATATGCCATCTTTATATCAACAATGTATCTCTTAAATCTTTTGTACCATATTATGTAATAAAATATACCTATTGGTAAAAAATAAAATAAAAGATGGGGTGGTAGGGGAAGTGGAATATTCAAATGGCTTCAGGAAGAAATCCAAATATTCTTCCTTGAAGCCTTTATATATATATTATATATATATATATATATATATATATATATATATATATATAAGAATATGTGTGGAGAGCAACATAGAGAAGATCTCACGGAGAACACGAAACAAAAGTTCTCTCATCTTGAAAATTTTTCTCAACATTGACTCTTTTTTATCACCATGTATGAATATATTTACTCTTCAAGGGAAAGTGAAGAGATGCTAGGAGCTATCTAACCTTTCCATGGATCAAACTTCATTAAATCTAATTCCCCATGCTCTATGATCCCTATTTATTATAATATATATAATAAGTTTTTAAGAAAATCCGATTGGTACCATATTTAAAACCAATATCTTACAACCTCGTAGCGCCTAAGGCTCACACCCAAAAGACCCAGGTTTATTCCAGGGCAAATCGGTCGAGATTTTCCCGGGAATTTATGGAAGGAATAATATAATAATATCATTCAGCGGTCAGCACAATAAAAGCAATCATTCAGCATTCAGGGATCTGAACGATGAAAAAAGGGTCGTTCAACACCTTGTACAGTAAAAAAAAAGTATCATTTATATACAGGATGGTCGCAATGTCGTGTTTTCCCTTCAGATATGTGTGCAAAGTCTAAATTTATTTCCTTTTTTCAAGTTGGGTGAACGTACCCATGAGTGTTAACATTGATGAGTGCTATACCATTGATTCAGGGTTAGTTGTCAGTGTCTAGATCCATGGAAGTCTCACAGAGAAGACAACGTGTGTACGTGTCGATGCATAAGAAAAGTGAATGTTAGTGTTAGGGAGAAGTGTAACTTCAGAGGTAATCTGAGGTAAATTGGTAGTAGTAACAGTAGCTATTTGCAGATGACACAGTGATATTGATTGTAACTCTAGCGGTTTGCAGATGATACAGTGATTCTGGGAGCTTCGGAAAAGCAGTTGCGAAGTTGTTGCTTGTAAGGGTGTATATAATAATTAAGTTTAAAATTTAATTATTATATACACCCTTACAAGCAACAGGTGAGAACAAGCTGATGATAATACATAAATGTATAAGAAATGAAACATTAGTGGATTTCAGATTCGAAAACGCATGGAGAAAAACGAGGTAAACCACAGAATGGATCATGTAAAGAAAGCTGCAGAATGTTGCGAAATTTGTGGAATGACGTTTGTCAATATATATGCGAAAAGGAGACCATGCCCAAGAGACTGTACCGGAGATTGTGGTGTCATCGCTGCTGTAAAGGGCAAGTCAAGGTTGTTCAATGTTGCAGCGAGGAAGAGACGAGGCACTGCAGGTGACACATCTCGAGACCAAAAGTGTAATGTGAATAGAGCAAAAAATATTAAATAATGAAATATAAAACGGTGCAATGTTGTCTACTTACCTGAAGGGTGTCCCGACTAGGCCGTAATTTAAAAAAAAATAAATGGGGGTTGCTGAGATGGTCTGGTCATGCGTTATGAATACACACAAATAGGTTGATTAAAAATGTGCATAAAAATACGTAGGGTGGATGAAAGGAAGAGCATGAAGGTGTTGAAAGGAAGAGACTTCAACGTCCAGTTTAAAAACACAATTCAATTTATAGTTCTCTATTGTCACTTACAAGTGGCACTCCAAACTCTCGTTACTACATCCTATACATCAGTCTCTCCCACTTTAGCATCATGGACTATCAAAAACCATTATTCTTCTGGTCAAAATTCCATAAAATTCTTTTAGCACCTCCTAGAATCTTTTTCATACACTCTAATCTCCTCCACCTCAATAACTTATTATCCGCTTCTCATCTTACTACTTTATTCTAAATCACACAGTTTTTCATTTAAACATTTATATATCTTATTTTATTTCCATTGGTTTTTATTTAGAATTACTGCTATTTCTCATTTACTCTCGCTCTCTCGGACACACCTGTCTTAATTCCTTAACTTCTCCTATTAAAATTCTTTAATTTCCTTAAACTTTCACTTAGTGTTAGAACATACAGACTTTTTTTATCATCAACAGTAATAATCAATACTTTCTAACATCCGCACTTTATCCAAGAACATTATAACACCTCAACTTCAATTTTATTTGTATTAATTAAATACACAAAAGTGTTTATCCAGCACCTTGGTGTTGACATTTAAGGCGCATTCTAAGAACTGCATGATACAGGTGAGGGTTCTAACACATTTCCCAGAAGCTATTGCAAAAAAAAAAAAAAATACAAGAATATGAACCATTAAGAAACGCACAGAGACTTAAATTGCATACTGAATGCAAGTGCAATCCTGTAAGATTTTACTGTCAGTTTACATGACCAAGAAACAAAGGAAAAATAATCAATCCTTCGAAGTGTAAAACCTTTAACAGACTTTATGTTCACATACGTACAACAGGACAGAAGTTTATTGTCTAACAACCTTTCTATTATTTCTAACTGTCGACCAGAGCGCACTGCATATAAAAATGCCCTACACTAAAAATGCTCGCTATTCCTAACGTAGGCGAAATAATTCTCACTGTAACACTTAAAATTTCAGTTGACAGCAGTGTGGAATACTAGACACCCAGCTAGCATTTTCATTTTTTTTACCGAGGTTCACACATACAAGTGACACAGGTGACTGGCATGCTCCTTAAGATGCATTTTGGCACGTCTTGGACATTATACAAGATACAACAAACTACACTACAACAAAGTACAATATGACAAAGAATAATACACTATAATAAACCAAACTACAACTACACTACAACAAACTATATTACACAGTAGAAGTTACCCTGTTGTAGATCACATTTATGTTATGGAAATACAGGATGAGGTGCGAGCATAAACATTGAAATTTGTCCGCCTGACCTGGAAGACTTTTGTGAGGCGACGAGAGGTCAGAAGCCTTCGTCACAGCAGAGCTGGTTACTATTTGCAGAGAATTATCATCTCTCGGGATGACACATCTCACCTCAACAGAATAAGACACCCAGCGCTAGAAGCCATTAGAGAGGGGATGGGGGAAGGGAAGAGGGGAAAGATGAGGGACTACAGCTATATCTACGCTGGTCTATGATACCTAAAGTGACCCAGCTAGACATCTGCTATGCTCTTAGAAAATAAAGTTTTAATTCAATTGAAAATATGCCTATGTTTCTCAATATTAGTTACATACTTTCAGCATCTAAAAATAATAACATTCAACAACGACTGTCGGCCCGATAACTCTAGATTTTATAACGAATTTACCCAAAAATAGCAGGCCTGTTAGCTTTGCATATTGAAACGAAAACTACATGTATACAAACACAGGAGATAGATAACGATATTCCCGAGATTAGTGTTGCTTCAAACGCATAAGCAGGAAGGTCCACAAGCACCCCAGAAGCCTCTGGTAATATATCCTCTTCCTCTCGAAAGTCTATAAAGATAACCATGCCAGTCTTGGCTATTCAGGAAGAGAGGGAGTGCGGAAGATGTTGAGACGAAATCCCCAGAAGCTAAGGACAGAGAAAAAAAATGTTTCACAACAAAGTCGTATCTCAAGCTGGGCTCATCTCAGGCTCGACTCATCTCAAGCTTGGCACATTTCACGTTTATCTTATTGTGGCATGAAATACGGGCCGGGGGGAACTTCCTAACACAATCTCATGTTGCAGTAAGATAATAAATTGATTTAGGAAAAGTTTGTCAGAACAAAAAAATGCTCTAGAGTAAAGACGGAAGCTCTGATCTTATACGAAACATGAGGTAACTGCATTACAAATATTTCAATGTACTCAAGTCAGTAACTAACTTCATGAATAACAATTAATTCAGGGTACAAAGCGATTGCTGTATAATATCTGGGGTATGGGAGGTTTAGCATACAATATCTGTAGTATGCAGGATTTAGTATACAGTATCTGGTGTAAGAGAGACTTTGAAATCATTACACATGGTTCAAGCAGGGAAGTGTGCAATATCTGGTAATAACGTTGATATACTATTACTTGGGTTATGAGGTTCCAAGCAAGGGCCATCAACGTGCTGGAAGCCGTATCACAGAGTATTAACATGCGGTAGGATCTTGGCAGATGGACCTTTAACTTTACGAAGTCGAGCCTAAAGGGTGGTAATCAACGAAATAAAATCAGATTCTTACTCAATGACAAGCTTTGCTCCTCATTTTTCCTTTTTATTCCCATATTTGACATTCACGTCCTTCGCAGAAGAGACTAAAATTTGTATGAGAGAGGCTTCCAAGGAGGATACAGCAAACCTCCAAGACTTCCAAGTGGGCAATTTTAAATAATTTAATTAAAATCTTGGAAAACAGTACAAAATCAAATTAAACCACTTGATAGAACCAAAGAGAAACATAAGAAGTGGGAGGAATTAAAATAGGCAGAGGACCTTCACTACACGTATAGGTATAGTCAAACTCCTAAATTACTGGGAACGTTTGAAGTCTGGCTCTTCTTGAACGAAGAGAAAGATCATATATTAACCTGGAGAAATAGATGGGATGGTCGAAATGTTTCGAAATCATCGGAGGTCATGACCAAGACACCTTCAATATAAAAACGTATTAAAACCCCTTTTTGTTCAGAAGCATTCTTAAAAATGTTCCTACATGAAGCTGGTATATGGGTGCGGTAATACTAAACAGAGGATAGGATCCCTCCTCAAAAGCAAAGGTTATATACGATTTCTGATTCAAAGTGATGAGGTAATGACTTGCAACTCTGTTAAACGTATTTCGTCTCTATAGTCCACTAAGCTTGCTAATTTAAAAAAATCACCACATGTGACGCAAAATGGTCACTATTAGGCAAAGGCTTTCACCCACTTCAATGGGGAACTTGTTAAGTACTTCCAAACCATTCCTGAACACCCGGGTTGTCTATATCGTAATTTATTTTGTGTACACCAAAAGCTTAAATAACCTGGCCGTCAACCAGAGGGCTTGGTCTGAAACCTGACTGCAGAGTCTGATCCCCAGAACCTTTACCAAGTGAACAGCAGGCTAAGTGATCGTAAAACTAACAGGGGATACCTTAATACAACAGCAACAACATTAAAAGGGGGTTCGTGATTCCAGAAGCAGCCATTTATAAAAAAAAAAAAGTTATAATGGAGAAGACGACTCCTGGCAACGAGGAGAGTCACACAAGTATGAGCTACCCGTCAGGGAAAATACAAGAGGATATGAGTAAACTTTCGGCTAACTCGTAAACTTCGCGTGTGAAACTAAGGAACAAAAATGCCTGGAAATAATAAAGTATTATATTCAATGAGAAGTGCTAAACCTATAGCGATCAGAGTGACCGGAAAATGGGAAGGATAAAGGGTAATTAGGTCAGATCATAGGACGTGGAGTATACTTCAAATTACTTGGGTCAAGAACCCTTCACCCGCATCGACACCCTATAGAATGCTAATCCAAAATTAACCCTATGCTAGGCAACGCAGAAAAGAATAAGCAAGCAAAATACGACTATTTCAGAAAAGGGTTTTAGTAGAATATTAACCAAAGGTGCCATATATATGTATGGGTCATTCAGTGTTATCCAACTGAAGCTAACAGAATAACAAACTGAACTGACGTAGCACAGCAAAAACAGAGCCAAAGATTCTTCAGTCACACCAACAGGCAAATGAAAGTAAAAGGTATCAGGTGAAAATGGTGCTGAGAAAAGGAGAACTGATCATTAAATATGACAGAGATGAGTGCAATGTTCTCAAGGTAAAATTCCAGTCTTTTTAAAGCTGATCTAAGGTGAGTGTCAGTAGTAGAGTAGAGAAAAGAGACGCCTAAAGGAACATTTTACATCAACGTCAACATAAGCAGACGAAATATTGCCGTGGATGCTACAAGAAGACTTAATCCTGTGCAAATCGCTCGCTCCAATCTTCAAGAAACTCTGAAGAATGGAAATGTCATATACACTGAAGATGTGAAAGGTAATTTTAATATTCCAAGCAGGTAGGACGCCCTGAACAACTGAGGGAGCAGTGTCCTTGACCATCTTCCTCAAAGAGCATCAACATGGATCCAAGACAGTATCATATAAATGATGGTATAAAATACCGAGAAGCTGAGAACTAAGAGACTGACTACCACCTTCCAAGGTTGACGGACTCATCACGTTAAATTTACCTGTAATCGACTGAAGAAGTCTGTTGTGCAGGCAAAAGGTTTGGGCAGAACATATGATGCCCGAGTTTTGCACATTTGTCTTATTCATCTCTGATTCAGAAAAGCAAGTCGTGTTTAATCTGTAAGAAAACAGACAGGCTAAGGGGAAGTCAGACGAAGGTAAGACAGCTTTTGCTTATGGGTACTGAGCGAAAACAGGCAGCCTCCTTTTATCTTCAGTTAAACAAAGAAAATATTCATTAATCTTAAAGGCTATTTTGTAGTTGATTGAGGGTTGAAGGCGGCAGACTGTATATTCAATACCCAAAGAGAATATTACATTCTAACACAAGCTATGGAAGGCTACGTTCGTTGACTGCATATTCCTAGACTATATGAAGACTACTGATACGCTGCATACCAAAGTCTTCCCCATCTGTAGACAAAATCAAGGTAAATAGGCAAAATACTAGCATGGAATAAAGAATACATAAATAGTAGGTGATATACAATCACGGTGAGGAATAAATTACCAGGATACGAGTATGTATCCAGCAAATGTTATGAAAAAAAACATACCGCACCAGTATGTATGTAAACACCCTTTCATGTATACACGCCTATGAATGCCTGGCAGGAAAATGCAGACTACACTCATCCATTACCAAATAAAAATTAAAAGTGGTTAGGTTACCTATATATTTTTTTATTCCCCTACTTCTCTCTTCCCATACATTCTCGACCCCTTTAAATCCTTCTCCATCCTTCTACCTCACCCCCCCACCCTTTCATTACCAGGACTATGGTCAAAGTTCGTTTGTTCGTTCTTCGTAACCAGCGGTGTCGCCCAAGGCTCAATGCTAGGTCCCATAACGTCTCTGGTGTATGTTAATGACCTACTGTCAAGCGTGAACTCCTACATAATAATATTCACAGATGATACTAAAATAATGAGTAATGAGGTTAAAGACAACAATAGGAAATTGCAACAGCTGGATAAGCTGCACTGTAGCATATCCTCTGGTTGCTACAGGAACTGTTTCACAATTACTAAATTACAATCCAAACGTTAAGTAATGAACTATGGAAACAGGGAATAGCACCCACTGATAAAATATCTTACGGAGGATAAATTTTATATTAAGCTTATTTGCATACATCAGCAATGCGCTGCTACCCTATTCTACATGACAATTACACAGTGGGAACAAAAGCTATCTATGTTTCCTGGAGGAAGGGATTGAGGGAGGATGAAAAGGCAACACAGGGCAACTCAAAATAAAACCACTAGGAGTAACACTTACACCAAATCGATTTACAGGAGCGTGCATAAACAGCATGACATTATCGGTAAATGCTAGACTGCCAACCATGAGAATGAGCTTCAGGGATCTACACAAACTCCTTTAAGATATATTTATTACGTCTGCGACACCAATTCTTTAGTATGCAGCGCCAGTGTGGAACCTTCACTTAGTCAAGCCCAGTGCTATATTTTGAGAACATCCAACGCTGTTCAAGAAGACTGTTGACCAAGATAAGATGGCTGAGATACAATAAAAGATTGCTATATCTTGTACATAGGACAAGATATAGCAAGCTCTTTTGCCAGGAACTTGAACAAGAGGCCACAAGCAGAAACATCAAGAGGCCACATGCAAAAACATCAACAAGAGGCCACATGCAGAAACATCAACAAGAGGCCACATAAGAACATCAACAAGAGGCCACATATAGAAACATCAACAAGAGGCCACATATAGAAACATCAACAAGAGGCCACATATAGAAACATCAACAAGAGGCCAATATAGAAACATCAACAAGAGGCCACATATAGAAACTCAACAAGAGGCCACATATAGAAACATCAACAAGAGGCCACATATAGAAACATCAACAAGAGGCCACATATAGAAACATCAACAAGAGGCCACATATAGAAACATCAACAAGAGGCCACATATAGAAACATCAACAAGAGGCCACATATAGAAACATCAACAAGAGGCCACATATAGAAACATCAACAAGAGGCCACATATAGAAACATCAACAAGAGGCCACATATAGAAACATCAACAAGAGGCCACATATAGAAACATCAACAAGAGACCACATATAGAAACATCAACAGGAGGCCACATATAGAAACATCAACAAGAGGCCACATATAGAAACATCAACAAGAGGCCACATATAGAAACATCAACAAGAGGCCACATATAGAAACAACAAGAGACCACATATAGAAACATCAACAAGAGGCCACATATAGAAACATCAACAAGAGGCCACATATAGAAACATCAACAAGAGGCCACATATAGAAACATCAACAAGAGACCACATATAGAAACATCAACAAGAGGCCACATATAGAAACATCAACAAGAGGAAACATGCAGAAACATCAACAAGAGGAAACATGCAGAAACATCAACAAGAGGAAACATGCAGAAACATCAACAAGATTAAACATGAGAAACATCAAGAGGCCACATATAGAAACATCAACAAGAGGCCACATATAGAAACATCAACAAGAGGCCACATATAGAAACATCAACAAGAGGCCACATATAGAAACATCAACAAGAGGCCACATATAGAAACATCAACAAGAGGCCACGTATAGAAACATTAACAAGAGGCCACATGCAGAAACATCAACAAGAGGCCACATATAGAAACATCAACAAGAGGTCACATGCAGAAACATCAACAAGAGGAAACATGCAGAAACATCAACAAGAGGAAACATGCAGAAACATCAACAAGAGGCCACATATAGAAACATCAACAAGAGGCCACATATAGAAACATCAACAAGAGGCCACATACAGAAACATCAACAAATCCATCACAGCCACGAAAACATCAGAAAATATTATAGCGTAAGAGTAGTTAAACGGTGATTATTAATAAAATTATTATTATTATTATTATTATTATTATATTCATGAAGAACCGCTATACGCGTAAGGGTCACACAGCACACGGGGAACACGAGGAAAGCAGGTTTGATCCGAGAAAGGAGAGAGCAGCTCCAAGTCCTTCAATCAAAAGCCCTTCCCAGGCACGTTCTTTACCCCTTGAAGGACGAAAAGTGGAATAAAGAAAACATAGATACCTTACGAGATGCAACTACTCAAGTACTCGAGAAAAATTGTAATACTGCCAAGACTCGTCAGTCATTATACTGCCAAGTCTCGTCAGTCATTATACTGCCAAGTCTCGTCAGTCATTATACTGCCAAGTCTCGTCAGTCATTATACTGCCAAGTCTCCTCAGTCATTATACTGCCAAGTCTCCTCAGTCATTATACTGCCAAGTCTCCTCAGTCATTATACTGCCAAGTCTCCTCAGTCATTATACTGCCAAGTCTCCTCAGTCAATATACTGCCAAGTCTCGTCAGTCATTATACTGCCAAGTCTCGTCAGTCATTATACTGCCAAGTCTCGTCAGTCATTATACTGCCAAGTCTCGTCAGTCATTATACTGCCAAGTCTCGTTAGTCATTATACTGCCAAGTCTCGTTAGTCATTATACTGCCAAGTCTCGTTAGTCATTATACTGGCAAGTTCGTCAGTCATTATACTGCCAAGTCTCGGCAGTATTATACTGCCAAGTCTCGTCAGTCATTATACTGCCAAGTCTCGTCAGTCATTATACTGCCAAGTCTCGTTAGTAATTATACTGCCAAGTCTCGTTAGTCATTATACTGCCAAGTCTCGTCAGTCATTATACTGCCAAGTCTCGTCAGTCATTATACTGCCAAGTCTCGTCAGTCATTATATTGCCAAGTCTCTCAGTCATTATACTGCCAAGTCTCGTCAGTCATTATACTGCCAAGTCTCGTCAGTCATTATACTGCCAAGTCTCGTCAGTCATTATACTGCCAAGTCTCGTCAGTCATTATACTGCCAAGTCTCGTCAGTCATTATACTGCCAAGTCTCGGCAGTCATTATACTGCCAAGTCTCGTCAGTCATTATACTGTCAAGTCTCGTTAGACACTGGAATCTCAAAAGGCAACTACAAATAATAATTACACTAAAAAAACACAAACTCATTTGCTTGCACATCTAATCTCTTCCATGAAGCTGGTAAAGTGTTTCCTATCATCGTCGTACACAAACCCGGGACCAGCAAACAAAAGAATGACTTTTTGAAATTCGAAAAAAATCGGCAAATCGCTATATCGCCACTAATTAATGATCAGTCCTTGAGGATGCAGCGCCAGCACTGAACCGACCTTTTGCAGAGAACATAACGAAACTAAAGTACAGTAGTTCACCATCAGCCTGGTATTAGATACTGGAAAAAGAGAAATCATGAGGAGATAGAGTCACGTCATGAAAAGTATTTCCCACGGAAGGTTCAGAGCCAGGGGGGAGAAATGAAAGCTCACCACGCACGTGACCCGGAGAAACCATTGAAAAGCTTTTATTGTATTAGTAAGCGGAATCCATACAAGGTTTTAAGTACAGCCAAGCTAAACCTCGCCAAATTCTGTTATGGAGAGGTCAAGAGTTAGAACTCAACACATGCAAACACAGGAAAATGGATTACGAGTGGTACATATACACACAAACAAACAAACACACACACAGAAGACTAGTCCCGGAGTAAGGGGTATGTCCTATGAGGAGAGGTTAAGGGAACTCAACCTGACAACACTGGAGGACAGGAGGGATAGGGGGACATGATTAAGGTTAGGTTAGGTTTGTCAAGAAACAGGACAAGTATTTCCCGTCGCGGGTCTTAGTCATATGATGACCGACAGCTGGAGCTTTTGGTCATCTGACCGAAGGCCTTCCGCTGGCTTACCAGTCCACCCCTTTAAAGATGAGGGTTGTAAGTACTGCCTGATAACGACTTAAAAAATACCGAGAGGAACTAACAAGGATAGGGACAATGTTTCAGAGATGGGACACAGTAACAAGGGGTCACAGCTGGAAGATTAAACTCAGATGAGTCACAGGGATGTTAGGAAGTATTTCTTCAGTCATAGAGTTGTCAGGAAGTGGAACAATCTGTAGTGATATAGTGGAGGCAGGATCCATAAATCTCATGGAAAAGAGAGAGAGTGGACCTAGTAGCGAGCAGCGAAGAGGCGGGACCAGGAGCTATGAATCGACCCCTGCAACCACAACTAGGTGAATACACGAGTGTACAAAACAGGTGATTTTAAATGGCAGCTGTTGACACAAGAGACGTCACAGGGATGTTCAGAAAACTTAGTCACAGGGTGGTAAATAAGCTTAGTGAGCTAAATGAGGAAGTGCTAGAGGTGTATGTAATACATAGCTTCACAAGTAGGTATGATAGGGTTCAAGAAGCCAGGAAGCAATAATGCCGGAGATTGTACAGCAGTTTAAGATGCGGGGCCAGGAGCTTCCCCTCAACTTTGTGTGTGTGTGTGTGTGTGTACTCACCTATTGTACTCACCTAGTTGTGGTTGTAGGGTCAGAGTATATAGTATGTGCCAGCCATTATGGCGCACTGGTGTCACTTCCTGGCCATGGCTTTATGCATACATACTGTTAAAGCTATGTCAAGGAGCCATGCCTCCTACTACACGCATTCCTAACATATCCATTCCGACCTCAGGCTGAAGAAATATTTCCAACATTCTGTGATCTTGGTCTTTAACTCCATCTGTGTCCCTTAGCTTTGAGTCACCATCTCTCAACATTCTGTACTTGTACCACTGTCTTCCTGTACGTATCTTATATGTTGTTATCATGTCTCTCCTATCTCTCCTGTCCTCCAGTGTCGTCAGGTCGATTTCCTTAACCTCCTCGTAGGACATACCCTAGTCCGGACTAGTCTTGTTGCAAACCTTGCACTTGTGTGTGTGTGTGTGTGTGTACTCACCTAATTGTGGTTGCAGGGGTCGATTTATAGTTCCTGTGTGTGTACATATGTATGTATGTATATGTGTGAGCGTAGGCATGTGTGTATGTGCGCATGTATGTGCGCACGTGTGTTTGTGCGCATGTGCCTGTGTGCGCATGTGAATTTATGTGTGCATGAATTCATTGAAACGTGTGTACTCATTTCACCTATTTGTGACTGTATGGGTTCTGTCAAAGCTCCTGTCCCAGCTCTTCATTGACCGTCACAAGACTTACGCCCTGCATTCTCTTACCACATCATGCCATGTCCCGACCTCCCTAAGGCTGAAGAAATGTTTCCTAACATTCTTGTGATTCTTATGTGTCTTTAACATGCAACTCTTCCCTCGTGTACCCGTTTCCAGCCTCTCTGAGTCTTACCCTCTCTAGCCTATCAACATCTCTGGGTACTTTGTACCCCATGTCTTCCCTGGTACTTTTATCCTTTAATATCGTCTGGTTGGGTTCCTTTAGCTCTGGGTATAGTCAAGTTGCAACTCTTTGCACTTTCTCCAGATTCTTGAAATACTTTTTGTAAAGTGTGGATTTCATACTTTTGAGGTGTGCTTACGGGTTTGTATAGGACCGGGAATAACTCTTTGTTGGGATTCCCGAAAGATTATGCTATATTTTACCAAAGGCACATTCGCTGCAGAATTTCATTGAAGTGAGCCTCTTGTGATATGCTCGGTGCTATGCTCACCCAAGAGGTCGTTCTTCATTGCATAGCTGTGGCCGCTGTTCGAGGCAGCACTCAGATTCCCGTCATCTTTCATCTTCCCCAATTTTCCTAAGTTTGCATTTGCTGGGGTTAAATTACAATAACCTCTTAACAAGCTGTTCGTGCAGCTTGTTGACGGTCAGTTGTTGTCTGTTCTTCTCCTCTCCAATATTTATCAATAATTTTACATGTTAACATTGGACGTATCTCTTGGGGCATGTCGTTGACACACCAGAAATAGAAGTTCTCTGTATTATTTATGAATGTTTTGTGTGTGTGTGTGTGTGTGTGTGTGTGTGTGTGTGTGTGTGTGTGTGTGTGTGAGTGCGCGTGTATGAGTGTGCGTGTGTGAGTGCGCGCGCGTATGTGTGCATGTACTCACCTAGTTGTGGTTGCAGTCGAGTAGCTCTGGTGTATGTGTGTGTTGTATTATGTGTATTGTATGAGTGTGTGTTAGTGTATGTATGTGTATGTATATGTGTATGTAGTATATATGTGTACTTATAATGTACATTTGTGTGTGTGTGTGTGTGTGTGTGTGTGTGTGTGTCTGTGTGTCTGTGTGTGTGTGTGTCTGTGTGTGTGTGTGTTGCATGTATGTGTATGGGGGGGGTGGGTGTTGAGTGACAAACACGTTATTTCTATTTGTTTTTATTAACCAGACTACCCAAATAAGTCAAATTCTAAATCATAATTATTATTTTAACTTCACATACATAAAAAAATATTCACCCAAGTGGACATGGCAAGCAATTTAGGAAAAAAAAAAACACTTCGCAACATAACCTAAAATTAAGTTAAATTCTTTCTTGCTAACGAAGATAAGAATACTCAGTTTTTCTTTAAATTAACATAAATAATATATGTATATTTAGAGTTGCTTAGTAGAAAGATCAATCTTAAAAGAGCGATACGATTATTATATATATATATATATATATATATATATATATATATATATATATATATATATATATATAACAAATAAGACAGCATTGGTCTTACAGCGACTATTTATGATATAATAGCCATGCTGTCCAGGAGAGAAGAATGTTTGACATATAATTCATCTCCTCACCTTGTAATGCTGCAACGAGACCCAGTAACAGCATCCCCAGGTATCCACTAGACGGTCCTCTCTTCATTTTGTTATGTCAAATAAAATCTCACTCACAAATTGGATAACAACACGAATAATGTCGCGGATAGCCACGCACTGGCGCACAGGGAAACTAACCACCAACACAAACCCGTCCCGGACGAAGTGGCAATCCACACTGACCTGGAGAGCTGCTCGTGGCCCCGGGTTCGTCCACCGGTGTTGTGACTCGCAGCGCCGGCTAGCGACAACAGCAGGAACTACAACACCACAACAACCCTCCCATATCCCCTCCTCCGTCTCCCCGGCTCCCGCTGGGACATGTGGTGAGGCCTGGCATGTACCCAGAGTTGCGAGTCCGTGTATCATTCCCTGAGAGTTGATTTTCATCCCTATTTTAGCGATTAAAGCATCTTTGATGGATGGGCAAAACGCAAGGTATCCTTATTCATCTTGCAGTCCGTAGATATCTAGGTGGTTAGGCGGATGTTGTGGGTAGCATTCTTGGGGTTGACTTAAGGACGCAGTTTAAATAAACTACAGGATTTGTCTCATGAATTATCCTGGGTTATTAACCCTCTGTGATTACAATTCCGAATACAGTTTCTTTTACTAACGAACCCGGGAACCTTAAGTAAAAAAAAAATCTTAAACCATAGAAATTAACTGGGCTTCAAGAATATTAGGTAACGAGTCTACACACATGCTGCTATGTATGCTAATTTATGTAACTGTATTTATGTATACCTATACCTGAATAAACTTACTAACATGCCATAGTTGACCGCATCTTTGCCTGCTTAGGCGTAATGCCATCAGTACTGAAGAAAGTACAATTTTCTACACAAACTGACCCCTCTGGGGTGGTACTTTGATGATACTGAATATTTACCTATCCAAGGAGAGGACCTATCCTTCCCATCTATGAACAGAACCTGATTGCCTCCCATACCCCGTGCGTTCTATGCCCCATACGCATTTAGCACTTTTCCTGGTTCATGATAATTATAATATGAACAAAGCGAAACGCTGTCACAACTAAATCATGTTCTGTACCTGAAGTTTCGTTGCAGCTTGCAGTTTTGTTGGCATTTTATTTGTCAGGAGAAATATGACATTTCCTCCTGACGGGTCAAATGACGTCCCGCACAGAGGAATTTTTGGTCATCTGATCGAGGATTCCCACTGGCTTACTGGTCCATACCGTGTGAAATTAAATGTCACTTCGTAAGCTGTGGCGGAGGGCTTTCTATCATATTTATAAAACAAGTGACACGACAGGGCGGCAAAAAGACTGGCTATGAATGAAGGGTAAAGCCTCAAGTTGCTTTACTCGGTACATTTTGCCCTATGTAGAGCTTTACCAAGAGACTTAATAAAGCAATACACAAAGCGAAATGTTGTACTAATGGAAACATTTTCTCAATCTGTTTTTATCTCACTGTTGTCAACAGTAAGCCTTTGGGATTCACATTTAGGTCCGTCTTGAAGTATTATGCAGTCACAACTTGGTAACTTAATTTGTAAGTTAGCTGTCAACCGTTCTCGCCATGGTATTGCATTCTACACACTAACTTACAATGCATTCCTATAATTATAATATATACATATACACCTGTAATGCATTCCTTTATATTTTCCTGTAATTCTTTATATGCATTTATAATATATGCCAGCATACATACTTATAATTCTAATGAACATGATAGTAGTATCTATATACGCGTTTATATTACCTCGAATAACACTCGTTGAACCTCCCGGAAACCATTCTAGTTATCAAGGAAGCAGACAGGCGAAGCAGACATCGTTTAGATTCAACACTGATTTCCAGATCCAAAAATCACTGCACAAAACTGAGATTTATTTTCAATCGTAGAGGTGGAAGCTAAAAAGGATTCTCCCTAAACCTAACACCACAACAACATAACTACAGGTGATTTAATCTGTCCTCTCAATGCTTTACGAACTTCTCTTCAGCCAATATACAGTATAGCGTCACTTACATATATATATATATATATATATATATATATATATATATATATACTCAGTAACTACACTGCACTAGCCAGGGTTGAACCCATGATGCTTTGGCCGCCTCATGTCATGGTGAGCGAAACACATGACGCTCTAGTCCACTGAACCACACAATCCTTAAGAGTAGCGCATCCAGTAGGACTGATCAGTAGACTAGAGCGTCATGTGTTTTCGCTCACCATGAGGCGGGCCAAAGCATCATGGGTTCGACCCCTGGCTAGTGCAGTGTAGTTATTGATCAATACCACTCGTTCGTGGTTACAATAATATATATATCAATAACAACTTCGACTAGCCATCGTATGTCCTCGGATCACGGTACAACACCTAGCTCTGCTGGGTGCATGATCTTTGTAGGATTGGATGGTTCAGTGGGTTAGTGTGTCGTGAATTTTCGCTCACCATAAGGCGGGCTAAAAACAACATGGGTTCGATCCCCCGGCTAGTCGCAGTCTTGTTCGTGATTAAATAACACTCGTTCATGGTTACAATAATATACATATACATATATATATATATATATATATATTAAAATTCTAACATAAGAAAGAAACACTGCAACATGTTTATTTACCTTCCTATGCTATGCAGGTCTAGCTCACAGCCACCCACACCCACTCACGTGAGATTTAAATATATCAGAATACAGTAGTTTAAATATATAGAGAAGGATAACAAACAAGTGCCGACCAGCACTCCTTGCATTGATGACGGGTGTGGTGGTGATCCCGGTGTTAGAGGGGTAGTACAGTAATTGTGGTGATGATGGTGTTATGGACATAGCAATAGTGGTGGTATTGAGTGGTAGTATTCTGTTGATGGTACTGGTAGTGCTAGAGGTGGGAACGATGGTGTTGGAAGTTGTCATGGTGATGATACTAGTGCTAGTAGTGCTTGTACTAGTAATGGTGGTGGTACTGAGGGTTGTGCTAGTGGGGTGGTGGTATTAGTACTGACGAAGCTGGTAGTGCTGGTTCTAGTAGGTCTAATTTTGTTGTTGATGCTGCTGAAGGTGGTAGTACTAGTGGTATCTCCTCCCTCACCATCATCTTGACTCACTCTCATGAGTTTCCCAACGTTTCGTAGTTCACACAAACTCGCTAAATATTTGCCGAGGTCCTCCGTGCGTGTGTCCACGGTTATAAAGTGTAGCTCTTGACTATATTTGTAACGCCAGAGGGAAAACTATTGCCGAGTTTTGTTTCGGGGAACTGGGGATATTTGAAAGAGAGATAAAGAGCTGAATAGGTAAAACTTGCGATTTAGGCTTAAATAACAACGCTCTTTTTGCCGAGTAAGGCAAGAGAAAATTTGTGTATGCAATAATTTCGCTTCGCAAAAAAAAAAATCATTCTAAACCTAACGAAAAAAGTATATTTCATTGTGCTTGTTTATTAAATTATTGCAAAATTATCTAAAATATATTTAGTTGGGTTAGCCTAAATTAAATTGCTCTTGTTATAATAAGGTTAGGTAAGTTTTCTAAGGTACGTTTGGTACAAAATTATTAATTTTACAATAACATAAATGAAAAAAATATATCTTTAAACGTACAAGAGAAAATTTAAGAAAGGACTTAATTTTAAATAAGCTTTTACTAATTGACCAATTATACCTATTCGGCTCAGGTCATACTGCTTTTCTACCTCTGAGAATTTTCCACTCTACCTACCTACTGAAAACCTTGAAATATTGCTTAGTTCCTGAAGAAGCGCTGATAACAGTGCGAAAGGCCTAAAGCTAAGTTTTTCCATTCCCTAGTGGCTTATTTTGCATTTGATTCCCTGTTTGCAATTTAAACACACGAATTTCAACATATTGTTTATTCTTTCGTCACCATAAAGCAAGGTTTCCCCAAGGTGGACAATATCGACCTCTGAAGGTCGATGGAACTATCAAAGGGGTCGATAAACGGCTAGCGGTCAAAAGGGGGTTCAGTATATAGTTGAAGCTGGTTTTAGCCAAGCAAATGTAATTCTAACCAAGCAGAGGAACAAACTGAACCTGGAAGAGCGTAGTGACTTGCCACTGAAACTCACCAACCAAGTATCAGTGTCCTTGTTGACGCTCACCAGATGTAACCTTCCCATTAATATTATTATTATTATTATTAGTTAAATTACTATTTATTAAAAATATATATATATATAATAAATATTTGGGGGGTTAATGAACAATCTGAAACTGAGTGAATGAAGATTTTGGTCACTCCCGCCATAAAGGATTACAAATTCCATTAAAACCAGTTGATTAAATTATTTTATATTTTTTTATAATCTATTTTTCACCATTTGATCAACTTAAAAAAAAAATTTCTGTATTTCATCACTTGATCAATTTAACTTTTTTATATATATTTTACCTGCTAATTTATATAAATAGTTGTGTAAATATATTGGAATGTGTGATAATAAAATTTAGTTAATTAAGTTCTTACATAATGAATTAAAAAAATTCTGCCTAATTCTTCAGGCTGAATAAAGCTTTTTGGTTCATTTTTAACACAGAACAGTTGCGTGAGGACTGCTACACATTCTATATATTATTACATTTTATTAATTTTTATTTGTTTTCAGTAATTAAATTTTATTATCATTCTTATATTTTATCCATCCTCCACTCTCTCTCTCTCTCTCCTCTTCTTCCTCTTCCCTTCTTCATCCCTTCCCTTCCCCCTTCCTCCCTCCCTGAAGGACAGTAAGGAGTGGCAGATTTAAAAACATTCTATTATATTGTGCTTTCAGTGAAGCTTTTGTCAGAGTGAACTCACTCATACATTATACTTTTTGCATAGTAGATTTTAGAGGTTAAGAGGTATTATCCTATATCAGCTCTTTTCAAAACTCAGCCCAGTCTGGTGTACACTGCCCCCTCCCCCAGGATGACACTCGTACCAGTCGACTAACATCCAGGTATCTCTTGACTTCTCAGTGTCAAGGAGCAACAAGTGTATACGTGCAGTATACCTGGAGGGGGTTTAGGGAGTAAACGCCCCCGCGGCCCGGTCCCTGACCCGGCCTCATGGTTGATCAGGGCCTGCTCATCCAGGCTGTTACTGCTGGCCGCACGTAAACCGACGTATGAGCCGGCTGGTCAGGTACTGACTTCAGGACCCTTTCCAGCTCCTTTATGAAGACAGCCAGGGGTCTATTGGTCATTCCTGTTATGTAGTGAGTAAAGTAAATGCCTTTGAAAACTAACAAGTTAAAAGAATGAGACACTTTTTCAACATTTGGGAAACTTTATCGTGGAAACGTTTCTCCAGCCAGTGGCTTCTTCAGTCCAATACAGAGAAGAATTGTGAAACATGAAGACGAATTTGAGGTAATCAGTCCCTCCAGTTCTTCTGGAAGGACTGATTTCGCCAATAGAGATTTCCGCAATAAAAAATTCCCGAATGTTGCATAAGTGTCCCATTCTTCAAGTGTAAAGAGTATTAGCATATATAGGTGCACTCCTGTCATTTTCCCATACTCCTTCCTGGTTTTGGCTTCAGTGTGACAGCTAGAGAAAGGTTTTTCTGATCAGCTTCAAACTTCCAGCACAGGCGTAGCAGTCTTGAAAGAGGAAGGAGACTACAGACTACACAAGTCTGTTGAGAACGGTATATAACAAAGACACGTCGGTGTTACATACCATTTTCAGGAATGAGATTGGAGTGTGTAAGTGACAATCTTTCATTTTTATTTTTAAAATGAGGTTGAGCATAGTTCAACTAAATGGGTTCCCTCGTTAATGGCTCATGCATTTCACATGAAGGATTTAAACTATAAGCTTAGGCTTTGTAGGTTCAAATTGGCCAATATACTTACGAAAATAAAAAGAAGAGATCGTTAGATTGAGTGCATTCACTGGAGTACACTTCTTCCGGTCGTCTTCAAACTTTTAGCATTGGTGGGCTTTGCTCAAGTGAAGGATCGCGTTCTAAGTGAGCTATTTAAGTCCCAATTTACCAATATTATTAAACAAATTGGGGTAATGATTTCCTCTCATTAACTGGGAAAAGCCTTTTCGGATTGGCTTCAAACCTTCAAGGCTGATGCACTTTATGAGAAGCATCAAATGCTCCGTAATGTTAGGTGAAACTTAAAAAAAAAAAAAAAAAAAATCTACGTGCATTTATTTCGTGACAGTAATATCTATTTCTGAGAGAAGCAGAGAGAAAGAGAGAGACAGAGAGAGAGAGAGAGAGAGAGAGAGAGAAACGGTGCCTCTCTCATTACAGTAGCGGCAACACTAATACCAGAACTGAGCGCATTAATTATAAACTGAACTGATCCTTTACTGGATTTGGAAAAAATAACTGCCATTTTTTTCCATTTCTACACACAGTGGAGAGTGGGAGAAATTATTTGGTGAGATGGACCCTTGTCTTGTTCTCTTCTATATTTTCAATATTTATAATTATCTATAATTGTAATTATTTATTAACTGTAGTTGATTCTTATATATAACTCATTTAAAATAATATATGAACATTACGCCCAATTAAAAATTAGTATTTACAATTGCTATATAGCAAGTTATAACAATAATTCATAATAGTAAATGGAAATTATTTATTAATTATAATAGCCTATGGCCCTGTGATATTGCGGAGGATCTGAAAAATGGTTAATGTCTTCTTCAAAGAGGAAACGAATCTTTTAATATGAAGTCTGAACCTTTGTTGATAACTCATGGAGTCCTACAAGAATCTTGGGTCCACTGCTATTTTTGTGCCTAGTAACTGACATGCTCATAGCTGTTTATTACAAATAAATAATGTATTCCCAGACACTGGATGACCTCCACGCGTTTAACCCTTCAATGGAATAAAATTATAAAATTCTTCAACACTGAGATCAAGCAGCTTCGGGTTTTATTCAATGGGAGATCAACTCCAATTCCTTCTGCTAAGAGCCCTTCACCCAAAGCATCCCCCTCTCGAAGAGAATCTGTGGATAAGAATAGGGAGAAGAGAGAGAGACACACAGCATATAACTACTATACCAGTAATCATCAACACTGAGTGAGGAAACGTCAGGATGGCTCAAGAAATACGACTTCCAGGGTAAAGGAAGAAACGAGATTATCACCTTGAGTTAAGAGCCACAAACGGCGCTTAAGCTTTTAACTGGTATGCTAGCAAGCAAAATATGGACATGGCATTATAAGTGAATTTTCTTAAATAGAGGCGATTAAAAATATATATTTTTTTATATACATGAATATAAATTTCCTATAATTTTTTTAATTTTTTGATAGTAAGAATTAGAAACACTTCCTTAGGACATGCTCGAATGTTTATATAAATAATGGATTTTTTTCTTCAGCCTGAAGAACTCTGGTAAAAATATATTATTACTATGACAACAATCTTTTACACATGGGTTAAATATCGGACACAAAATAATCTATTATTTATTTTAAAAGAACGGAAATGTAAAGTTGCAGTCCGATAAAACTGAAGAGTTTTCAAGTAGGAGAAAATGTGTTTATGGAAGCTGGGCTTGAAAGTAAACACATAAACCACATTTTAAAAAGAAGCAGGAGCATGTAGTGGAGCTATGGATGGAGGCATCCGTTTCTTCACTACCCACTACGGTACCACCATCAGTATCTCCACTACCCACTACAGCACCTCCAGCTGCCTTCAGTGTCTCCACTGCCTGCTACAGCACCACCAGCTGCCACCAGTGTCTCCACTATCTACTACAGCACCACCAGCTGCCATCAGTGTCTCCACTATCTACTACAGCACCACCAGCTGCCATCAGTGTCTCCACTGCCTGCTACAGCACCACCAGCTGCCATCAGTGTCTCCACTGCCCACTACAGCACCACCAGCTGCCATCAGTGTCTCCACTATCTACTACAGCACCACTAGCTGCCATCAGTGTCTCCACTGCCCACTACAGCACCACCACCTACCATCATTATCCCCACTACAGCACTGCATGATAACGACTTTCAGGTCCTCCACAATGAATTAGGTCTTGCCTTACCACTTTCATGTTTTCTTAAAAGTAAATGTTAAAAATTAGAGAAAGGAAATCCATAACTGTAAAATATTTTGTGAAGGTTGTGCTGAATAACGTAGTCGAGGGGCAGTGTAGAAAACAGGGATTGAATAAGGTTGAAAATATAGGTCGGGTAGA
This sequence comes from Cherax destructor, assembly GCA_009830355.1. NCBI lineage: Eukaryota > Metazoa > Arthropoda > Malacostraca > Decapoda > Parastacidae > Cherax > Cherax destructor. The sequence goes on from WNWK01000011.1 coordinate 491,286, forward strand.
AGGGTGAATACGCTAATAAGTGTATATCTCTCAGTATACATATGTTGAGAGCTTACTTTAATCCCCCTTTGAAAGAGTAAAATGTACTCGCTGTTATATAGGTAAAACGCAACCTTAATGACCCTCGTGTAATTGATGGGCTTTAAACCCCATACTAATGACTCAAGGTCATCGGTAAACCAAGTAACAAATGTGGAACTCAGGATTATACTATATGTCCCGTGCTGCCAGAAGCTGTCCGTTTACGTTATTTCGTTGTCTGTTAAGTATATACCAAGAAAAGTTAATTTACGTTAATTTAACGTAGAATGAAAAACATTATGTTATTTTTTCAGACAGAAAATAATAAACCGTAGTGTGTGAAAACGCGGATCCGATTTGGAGGACTTTTGGGATGAAGAGGACGACAACCTTCGCAGCATCTCCCAATTACCAACACACTGAAACAATCATCTCACCATCACATCAGAACACTCAAGGAAGGAAGTTGCTCAAGTTGATGCATTTTATAATGTTACTTGACAACAATAAGTTGTCATGTATTAACTCAAGTTTCGTGTATCTGGGAAGTCTCTAACATGATAAGTTCGGGTGACTGGAAGTGTTGCAAGCTCTCCTGTTCGAGCAATACTTTCTTGCTGGACAGATTGCGAGCATTCAATAATGAGGTAAAGACACATTGCAGAACAATGTTTTACTGGGAAACGGTGTTTAATTCTATGTAGAGGTTTATCAAGTCAAGTTAAAGTGATACGCACAGAGATACGTGACCATAATCGTTTATTTTCTGCAACATGTACTTTTGCTTAATACATATTTCGTCCATGGAGCCGCCGTCGTTAACCACTAACGAGGAGCAAGCGTGTGTGTCCGCTGCCCCGACGCGGTGCGCCCGAGTACCTTCATCAGTGACACAGCTCACATAAAATTTAATATGGGAATACGTTGCTTTCCTCTCTCTATTTTGCTGCTGCTGCTGTTGCTATACAACAGCCTCATTAATATAGATTAGTTAAAATAATGACCTCAAACCGTCCCACTCTTTATTGCAATGGTACTCTCTAAATATTTAGTCGACATTGTTTTGTTTTACAGTGACGAGGAAGTGTGGGATTATCACCCGGTATCGCCCGGACCCAGACCTAGCCTCCTGATCAACCTGGCTGTTGATGCTAGCCGCACGCAGTCCAAAGTAGGCGCCACAGTCCGGTTGATCAGAAACTGACTTGAGGAACCTCTCATGTTCCCTCTTGAAGACAAATAGGAATCTGTTGGTAATTTGCCTTGTAAATGAAGGCAGTGTTTTGAAGAGTCTTGGTTTCTTTAAATTTATTAGGAAAATCAGATAATGAGTTTCAAACCAACATCAATCAAGGAAAACTTGGGAAAACTGACGGTTTACAAAATCTTTAATTCTACCTTTTCTGAGGTATTTCACGAAGCTGTGTACACCGTGTCTGTGTTGACTTGTGTTTGCTTTCCAGGAAAGAGCGTATGATGTGAAAAATGTCTTGTTGGAATCAATCCTATTATGGGACTGGTTCCGGAGCCCATCGGGCTGAACTGGAACCAAGCTAGAACCTGGAACAGTGTAGCCGCGATACTTCGTTACTTATGCAGTAACTAAGGTTCTGATAAATTAATTAACACTAATTCCACGGTCTTCCGCATATAATCTCTGTAATGAATTGGAAATACCACTGCTTGGCGAAACGTGCTCATGAATAAATATACCCAGATGTTGCACATGGGTCTAACATCCATACCGTAGGTTACTTACTGGTTCTTCCTGTTGCTACTAACACCTGGTGAGCATCAACAATATCTATGTCATACGAAAGAGGGAATAATACAAATGAAGTATTTTTTTTACGCTTGTATGAAAGCACAGTCGTAAATGTCTTTCTGGTAATTATTTACTCCATCTCCTAATTATTACTGGGAACATCGCCGCGGGGGCTGATGGTCCCAGTAAAACACTGCTGGAAACAAACTATAGGAAAAAAACTACAGGAAAATAAACACTGCATGAAAAACACTACAGGAAAACAAACCCCACAGGATAAACACTACAAGAAAAACACTACAGGAAAACAACACAGGAAAATAAACACAGGAAAACAACACAGGAAAACAAACACCACAGGAAAACAAACACCACAGGAAAACAAACACTATAGGGAAAAAAATAACTATCAAACACACAGGAGAGCAGAGGTAAGTAGATTTTCTTGTCATTATGACCAAGTGTTCTTGAGACAAAAAGACAGTAATATTCTTTGATGGGTGTTGCGTATGAGTCTTACTACATACATACTTCAGTTTATTCCCAGACGGTTCACTCACAATGCACTCCAGGTTCATTCTTTGCCGGGAATAGTGGCTCTTCCCTTGATGGATGTTTTTATGGTGGTTTGTCACTTGGTGGCAGAGATAACTGTACCCAGAACCAGGTTCACCCTGAGCGATGTGTGTGCGGGAGAGAGAGAGAGAGAGAGAGAGAGAGAGAGAGAGAGAGAGAGAGAGAGAGAGTCCTGCTGTTGCAAGTTACGAAAACATCCAACTTTGTTATGAGGTTGTGCTTCGTGTGTTTGTCTAGGCAGGTGTTAGCGCTGGCCTTGTTAGCAGGATAACAAGCACTCTGATCCAGGTATCACCGCACCTGTGACGGAGATTTTTCCTCATAAGCTGTCTATATTCCCAGCCTCTCGTTCTGGTCATGGCCAATTGGTAAAAAAATTGAATAAAACAAATTTTTATTAGATTTACGTTATTCAGCGCGAGGGGGGGGGTGATGTAAACATAGTCCTCATACCGTGTGTCATTCAGCTCAAATAGTTGTGGAGGTTCGATCCTCTGATTATCACGAGGCAATCACACTATTGAAATGGCACCTTTTTAAAAAGTAATAGTCAAATCTGTCTTGAGGAGCAGGAATGTCCCATTGAAGTATCCACCTTCAGGGATACCGGGACTTATTGCTCCCTCTTATAAGAGGGAGTACTCCCAGTGTCTAAAGAAATATAAGATTAAAAATATGGCTGGGCCTGGTTATTTCAAGCGGTCTCTCGTCTCTCTTGAAAATAGAAGGAGGAAGAGGGATGGAATGTGTTACCTCTGTGACAGGATTGACAGTCCATCTCTTCTGTGATAAGAGATATTGTCAGCGGTTTCCCAGGTTTCTGATTAATAAACCGACTGAAGTGATATTTGTGACGGGATTGACTGTGAAAGCTGGACGCCAATGTGAATTCAGGGCGATCATAGCGTAGTGAGCATGTGTCAGTCATCCCGTAATCTAAACCCGCTCCTGCCGTCAGTGTGTGTGTGTGTGTGTGTGTGTGTGTGTGTACTCACCTAGTTGTACTCTCCTAGTTGTGGTTGCAGGGGTCGATTCATGGCTCCTGGCCCCGCCTCTTCACTGGTCGCTACTAGATCACTCTTCTTGCTCCATGAGCTTTATCATACCTCTTCTGTGTGTGTGTGTGTGTGTGTGTGTGTGTGTGTGTGTGTGTGTGTGTGTGTGTGTGTGTGTGCATGTGCATGTCAGCATGTTTAGGATTGCGGCTGAAAATGTAAATAATTTGCCGAATGTTTAAGTTTATGTCGTTCAAAGAGGTCTAGAAGTGATTTTGAACTTGAAATAGGGAAGCTGCTTGAGGTCTGGAAAACAGCAAGCATTGGCCAGCAGCTGAGCGTTGACCTAAGGGAAAACACCTCGGTGAGTACATCTAGAAAAGTATGCACACACGGAGCTGAGTCTCGACCCCTGCAACCACAATTAGGTGAGTACACACACACATACACAGGCATGATAAAGCTCACGGAGCAGGGAGAGTGGACGTAGTAGCGAGCAGTGAAGAGGCCAGGAGCTATGAATCGACTCCTGCAACCATAATTGAGCGAATACAATTAGGTGAGTATACACACAGCTCTCCTTGTCACTCGAACCAACGAGCTGAAATATAATACGTCCTCTACATTCTTGATTTGCTAATTATGTATACATTCTAAATATGCGCCCACATAAAGTGAAATAAAAGAACATATACACTCAGCTGAGCAGATTATATTTCTCGACTGATTAAACTTCATCTTCTATAATCTAATTAAGGCGTCGGATTTTCTTTTCTCTAATCTGTCATGTATTTTATATTTTACTTACTCTATCATATTGTATACACACACGCATATATATATATATATATATATATATATATATATATATATATATATATATATATATATAATAAATACTGTGTGTGGGTGAACGCATCAAGTTCAGAACGTCTCTTTTAAAATACTTTAGGATCAGCGTCAATTTTCAGGGAGAAGGTTGAGGCCAGCACTTAGTTTAATGAGTGCAAGGGAAGGGTGAAGCGTATAACAGCACCTGAAGCACCCCCAGCACCAAGATAACCATCACTATCAGCACAACTAGCACCAGAACACTAGCAATACTAGCAGATATACCACCAACAACTGCCGCAACATCAACAACACACAACACAAGAAGCAGCAAAAGCATTTGTATTACCAGTACCACTAGCGCAAGAACATAAGTACCAGAAACATCACCATCACTACCAGTACCTCTAGCATCAGAATACAGACACAGCGGTAGCCACACTACCAGCCTGTTTGTATCAGAACTTTACCAGTAATACCAGCAGCAGCAGGAACAACAACACAAACAGCTCTCCCAAAAGCAGTAAGACCCCTCCTACCGTACCAACATAAATAGATCAAGAACATCAGCACCACCAGCAGACGCAATGCCAGAAACAGCTCCAATACTAGCAGAGACTAAAGGAGCACCAGCTCCATCAACACCAATTCCAGCAACAACAACAAGGGCACCAGAAGCAGGTGATACCACCACCACAACAACCACAATTATATTCAGAGTTCTATCACCACATAAACTCTGCCAGTGTACACCAAAACATAATTATATATATATATATATATATATATATATATAATATATAAATTCATCCTTAGGTAATGGAACATTTAAACCAGAGAATCATTTAAAATTAGTCCTTAAAATTTTTAGTTTGAAAAATTTATGAAGCCATTCTTCTTGCTGCACAATAAGTGGGAAACTGGACAGGAAATATATGTAATGCTGGAGAAAGATATTATATTTTTAGCAAGAAATGAAGCTGGAATATATTTCGTTTAGTAACTTAGGTCGACTTGAAATGCTGGAGCAAGGGAAGAGTGAAAATAGATGGAAGGGGCTACTTGAAGAGGTGGCCGAGCAGACGTAATACAGAGTTTTAATCGTAGGTGCTACTATGGTAGTACAGCTAGCGAGCACAGCTAGGTGAGTACAAGGTGAAAACAACTAGGCGAATACGTGATTATAGTTTCTTGAAGTACAAGTACGCGAGTACAATTAGTCCACAATAAATTAGTCGAGAACAGCTAGGCGACAACTATTCGAGTACAACTGTGAGAGAAAAAGTAAATTAGTACATTCCAGACCCAGTAGCTTAATCTTAACGTGCTTATCATTACCTACACATACACACATATCATCTGCAAACAAGTGTCCTTGTTTGCAGTCGGAGGAGGAGCCATGCAGAACTACAAAGGGATTTAGACAGGCTGCATGGCTGGTCCAGAAACTAACTTCTTTAGTTCAACCCCATCAAGAACAAAGTCATGAAGTTCGGGGAAGGGCAAAGAAGACCGCAGACGGAGTACAGTCTAGGGGGGCCAGAGACTACAAACCTCACTCAAGGAAAAAAATCTTGGGGTGAGTATAACACCGGGCACAACTCCTGAGGCGCATATCAACCAAATAACTGCTGCAGCATATGGGCGCCTGGAAAACCTAAGAATAGCATTCCGCTCATGGAATAGGAGAGTTACCTAGTAGCGACCAGTGAAGAGGCGGGGCCAAGAGCTGTCAATCGACCCTTGCAACCACAACTAGGTGAGTACACATAAGCGGTGGAGCACCTAGAAATGAATGAGCCTATAAACGATTAGCAGCACGGTTTCAGGGAAGGGAAATCCTGTGTCACAAACCTACTAGAGTTTTATGACAAGGTCACAGAAGAGAAGAGAGAAGGCACAGGAATGGATCAAAGAATACCTGACAGGAAGGAAACAACGAGTCATGGTAGGTGACGAGGTGTCAGAATGGGCACCTGTGACGAGTGGGGTTCCACAGGGGTCAGGCCTAGGGCCGGTGCTATTTCTGGTATATGTGAATGACATGACGGAAGGGATAGATTCAGAGATGTCCCAGTTTGCAGACGGTGCGAAGCTAATACAAAGAATTAAATCGAATGAGGATCAGGTAGGACTACAAAGTGATCTGGACAGGTTGCAAGCCTGGTCCTGCAACTGGCTCTGGAGTTTAACCTTACTAAGTGCAAAATTATGAAGACTGGGGAACGTCAGTAAAGACTGCAGACAGTACAGGCTAGGGGGCCAAAGATTGCATTCCTCACTCAAGTAAAAGGATCTTGGGGTGAGTATTATACCAAGCACGTCTGCGGCGCACATCAACCAGACAACTGCTGCAGCATATGAACGCTTGGCAACCCTAAGAATAGCGTTTCGACACTTTAGTATGGAATCGTTCAACACTCTACACCGTGTACGCTAGGCTCATATTGGAGTATGCAGCACCAGTATGGAACCCACACCTGGTCAAGCAGGTCAAGAAATTAGAGAAAGTTCAAAGGTTTGCAACAAGACTAGTCCAGGAACTAAAGAGTATGTCCTACGAGGAGAGGTTAAGGAAATCGACCTGACGACATTTGAAGATAGAAGGGATAGTGAGGACATTGACAAGGTTGATAAGGACAGGATGTTTCAGAGATGGGACACAGCAACAAGGGATCTCAGCTGGAAGCTGAAGACTCAGATGAGTCACAGGAATGTAAGGAAGTATTTCTTTAGTCACAGAGTTGTCTAGAAGAGGAACAATCTGGAGAGTAATGTAGTAGATGCAGAATCCATGCATAGCTTTAAGAAGAGATACAATGAAGCTCATGGAGCAGGGAGTGTGTGGACCTAATAGCGACCAGCGAAGAGGCGGGGCCGGGAGTTGTGAGTCGACCCCTGCAACCACAAATAGGTGAGTAGAGAAACACACACACACACACACACACACACACACATTCACATTCATACACGCACACACTCACACATCCATACACACCCGCACACACTCACGCACATCCACACACACACACAACACACACACACACACACACACACACAATTACCTACAGAGTTCGAGGAAGTTTGACAAAAGTCTGGCTAGTGTTTTCTTCCTACAATGTAAAACTTCACTTGTACCCAACACTTGTTGGACATCCTCTTATCTGTATGAGAGAGAGAGAGAGAGAGAGAGAGAGAGAGAGAGAGAGAGAGAGAGAGGAGAGAAATAACCAAGAATAAAATAAATTGTATATCAAATATACTTCCAAATGCAGACATATTTTTCGGTCAATTTTAACCTAAAATCATATTTTAGGAATAATGGTCACCCTGCAACCTACTGGTAGATCGCGTTCAACCTTCTGTTTATATACACAACATTTCGCCGATATTCTATCAAACAGCTTTTGACAAGTGAAAAAGTGTCTTCACTTGCCACACATTCAACCTGCACGTTTTCTTAAATTCTTGGTTGATTCATCAGATTTTTCGATTTACCGTTATTTAGGTAGGTTAGGTTAGTTTATGTAGGTTAGGTTAGTTTAGGTAGGTTAGGTTACATTAGGTTATGTAATGGTTAGGTTTATGTTACATTAGGAGGTTAGGTCACATTAGGTTACATTAGGTTAGGTTAGGTTAGGTTACATTAGTTTAGGCTACATCAGGTAGCGATAAAGCAGAAATCTTGAGCGCACACTACATCACACAGTCAGATAATCACTATAATTAGACACATATGCAACACTTGGTATCTTTATAGGAACGTTTCCACTGCTCATCTATCCTGTCTGACACAGCAACAACTTGGATCTTGATACAAACGAATTCTTTCGACTTGTCCAACTTGGACGAAGACCTACAGAATAGTGGATGGTACTACATGACCCGCCTCCTCCTCTATACCTGATTAAGATATGCACTGCTACTGGTTGATGCGTCACTTCTAACAAATTGATATACACATGACTCCATGGCGTGGATGCTAACCTCAAATCTCTTCCTTACACTTTCTACTTTGTGATTACGATGAACCATGTGTAGTGGAAAGTTTCCTCAATAAAGATCAAGTGTTCATAGTGTGTCAATGTTATAACTTGTCGTTCTCTGAACATTCATCTACAGATAATCACTGTTTAAGGCTCGTGAACAGTCATACGTCCGACTGTCTAAGTGAAAGTGAAATACTCACTTTGATTCGGATAATAGGCTGATTAAATCCATGACCCTTCAAGGTAGATTGTGTGATGTTGAAGGTCTCCTGATTCAAGTATCTGGAGCTATCATCCCTATCCTAGGATCAAACCTGAGAGTCTCCCAATTCTTAGGCGCAGTATAACCCCAACAGGCTTAGCACTTCCCCATGATTATTAACATATTTATTAATTAAAATCTCCCATCTTGTATGTTGAAACACTTTGCTCTTGTTCCAAGAAGTTGGGGCTACCTCCACCAATTTAATTCCCCCTAGATCCTCTATTACTCATACGAGTTTAGCGCTTCCCCGTGTATAATATACTTTCCAATTTTTGGCAAACCAATAACAATATTTTTAGTTTTTATCAAGGCGTGTGAGAAGCACTGAGAAGATATACGTATAAAATATTTTTATAATCCCGAGAAGCGTAAAACCCGCATGGTGTGGTTTGTGGCTTTACAATGTTGACGTATAACGCTAATTAGTTTGCTTAATGATATGCATGTTATAAAAGATCACCATAAATACCACCCAAAAATGAAGACACGCACTTATATATATATATATATATATATATATATATATATATATATATATATATATATATATATATAATATATATATATGTCGTGCCGATTAGGTAAAACTGGTCAATTAGCAAGAACTCATCTAAAATTAAGTTCTTTCTAAAATTTTCTCTTATACTTTAAAGATATATTTTTTAATTTATGTTAATGTAAGAATTTATAATTTTGTACCAAGATAAACTTTGAAAACCTACCTAACCTTATTACAAAAAACGCAATTTAATTTAGCCTAACCCAACTAAATATATTTTAGATACGTTAACATTAATTTAATAATAAACAAACACAATGAAATATTTTTTTTCGTTAAGTTCAGAATGATTTTTGCGAAATTATTGCATACACAAATTTTCACTTGTCTTATATGGCAAGGTGAGGTTGCTATTTAAGCCAAAATCGCAAGTTTTACCTAATCGGCACGACATATGTCTATATATATATATATATATATATATATATATATATATATATATATATATATATATATATATATATATATATATATATTTTACATTTTTTACCATTTTGTAAATTAAATACTAGATGGTGTAGTGTGTGTTTTGGATTAAATATTATTCTGGTACCTGGAGACAAACAATTTTTTAAACAATTGTGTAAGTTTTATTTATGAAGGAATTATCAGTTATTGGGAAATAAAATTAAAGGTCTGTTATTATATTTTTGTGCAGGAGTTACGAAGATGTAACTCCTGCTGTCAACAGAACTGTTCCGTATTTCCCAATAAGGCGCATATTTTGGCGAAAATTCTTGAAGAAAAAGCTGAAGAGGCAACTCAGCTTTGTTCAGCCAAATTTCGTCCATAAACGAGAATCAATCTTAGCGACACAGGAGATGAAACCAGAGCAGCTTCTCTTGGCTCTGAAAAATGCTATCTAAATTGAGGTATTCGTTGCGGTGAGGACAATAAATTATCTTCCGTTCCCGGCTGTATAGTATAAAAGGGAATTAGAATGCCAGCATTTTCTCTATCACTCAAGTCCGCTGGCTATCACGTGACAACATCCTCTCATCTGTTGTATTGCTAAGAATGGAAATATAAATTTTCTCTTAAGACTGCTTCATGGATGACGCTAGTCTGGCAAAGATGGATTACCTGAGTGACATTTTCCAGTATTTGACCAAGATGAACATGGAAATGCAGCGGTGAAATTGGATTATTGTTGACATTGACAAGATCACTTCAATGGAAAGAAAATGAGATCTTTGATGGAAAAAAGATATAGAGAGAAGAATTGCAGTGTTTCTGGGTTGAATTTATTTCCTGAAGATGCTGCAAATGTCCTTCCTAAAATAAAATGATAGTGTGATCATGCACTTAAAGCCTAGGCAGGATTTCTTCAAGATAATATTTTTAAATAAAATAAAAACGTCGCTACATTGAGCACTCAGTGTTTCTTAGCGACCGAACTAGAATTCATTTAGATCCCAGAGGATATAAACATTTCAAAGAAAGTATTAATACACACAAAATATGGCAGCGAAATGTCTAAAAGTTACGAACGAGTAGAACGAACGCTATACCAGTGTTCCCTCTATTTTTTAATTCGTGTGTGAAATAATTAATATTTTCAGAAGTATAAATGTTATGTGCACATGTATGCCACCGGTAGCAATTAATAATCTATATAGCGTTACTGTAGTGTTTATAGGTTCCATTGCCCATAGCAATGTAATTAATAAAATGAATATACAGCAAGGGTTAATTAAACAAGTCACAGATTCAACTGAAACTGCCACCACTGAATGTGCGCAGCTTCAGGAGTGCGCTGCTTTGACTGGCTGTCTCGCATCACACAATCACAAACATACTAAACAATCACAAACATACTAAACAATCTAACAGATTAAACACTGAAAAAAATCTATATAAATTGTATGTAGAGACATATGGAAGACACTTATAAATTTAACGTTATTATTTTCTTTGACAGTTTCCCCTAAATTTTTGGTTATAATTCTGAAAAAATCGTTCATACTTTAGTGAAAGTTACCACAAAGCTTAATCAACTCTGTTTTCTGCTGCTGTCTTGTGCACGCTCATAAGTAGGTTAGTTATATGTCCCACACCTAGCAGCAATGGGACGCTTGCTTGTTGCAAATTATTTGAAGGTGTTTGGGTATAGCAATGCTGACACCTAGTACCTATATGCTGTTTAATTTTTCTGAGAATATGCAGATTTCATTTAATTATAACATCCAGTGTCGTCTGGGTCAATTTTATGTTTTTCCTGTATTGTGAATAAACTTATTTTCTAAGAAAGGAAAAACGCAGTAACTCACAAAGTCCTGTGGAAAACTGCAACCAGCCACTAGAATTTGCATGAGAGGAGCAATAAAACCAGCTGCTGGAAAGACGGGCATAACCTGGAAACCAGACAAAGCACCAAGTCATCTTTCTGAAGGAAAAAAAAAAGGGAACACACAAGGCAATAACAGTTAAAGCCGAAGGAAGAACGAAGTCAGAGGTAGAACAAATGTCACTTAAATTTTTAAGTGACTGAAGAATACACCAGGTCACTGATATGGTAAGGAGGAATATGGTATAACGAATATTTGTATAAGCAGTCGTTGGAAATTCTGGATATGATTATTGATAGGTAAAAGCGAGACTTAAAAGTCGAGGAAAAATAATTGGAATTAGCAATGAAACTATATAAATGGATCAGAAAAGAGTGAAAGTTAACCAAATAATTGACCCATTTCTTCAAGAGACAACTACAGAGATCTTATCATTAAATACAGACGGATTATAAAACCTACAATCCATATGGTTCCAGTTTCAGGGGTCTTGATCACTGACTGGGGTTCTTTAGTATTTCTCTTGGGGGCCATAAACCATTAAATTTATTATGGGTGACTAAGTTTTTTTTCCTAATTCAAATAACGCAACCAGAACCACCGCCAGCATCCATCATATGTACATAACATAGGTGATTAGTCTCCTAGACCATCATTATTAACCACAGAAACATCAAGACCGAAGAGTAAGCAGATTTAGAATTGAATCAAATTGTATTTTAAAGAATATTTTTGCATTTTCAAATCATTACCAAGACACAGCCGACCTAAATTTCGGCTGATATGAAGCAATTATTGAATATTGGTGTTGATAATGTAAAGGTATTTTATTTTCAACTGGGAAGGGAGGAAGCGATAGTTTTGGTGAGGCTGTTAGGGGACGCTAGAGATAAAATGGTTATGTGACAAGAAGGCGTTTTTATAGTTATTTTCAATAGCAAACGAAGCTATCTCTTGTTCACTGTAAATATTAACGGATGTTCAAAATACATGGCACCATGCTGCTTATGTTCATAATTCGATCATTCACTATATCTATTGTATACCACATACATAGCGCGACGACTGAAAATTTCTACATACACCTCATTAATCGCAATTTTTGGCTAATGTTTATAAAAAAAATATGCATATAATAATTCAAGTATGAGTCAATAAGTCCATTTCGGGAGTTTTTATACAAGAAATGGCTCTAAAACTCATGAACAAGGAAACCTATCTACAAAAATATGACCACAGTTTAATTATACTATATATATAAAAAAAAAAAAAAAAAGTTCATTACACATAAGTTCCACCAACCTCTTTTATCTCCCTTTTGGAGATAATATTTCCTAAGTATTCGTCATTTTAACACATAAAAAAATATTTGGTTATTAGTTCTATGTTAACTTATTTTCTTGCTAGACTATCACTACGAAATCCTATTCATTTTTCTTTTTTCCACCCTCATCTACGATTATTTTCATCCTTTTATTATACCTTATCAAAACATTCGTGACTCTCGTCTTTCCTCCAGCTGATATACTATGCAAAAAAAAAAAGTAAACATTCCGTGAGTCTGCCTCAAAATCCCACAAGTAAGCGAGATTATAGCATTATTATAGCCCTCAAAAAAAAAAAAGACACACATTCCGTGAGTCTGCCTCAAAATCCCCAAGTAAGCGAGATTATAGCATTATTACAGCCCTCCAACATAAGGTTATCTGAAGATCAAGCAACTTCGATTTTATTCCTACCCAGCTACCTCTTCTTTAACCCCGAGCCTTTCATCTTGTTCGTGTCAGTTCAGTGTCTTAAACTAACGTGTACCTGAACCTACAACCACGTAGTTAAGAGTGGCAATGAGCAGACATGTAAATAATAAATACATAAAACTGTAAGCCTTTAATCTAACAACAGTTCTCTCGAGGTCAACTTCATGATGCTCTTTTTGAGCGAAACATTATTTTTAAAATAAAGTATTGCGATGTTTCATGTGCCTTTATAAATGAGAACGTCTGACACAGCTGATGGGACACATGAGACTCGTAAGGTGAGCTGTATCGAAGTGTGTTTTCTAGGAAGCAACACCAATGTATATATTATGAAAGCAGTTCGATAGTCGGCATCATGGAATATTCCAACAAAGGAAGGCATTTGTTTATTTGCTAGTTGTAGCGGCGTGTCACTCAAAATACAGCAAAAAAATAGACGGGACACACACACTATACGAACGTACATTTGCACAATTTTCACACTCGCACATGCAAGCAAAATATATATAGAAAGGACTTCATTTTATATGAGTTCTTGCAAATTGACCAGTTTTACCTATTCGGCATGATATATATATATATGTACCTCACACATCCCACACCACACAAAGAGAGAACTACGCACTTATTGCATTAGTCTCGCGTTGCATGACAAAAGATCCACGAATGTAAACAATACTCACCAAAGTAATGAGACACAAAACTGCCAACAAATTATGAAAACAAAGACAACAGATCGAGCCTTCACAGGGTGACATTTCGCTCACCTTTGAGGAAACATTTCATTCACATTCGATTTGGAATTTAGACTAAGATCGAAATATATAGTACCCATCATCTTTTTTCTTCTGGTTTGATGCGTCACTGTGGCTTCGCGTGTGGGTTCGCGCACAGGTTGCTTTTACTGTCTTTTTGTGGGTTCGCGATTAGGTTTGTGTGTCCGCTTGTGGGTTTGCTTATGGGTTGGCGTGTGGGTCTCCTTTTGGGTACATTTGTGCCTGAATATTCTCCCTATGATCACATTCAAAATTAATAAGGATAGGCAAACAGCCACACTATTGCGATTATAAACAACGAAATCTTCTGTAAAACAGTTTCTGCTACCACGACACGCAGGCAGCTCATACTCAGACCTCACAAATGCCCCTATAAAATACTCACTCACGTAAACACAATATATACAGACAGATTCAAGGAGACTTACAGAAATACGCTTATAGGAAAAAGGAATAGAGAATCGGGAAATAACAAAAGCCAACATGGATTGATCGTGAAAACACGAAAAAATCGAAGTGTACAGGAACATGTATAAAAGATTATTATTTTGTTGAAACTGTTGACAAGATGCTATACGATATCTGACGTGTTATCTACCTCACAAACAACGTTACATCAAGAATCTTCCTGTTCCTCTTCAGGAAAGTGCAGTGACTGCACAGGATGGGATGTGAAGTGACTGGTTGTGGTGCTTTACTCATGTCATCTTCCTGCTCAAAACTCATGTTGACCTTAATTGTGGAGTGTGTGTATTTCCATGAAAATAAACAGAATGTGTATACAGAATGGCACATATCGCCGAAAAAAATTACTTCAGACGACGTTTCGCTCCGGGTAGAGTTTTAGCAAGTTATGATTTATTTTCACGTCCTGATGGAGCTCTGCCAAGAGTGAGATGTAGCCTATATTACAGGTTTGCCCCTCAGTGTGTATCATTGTAACATGTTGTCATTGCTTCCTCTGTGAGCAGTGAAACGTGTGTAGAATTTAAGCCATCTGGAATCTCACTCGCTTCTAAGCTCAGTACACTGAGCTCCCGTGCTAATGCAGCTTTTTGTAATAGGGAATTCCAGGTATCCTGACCCAGGCACCGTGTGCATAAAGATATCAAGTTTGTTTTTCGATTGGAATGCTAAGCATGGATTCATGTTGCTGTATTAGCAAAAGCATCAAGTACAACATTCTCGCTCAAATGATGTAAAAGCGGAGAGCTGAAGCGGGGTAAAAACGAAGAGCAAGATGTGAATAAGAAAAATAATAGGTTATCCTCTTCATCTAGCTCAGATAGGTGAGAAAATCTGTGTATATAGTAACAGGATCACCTATTAATACAGTTGAAGAAAAAACCGGTAGACTGCAAGTTACCGTGTAGCTAGCTAAAGAATTTACAATAGAGGAGAGAGAGAGAGAGAGAGAGAGAGAGAGAGAGAGAGAGAGAGAGAGAGAGAGAGAGAGAGAGAATGAACACAAATCAGTCATCAGAAAGTTTTTCTAACCAATCAGTAAAGTAGAAGAGTTTGAAGATACATAAGCAGTAGTTTGACACATGAGGTTGACTAGGAGAGACGTGAATATGGAAAGATGTCAGCAGATGGAAGACTGAATTAAAAAAAAGGGAGCAGCAGGATATGGAAGAAAAGACGAAGAGATTAGAGGAGAAGGCAGTGGTAAGAGAGGTCTGAAGGAGGAAATAGCTTTACTCTGAGGTGAAGGAAAAATAAGCTGGTGAAAACTAAGATGATTAATGTTTCTTTTTGGGATAACAAAATTGATACATCAGCAACAGTAGTGTGCTGTTACCCTACTCTATGTGATAGTTACCTAGTGAGGAAGAAAGCCGAAGCAGATTTCCCTCTCACAGGATAGGTTTCGTACATCCTCACAGAGAAAGCTGTCAGCCTGAGGAGAGTTCAGTTAGACGATGAGGATATCGACAGATGTTTCACTATGGGTTCCATAGGTACGCAGCTTCAAAGTTTCGTTCCAGCATAGATAGAATTACTAGTACTTTGAAATTATCATTCCTGGGGATGTTCTAGCCCACACACAAGGGTAATCAAATTTATGAAGATATCACATCACAAGAGAAGAGAAATAAATGAAGAGGGCAAGGAGAAAGGGACGGTAAAGGAAAATTAAGAGGGAGATAGTCAAAGAGATATCAATATGGCAATTGAAACAGAGGCAAGAGAAAGGAAAACATCAGTGAAAGTTGTCAGGGAAGCCTCTCAATATTCTTTGCCTTCTGCTATCATTTTCCTTCTCTGCTCTCCCCTCACTCACAGCCTCCCTATCTTCATCTACAACAATCCCAAAACCACCAGGCCAACAAATCACGTTTCTTATTTTCTACTTCCCCCCAACCAATTCAGACTAATAATAATACTGATAATCGGGAAGAATTTAATGAAAGAAAAAAGAAGACACTAAATCAGAAGCTGTGAGATAAAGTACAGGATATTGGAAAATGAGCCACATTCAATAGTGATCTCAGAGACGCAGGAGCCACTAGTGACCACAAATGTAATATTCAGGGAAGAATATTAGTGTAGAGAAAGAAAAAAAGCGGAGAAGGGAGGAGTTTCATTACTTATCAAAGGTACTGCACACGGAGGTTTGAAGAGAAGGTCAAACTCTGCAGTAGAGACTTCAAAGACAAATCAATGAAAAATTAAGAGAAGCAGAGATGACATAACAAAGATCAAAGAAGAAAGGTAATAATCACTAAGAACCAAGCTGCACAACTCACAACTAAAGTGCAACTGTGTACAACTAGGTTAGGACAACTAGGTAAGTACACTCACACGCACATTCACGTTTATTCTGGAAAAAAAATGAAATTCAAATGGGACTGAATATGACAAAATCTAAATGAAAACAGGCACTACGAGTCCAACAATAGTGCCAGCCCGTAAATAAGGCACAGAGCTAAATGAAACGTAGTCTCTCATGACCGTAGATTCTCCTCGACTGTATTCTCTTGTGGCATTTCTGTTTGCTTTCCTATTTCTTCCCCTCGAAAGAATATATATTTCTTTTGTTGCTTGTGGGAGAGAGAGAGAGACTATGTATGTGTATCTGTATGCAAAGTGAGCATAAATTAGTTCGTGTAACTGTTTGTGTGTGATTGCGTGTGTGTAACCTCTACTGTATGTGCGTTTGGGAATGTGTGTACATGCAAGTGTCTGTGTATAAGCAAATGCTTGTGTGTGTGTGCGTGTGTGTGTGTGTGTGTGTGTGTGTTATTAAAAAAAGAGCAATTACCTAGTATTAAAATTTCGTGTTCGAAAATTTTTATTGATGATAGGTAACTGCTCTCTTTTATTAACAAGAAATACAATACACACACACACACACACACAACACACACACACACACACACACACACACACACACACAGTAAAGAGGAATATCTCTGCCTATATATAATGAAGGAAGTGAGCCGAAATACGTGATTAGTGTCTTTGGATATGAAAAAAATAAATGTTAGATTATTGGTATAGGGAAACGTTACGTGTATTTTGAGATTAACCAATGAAAAAGACGCGCATCCATTGTTTACAATATGGCAGACGGGACCTGGTCCAAGCTTGACTTCACACCCGGAAAAAGAAAAATAAGTGAATAGATAGACTAAATAACAAAATTAGAACAAAATCAGGTATAACAGTAAGAAATAATATTAAGGGCAGACTATGCAAGGATAAAAAAAATTAAAAAACTTCAAAAGTTTTTTTTTTACGTAAATTACGTAAAATCGTCGCTCTTGCATGATGTCCGTGCATGGAAAGGGAATGTCCCGGTTGCAAAATTCTAACACAATTTTACTTTGCCGGTCGTGTGATCATCACAAAATTTCCTGAGATTTAACTCGTCATGCATTCGGCCGTCTAGTGTGATTTAACAATAAATTTGTGTCTTATCTTTTGGCAAATAACTTTTTTTTTTGTGAGTTAAATCTCTGTGAATTTTAGACAAAAGGAGAAAGAAAATTACTTGTTATATGTTGAATTTATGCAATAATGCCGTAGTAATGTCGGAGGAAGAAATTATAGAGGCGGTTGATGCAGGTTGTAATGATGGTAAGTGATGAGAGTGGTAATGATGGTAAGTGGTAATGATAGTAGGTGATGGTGGTGGTAATGATGAAGGTTGCAATGCTGGTATTTGGTAATGATGGAGGCTGCAATGCTGGTATTTGGTAATGATGGTAGGTGGTAATGATAGAGGTTGCAATGGTGGTAGTTGGTAATGATGGTAGGTGTTAATGGAGGTGTTGATGGTGGTGGTGTTAATGATAAGTGGTAATGATAGAAAATGGGAATGATGGTGGGTGGTAATGATAGAGATGATCATATATAGATGATGATAATATTTGCTACTGATTTAGGCAACAATGGGATGTGGAAATGACTGAGTAACCATAATATTCTACACACATACATACATATTTATTTTTTTGATTATTAACACATCGGCCGTTTCCCACCATCATTCACTCCATCACTGTCTTGCCAGAGATGCGCTTACACTACAGTTATAAAACTGCAACATTAATGGAGTGAAGTAGAACAGTTACAGAGTAAAAAAAATAGAGAAAAAGAAAGATTGTGGACGTGAAGAGTGTAATAAAAGAGAGGCGAGGACTGGAACACTGGGAAGAGTGAATGGAAGAATGATTACATTCTCTACAACCTCTCCCTGTTTTACAAAACAAATTCTCCTTCGAAGTACCCAAAGTCTTTTTTTTTCACAATTATTTATTTTATTTTTGATTAGGTGAAGCTGGATTGGGTTAACTCTTTATAGATCTGAGGAAAGGGTAATATATAAGAAGGCTCTCTCCCTAACTTTCAGGCACTTTGGCTCACTGGAGGCATGAAAGAGACGAAAATTCCTTACCAATGTTCATCTGACAAATGTGGAAATAGCCTTCAGTAATCTTAACAGTCATTTCAGACACTATACAACATACGCCAGACCAATCCTAGAGTACGTAGCACCAGTATGGAACCCACACCAGAGAAAGCATGATAGTAAAGTGGAAAAAATGCAGAGGTATGCAACGAGGTTAGTACCAAAGCCAAGAGCTATGAGTTACGGAACTGAACCTAATGACAATGAAGGATAAAAAAGGAAAACAGTGAAACATAAAAAAATTATGAGAGGAATTGATAGGTTACATTGGGACAAGCTGCTTGAGAGGCAGGAAATAGGCTCGGGAGGGAGGCACAGCTGAAAATTAAAGAAACAAATGAGTCACGGGGATGTCAGGAAGTATTTCTTCAGCCTGAGTGTGGTTAGAAAGTGGAATAATCCTGATGAAAAAATTATGAAAGTAACCCTTTATAATTTTATGAACACGTACGATAGGGTCCATGAGGAGGCGGGGCCAGTAGCCTCGACTTCTACAATCCTTCAAACATCATGTGCATGATGCGAGAACATACATGGCCGGGTTCGATTCCCGGCAAAGCCTGAGTTTGTTAATTGCATCAATACCACTTCCTTCGTGGTTGCATTAATATATAGACTCTCGTGGAGGATGGTATTCAAACGGGAGTGGATTGAAATTAGCTCTGAGCTTTCCACGGCCACCTATGTCCTCGCATCATGAAACACGTCTAGTTCCTGACTGACCAGCAAGGAAAGCTGACAACAGTGAGCAGTGGATGTTAGGTCCAACTATGACCGATCGGGAAGCGCCAGTGAAATTACTCTGACGCGTCCGAGCCCATTGAAAAGTTTATTTGGAAACAATGATTTAGTTCCATGATTGTTTTGTGTTTCAATTAAATCGTTATTAAAATGTAATAGAAAAATATGCGAGCGATATTACCGAGAGCACAAATTATACATGTGACAGAGCACATGAATGCATACATGAAATACAATATACGATATTGGTTGTATAACTCTCGGATTGTGCAATTTCAACATAGTATGAAAAGTGTAGAACATAACTTCAGGAAATGTGGAAATCCCATGACAATGTACAAGCACATTGAATATTTTTTTTTTCATCCTTTCTGAAGAGGCAAATTTTAATTTCATTTTTTTGAAGAATTCGTTAAAATAAGGGCGAGAAACAGGTTAACCAAAATAAGTCGTAGGTTCAAAGTTTGACTTTCCATTGTAAACTCATTCTTAATTAGCTTCCATGAAACTTCATGTCGTCTTTTCCCTATTATAATTTTTCTTTTTGATACTTTGGTTTCCAGTGATGCTTCTACCTCTTTCTGTTAACACCTGTTTCATATTCTTCATTCTCTTATTATCTTCTATATTGTCTCTCATAATACATCAGTCACTCATCTCTTCACTTTTTGAGTCACTAGACATTACTGCTGTGGTTTCTTAAAAAATATATATTCCAAGTTAATGAAATTAATTTCTATGTCTATTGATCCTCGAACTTTCCTGTGGACTCATACTTTTGTTTCTTACTCTTGAATCAAAGACGTTTTAGTGTGTTCTTCAATGCTTTAATCCTCTTCTGGGGAGATTTCAATGTTCCCTAACACTTGACTTCAGTCACTGATCCTAAGTACAATGTGCTGTCAAGTGTTTAATATTAACGAACGGAAACAACTTTTTAAGATACACAAACTAACAAATGCTGTACATAAATAACCCTAACAAAAGAGAATAAAATTTATGACGTATGAAAGATTGCATTTCATTATCGAGTTCTTTCTCTTATAAAAGTTCATTATATATTTTTTATCTCATTAGTTACGTAAGCTTTAAAAATATCTTATTTCAACATGTATAGACTGCTGCTTCAAGGTAAGTTTCCCGCTACCGAAATTCTTGGAGCAATTCGGAAAAACGCCATACATCTCTTCAGTCGCCTGACCATACATGTATTATTAAATCTTCAGTGCGCCTGCAGCCAAATTTCACCTCTTCTCTATGCCCATTTTTTTTTTAAGTTAGTGGACTGCGAGTTATATAACCTCTTCAGTCTTTACACATGGTTACGACATAGGTGCGCTGCAGGTTCTTCCTATTGTTTTGTCTTTAATGTTATATCTTCCCAGAAATTTTAGATTTCCACTCCTTTAAGAAACGAAAACAAGTCACCAATAGTAGTGAAGTCTTTTACTGGTGCAACGATGTACCTGTGAGCATGTGCGTCAAGTTAAATAAATATACAACAGCTTAAATAGTAATCCAAGGATGTAATGGTCAGACGCTGGCGTCAGGTGAGTCGTGGCGTCAGGTGAGTCGGCTTTATGCTTACACTAAAGCTTGTTATGTACCTGAAAAGCCCACTTATTGTTGAAACGTTATTCCAGTGAAGGACTTAACTGCTACTAGAGACACTTTCCAAAGGTGTCGGTGTTGCGCCTCCAATTTGCTCAAGGCTTTTACGAAGTTATCTTCGATTAAGGACTGCGTGTGATAGCCCCCCACCAAAAAATAATCCAAAAATGATTAAACAGATTTCTGCAGCTGCCAAAAACAGTCTCATTCTTAGTTTTATTAAGATACACATATATTAATAGTTTGTGATCGATCTGAAGAAACATTCTCAAGTAATCACAAAGATATCACGATGTGGAAAGGAAGATGAAAAGAGGATGGAAGAGTTAGTGTTGGAGGAGGAAGATGAGGATGATAATGAGGTGGAAAAAGAAAAACAAAAAGAAAGTATTATTAGAAAATGGAGGAAAATGCAGAGGAAGTAGTGGAAGAAGAAGCATACAAGGAAAAGGTAAAGGAAAACTCACAAGACGAGAATATACGAATATAGGTAAAAGCTGAAAATAAATGGCTATCACTAAATCAATCGCCAATAATAGGAAAGACGTTATGACCCAGGAACAAATATAATAGAAATGGCACACAAATCTGACGTGAGAATAAAGAACCAGGGCCACATGTGTGGTGACAATAGGATTTGTCTCCATAATCTCATAATAGTGGCACCGGACAACAGGAAATACTGTTCACTGCAGTCTGCTCTGGCTTCCCCACCTTGTATTTTACACCTCGCTTAGCGTTGCTGATTTATTGTTACTCTTCCTTTTGTAACCAAAACTGGGAGCCAAGTTTAAAAATGAATAATAAATTCAGATTGCCCAACTGCAGTCTTAATGGTACATTATTATTTTTTATTTATTCTAGCCTGTTGTTAAGGTACCTAAAGTCATCATTTCAAGCCAGGGTTTTTAAAGTTCTAAATTTATTAATGTGAATTCATTGCTCAGAGTTTTTTTTTTTCAATTTGCTCATGCAACCTTAAACATTGCGTTGCTATCCTGGTTATCATCTCTCTCTTTGTCAGTAAGTTAAGTGGTCCTGTGGGTTAGAGCGTCATGTGGTTTTCGCTCACCATGAGGCGGACCAAAACATGGGTTCGAATCCTTGGCTAGTCACAGTATTGTTATTGATCAACCACTGTTCTGGACAATAATTATATATATAATTATATATATATATATATATATATATATATATATATATATATATATATATATTATTCATTCATACATACATACATTTATGCACACATCAGAATGGAACCCACACCCGAATCAACAGGTTAAGAAAATGGAATAAGTACAGAAGTATGTAACAAGGCTTGTTTCTGAGTTAAGGGCATGACCTATAAGGAAAGGCTAATGAAATTGAATCTAACAATATGATAAATCAACATGAGATATACACATAGAATACCGATAAAGGTAGAAAGGATACAGGGTGTTGAGAAGTGCAAGAACTGGAATCAAGACACAGATAGATGAGATCATACTGACCTAAATTGATAGGGTAGAAACGGATAGGCTGTTTGAGAGGCAAGAAACGGGAACTCAAGGACACAGATGGAAGTTGAAGATTCATATGACCCACAAGGATGTCAGGAAGCATTTCTTCAGTCTTGGGCTGGTCAGAAAGTGAAAGGAGCTCAAGGAAGAGGTGGTGGTGGCAGATTCCATACATACCTTTAAGATCACGTACGATGAGGCCCACGAGGCTGGGAGTAAACCTGGCAAGCCACAAGTTGGGATCAGGAGCCACATATAAGTAACTATATAGGTGAGAACACACAAACACACACACACACAAACAAACACACACACACACACACACACACACACAAACACACACACACACAGACACACACACACACACACACACACCACAGCATCTCCTGAGGCACCATCAATTAGATAACTCTGCAGACATGACAGGGCAGTAGCAAACCTAAGAATACGTTCCAATACACCTCACTAAGGAATCATTCAAGACTTGTACACTATAACGTCAGGCCATACTGAGTATGCGCACCAGTCTGGAACCACACCTGGTCAAGCACGTCAAGAAATTAGAGAAAGTGTAAAGGTTTGCAACAAGACTAGTCCCAGAGCTAAGGGGATTGTCCTACGAAGAAAGGTTAAAGGATTTCGGCCTGACGACACTAGAGGACAGGAGGGTTAGGGGAGACATGATAACGACATATAAAATACTGCGAGGAATAGATAAGGTGGACAGAGACAAGATGTTCCAGAGAGGGGACACAGAAACAAGGGGTCATAATTGGAAGTTGAAGACTCCTATGAGTCAAAGGGATGTTAGGAAGTATTTCTTCAGTCATAGAGTTGTCAGGAAGTGGAATAGCTTAGAAAGCGACATAGTGGAGGCAGGAAACATACATAGTTTTAAGACTAGGTTTGATAAAGCTCATGGAGCAGGGAGAGAGAGGACCTAGTAGCAATCAGTGAAGAGGCGCGGCCAGGAGCTATGACTCGACCCCTGCAACCACAAATAGGTGAGTACAAATAGGTGAGTGTACACACACGCACACACGACATGACGGAAGGAATAGACTCCGAAGTGTCCCTGTTTGCAGATGATGTGAAGTTGATGAGAAGAATTCAATCGGACGAGGACCAGGCAGAACTGCAAAGGAATCTGGACAGGCTGCAAGCCTGGTCCAGCAATTGGCTCCTGGAGTTCAACCCCACCAAGTACAAAGTCATGAAGATTGGGGAAGGGCAAAGAAGACCACAGACGGAGTACAGTCTAGGGGGCCAGAGCCTACAAACCTCAATCAAGGAAAAAGATTTTGGGGTGAGTATAACACCAGGCACATCTCCTGAGACGCACATCAACCAAATAACTAATGCAGCATACGGGCGCCTAGCAAACCTAAGAACAGCATTCTGACATCTTAATAAAGAATCGTTCAGGACCCTGTACACTGTGTACGTTAGGCCCATACTGGAGTATGCAGCACCAGTTTGGAACCCACATCTAGCCAATCACGTAAAGAAGCTAGAGAAAGTGCAAAGGTATGCAACAAGACTAGTCCCGGAGCTAAGGGAGAGGAGAGGTTAAGGGAAATCGACCTGACGACACTGGAGGACAGAAGAGATAGGGAGGACATGATAACGACATATAAGATACTGAGAGGAATTGACAAGGTGGACAGAGACAGAATGTTCTAGAGATGGGACACAGCAACAAAGGGACACAGTTGGAAGTTGAAGACTCAGATGAATCACAGGGATGTTAGGAAGTATTTCTTCAGTCACAGAGTGGTCGGGAAGTGGAATAGTTTGGGAATCGATGTAGTGGAGGCAGGTTCCATACATAGCTTTAAGAAGAGGTATGATAAAACTCATGGCGCAGGGTGAATGACCCAGTAGCGGCCAGTGAAGAGGAGGGGCCAGGAGCTATGAATCGACCCCTGCAACCACAACTAGGTGAGTACCCACACACAGGGATGTCATTGCCTCACCTCTACGGCGGCACCTCGATGGGTCGTCAGTATTCAAACGAGTATCTGTTTCTCATCGACCAGCCGTAAACACCACATTAAACACAATACCCGTCTTGCAGAGACCGATTATTGTTTTTTGTAGTCACTAGGCACTGTATCCATTTGTGCCCAAAGCCCAAACCTCACTCGGGTATGTATACATAGTGAACGTAGGTGAAAAAAATGCATCGTGTCATATTTCTACCTTTTTTCTTTCTCTGCTCCTTGTTCTCTTTGCCTGCTCTATGAGGAGGGGGACTGGGAGCGTAAGACGGGTGCCTTGATGCCCTTGAAGGGCTCTTGATCTTGGAATTGGAAATAATTTATCATTCCATTCATAAAACCAGATTACCTTTTTTTTCACTAAACTTCATGTCTCTTAAAAACGTCAATAAAAGAACCACAACAGCGGAAACTACAACAACAAAATAATAATAATAGTAAAAATATTTTTCTTCCTTTTTGCTTTCTATAGAGAAACTTGGTGAGTACAATTAACGTATCTTGCACGTATCGTACAGAGGATCGAGCCCACAACACTCAATGCAATGGTTTAAAATCTCGTATTATTTCCTTTACCCTATCAAATTTTTTTTTCAGCTTCGTCTTAATCTTCGTCTTCCTTCTTCTCCTCTCCTCTCTCCTCCTTCGTCCCTCCTCCCTCCCTTCTGTTCTTCCTGCCCCACCTCCTCGTTATCACCACCTCCGCGCCAGGCCCAGCGTGAAGCAGCTTAACACTAATAAGTAGAAGTTATGCAATATTTCATGAAGCAGTTTCTCACAAGCATCCTCTAGCTAGCGCATCTCCGTTATTTATTCACTACTAGTAACGCAGCACTGTTAACGTTATTACTCAAACACCAGTAACGCATAACTGCTGATGTAATGTAAGTGTGGTGTTGGAGCGAGTGTAGTGTTGGAGCGAGTGTAGTGTTGGAGCGAGTGTAGTGTTGGAGCGAGCGTAGTGTTGGAGCGAGCGTAGTGTTGGAGCGAGCGTAGTGTTGGAGCGAGCGTAGTGTTGGAGCGAGCGTAGTGTTGGAGAGAACGTAGTGTTGGAGAGAGCGTAGTGTTGGAGAGAGCGTAGTGTTGGAGAGAGCGTAGTGTTGGAGAGAGCGTAGTGTTGGAGAGAGCGTAGTGTTGGAAAAAGTGTAGTGTTGGAAAAGTGTAGTGTTGGAAAAGTGTAGTGTTGGAGAGTGTAGTGTTGGAGAGAGCGTAGTGTTGGAGTGAGTGTGGTAAAGAGGGTATATAAAAAATTGATTAAAAACAAATGAAAAATGCCCATGAATATCAAAAGATATATATTTCATTTTGTATAGAATTATTTTTGTTGTGTTTTTTATACTTTTCTTTAAAAATGTAATATATCACACACACACACACACACACACACACACACACACCAAACAAAAATAATAATTTTTCCGTCATAGTTTTACATTTTGAGACTTAGAGCATAGCTCAATGTGAAAATATTAAAACCACAACGATAATATTCAGTGAGAAACTTTAGACGACGTTTCGACCTGTATTAGACCAGTGGTGATTTGATTAATTTCTCAGAACAGGCCGAAATGTTGTCCAAAAAATTCGCTCTTCTAAGTATTGTGTGTTTGTTTACTCACCTAGTTGTGGTTGCAGGGTCGATTCACAGCTCCTGTGTGTGTGTGTGTGTGTGTGTGTGTGTGTGTGTGTGTGTGTGTGTGTGTGTGTGTGTGTGTGTGTGTGTGTGTGTGTGTGTATGCATTCCTATTTATAGTTCGAGTAACAGATCTATGCTCCTGGTGTCTCGTTTTCTTGGCTTATTTTTAATGTTATCTAATGGTTCCAGTGGACTGTGTAATTACCTATTTCTAGTTTCAGAAATAGACCAATGCCTGCGACATCATGTCTTCACTTCTTCACTGCTTAGTTTGGCTTATAATTACTTAATTATTCCAGTCCTTGTTACATTTGTTACCGCCTTAAAAAAAAAAACATGGAACGGGGGTGAGGACGATGTTCGAACCCATGGAGAGCAAGTCTGAAAACTCCAGCAGTCTTCCACACTATGATACAGTTCGTTATATAGCAAAAAAAGGTACAATACCGTGACTGCAACAATACACAAATAACCTGCACAAAGAAGACTAAGGAACTTACAACGACGTTTCGGTAAGACTTGGACCATTTACAAAGTCACACTGATCCAAGTCGGACCGAAACGTGCGGGTTATTTGTGTATACAGTTCGCTCTTGTTCCTTGTCCGTACAGCTTTTTCCTCATTTCAAAGCTGTGACTTCTTATTCTTGTTGACTTATGTGGTTATCATATCTCCTCTTGCCCTCTATTATCCAACATAAGAATAGTCAGTATTTTCATTCTTTCTCACTCACTTTCATGCCTCTTGACCTTTTGTATTTCATAAAAACATTTTTTTTTATGCTGACAGTTCACCCGAGCTGAATATTCCAAATCCTTTTCCGATGTTATTCATAAGAATTATTTTATTTTAGCATTTTTCTATATGCGTGTGTGTTCGCACAGAAGAGGATCCCGTCATAAACTGCAACAATAGTTTCAGAGTAATAATAATATATGGATTCACTCACCTTCACCCTAATGGGTGAGTTACCTTTAATCAAAGAGTATGGTTACTAATATTGTAATTCATTAATTCCCAGGTTGCAACGGGTTTTGAGCTACAGGCAAGAAAAACTACTCCCAAACATTAAATAAATGTGTGTGTGTGAGAGAGAGAAGCAACCATCATCAATACCTACGTATGTACATGGGTATGCGTGCGCATGCACATGTGCGTGCATGCAAGTGTAACTTATAAACGACCACCTTCAGCACGCGGTACAAGGGCAGGAAAAAAAACGACAATGCAAGACTGTCCTGGATCCCGGGACATGATGCACACATCGCAGTTTTTGTGGAGCATTTCATAACCGGAGGGAGGCACGCGAGGGTCCCGGCTCCTGTGTCTTCACCAGCCCAGGGTCGTGCCTTGATGCCAGCAAAGGGCTCTTGAATCAAGGAAATGGAGCTACCGTCCATTTCCTCGGGGTGAATCTGATTGCCACCCATTGCCCAGGAACTGCATGACCCCCTTCGGGCTTAGGGCTTCCGCATGAACGTAATAATCCTATCGGAGAGAAAAATTACTTAGTGATTTTTTTTTCACCGAGCTAATGTAACGAGGACAACAAATGAGCATGACCTTTTACTGTGAGAAAAAAAAAAGTAAAAGATATTTTACTGCAGGACAATAGTCAGGAGGTAAAAAAAAGTCAAAAGCTCCTATCAGTCTCAACTTTTAAAAAAAGCTTTTCAGTTCTGTCTTGCCATGGCCTTGTCATGGTTTATTTTGAAATATTTAGTAGAAAAGCTGTTGACATTATCATTGAGGTGAAAATTTACAGGGTAGTAAAGGGGAGGTGTGGAGCCCTGGGAGGCCACAACGACACCACCAGCATATGGTGTAGGCTAAAAATATAACATATAAATTTATGCTGTAAGGCCGGAATTTTCTTGGCCGGTCAGCCACGAACGTGGTCGGGCAGACACGAACGAGGTCGGAAAGACACAGCCAGGTAACGCAAGAAGCAGACGACGCAAAGCTGTAAAATATTCGCTAAATACTGAGCATGTGGCTGCTAGGAGATGACTGGTGACCAGTCACCCCCAGTGACAGGTGCGTGTCTCCTGTCCCATGAAAACTGAATCATGAAGTTCAAGCGTCTTGCCCCATCCCTCTCTTTCTCTCCCTCTATTCTACTCCCCCCTCCCCGCCCCTATCCTCTAATCCATTTTTCCCTTCCCTTCATCCACCTTTGTTTCTCATAGATCGTCTCCCTCTTCTCTCTTTCCCCGTCTCACATTATTCTTCCTTTCCTCTAATTTAGCTTCTTTCTTACAGTGTATCCTTCTTCATTCATGCATTTTGTTTAGCATCTCATCTTTCAAGTTTTCACTCATTTCTCTCTCTCTCTCTCTCTCTCTCTCTCTCTCTCTCTCTCTCTCTCTCTCTCTCTCTCTTCTCTCTCTCTCTCTCTTTCCATGTTTTCTATCGTTATTGTAACCCTGCTTTCGACCTCTTTTTCCCATTCTCTTCTCGTTTCTTCTCCCTGTTCATCAGTAAGTTCCTCCCCATCCTTATCCCATTCGCTCAACTAATTCTTCCTTGCACTAAAAGCTTCTCGTGCAAATTAACGGGTTACCACCTGAGGTTTACCATACCAACCAAGAAAAATTGAAATGTACATACACAAATTCTTAGCTTCAGAAAATTTAGTGATTTTTAAGTGAATTTTAGCAAGGTTGAACCAAGGTTACATTAAGTTATATTACTTTGTATGTTTTGGTGGAAATTAATAAAAGAGCATTGTGTCCTAATGTCGACCTAGATTGTGTTTACGCAGCTGCTCCGGCTGACTTTTTTTTTTAAGACACATTAATTAGAGTTATATGAGTGACCCATAACGGAAATATTTTCGCTCCACTTGAGACCATCTTCAGGTGATAAGACCCAAAGAGAAACTAATAGACCCCGAATATTTGTGATATCGTAACAAGTTGAATGTGGGTTGCTCCTCGTCTTCACATCTCCTCTGCTTCAGCTAAACTGTTCTGTATTCGACTGAAGAAGCCTACTGTGTAGGCGAAAAGTTTCGTAATATATATATGATGTGACTGAGGTGTAGTCTTGCCCCTTTATAAGCCTTCTTGTTTATGTTTTGTTTTATAGTTCCTTGATAATGTGAGTAGTCACGAAAGCGCTTGGAATTCCTCTAATTTTTCATAGTGGTTGTCTTGCATATTGTGATATCACTTGTTTACTGTGATCTTTTTGCATATATATATATATATATATATATATATATATATATATATATATGCAAGAAAACCACTATGAAAAATAGAAGAATTCCAAGCGCTTCGTGACTACTCACATTATCAAGGAACTATAACAGGAAACATGACAAGAAGGGCTTATATAAGGGGCCAGACTACACCTCAGTCACATCACACTAAAAATATGTTGGTTCTCCCTTACCATGAAAACTTGGTTGATATGCCTTCCTTTCTTAAGAATTTTAATATCAAAGTTGTATTTAAAAATCTTGATACAGTAAAAGACTTTTGATAAAAAATTCCCCAAAATGCTGACGGATGTGTCTATAAGATTCCTGTAAAATATGCGATAAAGTTTATTATGGTCAAACTGGTAAAAGTCTTGAACTAAGATTAAAACAACATAAATATAGCATTAGAACTGGACAAGATTCTAATGCTCTATTTATTCATGTGAGAGATTTTAACCATCCTATTGATTTTCAAAATGCTGAGAAGGTTGTATCAAGCAAGTCCATGGTTGAGAGAAATATAATAGAATCATGTTTCATTAAAAGCAGTTTTGAAAATAATATGAATATTTCTTTTGGTTTATATAAATTGGATTCATTTATAATTAATAAAATTTGGGAAGAATTTAATGATAAATTGGACTAATCTTAATTCTTGGGAAGAGTTTCAGGTCCTTTCTTTTTTTTTTTTTTTTTTTTTTTTTCCTCTTCACAGAGTCGTGCGATGTTACGCTACTGTGAGGTGTAGTCTTTGTTAGTGTGATGTGACTGAGGTGTAGTCTGGCCCCTTATATAAGCCCTTCTTGTCATGTTTCCTGTTATAGTTCCTTGATAATGTGAGTAGTCACGAAAGCGCTTGGAATTCTTTTATTTTTTCATAGTGGTTTTCTTGCATATTTTGATATCACCTGTTTACTGTGATCTTTTGCATATATATATATATATATATATATATATATATATATATATATATATATACAGGATACACAAGGCTCTTTCGATCTGCTTTGGAGTTATTTTTCTCCTTAAAAACCAATCACGGAAAACTCTAGTGCAAAATTACCCAACTAGTGTCAATATTAAGGGCTAGTACAACTCTCAGTTACGTCAGTGAGTGGATCGTTGAGACTTAACGCTGTTCTGTAAACCGATTACGCCCTTCCAGTGCAGTTAGTGAGTCAGTAACCAGTTTACGCATGTTCCTAAGTTGCTTTGAAGGTGCCGACGAATGTAGTAGAACAACGACACTTTCAGTATTTATTCGGACAACGTTTCGCTCACAGCTGAGCTTTCACAACCAAGTAATTTTGTTTTTAAGTTGTTTTGTCAGCTCAAGATTACCTACCCAGCAACTCTAGGATAACACCCTCAAGAGGCCAAGGAGCTGGAACTCAACCCAGTTCAATATTTGACCCTTCAGATTAACTAAGTCTCATAAAACCATTCAGAATAAAATTATTTAGGAATGTTCAATGATTTTCACACTACATGAAAGGGAGAGTAAGACCAATAGTTTTTTTCAGGTGTAGGTTTTGCTATTAACATGAATACCAGTGACTGAAGTTTATGAAACTTATGGCAGATCTCTTTTATGCAGGTTGTGCTAAAACATAGCTTAAAAGTAATTAAAAACCCTGAATAAACTTAATTTTCTAATGGGAACCTTCCTGTGAGCAAAATACATAAACACTGAAGGTTTCAAGCACATGCTAAACATATTATCTCGATATCACATGGAAATCAACGACGTTTTCATTTTTATTCTATATTCTTAGCAAATTTGCACCTACATAAGGTGAAACTACATTCAGCATCCCTGGATGTCCGGAACATTTATTGTTCAGCTCGTCTGAGACATTTAAACTTCGGCGTATATCTGAGACATTTAAACCTCGTAACGCTAAAGTACATAATGGTATTGTTTACCTCTCCTAAACTTTTCATGCTCATTGGCTGAAAAAAAGCATATAAAAAAAACCTTTTACATGGCAACATTTAAATGAGAACATTTAAACTTCGGCGCGTTTATATTTCAAAATCGGCTGATATTAGACATAAGATTATTTTGTTTGGATTATTAAACCGGAAGGCTACTAACCCAGGATTACTCAATTAAGTGAGGATGTCATCGACGATCGACTTATTTCTTTTGGATCTTTCAGTCCTCTCCCACAAAGATACAACGCACACCAGTCGCCTAACACATGGGTACCTACTCACTGCTAGGTGAACAGAAGCAGCAAGTGTATGGAAACGTGCCCAGCGTTTCCACTTTTGCCGGGAACTAAACTCTGGTCCCTCAGTGTGCGAGCTGAGGTGACTTCCTATTGAGCTACGAGACACCCATTTCAACCTCGGTACGTTTTAAACATTTAGAAATCGGTGCGTCTCTGCTATATAAAAGTTGGTGTCTGGGAGGCTGAAATCCCACTTTTCATTATACTTTTCCTCACACTGCTACTTGAATACACTGAAGCCTTCCTCACTCTTTGGTGCTGAATTATCCACAAATGTTTAGCTTTTCACGCATGTTCCTAAGTTGGTTTGAAGGTGCCGACGAATGTGGTAGAACAACGATACTTTCATTTAAACTTCGGTCTCTGTACGAGACACAGGGAGCCAGCGTAGCCCCCTGCCTCCGGAAAGAGGCATAGTAAGTATACCTCCATACCCTCAGAGTACTTTCTGTAGGTAAACGAGGGCACTTACCCCCAAAATGATTAATGATATGCAACATACACAATACAAAGATCAAATTAACAAAATTAGTAAAGCTAGTTATTTGTGTCGAGGTATAAACATCCTGTAGAACGTGTACGTTTCTCTCACTTAACATTGTAATGTTACTTCTCAAAATTATAATTGAATTGAAAATTAAATGTGAAAAACCATACTCTTGATAACTTCTTTCTTTCTTTCAACGCACCGGCCGCGTCCCACCGAGGCCGCGTCCCACCGAGGCGGGGTGACCCACCGAGGCGGGGTGACCCACCGAGGCGGGGTGACCCACCGAGGCCGCGTCCCACCGAGGCGGGGTGACCCACCGAGGCAGGGTGACCCAAAAGGAAAAACGAAAGTTCCTCCTTTTACATTTAGTAATATACAGGAGAAGGGGTTACTAGCCCCTCGCTCCCGGCATTTTAGTCGCCTCTTACGAAACGTATGGCACTCTTGATAACTTATATGGCAATATTGTGCTCGTGGATTTAAAGCATCCAAACGCCACGAATATCAATTGGAACCAGGAGACTACTGGCTCAGCAATCCCCTAGTGGGAAGATTTTCAATTTACGAGAGATTTGTTAACGCCCTCTCTACACACTCCCTCTTAAAGGGTAGAGAGGGGAATCACATGATACTGGTGAAGGGCTCTTGATTCAAGAAATTAGAGTTACCCTTCACTTCCTATGATTAAACTTGGGATTTTGGCTTAAATAGCAACGCTCTTCTTGCCGAATAAGGCAAGCGAAAATTTGTGTCTGCAATAATTTCGCATCATCATCTTGTTCTTGATTCGCCGGTACTTTCCCGGCCCTGATCTTTTCCAGATGGCCTTGGCTCCCTGTCTTGGGAGTGTCTGAGACCTGTCTGCCATGGGAGGAGGTACAAGTACCTTCTCATCTTCTGGGACAAACTGTCCCCAGGCCTAGCCCCATTCCCCGCCCTCACGGGGCTCGTAGGGAGAAGCTAGGCCTCTGGTCTGCCATCTTCCCCGCCCCAGGACGGGGAGCTCATGGGTATGGCAGTCTTGTGAGCTACAGGTGGTAGCAAGCTCTGGCTCTGGCACCTTCCTCGCTTAGGAGGGCTCGTGGGAATGGTGTCTTTCTCAATAATTTCGCAAAAATCATTCTGAACTTAAAAAAATATATTTCATTGTGTTTGTTTATTAAATTATTGTAAACGTATCTAAAATATATTTAGTTGGATTAGACTAAATTATATTGCGCTTGTTATAATAAGGTTAGGTAAGTTTTCTAAGTTTCTTCTGGCACAAAATTATTAATTTTTATATTAACAAATGAAAAAATAATGTATATGAGAAAATTTTAGAAAGGACTTAATTTTAAACGAGTTCTTGCTAATTGACCATTTTTACCTATTCGGCACGACATACATATATTACAATTTACATACATTCTTTAGCATACTTCATACACATACATTTTTATAAAAAGCTAATAACATTTAAACCCCCCCAACAGTGATGCGGTCAAAAGACACTCAGCTTATTATCAACAGTAGGATTTTCACAAGATTAATAGCGAGCGTGTCAACGGGAAGAGAATACATAAGTTTACCGTGCGTCAGCCACTCGCTGCAACAACAGAAAACGTGCCTAGATATCCAACCCAGCCATGATACCACCTAACTCGCTCATACTCGTAAAATAACTTTACACAGCTTGCAAAAACCATCTCCGCTCTCGTTCTATAAAGTCATTTTTTTTTTATGCATTCTTGGAGCGTGAAAATTTAAAGGCATGCACTCTGATGCAAGGACCTGGAACTTCATGTTCTTAGTCCGTTATAGGTATCCGAATTCGGTCCATGATTTGGATTAATGATGGTTGGATGAATGATGGTGAATGTGTTTCTTTTTTTCTGTGTCAGCCTCGATAGGAGACGGCTATTGAGTTAAAATTATTATTAATTTATATTTTATATTATAATTATTATTATTAATAATAATAGCATTATTATTTTGATTAATGTTATAGTTACTAATATTATTATTATTATATTCGTGGGAAAAGAGATAAATCCGTATGAGCTATTACACTTTCACATATGAGGTGGTGCCATGTGTTTTATTCTTAGCACGGGCGACTTGTTAGAACATAAGGGTTGTCTGGCACTCACATGATTTCTGACACTCGTCACTGTATCGCCTTCCAGAGGCTTCTTCTGCCTCAGCAAGGCTTCCATAACTCCATAAGCATCCCCTTGTGAGCCTCTATAACCTCTTGATCCTCTATAACATCAAGAACATCCATAATGTGAACCTCTATAACCCCTGATCTTCCATTACATCATGAACATCAATAATATAGACTCTATAACCTCTCAGTCCTCAACCACAGCCTTCAGAACCTCATGATTTTTCATGGCTTCAAGACTCCATTACTTCACCACATTCCATAACCTCATGATACTCCAAAACTTGATCCTCCATAACTATCATAAATCTCAAAACTTGATCCTCCATGTCCTCACAATCCTCCATTACTTTACGATCCTTTATAATTGAATCCAAAACAATCTCGTGATCCCCTTGATCCTCCATTACACGTTCCTCCATTCCCTTAACCTCCAGAACCTCACGACTCAAATATTCTAAAATTTACGGAAAAGAGCTGAACCCGTGAGGGCTCAGTGCTTGATCCAAGGACAAGAAGTTTAGCAGAATGTCCCGGGATCAAAAGCTCTTCACCAGCATTAAGAAACTCTCGCATCTTCACAAAGCTTCCTAATTTACCGACACCTGTTCTTGATTAACTCAGACATTTGTGGCCATTGTATCCCCGAAAATGTATCCCCAACAGTGTATCTCCGAAAGTATATTCCCAACAGTGTATTCCCAACAGTGTATTCCCAACAGTGTATTCCCAACAGTGTATTCCCAACAGTGTATTCCCAACAGTGTATTCCCAACAGTGTATTCCCAACAGCGCATTCCCAACAATGTATTAACGACGACGTTCTAATCTCCTAATATAAGCAGGTACTTGGTAGTGCCTAACGACTTTCTCTTGCGCACTTCTGCGCACTCGTTGTCCTAAATTAACTCGCGCACACGCACTAAATTCACGCAATACATTCAGAGAATTATATTTGGGAGACATGTTGACTCGTTGGTGCATATATAATTCGGACCGATTTTGATTTGACTTGAAGCGTTGTTTTTGTCATATATGCAGTTCTTTCGTTGTAGCGAAGCGTTCACGAAAATTTGAAGATCATTGTTTGGTGTTAGTGAAGAGAGACGTTGATGGCGGTAGGAGAGTGTCGGGGCAATATAGCAGACTGGTGGCGCGACTTGCGCCATGTAGTTCCGGGAAATATGATCTTAATTAGCTCCTGCTTTAGGGGTCTCGGCAAGTTTCGCTAATAACTGCGGTGTATATTTCACTTAATTAGGTCTCCTTGCAAGAGATAGGCCGTCGTGCCTCTCAGGTAATAACTTCTATTGCCTCTCATTACTGGGTTTTGTGTGTGTGTGTGCGTGTTCTATATTTCAACCTAAAATTCATTAGTAAATCTGCTGCACTATCTCATGAGAACTTCGTAATTATTATATTAATGGGGAAGCGCTGAAGAGGTAAGCCTCATACACTGCTTGAGGAATAGAATGCAATCAAGTTTGATCAGAGGAAGGGGAGGATATCCCCAATTCCATGCATCACGACCCCCCTCACAATCATCAAGGCAACGCCTCTCCCGCACTCACTTAAAGGAAAGATTAGGTTAGGCTTTTCGTCCTCTTAACCAGGTCAACGGCACGCCATAGAAATAGACAAAATTATTATAGGTTCCTTTAAGCTTTTGTCAGCACAATGGGCAGAAAAAAGCTTGCATGTGACAATTTAACGTTGGGGGCATATGCCACACTCGCAAATGTAAGGCTGCCAGTCACCGATACCTTGAGATGCCGAAGAGATTGAAGCCAGTCAAACACCCATACACACACACCATAAAACTTTATAAAAGCAAGTTCCCTACATCACTGACGTAGATCAGATGACCATGTCTCTAGAATTAGTAATTCTCACAGTATCTGCTAAGGGTAAACAGCCATATAATCCATATCAATCATTTAGATGTTATCTGTTCTGAGATCGCTTTCAATTCCCTTCATTTTTACAGCTTTCCAAACTCTTCCAACAACTTCTGCAACTTCTCTAGTGACCCTGAAAAGCACCCGTTTCTGTCAGTAACTGTGGCAAATCCCACTTTATATCAGATTCATAATTATCATCATTATTAAAAAAACAGGAGCGCTAAACATCAGATACATAAACTTTAAGTTCACATCTCTTCATAAAAGCCGCAACACCAACTATAAAGACAAGGTAACTGTCTACTGGCAGGAATACAAGGGTTCCGATAAATATACATGGTACAGACGGAGGGCTAAGCAAGTTTTCATTCGACAACGTTTCTTTCAGAATGAACAAGCTCTCCTTTATCGAAACTTTGTGTTAATAAAAGTTTGGTTGCCCTGTTCCGAATAACTTTGTTTAGCCCTGTCTAAGGTCACTTGTACTATTCAATACATTTGCAACACCAGTCTTACAAGTCATCCCATTTAAACCATAAATGTTCCACACAGCTGCTTTTCCT
This sequence comes from Cherax destructor, assembly GCA_009830355.1. NCBI lineage: Eukaryota > Metazoa > Arthropoda > Malacostraca > Decapoda > Parastacidae > Cherax > Cherax destructor. The sequence goes on from WNWK01000011.1 coordinate 528,068, forward strand.
TATCTACAGAATGTTCTACTATATGATTAATACTAACACTTGATGCACACCTCTTACCTTCATAATTCCCCTTACTCTCTGTATTTCCACTTTTCTATTCATTTTCATTCTTTCTGTAACAGTCCAAGGAAACACTTCACCTAACTCTCAACAGACATATTTCCCTATCATTCTTACTCTCTCTTGCCCACTTTTCCTTGTACAAAATAACTGTTTTTAACTTACCATGAGAACCATTTCTTCTCTTATACTAACAATAAAAAAATGTCCCAGGTATTCCGTAGTTTTATCTCATTTTAAATTGTCTCAGTCACTTCCTCCATTCTCCATTTGCCTTTCTCCCCTCCTCTTCCTCCCTGCTTCATGCATAAAATCAACGCCTTCATTTCCCGATTCACAAAATATTTTCTCTATCCAATATCTCAAAGTCCTTATTAACATCTCTCCACTGAGAAAATCTGTAATAAATATGTATAACTTTACATTGCAAAATAGTAAAGTCTGCATAAATTTATGCTTTTTCCCCAGTTTAAACACGAGGTGAAGTTAGTAAGTTATGGGAAAAGTTGCAGAGTGTAAAACTCTACGTAGCAGAGTTTGCAGCAAGTTGTTTAATTTACCTTTTAAGTGAGTTATACTTTGCTATAATGTGAGCTTCAGTGTGTTATTGTCCTGCCGGTGAACGATGGAGTGTTGTACACGAACGGATCCAGTTTGGTTCAAAAACAAAATGAAAAAAGAAGATCGTCTAGGATAGTCTTGTAACGGAGTTAATAAAATCCTTCATAACAATTTCTGGCTATTGTTGAGGGAGTTGCTTGTTTACTACTCGGAATGGAATGCCCATGTTTACAATATTTTATTCACTGTTACTCTCCTCATATGTGAGAGTTGTGTACTTCCTGGGAGTCTTACCCGATATTGAATATTTATGCTTTCACTTGTTGAATCTTACACATTTCAACGTTTCTGCAGAACCTCGGTTGAGTCGACACAGACACATACAACAGACAGAGACAGAGAGCAGACAGAGAGACAGAGACAGAGAGACAGACAGAGAGACAGACAGAGAACAGACAGAGAGACAGACAGAGAGACAGACAGAGAGACAGAGAGACAGACACACACACACACACACGACAGAATGTTCCAGAGATGGGACACAGCAACAAGGGGACACAGTTGGAAGTTGAAGACTCAGATTAATCACAGGGACGTTAGGAAGTATTTTTTTAGCCACAGAGTGGTAGGGAAGTGGAATAGTTTGGGAAGCGATGTAGTGGAGGCAGGATCCATTCATAGCTTTAAGAAGAGGTATGATAAAGCTCATGGCGTAGGGAGAGTGACCCAGTAGCGGCCAGTGTAGAGGCGGGGCCAGGAGCTATGAATCGACCCCTGCAACCACAACTAGGTGAGTACACACACACACTACATGATTTTTAAGTAAGAATTAACTGATACTATTAGAAATTTTTTGGAATTTCAAGATTTAAAGAATCCTTTAACGTTATGGACGTACCAGTTAGTTTACGTTCAATTTCGCTAATCTTGAAGAAAAATACAGTTTCTTAAATAATTTGGAGTGCAGTATTGTATAAATCAGCGAACAAGTACGTATACGTAGATTCGGATACATAATCGGCTGGTTGATGTTTATACATTTATTCTTATTCAGTGCCAACACGATACATGCACGAACATGTATCACTGGACTAAGTCAGTTCATGCCAAACATCGTTTTCCAAATCTAGTCAACACTTGACATAATAGTGACTTCATATTACTAGTATTGACTAAGTACTTATGTCGAAGATTATGACATAGCAATTGTCAGAGGAGAGAAATATGCAATTTCTTCTTAATAATACGACCGAGGGTACAGCACGCAAAGTCCACTCAGAAAAAGGCGAGTTGCTAACGTGAGTAATTCTTTATTTAAGGTAAAGACACGTATTTACCTTTGTGCAATTTTAGAAACTCTTGAAATCACGTTTTTAAATAATTAGAAACAATATAAATTCCCAGGGGCTATAAAGTGTCCTGGTCAAAGACTTGGCTGACCTACGCTGTCGTTAATGAGAGTTATTTTCTCGCTTCACGGCTCTTGGTGAGTAGGAAGTTGTGCTCACTCAGACAGGGCTAGTGGCTGACGCACGACCCACTTGACTAAACTTAGCCCAGCACCACGCGAGGTCACTATACTGCTGACAGTTTCCGTGCAAACGTCGCAAGTTTCGTGCAGAGAGAGATGATTGGTTGAAGGTACCGGGCTGTAAATCTAACTCAGGGCAAATTTGCATGAGCGTAAACGTGGCTCTCAATCTGTCCTGGGATGATGATTCTTGCTTGAAATATGTAGCTTGTAAGACGGTCCTCGTGGGCTGATGGCTTTTCCCCCAAATAGAGCGCTTGCAAGACGGTAGTTGCAGCAGTTGGTACTACGAGGCTCGGGTAAGCTTATTCCTTGCGACATTTACTTGTAGTGTGGATATCGCTATGCTTTGTTACGTTCTAGTAACACTTTCACCGACTGCCTCACGTAAAGACGTTCTAGTAACACTTTCACCGACTGGCTCTTTACCCTACAAGTAATGTTAACTGCACACGATTATCTCTTTTTAGACCTACAAAACAAATATTTAATTGTATTCTTTCTGAACGTGTTGATATTTCACATATGTATCGTTTAGCTCAATAGCAAAGCGCACATGAATTTTGCAAGGCCCTGCCTAACATATTTTTAATTCTTCGGTTAAATATACAAAAACTATGATATCAAAAAACCCAAAAATGAAAAAATAATTTGTTTTCTAAGAGGTCTTTAGCAAAGTACCAACTCAAAACTTGCTGGGAATAATAAAAACGCATGGAATTGTAAACACACTATTCAAGATCATCTTTGAGCGAAGAAATATTCTAAGTACAGGACGTAACTAGTGGATGTTCTCAGGGATTGATCGTTGACGCAATCCTCTTTATAATATATCAATGATCTCAAAGCGAAACTGAAACTGAAAATAGCAAAATTGGCGAATTACTCAGAAATGGGAAAAGGTAGTATCCATGGCTGTGTATAGGAGTGTTCAGAGGGTTAGACTATTTTTGGTGCTCTGACAGGTTTCGTTCTATGTAGAAATTTTATTAATACAGATAAAAATCATAAATTGCGATAATGTGATTAAAGTGTTATTACCAGCACATTCAAATAAAATTATTCTTCGGTGACCTTTAACCTGTGTTCACAAAATACTCCTAATAAAAATTCACTGTGCTCCTAAAACCTGACATAAACAACATTAAAAAAGGACGACTTACGTCTGGCAGCAAGGGAGGCATCATAATAGAGTGTTCGTTTTCTTTCGCACGCTAAAAAAAAAAAGAAATGAGGAACCTTGAACGGCTTGCAAAATAAAAAGTTTGGAATCCAACGGGTGATACACAGGCAGAGTGACTCGTGCCGCCGCAAGCAGCTTCACCTCAAGGTATTCACAAAGTAAACCCAGCCCAACGAGAGTCCAAAATTTAATTAATAATAATCTCTCACTCTGGCGCCGCTGAGATGCTGTGGGGGAAATGAATCTGCCTAAAAAAATGTCCTGTTTACACCTCTTGGTTCGTCAGAGTCAGCTATTGTCACGAGGAAGGAAAAATCATAACCTCATCTTCAACCCAGCTCATCAAAAAATTCGTTTGTCTTACCTGAGGATATAATTAGAGCGGAACCTGAGGGCGAGAGGAAAGCTTAATTATCCCTGACGCAAGCTAACACTCGCCCACAAGAAATTTGTTTTCCCGTTCAAGTGAATTTGGCGTCGGCCACAGAGGACGGGGTATCGTGTCAGGAACAGAGCTTAAAAGAGTGCTGGTAATGTAATTACAATGTTCCTAGCACGTTCATTTGCCTTGGCCCAAGGGCAGTGGAGCGAGTAAGTCTGGAGAATGAAATGGTTTTCCTGGTTAGACGACGACGGTGGCGGTGGTTGAGACCCAGGTGCTGATCCAGAGGTTCTTCAAACATCTTTTCTCAATTAAAGTACTCTTTATTCATCAATAATTTAGTTTTTCGGACCCATGACGTCAGCAGAGCATATGTTGACTACGTCTCCCAAAACGTTTGATAATTAGGTCATTCTCAGTGGGCTTAGAATCATTTTTACATAGTTTCCGAGTTTCGGTTCCCATCGTATATCCTCTATGCAAGGCCTATATCCTCTGTGTCAGGCATACATTATTGATACCTGGCATACTGTATCCTCGTTGTATCTTCTCAACTAAAACATGTTCTAAACACAAGAGAGTTAGTGCTAGTTAATCTTATGCTTAGGGTGGTGATACTTGCTAATTTAGGATCTAGCGTGATGGTACTAGGCAGTAGTGATAGCTAATTCTGTGCCAGGAGGTGACGAACTAGTTTGTGGGATTCAGATAGTTTAGGAGCTATGGTGGAGATGCCAGCTAGTCTTGGGCACCAGATGGTGATTCTAGCTAGTTTGAGACCCAGGGTACTGATTCTAGCTAGTTTGAAACCGATTAGTGGTACTCGTTACATTGGGACCCAACGATGTGTCCTAGCTAATCTGAAGCTCCAGGGGAAGTAATGCTTCCAAATAAGCATAGAGCTAAAAAAAATTCTTACCTCCATAATTCTCCAGCATTCACAATAACTGCAACCTAAACGAGAAAACTTTTGCCTGGTAGCGTTTATTTCTGGCAATTATAGGATGCTTATTCACTTGAGATGCAGCCTCCAGACCTGTGAGAGTCTCGGAGAATACTTGACAACTTCCTGTTCACCATCCTCGCCGAGGCCCTGCTTTCTTAACCTCCTCCAATCAACCATCGTTATTGGTTCTGCCCCACTTATGCCAACTCTTGAAACTGTGTAGGGAGTTTGCCTTCTCCTCATTTAGCTGTCTTTTCGAACCTGAGACTAAAGCATATATAATATATATATATATATATATATATATATATATATATATATATATATATATATATATATATATATATATTATTTTATTATTTTATTAACACATCGGCCGATTCCCACCAAGGCAGGGTGGCCCTGAAAAGAAAAACTTTCATCATCATTCACTCCATCACTGTCTTGCCAGAAGGGTGCTTTACACTACAGTTATAAAACTGCAACATTAACACCCCTCCTTCAGAGTGCCGGCACTGTACTTCCCATCTCCAGAACTCAAGTCCGGCCTGCCGGTTTCCCTGAATCCCTTCATAAATGTTACTTTGCTCACACTCCAACAGCACGTCAAGTATTAAAAACCATATGCCTCCATTCACTCCTATCAAATACGCTCACACATGCTTGCTGGAAGTCCAAGCCCTCGCACACAAAACTTCCTTTACCCCTCCCTCCAACCTTTCCTAGGCCGACCCCTACCCCGCCTTCCTCCACTACAGATTTATACACTCGAAGTCACTCTGTCTCGTTCCATTCTCTCTACATGTCCAAACCACCTCAACAACCCCTCCTCAGCTCTCTGGACAATCGTTTTGGTAATCCCGCACCTCCTCCTAATTTCCAAACTCCGAATTCTCTGCATTATATTCACACCACACATTGACCTCAGACATGACATCTCCACTGCCTCCAGCCTTCTCCTCGTTGCAACATTCATCACCCATGCTTCACACCCAATATAAGAGCGTTGGTATAACTATACTCATACATTCCCCTCTTTACTTCCATGGACAAGGTTCTTTGTCTCCACAGACTCCGAAGTGCTCCACTCACCCTTTTCCCCTCATCAATTCTATGATTCACCTCATCCTTCATAGACCCATCCGCCGACATGTCCACTCCCAAATATCTGAATACATTCACCTCCTCCATACTCTCTCCCTCCAATCTGATATCCAATCTTTCGTCACCTATTCTTTTTGTTATCCTCATCACCTTACTCTTTCCTATATTCACTTTCAATTTTCTTCTTTTACACACCCTACCAAATTCATCCACCAACCTCTGCAGCTTCTCTTCAGAATCTCCCAAAGCACAGTGTCATCAGCAAAAAGCAACTGTGACAACTCCCACTTTGTATTTGCTTCTTTATCTTTTAGCCCAACACCTCTTGCCAAGACCCTCGCATTCACTTCTCTTACAACCCCATCTATAAATATATTGAACAACCACGGTGACATCACACATCCTTGTCTAAGGCCCACTTCAGGATCAATCGCACCTGCGCCTCTTTCCTCTTTCCTCTTTTTTCAGTCTATGTCTGTTTTCTCAAATCTTCTGGGTGTTGTGTACGTTGTTCTCTTGTGTGTACTCACCTATTTGTGGTTGCAGGGGTCGAGTCATAGCTCCTGGCCCCGCCTCTTTACTGATCGCTACTAGGTTCTCTCTCTCCCTGCTCCATGAGCTTCAAACCTCGTCTTAAAACTATGTATGGTTCCTGCCTCTACTACGTCACTTGCCAGAATATTTCACTTCCTGACAACTCTATGACTAAAAAAATACTTCCTAACATCCCTTTGACTCATCTGAGTCTTCAACTTCCAATTGTGACCCCTTCTTTCTGTGTCCCATCTCTGGAACATCCTGTCTCTGTCCACCTTGTCAGTTCCTCGGATTATTTTGTATGTCGTTATCATGTCTCCCCTAGGACATTTCCCTTAGCTCTGGAACTAGTCTTATTGCAATCCTTTGTACTTTCTCTAATTTCTTGACGTGCTTGACCAGGTGTTGGTTAAAAACTGGTGCTGCATATTCCATTATGGGGCTGACGTACACGGTGTACAAAGTCTTGAACGATTCCTTACTGAGGTATCGGAACGCTATTCTCATGTTTCCGGACACCCATATGCTGCAGCAGTTATTTGGTTGATGTGCGCCTTAGGAGATGTGCTCGGTATTATACCCACCCCAAGATACTTTTCCTTGAGTGAGGTTTGCAGTCTTTGGCCACCAAGCGTATACTCTGTCTGCGGTCTTCTTTGCCTTTCCTCGATCTTCATGGCTTTGCATTTTTCGGGGTTAAATTCGAGAAGCCAGTTGCTGGACTAGGCTTGCAGTTTGTCCAGGTTTCTTTGTAGTCCTGCCTGATCCTCATCAGATTTAATTCTCCTCAACATGACGTTCAGTGGTGACAAGTTTCAGCTGCTCAGGTATAGAAAGAATGAAGAACTCAAAAGGAACACTACATGCAAAACTCAAGAGGGTCACCAAATAGAACGAAAGGAACAAGTAAAAGACCTGGGAATAATTATGTCAGCTGACATTTCTTTTAAAGACCATAACAAGACAAAGATCACGACCGCCAGGAAGATGACGGGGTGGGTATTGAGAACTTTCAAAACATGGAAAATAATGCCTAAGGTGACACTCTTCAAATCGTTAGTGCTCCCTCATTCAAAGCTGGAACAAATAAAGAGATCGTTTACGGCTTAAATTGAACCAGTAATGCAACTAAATTCAAGTCTTGAACATGTACTCATTGGAGCGGGGAAGAGAGAGATACATGATAATATATACCTCGAGGCCCTGGTCCCAAATCTGCACCCAGTGAGAAGCAGGGGTGCGGTGGGGACAATAAAGGAACACGGTATCAACATTCGGGGTTCCAGACTATTCAACATCTTTCGAGAAGATATCAGAAACAAGGTTGGAACAAGTGTAGAAGCCTTCAAGAGGAAACTGGACATGTATCTTCACCAGGTGCCAGATCAACTAGGCTGTGATGTATATGTGGGGCAGCGGGGCTCAAGCAGTAACAGCCTGGTTGACCAGGCAAGCAGCAGACGAACCTGGCCCATGGCCGGGATCCGAGAGTAGTGAAACTCTTGAAGCTCTTCAAAGGTATATCATTAATTTCACATCATCTGCAAAACAGGGATACTTCTGAGTCTATCCCTTCCGTCATGTCCTTCACATATACCAAAAATAACACTGGTCCTATGATTGACACCTCGTCATGTACCATGACTCGTTGTTGCCTCCCTGTCAGGTATTCTCTGATCCAATGCAGTGCTCTTCCTGTTATTTTGCCTGATCCTCTAACATTTGCACTAATCTCTTATGAGGAACTGTGTCGTGCCGAATAGGTAAAATTGATCAATTAGCAAGAATTAGAACTCATTTAAAATTAAGTCCTTTCTAAAATTTTCTCTTATACGTTTAAATATATATATATTTTATTTATATTAATGTAAAAATTAATAATTTTGCACCAAAAGGACCTTAGAAAACTTACCTAACCTTATTATAACAAGCTCAATTTAATTTAGCCTAATCCAACTAAATATATTTTAGATAAGTTTACAATAACTTAATAATAAACAAAAACAATGAAATATATTTTTTCGTTAGGTTCAGAATGATTTTTGCGAAATTATTGCATACACAAATTTTCGCTTGCCTTATTCGGCAAAAAGAGAGTTGCTATATAAGCCAAAATCGCAAGTTTTACCTATTCGGCACGACATATATATATGTAGTGTTAACTGATCAATATGAAGTCAAGGCCGCGGAGAAAGCCATTAAGAACTGGCCGTTTATCTTGTGTTTAATGACCCATACGATAATACCCTCTATGATAAGATCACGGGATTGTCGATAGTGAACAAAAGAACATTTCCGAGGTTCATTAGGACGAGACTGACTCGTTTGTTCACTAGCCAAGCTAAGACAATGCGCCCTGCCAGGAATTCTTCGACGCCATTTCTCTTTCTCTTGTTATACAGAATAATAGGGTCAAATATTTCCCCACCACACCTTCCCTCTTCGTTGACTCAATCCACCAGCTTCCTGACGAGAGCCTCCAGAGATACCACCCTGCCTCCTGCAGGTTTCCTATAGTAGGTTCAGGGATCTTCGCCCCCCGGGGCCAGGTCCTCCCGACCATGATCAATAAGGCTGATCAATAAGGCTGGCAAAACAGCATTTATGAGAAATGACTCATCGATTGCAAGACTTCTGCATTTTTGATGACTAAAGATTTCTAGAGGTATTTCCTTTTTAAGCTGACCACTAATCACGTATAAATCTACATCCAAATGGCTTACTGCCGGTAATAATGAAGAAAAATAACATACGTAGCCTAACAAGCTTTTATTAAGTTAACATTTCGCTCTACGTAGAGTAACACTGTCAGAATAAAAGCTCATTGTGCAATGCGTGTTTTTTGTTTACCTATTAAATCTGATGTTAAAGATGAAAAAAGGCGCAATACCTTGACTGGAACAATACACAAACAACGACGTCTTGGTCGACGTGGACCATTTACAAGTCAAGTGCCGTAAGCTTCTCTACGTACGGGTTATTTTTGTAAGTTCGATGTTCTATAACGAAACTTGTCATCCTAAGAAAAAAAAGTGTACCTAATAACGATTTAGAGAACGTGGGAAAATCAACTTGATACACAGTTGCTTTTTCAACGTTTTAACCCAAACATTAGTACTTCCCTATGTACGTTATTTTTGGCTAGGTTTCTTTAACGTAAATTAATAAGGAAACGTATTCTATAAGAACGTAATAAATAATTACAAGAAATGCCTGACCTAGGAACATGCTGTTTCGATGTGCTAAACCCGTGGAGGTCACACAGGGCTTTGAAAACTGGAGATAATCTAAGTTTTATTCAAGGGAAGGAGGAGGGTAGGTTAAATGTCTTGGATCAAGAGCCCTTTACCGGTATCAAGGCAAACTGAAGAGGGAGGTCAGGTGAACAGGAAGATGAACCTGTATGGGATTGAACGCTGGTAAACCAACGTTGCATGCAACTAGTGTAGAAGCTGATAAATTTTATATCAAAATACTTTTCTTTCTTGATGGAGCTTTGTCAAGTGCTTACCTATGCTGCACCAAGAGTGAAACGTCCGCAAATAAAAGTCTCTTTCTCTCTTTTTTTTCTTCTTTTTCTCTTTTTTCTTTTTTCTCTCTCTCTCTCTCTCTCTCTCTCTCTCTCTCTCAGTGTCTGAGTTGGATTCAATGGCAAAAATGGCTTTTTATTATCATTCTTTAATTCGTGCAAGAAACACACGATCTCTTATGAGGATTAGTTGTCTTTTACATAATGTTCAGTTTCTTAAATGTTGCGGCGTTTAACAAGACACGAGACAGTTGAGGACACTTTTTATCCTAAGTAATTAAAACAGAGAAAGAGTTTTAACTTGAAATCATATATACAGTTTTAATTAATTTCATGTTGTTTGAAAAGTTGTTAAAATGTTAAGGGTTTGTTAGTTTGTAAATATGCAATAACTGCCGCTGTGGTTGGCGTCACCGTTGGCCAGAGGACAGCCACTTCAGGTGGCAACGGTGAATAATAACTGGCTCTGCGTTGCGTTAATTGAAGGTGTTTTACTTTACGAATTAGAGGTGTGGAGGGAAGTATAAGTGCAAAAAGAAAAAGTCAGAGTTGATGCAATAAGTCAGTTTCAGCTAAAATGCTATAGTCTCTCCATTAAAGCTGAAACTTTTGGATAAATGAGCAGCTAGAACGTCAAGGCTTTGAAGATGTTGAACGTGAGGTTTGTTTACCTTCTGTTTGACTTTCAGCACGACCTGAAGCGTGTGGGTCATTGAGGTCTGTACGTTAAGGGCGGTGCTTTCTTCAGTGGGTAGAGACAGCGGGACTAAGTGTGAACACATTGATCTCAGTTACAATATTTCTGCTGCCTCATCCATACTGCAACGCATAGAAACCAGCTCTCATACAATAACAAAAGCAGTGGCAACTCTGTTCCCTGATACATTCTCTATTTTAAAGAGGGAGGGAGTGAGAGGAAGAAAGAGAACGGAAGAGAGAAGGGAAGAAAGAGAAGAGGAAGAGAGGAAAAGGACGGAGAGAGGGAAGGAGAGAAAGGGAGGTAGAAGAGAGAGAGAGAGAAAGAGGAGTAGAAAGGAGGAGAGAAAGAGGAGGAGAGAGAGGGAGAGAGAAAGAGGGAGGTAGAAAGAGAGAGGGAGAGAGAAAGAGGGAGGTAGAAGAGAGAGAGAGATCCATTGATAATTTATTTATTTCTCTCCACAGATTCTTCAACATTCCTGCAGCTTTCTTTTTTTTCAACTATTCTATTGTCTAATCTAATCCCGAACAGATTAGTCTCCTGGTAAAGTCGCTCCCAAGAATCTACATACATTCACTTCATCCATATTCCTTCCTAATCGGAGATCTAATCTTCATTCCATTAACTTCTATTTATTATCATCATGTCTTTTCCTTCATTCTCTTTAAATTTCTGCAGATTCTTTTCAGAATTTCTTTGTAGCACTGTAGCCCATTATATATTAGATTTGTCTTGTTTTAAGACTACACTGATATATCCTGTAGGAATGTCTAGGGTCTGTTTAATACATTACCCAATGAGGATCGAACCTCTAAACGCTCACTTCAACTAAATGATCCATACGTTGCTTAGCGCCTCACGTAAACATAACTATAAAATTCGGATATACTCCTAACACCCTTGCACTCATGTCGCTTGCAACCCCCTCTACAAATATATTAAATAAACACGCTGTCGTCACAAACTACTGAATAAGACCCTCTTTTACCTGAGAACATTCCCTCTAATACAAACCCAAGCTTAATCTTCACTCTCCTTACAAAAGCTCTTCACAGTTTTCAACAATTTGCTATTTATTTATCTACCCATCTTGTCATAAGACATTTCCTAATAGCAAAATAACAAAACCGAAACACTGTACACAGTTGTACTTTAAATTAAACACTTTATCCACATATTCTCTCCTTCCCTTTCTAAATCCACTCTGCTTTTTGTCACTCATGCTTTCAGTATTTTCTATACATTTAGTAATCCCAGGTCTTTCATTCACTATCTCGTCAACACACTAATTCTCCTCTATCTTTCACACTCATTTTTTTTCCTTTACCCTTTATACAAGGGGAATACGTATGCAATCTGCCACTCCATTTGTATCTTTTTTTTTCTGAACAATCACACCAACTATTCCAGCACGTTATTCCTATATTGTTTACGAATTTAAGTTCAAATTGCATCCATCCCTGTTTTTTCCAGATTGGAATGTGTAGGAAAGACATCCTTGATATACCTTAGATGTTTCTCAATAAATATGGATCTGAGGCAAAGATATTCTGCAGTATTTTTCAGTCAAGTTTGTAAACGAAGGAAAATGACTGTAAATGTAGAAATGATCATAGTTAAAGTAAAAACAAGCAGAGAGAATGAAAGAACAGGATCAGGTTGGTTGGAAGGAGTAGGAAGTGAATGTAATTAAATACTGGGCAGAATGTGTCAATCAGTAAGATGGGTTGCGTAAATCCATACAAGGCATCTACACGAAATTTTTAACAGTATATTTAGATCTGTTCTTTATAGAGAAATGGAAAAGAATCCTTCCTCTGTAAGCCATGCGTGTCGTAAGAAACTACTAAAATGCTGGGAACAAGAGACTAGTAACCCCTTCTCCTGTATAAATTACCAAATGTAAAATGAAAAACTTTCTGATAAATTGAGGTCTGTACCGGAGATCATATTTAGCAGATGCAGAAATGGAGAGGGAAACATATTCATAGGGATACACAAAGGTATACCTGAGTAGGCGAAGTGTTTCATCAGAGTTTATTGTGAGGCACTTAGTAACATTTCTGAGTAGAATGTTGAGGGCTTGTTCCGAGTTAAAGGTAAGTTGTTTAGGAACATAATGACAGTAAGCTAGGTGCTTTAACCGATATGTTGGTTAAGGTGAGGTGAAGCAATATAATCTCGACTCACGAAATCGTAATGACACGATTGCAAACAAACCATACCACGGGTGGGGATAGAACCCACGATCAGAGAGTTTTATGATCGAGGGTTCTATCCCCGCCCGTGGTATGGTTTATGAATATACTCTCCCGCGGACTCTGAGAAATATTTAAATTAAGAATGAAGGCAATAAGTGTTTAATTTGTAAAAAAAAATTGTAGCTGCGTGCTATTTTGTGTAGAATGGAGGCTCCGTTCCAGTTGATAGTGTGATTTTCTTTTTGTGTGTGTTGAAATACAGTTGAATTTTCTTTTGCGTATCTGACGTTTCTTTTATATTCGATGCTTAGTGTTTACAGAGTTCATGTCTAGCCTTTGTATTTTTGTTCACAGTTATTACAGGGGATTTGGTTATCCATGGTGTGACTGAGGATACTGGATTCCTGTGTTTAATGGAGGAGTTGTTGAGTTTTTTTGGATAAAACTGAATGAAATTAGATATATTTTGGAGCTACTTCTGAATGTTTTGACTGAAGGGGCCGAAATGGAGTAGTTTTTGTTAGCTAGGTTGAGATCTTTCTAAATAAATCCTTCTGTGTATCCTTGTTTCAGAAGTGCGCATTGGTGTTGACCATTTCTTGGTCGATTTGAAAGAAACTGCAGATTTGGAGACATTTAAAGAAATGCTGGATATTAGACATTTCTTGATATGTATAGAAATGCACGTAGTTGATAGTGTCAATGAGTTTCCTGCAAATACCGAATATAAGTTGGTTGTTTTCTCTGACGATGAGTGTGTTAAATAAGATTGTTTTCCCCTTGTGCATTGAACTGTTTGGATGGGACCACTTTAATGGGTTTTGGAAGTTGTCAAAGAGGCAAAAAGCGAAGAATATAAAGAGTCCTTAACCTATGTGTGTGACGAGGCTGAGTACTTGTATATTTCTTCAGTGCAAATTTGACAGTAGAATTTTGTCTTCATAGTCCTTGGAATTGATTAACCTTTGTTGTGGATTCAGTCATGACTCGATTATTTTTATTTTGAGTTGGCAATTTTGTGTGCGATATTTCTTTCGTTTCAGTTTATAGTTTGGTTGTAATTTCTCATGTGGTGGAGCAGGGCTTAACTTTCCTGTGGATACCTCACTGACCTCTTGTGTTCCACTCTCCGTTATTTTAGACTATAATCTTTCTGGTCTATGTTTACATAGTTACAATATTAAAGGGGATTTGTATGCCCCTGGTGTTTCAAGCGTTGCTGGTTTTTTTATGATTTTCGGCTATTTCCCAGTATAAGAGTTTAAAAAATATTTTTTTCATAATGAAATTATAATATGATTTAGCATTAATATTTTTAAAAGGACGACCTAGTCACGTGAATCTTATTTACATTTTTTGGCTAATATCATCAGTCGTTTTTAAATTCGCTGAAAGAACTCTAAAGTAACTGAACCGTAAAGCTAAACTACGCTAACATTTATATTTAATATATATTTTAAAGACTAACACTTCTTTCTTTATAGATACTCAATATACATGACATATAAGGCACAGTACATAAAAACACACATTAACATAAGTTTATGTCTTCTCTTCATAAAATTCAAATATGGTAACTTTAACTTAATCTTTCTCACTCATAAATCAAACCAATAAACTTAAAATTACCCAATACACTTGATGCTACCTAACATACTTAATTCTACCCAAACTGATATCATCTTGCAAGAGATGAACTGCAACTCTCTTGTGATGACAGTTCACTGCGCAGGACTCACCCAGTCTCTTCTGCAATATATTTTATGCAGTTTATAATGCACGGAAATGAAACTGGCTGCACTGTTTCTCAGGTTGGCCGGAATATTTAAGTTGAACTAGAGTAGAGTATGAATACTGCACGGGGTTGGATTACCTGACGAGGAACCTCCTATGAAGGCCACCTCGTTCATCAAGCAACCGGATCCATTTTTTATGAGGTTATGGCAAGATGACTCGCTATTCTCGCACCACCGCAGGTCATATGGGCTTATGATGATGGCATCACCACAGCAGGGGACTGACATTATGGTGTTACCACCGTAGGGGAGTTTGTGGTGACGTTACAAGATGCTGTCACCACCGCAAGAGGTTGTAACAACCTTGCATAATGGCGTCGATACCACAACGGGGGTTGTGATGACTTGACAATGATATCACTACTGAAGGGGAGTGTGAAGACTTGATATAATTCTGTTACCCCCCACAGAAGGGGTTTGCGACGTCGTCGTATGACTGAAATGATATCAATGTGTCCTTACTATTTCCCGAGCCCTTTTGAACGTTCATCTCGAGAGGTGCGAAAATGTTCTAGGTACAATCTGTGACTTTGTAAATGGTCCAAGTCGGACCGAAACGTCGTCGTAAGCTCCTCTCTCTCCTATTTGCGGGTTATCTCTGTACAGTCTGGTTTAAATGGAATACGGGGAAGGAAATTTTATCCACCTGATATGCAACGTTTGGCACGTCAATGATCTAACATCAGAATTTAAATATGAAATAAATTTGTTTATAATTTAATAATTTCCAACCAAACACGTCAAATTATTAGGTATCTTAAGGGAGGAGTTATGTGTTTGTTAGTTGATTTAATAGCAAAAGTACTGTGTATTTTGATGCAGAATGTGCAGGTTCGAATCCTGCTGTGGACTGAAAGAGAATGCAAATAAATATTTGTAAATAACTTCGCCCGTTTGCGAAATTATTTACAAATATTTACAATTATTTACTGAACCGATGACGAAATATACCGTAAGGTAGACAAACAGACGGTCAGACAATATCTTCCTGCTTCTATTGTTACTTCCACAATAGTAAGAGATTTCAGTTATTATTTATTACTCATCTTTATTTAACTTTGTATGCACTACCATATTATGACCAATGTTAACCTAATACCTACGCCGGCGCAAGCAACGAATAGGTTGAAAGTGGTAGAGATATTCCTGTATATAAAACTCTTCTATTTAGCTGAGACATTATGGCTGGTAATGACGAGGTAAGTGGTTTGCCAGTTATTACCAAGTTTCCATAAATGGAAACAATCATCGCCTCACGCGAGTTTAAAATATCTTATAAAGTGGAATATCGATTAGAAAAATTATTTTCTTTTTCTCCGGAGGCATTATAGCAGGGCAGGATTACAGTCTTTGTAGGCCCTGGGTTACTCATTATTGTAGGTCACAAGAGAGATTTATACTCAGAGATTTTCTTTGTAAGCAATGTATTGGTCCCGATTAGTTAAGTTTTCATTTCATTTCTGGCTAATCTGAGATTTTTGTTTCCCTAAAACTTTCCGTACAGTCGTTGCACTGTAGCAAATGGATAATAGAAGCCTGCAAGGTTAGTGTTACACTGCAGCTACGTTATCTCTTTAAAATTAACTCTTTACCACCACTGATTAAGCTTGCAATAGGAACTAGATTAGTACAGTTTTGTAGCGCGACTGTTTCGCAATTAACAGAGGATCGAGCCTTCAACACTCCTTTGACTGGCATTGTAATTCTCCATGCACCTTCTGCATTTGTTGATATATCACTAAATAGGTATTAGTCGAGTGAGGAATAATATGAGCTTTTAACTTGGAAATTTATGTAAACAAGAGGAAACGTTGCATTGATGATGGTTTGAGTTTCATCAAAACTCAATGCATTGTTATGGCAAGATAGTAGTGAAACTGGGCAGAGTGTTCGATGATACATGACTGGGTACCAGATATCAAATGTGAATTGAATTCCCGGGATACGAATGTGCATATATTGGATTTGCTAAGAGATGAAGTAGGTTAGGATGCAAATTCTGCCAGCCAATTATAAAGACCGTTCTCGAGCCCAACATAACGAGCGTTTCGTTTCCAACGAATTACGTCACCAAGGTGTATATGAATTTATCCATCTTATACAAGTTGTTTTGTTTTCGGCTAAATTACCTAAATCTAGGATACAGTAACAGCAAATTAACTAGAAATTGGTAAACATTTTTTGGGGCTGAGTAACAATATTGAGGAAGATAGATACACAGCAGAGAACAAAAACCCATATGTCATTCCCTTGAGGTTACGTCTGTTGAGTTTAGTGTCCAGGGACTGTAATATCTAGTTAATTCTTCCCAGACTCTCTTGTACTTCGATCGTTCAATTCCTTTTTTCCGAGTCTGTATGTGTGTGTGTACTCACCTATTTGTGGTTGCAGGGGTCGAGTCATAGCTCCTGGCCCCGCCTCTTCACTGATTGCTACTAGGTCCTCTCTGCTCCATGAGCTTTATCAAACCTCGTCTTAAAACTATGTATGGTTCCTGCCTCCACTACGTCACTTTCTAGGCTATTCCACTTCCTGACAACTCTATGACTGAAGAAATACTTCCAAACATCCCTTTGACTCATAGGAGTCTTCAACTTCCAATTGTGACCCCTTGTTTCTGTGTCCCCTCTCTGGAACATCTTGTCTCTGTCCACCTTATCTATTCCTCGCAGTATTTTATATGTCGTTATCATGTCTCCCCTAACCCTCCTGTCCTCTAGTGTCGTCAGGCCGATTTCCCTTAACCTTTCTTCGTAGGACAATCCCCTTAGCTCTGGGACTAATCTTGTTGCAAACCTTTGCACTTTCTCTAATTTCTTGACGTGCTTGACCAGGTGTGGGTTCCAAACTGGTGCTGCATACTCCAGTATGGGCCTGACGTATATGGTATACAGAGTCTTGAATGATTCCTTAGTGAGGTATTGGAACGTTATTCTTAGGTTTGCCAGCCCCCCTTATGCTGCAGCAGTTATCTGATTGATGTGTGCCTCAGGAGATGTGCTCGGTATTATACTCACCCCAAGATCTTTTTCCTTGAGTGAGGTTTGCAGTCTTTGGCCACCTAGACTATACTCTGTCTGCGGTCTTCTTTGCCCTTCCCCGATCTTCATGACTTTACATTTGGCAGGGTTAAATTCAAAGAGCCAGTTACTGGACCAGGCTTGTAGCCTGTCCAGGTCTCTTTGTAGTCCTGCCTGATCCTCGACTGTGTGTGTGTGTGTGTGTGTGTGTGTGTCATGCTCCATGTGTGTGTACTCATGGCAAATTTCAAAAAAATTAATTATTACAAACATTATTTAAACCTACTTGCTGCCCCTCCAACTCCTACTACTACTGCTACTACTGCTGCCGCTGCTGCTGCCGCTGCTGCCGCTGCTGCCGCTGCTGCCGCTGCTGCCGCTGCTGCCGCTGCTGCACTGCCTCTCATCACAACACTGAACAAGAGCTTCAGAAACATCCACCTTCCGCCTACCATTATATTTTTACTTTTCTCTTTTCCAACTAACATTTTTCATTCCCACGTAACTTTCATAACTTTAAATTTCAAATTGACACTATTATAATATATATATAATTAGCATACATTAACATATCATATATACATATACACGCAATAATTTTACATATTGTATATAATTAAATTATATTAACTGCTTCGTATTCTACATTGTGTCAAATAATTTATAAAATAGATTTACTGTGAAAAATTATAGGAAAAAAATTAAAGAACATATTAATCATGAGTTTCATTAATATACAATAAAAAATGTTTTAAGTATAATCGACACAATTCAGAGCCATTTTTTTCCGCTAGAATAAAGATCTTACACATTAATTGATGATCTCCCTACAAAACATAAGTCTCCCACACAAAATGAACGACCCGATAAAAAATGAAAGACCCCCACACAAAAATGCAAGACCCCCCACACAAAAATGAAAGACCCCACACACAAAAATGAAAGACCCCACACAAAAATGAAAGACCCCACACAAAAATTAAAGACCCCACACAAAAATTGAAGACACCACACAAAATTTAAAGATACCACACAAAAAGTGAAAGACCCCACACAAAAGTGAAAGACCCCACACAAAAGTGAAAGACCCCACACAAAAGTGAAAGACCCCACACAAAAGTGAAAGACCCCACACAAAATGAAAGACCCCACACAAAAATGAAAGACCCCACACAAAAGTGAATGATCCCGACACACAAATGGAAGACCCCACACAAAAGCGAAAGACCCCTCCCCCCCATCTCCACCACACACAGTACTCCCCCTCAAGAAAGTTAAGCAATAATGTTAAAAGACGTCTTCCTTGAGCGCTAAATGCCATCTGTTTAAGTGGACCTCATTAGCTCCGCTTCTGAATTGGGTCATTTAAAAATCAGTGTCTCATTAAGCGGAGATAATTGAAGGTGAATTATGCTAATGGGCAGTTTTACTTCGCCATTGACTCTCAGAGAACGCGGCATTACCGCCTCCCTTCGCCCAAACTTGGTCTCTCTGAGAGACACATCGCATCTGGACCTTTTTGTTCCTCAGTTTCTCTCTCTCACTCTAATTACAAGATGAGAAATCCTCGCTCGTAATCTACCTGACGTTTGAGGCACGACGTGTTAATGAGCTTACGTCTGATACGCTGAGTGTAATTGCGTTTTGGATGTAGTTTGCTGTAATTGTGTTTTGAGTTAATTATCACTGTAGTCTGTTATCATTTAATTTTGAGTTATTAATGATCAGTGCATTTCGAATTTGTTCTTATTATTAATCTTTATTATTCTGACTTAATGATGAGTGGATTTCGAATTTGCTATCATTGTTTTCCGAATTAGTTTTCATTGTATTCTTATTTACTTATTATTGTAAGCTATCCTTGAATTCTGAAAGAGTTAGTTGTTAATGTTTCCTTCTTAGTAATCATTGCCTTCACAATTAGTTTTCTGAATTATTACTGTGTCCTGAAGGAGTTAGTTGTCATTGTAATCATAGTTACCTATTGTTTTCTAATTTCAATATCACTATATTCATAGTTATCATTGCCTTCATAGGGAGATAATTAATATGCATGGTGATAGAGTTAACAGTTAGCTTCGAGGTGTTCAGTTAGTTCATTAGGTTGAAGCCTATCGACCTCATGACTGCATATGTTCTGCGGACCACCAATCAAGAATACTTAATACCTAAAATGGGGGCTAAAGTAAACTCTCATTGTATATACACAGAGGTATACACGGAGGTGTGTATATCCTTGAATAGTCAAAATATACTAAGTATACGTAAAATTCCAGATGTGATTTATATTTAATATGATTCAGTATTGTTTAGAGTCGCTGTATAAAAAAATATATACGATATCTTAACCTAATGGCAAAATTTAATTATTATTATATTATTATAATCAAAAGAAGTCAAAATTTTAATATACCTAAATATTTATGTGCTAGATATAAGAAAATTTCAAATTTTTGATAATCTAGTATTTTGATATTAGTATTATTGTCAAATTTTCCATAATGATATTAGTATCGTACCTCAACCCACACAAACGGAATAGTAGCTGCATCTCAAAGCGCTCAAAAGGCAGAGGAGCTGTAGCTCAACTCTCTCGAGACACCTAGAAGCTATAATTGAACACTTAGACGAACACCAGCTAGAGATAAAACTTGCCAAGTAGGTCCAGAAGTGAACATCAATACATTTAAGAATTACAGGAGCTTCAAAATTTACTGATGATTTCAGAAATTCTGATCAAAATGTTTGAGGATGATCAATATTATTATATTAAAGCAAGTACTAAACCAGTATGGGTTATACAGTCTAAGGCGGATGTGTTCCAACTTCTGGGCCTGGCAGAATGCCCTCAAATTGGGTTGATCTCCAGCTCTTGAAGGTGTTGAACTCCACTAATTAAACTGAGAACGCCTCTTCGTATTCCGTTCAAGTTTCTGGACCTAAGTGTACCTAGGTGTGTTGTACCTAAGTGTGTTTACCTAGGTGTGTTGACCTCCGGGTTTTGGGAGGACTTACCTCTCTCGCAAGCATGAATCCAACTATTGGGGCGGTTATACATCAACTTCCGTTCATATACGATTCACTCTGATACCCTTCAATGTTCCTACAACACTCGCTCACTCCCCAACACATCCTCACACTCATCCCACAACTATAAAACTGCACCCCTTCGATAATACGCACTAACAAGTCACTTCCACTCCGCTATTAACTCCTCGCACACTTCTAATACACAATCCAGCTCTTTCACACACCCCACACATTAAACATACCTCACAAACTCACTTCAATAAAATTTGAATCGCAACCCAACACTCCTCTGCACCATTCCCACTCCTTTAGTTATTTTTACACTTGTCTAACACGCACCCTCACCTCTGAAGCACACACTACTACACTGAAGAGGGTGGATATATATGGGCAACTCTCATTACACCTGTAGTCCCTTAGTTCACTTAGTAGTAGATTGCTGACCAAGTATTAGTTGACTGTTGTTTGTGGCATCCTGGGGTGAGGTAGTGCACTTTAAACTATGCTGGTCCCTTGATGTGGTCTAAGGCAAGACAGTAGCTCTTATCCTGTAAATTCAGTGATGCATAAAGCTTTAGATCAACGTCCTCAGCCAGCTGAGCTGGCCCACACGTCAAGAGTTCAAGCACTGTAAATTGCTATGTATCAGATTTAGAAACTGGGGTTCAACTCGCCTCAGCCACAGCTGGGTTAGCAACTGGCCCGAGGCTAAAACTCAGGCCAGTAAATCGCTAATAACAGGGAATTCAACCTCTTAAATTACAACAGTGGAGAAAATAATTATCCCTAAGTGTATAGAAACAGAAGTTTTCAAAACTTCTTCTCTTACGCTAGTTCCCATTAGTTCTTGCAAGCACTTCTAGTGAAATAATATTTTTTTGTGTGTGTTCCCAGAATAGCGTATTGTCAAAAAATTAAAAAAATATAATGAAATAAACAATTGCTGATTATTATTATTAATTATTATTATTATTACTATATAATTATATTATTGCTATCAGAGGGGAAAGTGCTAAAACCATTGAGTAAGGGAGATAATCAGATATGATGCAAATAAAGGAGAGACAATTACAGTTCCTTAGATCAAGAGCCAGTCACCAGCATCAAGGCTGCTCAAGGGATCCCGGATTTTTAAAAATCCAATGAACTTCTGAAAAATAATCCCAAGAAAGGCGACACCTACAAAAAATTCGATGAGGTATTCCTCTTCCAGAGAGAATACCTTTGGAATTTGCTCTCTGTCTGTCTGTCTGTCTGTCTGTCTGTCTGTCTGTCTGTCTGTCTGTCTGTCTGTCTGTCTGTCTGTCTGTCTGTCTGTCTGTCTGTCTGTCTGTAGCTCTCTCTCTCTTCATAAGAAAATGATGGCACAAATATTTCGACACTGGAAGCTCTAGGTTTGTGTTTATGTTCATTATGGTGTGGAGAAAGGTAAGGTTTTCCACCCTAATGGCAGCAGCAGCTCATTTATACAGCACTTTGTAAGGTAATGAAGATCTTGGTGTCCAGACCACGACAATACTCAGGTAAAATATGACTTGTGTTTTTACACCTCATTTACATTTAAAAATAATGGATAAAAAGAGATAATGCAGGTACGTTGCGGGCTGCGTCCTAAAGATAATCTTGAGGTTAAAGGTAACAGTGAGGATTGGTATAACTAAGACATTAGGGATATCTTTAATGTTAGGGGTGTTTAGGAAGTTAGAGGTAGCTGTAATGAGCAAGTGAATTGTAACGTTAGAGATTACTGTCATGATCAAAATAACTCAAACTAAAATTCACTCTCACTCAAAAATTCAGCCACTCAAGCCCCTCGCCCACTCAAACTGTCATTCTCGTAAACTGTCATCTCACGTCACATATACCCTCATCCATCACCTCATCAATCTCACTCATCCACTCGTATACCACTCATCCACTCGTACCATCCATGTCCCTCATCCACTCGCCTCAATCACCCTCATCCACTCAATCCTGTACCCTCATCACCCTCACCTGTACCCTCATCCACTCACTCACCTCTCCCTCACCTCCCCACCTCTACCCTCATCCACTCGTACCCTCATCCACTCGTACCCTCATCCACTCGTACCCTCATCCACTCGTACCCTCATCCACTCGTACCCTCATCCACTCGTACCCTCATCCACTCATACCCTCATCCACTCATACCCTCATCCACTCATACCCTCATCCACTCATACCCTCATCCACTCATACCCTCATCCACTCATACCCTCATCCACTCATACCCTCATCCACTCATACCCTCAACCACAAAATAATAGTAAAATTTGAAGGAAAAGTAGCTACATATTTAAAAAAAATCATATGAAAATTATAATAAAATCTATAAAATTAGTCACTTTTTCTCTGAGTCAATTCATTTTTCCACAAAATATTTTAATTTTAGCGATACTTTTATTATTTATTCAGCGGATTATCAAGTCTTCTGTAGTTTCTAGTATTTTATATAAGACCAGCCGAGACAAACGTGACTTGTTTCTCTTATCCGAAGTGACCAAAACAAGCGTGTCATCTGCTTTTATCCGAATTGACGAAGTATAGCGCGTCTACTACCTTTTAACCGAAGTGTCGAAGTTAGATGGTGTCTCTTGTATCCAAAGTAAACACGACTAGCGTATCATCTTTCTCTTATCCGAACTGACCAAGTCTAGTGAGTCTTCCTTCTTTAATCCTAATCAACTAAGACTTAAGTCTTCTTTCTGTCATCAGAGGAAATGAGTCTTGCGTGACTTGTCTATTTCTCAGACGTGAAAGAAAATCGTGTTTGCTAAATAAAATGATTGAGAGAGAGTTTTCATTAGCCAAATTTCACTGGAAAGTTTATAAAAAAATAAAATTTTCATGAAATTAAAAATGTCTCGTGTGAATTCAAATACAGTCTGAGGAAATAACTGGGTATCTGCCCATCAGCATGCAAATTATCATGCCGAAAGCGTTACATATGGATGTATGCTAATCAGAGTTCATGGAAAATTAATATTGTATTAAATATCCCTGAGAGTGTAATCTGAAGCGAGAGTGAGGAAGAGAAAGAAAGCTTTAATTATTTTTGTTAAATTTCTTTACTTTTTAGTTTATAATTTCCTACCAGAATGAAATATGTAATTATATTATATTTATGATTGTACTCACTTGGTTGTAGTTGAGTGTGTCGAATTTCGGTTCCTGGCCCTATCCCTCAAATTCTCACTAGAGAACATGTTATTTCTGACCTCCTGGAACCTATCATATCTACTCATAAAACTGTGCATGAAATTTGGTTTCGTCATTTGCTAAACCAGGTCGTGCCACTCCCAAACCATCCTCAGATTATGGAAGTGCTTTCATACCTCTCTGACTCATTTTTCTCATCTTTCTCTTTCTGTCTGCCTTGTCGAGTCTTCCGAGTATCTTGTACGTCGTTATCATGTCTTCATACGTGCTCTTTTTATGTTCATTACAGTGCTGTGACTTGAAGAGATGCCGTTAATCATAATAGTCAACAGCGAACCAATTTAGGCATTAAAGTATACACATTCCACATTATCTTCAGAGTTGACTTTGAATCACTACTCAAATAATAAATATTAAATAATGATATATTTTGTGGAGTCAGGTGCGGTGAGGTCAGGCGCTTAAGTTACTGGTAGCTCATCGCGTAGCGAGGTAGATCAGTCTAGCGAAGATACTTGATATGCTAAAACGTCCACGGAGTTCTGGGCCATTGTGTTGGACATGGCGATCAGGGAAGCCTCAGGCGCGCTCGACTCTTCTGCAAGTCACTCTCCTTCACCGATCGAGAGAGGCTTCTTTCCACTTTAGGCTTCCTCGTGAGTTGGGGTGAACGACACAAGCGTTAGCCAAGTCGTCTCAGCTGCATGCGTATTTGTGTACCATCAATCCCTACTCCTAGCTCACTGATGAACAAATAATCATAATTTACAAATTGATAATGAAAACTAGACAAAGTTCGGTCCGTCGTGGCTCGTTATCAATTAGGGAATCCTAATTATTGTCTAGGAGAGACCAAAACGTCGTCGAATTTATCGTTTTCAATTTGTGCCTTGTTAGATGGATTTGTCCCATTATAGGAATTGTGGTCTTTTCGCAAAAATTTGGTTGTTCGAGAGCGCTAAGGACAATAAATGCTGACCGTAGTTCGATACCTTTTAATAGCCAGATTGATTAGAAACCATCCCCGATATGAAATAGCTATAATCATAAACATAATTTTTAAAGGGGCGGACTGGTTAGCCAGCGGAAGGCGTCTGTCAGATGACTAAAAGCTCCAGCGACGGGTCATTACATGACCAAGACTCGCGTCAGGAAACACTTGTCCTGTTTCTTGACCTAACCACCCCAGATTAGCGAACTGAAGATCGAACCTGTAGCACACTTTGAACTCGCCCCACACACACACACACACACACACACGGGTTCGGATAGGCGGAGCCCACATCGTGATTTGATTAAGGAAATCCAACCAAGATGATTCCATTCGTGGAGACTCAATGAGCACAAGCAGGCGTTGGTAACAAGGATGAGCACTCAGAGTGATGACTGAATACCTGATTGGGCCTGTTGGTGTTGGTGTGCTTGTGTCTGAGTATCAATTTGTGATTATGAGTGCTTACTTATTTATAATTATGCATTTGTGATTATCTGTTCGTGATTACCTACTTGCGATTACCTATTTGTATTACACATCTGTTTATTACCTATTTGATTACCCAATTGTCTAATTTTTAATTACATGAAATTACCTATTTCAGCGTTTACTCGTGATTACATAATCATATCTAATTGTAATCACAGGAATAAAACTGTGCTTGAGGTGCCCCGTCTTCCAAACTTTTAAGGCAGTTCTTGCATTTGTCAACTGCGCTTGCACCGCTTGCAAAATATTAGGATTTCTTGTTGGCATAAGTCTGAGGTAAACGTGCAGAAGGTAAACGTGCAGAAACGTTTCCTGTAAAATTAATAAAATTACTAGCTTCACATAAAATAAAAGAATATGATATGCTGAAAAGCGAAAGTAATAACACGAAATTAGTATTTATTTCTAAGGCTTCATTTATCTTATTAACTGGAAAATATACACAGAATGATTCGTTCACACGACAATAGATTAAACTTACGTATATACTCTCTAAAAAAAAAAGGACGCATAATGAAGGAAGATAAGATTGAAATGTACAAAATAGTCATAATTAAATGTCATCTGCTTACTGGTATCCCCAAATGTTTCCTTAGATATTAAAATACTCACATTATATCCCATTTAACAGCACCTCTACTCTCTCCAGTCTAGAATGCTCTTACATTCCTGCTGGATTTTCCAGCCCATTCCTCTCAAGCCTTCATCTCTTTCTCCCATCTATTCTGCATCCACTTGGGATTTATACATCCTCAAAGTCAACACCAGTTGCTTCATTCCCTGTGCGTGTTGAAGCACTCAACCCCAATTCTGCTTTCTGAATTATTGCTTTCTTTCCACCACACCGTTTTCTAATTTCTTCATTATTTATTTGCTGCATAATATTCACAATACACATTCAGTTCTCTACACACTGATCGAAGATCAATGTGTAGTGAACAGAATGGAAAGTGCGTGGGAAAGGCGAGAAAGCACGCCTCGTACATGGATTCAAAAGAAGATCCCAAGAATATGAATAAGACCCATGTCCAACACTTTTGTGTGCTTATCGCCGGCAACCAAGATAAACCAGTGTTGCACATGTATCTTATTAATCAACCTGTAGTTACTGTATACCATTCATGCAAAGATTCCAAGGAGGTGGGAGCCATCAACGCCAGTCGATTGAGGGTTAAGCCTCTGGAACAAGAGCAGGAGCTCACTCCCTAACAAACAGAGGTAGGTAAGCGCAGGTAGAGACCAGCAGGCACGTAGAGCCAGTGGGGGGAGAGGGGAAGCATGTTATCGCAGTAAATCCGAGGTCGCTACCTCGTAATGGACTCTTAATACATTCCTCCTGTCGTGGCCGCCCTGCCTACCGCCCGGCTTTAATTGTTCTTGTTTAACCTGCACTCCATCGTAAAGCGAGAGATTCTTACCCGGATAACACTGAAGAATGTAGTGGTAATTGCATTTTCCCTGAGGATTTAGTGGTTATGAAAATTCTGTTTTCTGATTTTTTCTTCTTCTGGGTATTTAGAATATTTCTGGCTGGGGGAAAGATCTTATTTTATTTTCTATAAAGGCACATGTATCTTCGTAAGAGTAGAAGCACTTGATGTTGCGGATGTTTACATTCACTTATGTGGTTTGTGTAGCGAATGTTTACATTCACAAGCATGGAAATGGTAACTATTTACACACTTCATGTGGCCTACACAATGACTTCCTGCTTATACCTAACCTGTGATACACCATCTAGGAAGCAACTGCTTCCTAACTTCTGATGATGGATTTTCGTCTTTGTATTCTTAACATATTTCGCTCGCTGTGCCTGTAGTTAGATTTGTAGCAATTAATACCTGTATTTGTTGCCTGCTAGAAAGTACACTCCTACTGACTGGCTGTCATTTTTTCTTGTTCTTGACTGTCATTAAACTGGAATGGTTTGCGACTGGGACAAGCTGACAGTTGGGTATAATTGGAAGTGCTGACTGTGAAGTGGTCCTGATAATTGCTAATTGCTCCCTGTTAGACGTCAGTTGCAGCTTGTTGCTCGTAGAATTTGTTTCATATGAACTGCTTGTTAACTGGTAGCTGTTGAATGTTAAGGGTTATCTGTTAGCTGATACTTGCTATCTGTTAGCTGATACTTGCTATTTGTTAGCTGATACTTGCTATCTGTTAGCTGATCCTTATCTGTTAGCTGATCCTTATCTGTTAGCTGATCCTTGCTATTTGTTAGTTAAGTGATCTCTTATTTTTTTTACCTGGGTTGATTATCTAATCTATGTTTCAACTAAACTTTTATTCTGTTTGGCTCTGCCAGATTTTGCGTTCCATAGGCGGAGTTAGGTTGGTGAGAAGCATTCACAGATGTGCTTATCATATGAGCGTGAAATTACAACAAATTAAATATTTTGAATTATGGCCCGATTTCTGATATTTTTTTTTTCTGTCGCATAGCTCAGTGGCTGTGCCTTCGGCTCACAATTGAAGGACCTGGATCCAATCCTGGGGTGAGTGGGGATGCTGGGCTTGCTACATTTGTTTACCTAGCAGTAAAAGATAAGTAAATTGGGCAGCCGTCTACTTACATAGAGTATGCAACTGACTTGTACGTTTTCGATACTTCTTTTTATTGTAATATTTTGCTTCCCATTTTGGAGGGCTGGTCTGAGACCATACGAAAGGTTTCAGACCAAATATGACATACATGTACATTCATACATATTGTTAAAGTTTTTTTTTTTTTTTGGCCTCAGGCTCTTTGTTATTAAGTGGCTGTATATCCAGTAACCAGAACCATCTTAGGAATCAAATAAGCAGTGGTTTTTTTCTAAATTGGGTGAAATAAAAGTACCGTTAGGTCAGCGGATGTCTGTCTATTTAACGGGTCATCAGCTGATTGGTTAAAGCTCTTGTCAGGAGACATTTCCGTTTCCTGACTAACAAAACATCACTATCATGTGTGTGTGTGTTCGTGCGCGTGTTCGTGCCTACGCGCTCGCCCTAGATACACCTCGTTACTTCTGCGTTATTGGCACTTAGTGTACGTCGCTTTTCGCTGAATTTCGTCCCTTAATTATTTATCAATTAGTGTCAATTATTCGTCCATTGAAAATGCGGTTGGTTCCTATCGGGAATATCAGCGGCTGCAAATTCTAGCCCAAAACCCCAAAATTCAGAATTTGTGCACCTTCAAACACCTGGAACATCCGGTGCCATATTTGTGGTAGGATAACAACTAGCTCAGTGGTGCAGCGTTCAGGTCGCAACCGGAAGGTCCCGGGTTCGATTGCCGGGTTGGGCAAATCTTTTTACACCTGACTGAAATTTTTTTTCTCACAGGAATGAAGACAAAAATTGAGGATAATTTTATATATTTTAATGTCTGCTGTTTTATCTATACTACAAGTTTTACATAGTTTTCTATGTTATTTTTTTATTATTTTGTTAAAAACTTCTTCATTTGCAAACATTCTGACGTAAGTCATTATCTCTGATAATTTTTTTTTATATGAAAGCGAAAAGTTATTGGAGAAAATACTGATCCTTGTGGCGCCCCACTTGTGACACTGACCCAGGGTGACACTGATGCTTGTGGCGCCCCAAGACACTGACCGGGGGACTGATCTTGGTGCCCCATGACACTGACCCAGGTATGATCTTGGTGGCCCCCAGTGGTGACTGACAGGGTGACACGATCTTGGTGCGCCCAGTGGTGACACTGATCCTTGTGGCACCCCACTGATGACACTGCCCCAGGGTGACACCGTATCTTGTGGCATCAAAGATAACCTCTTATCACGATGATTTGTTGTGGTGGCGCAGCTTCACTACAGTGACATTATTTCTCTTTCACTATGCTCATTTTTCCTCCATACAAATATCTAATCCAGTTCTATAGTTTGCTCATTATTCTTGGTAATTGCTTTGCGCTTTTCCAAGTTAATCTCTCATTCTTTTACAAGTATTCTTGATGGAGAGCAGCAAAGGCTATTTATTCTTAAAGCTTTCATTGCACTGATGAATGCTTGAAGAACATATGGTCTCCCCTACTCATCAGGTGAACTGTTCTTCTTGTGTTCAGCTCACCGTTCTTGAGAAGCTTTTTGTTAAGGTTTTGCCAACAACTTACATTTGACTATTTTGTGCTATAAAACTTCCTTTTTATTCGCCCTTTCTTTTAATACCAGTACAGCCTTTGTTATTTTTCATTCTGCTCCCAGTTAGTCCTTTTACTGAAGTCTTCAGGATATTCACTGAAACTTTTTTTTATCACGTCGGATGTTTTCCACCAAAGTAAAACGAATTAAAAATTAAAAATACATTCACTATTATTCGGCCCCTAGCCGGCTCTCAAAGTGCAAAACATTTATATTCTCAATTCAGAACTAACCGGTTTCTCTGAATCCTTTCAGTGACATAACGGCACTCACATTTCTGAATCACACGAAATTCCAGTCTAATACACTTTATAGTCAAGCCCATCTCTCTCTTTTAATAATTCATCCATCACATCTGCAAACATTTAAATTTTTTCTCATCTCACCATTTTCCCCTTTATGTATCTTAACGATTTTGCTCCAGTTCTATTAACATAAAGGATCATTATAACCTCGCTTCTTATCTTTTAATTATATCTACCATACCACCACACCACCTTCAGATATCTTCATTACTATTTTTCTGCTTAATATTCACACCACATTAAAATCTCAAGCGTAACATTTCCACTGCCTCCAGGCTCCTTGCTGCACCATTCAAAGGTCATGCTTCCTCAATACCTCTTTCAATAGTACTAGAGCCCCTTACATTTTCCAATGGAAACATTTTAAAAATATGTTCCGTAAATACACCATGAATTTATACATTCGGTATTTCACACGTCTTCTCTCTTGTATCGAAAATGTGTTTATCAGCAATAATTCTCTGCATTTGTTGTTTTATGCTTCTTTTCCATGTTTACCTGTTGCCTGTGTTTGAGTATATATCTGTATGACTGTATGTGCATATATGTGTACCTGAATGCTTGTGTGTTTGCTTGTGTATATCAGCTTGTAAATTTGTATACCTGTGCGAACATTTTACTGTATAAAGCCTAACAAAATTTAGAAACACTGAATACCTAAATTTACATCACAACGACAACTAAGACGACATTCTCCACCTCACGCGCCACCGTCGCCGCCGCCGCAGCCGCCACCATCACAGTCGTTATGGCCACCACCACATTACAAAAAGTACTAAATTAATGAAGTTAACTGCTACTGCCAGCAAAACAAGTCACAATGGGCATCCTTGTGGCACGCCAGCTACTGAAGGCAATTACCCACGTTGCTCGATGGAGCACCGGACAAATTTGCACACTTCCCGGACCTGCTTTGCTACCAAAATGCAAACAAGGGAGCAAAATCCTTAATTTCGAGTGCAAGCAAAGGTGAAAATTAAAGTTTAAGCACGAAAAGTATGTGTAGGTGAGAACACTTTCATTTTTCTCAAAGCTTGACAGGGGTGTTTCAAATTAAACAGATTTATATGGTAACCTTAGATCTGAGCTCATGCTATCCCATTCAAAGCTTCATTGAGACGCACAGGTATTTAATTTGTTTGGTATGGAGAGGCCATTAAGGTTGAACCAGGAAGGGCCGCAGCTTGAGCAAATTCTCAAGGAAGGTGGCAGGAGCAGGAGGCCTCAGAGTCAGGGTTGTCAGGAAGCGGAGTGATCTGAATGACGAAGCGAAGGCAAATTCAAGGCCTCTCTCAAAGCCACAAGGCTTTGAGCAGTAGTAAGCCTCGTCATGACCTGCTGAGAGGCGGAACCAGAAGCCGAGACTCGACCCCTGCAATCACAGATGGGTGAATACAAAAATACCCATCTTCCCTAACCCCATGTGATAAAATATGATCAGAAAATATAAAATGACGATAGAGTTGCACTTAAACTATTTCAGGAGCTGTGGGGGATGTGCAATGAAGAGACACGCAAGGAATTTAACGACTTTGGAAGAAAGTATAACAAAGATAAACATTATTACAACACATTAGATAAGGAAAGATGGAAATTCTGGAACCAGGAACAGAGGGACACAAATGGAAATTTAAAACGCAGATGAGCAAGAGAATGATGTTAGGAAATGTTTCTGTCTTCGTGTGGTAGAGAAGTGGAACGAGCTAGAGGAGGAAGTGTTCGTAGTCAAATGATATACTCCGTTTCAAGAGAACATATGAAAAGTCGTAAGAGAACAAGAGTCAGTAAGAGACGGAGCCAAGAGTTATGAATTGAACCCCAAGCAAACATAAATTGGAGAATGCATATACACGCGTTAACAACTGTCGGGTCATCGCATGGAGAAGACCTGGACCAGGACCCGTTGTGGCGTACCTACCTGTACCTGCGTTAACAATAAAGGTACTTGCGTTAACAATAAATGTACCTGCGTTAACAATAATGGTACCGGCTTTAACAATAAAGGTACATGCGTTAACAATGCTTGTACTTGTGTTAACTGCTGAGGCAAATATATACTAAGCAAAACATAGCTAAAACAGACATACAAAAACGGAGAGGACCCACAAAAGTGTCCAAAAGAAATCGCTAAACGATTTCAGGAACTGACTTTACGGGCGAACTAAAGAAATGGCTCACTGTTTCAAGCAATATGTGGGAGACAGCTGGTGGTACACAAGACACCTTTTAAAGACAATATCGAGTGGAGGATCCTTAAGGGACCCAACATTTATGAGAATTTTTAACCATCGCGCTGGAAGCTATACTTATCGTCTCCCTCTCCCCAAGTCCGTTATTTCACCACCGATTTTCGATAACAGTCTGCACAGTTATTATTGCATCCCTCGTGTGTAAAGAAGAGAATAGAAAACAAAGCGATAAGGTGAAAAAGAAATCGGTTCTGGGTATTGTTAGTTGAAAATCCTGGAACATAGCAGGCACGGAGAGAACTCCAGCCAGGGTTATAGGATGGATCTCCCACTCACAGAAACAAGAGAAATTAGGAGAAAGAAATGGACGCGGGATAAAGGAAAGCAATCAGTAGACAGAGAAAGATGAGAGAGGGTAAAAAGAAAACAAGGAAGGCATTAGCAATGGTCGACATGGATAGGAACACGAGAAAGTATAAGTAGAAGGTGAGAGTAGGAAAGAGAGATTGGGAGAGGGATAAAGGAAAGCAATCAAAGGCCAGAGGAAGATTAGAGATAAAAACGTGGATAGGAACCGGAGAAAGTATGAGTAGGTGGTGAGAAAGAATCGGGGAATACAAACACGGAACACAGAGAAGAGATAAACATGTAGACGACAGTCACTAGTACCTGAAACTACCACTTCACTGCTACTTATCCAGTCAGTTACACGCTTCACATACAACACAGAAGCAACGTTTCAGGCAATAGCATCAACGTAATCCACATCACGAGACTTATACGCAGACTTCCACATTGGAAGTCTGCGTATACTATGCATATGATGACGCTTTCAAAGTTAATAAAGCCATTAAATATCGGTCAGTTCAGTAAAAATAAGATAATGAAAAGTGCATTGTATGCTGAAGAAGCAACAGCAGAAACAGCGGCTGTAACAGCAGCAGCCACGGTTGTAGTTGCAGCAGCAGCCATAGAAACACAGTAGAAACAGCAGCCACAGAAGCAGCAGCAGCAGCAAGCAACAACAACCACAACAACAGCAACAATCACAACAGTAGCAACAACCCCAACAGTAACACCAACAGCAGCACCAATAGCATCAATAGCAACAGCATCAACAGCATCAACGTCTCGAATATGAAAAGAGGAGTGTTGCCCATTCACAAACTGGAAAATATACGAGGCCATGTAAAATTGTGGGTGCAGTTTACGACCGTGTGTTCCTTCCTTGCTCACTACCACCTCTTTCTCTTTCTCTGCTGTGTGTTTTTCTTTTCTCCCTCCCCTTTCTCTCTCTCTCTCGCTCATATTATCACACAGCAGTTGATACGAAAGGCTATTTTATTATTATTAATTATATTATAATTATTATATTAATTGGAAGCGCTCAATCCATTGGGGTCATGCACTGCCTGAGAAGAAGTTATTAAGTATGATACAACTGAATGGCATCTCCAATTCCTTGGATTAAGAGCCCTTCCCCCTAGAAGAGGACCCCAGCTAAAAATTTGCTTCGACATGCGTTGAATAGAAAGTCTCGCTTGAATACTCTCAGTCAAGTAATCCATGCTTTTCTTCTATGCTTTTCTTCTGCGTTAACTCTATCCAACAATATCCACACATTAGCGCCAATATCGTCAATACTCATCATTAACCCAACACCGCATCAACATCAATACCTCATCAGCAGATACAAGGAAGACAAGAAAAGTTCTTTTCCAATTCTACCTCCTAGTGATTATTTTCTTCAAAGTTTTTATAATACCCAGTATATATAGCTTATTATTTCTTTTATTGCCTATTAACTCGAGCTTTTTGTGATTAATATATCTATTCCAGTATAAAAAAAACTTTTTTAACAGATTTTTCTCAGCTGTTCTCATTAAAATTGTCTTCACTCATATTAACTCAGCTGGATACTATCTTGATTTCCCACATGATACTTTGTTTACAACTTACTATTTAACAGAATTTATTTTCACTTTTTTTTTGCAATTGGTTCTTCAGCATTTTATATTTAACTTTAGCGATACCTATTTTTTATATAACTAGTAGCTATATTATATATATATATATATATATATATATATATATATATATATATATATATATATATATATATATATATATATAGTGTAAAATGGACGGTCTTACACCAATCTATTAACAGAATATTTTTCACCTTCAATTCCTCTAACGTCTCTCCCTCCAATTTTCACTTCCTCTCCCTCTCCCTCTTCCTGCCTACCACCCTTGCTACCTCCCTCCCTACATCCCTTCCTGCTTCCCTGGCTCGGGTTTGCATTCATTACACCTTCTGGACGTTGGTTTCATGTTGACTGACAGTCATTATCACGTAATTAATGCGATGTTATCACACAATTACCTTAGTGTCTTGTTTATTACCCCAGGTTACACCCTCCCACACGCACTTACCAGGAAAAGTGGGAGGTAGGAGCAGGGGAGAGGGAGTAGCTGGGGTAAGGGAGAAGCAAGGAGGATAGAGGAGCTGGGAGCTGTAGAATGGGAGAGAGAGAGACATACAGAGAGTGAGAAAGAGGCAACATGTACAAAACTCCTTGGTAGTGTGTAATATAATTATAAAATTCTTCCAGTTATAAGAATGATAAAGTTAATGATGACGACAGCAGATGTACCAACCTTACCTAGTAAGGTTGGTATCTTAGCCCATATTATTATAAAATGTATGCTTAAATGAGATATTTTATATATATATATATATATATATATATATATATATATATATATATATATATATATATATATATATATATATATATATAAATATATATAGAAAATCCAACAGTAAGACTGCACTGCAAGCTAAATCCGGAACAAATTTTGGTGGAAGTCTCTTTTATAGCTCTCGAGGAACCAGGTTCGTGAAATTCTGGATAGTAAAGGTTTTCAGTTTGATATTAGGAAAAAAAGTAATATTTTTACATTGGTCATTAACTCAGTTCTTGAAATAGGGAATTTCTTGTCAGATTTTTTTTTTTATGATATTTGTTTAGTTTTCGAAACTTGTTTAGAAGAGAAGGGTTCATGATGTTACCTAATTATTAGGAATCGTGGAGATTTGATGATTTTTAGGAAACATGGAGGTGACTGAGGAAAAGAAGTCGAGGAGTTTACCGACAAATAGGAATAATGGAGTTAACTGATAGACAGCAGGAATGGAATTGGCTGAGAAAAAGGAATCAAGTGGATGGAAAAACTATCTCAAGGAATTTCGCACTTTGGAAAAACGCAGTCATGCAATAGGACCTATTGCATGACTGCGTTGTTCCTATTGAGAATTACGTATTGAATAGGTAATTCTCGAAGGTAAATAAAAGATGTAGTCAGCGCCATGCCATATCTCTGAAAAAGACAAAGGCGTGCATCCGACACATATCCAGCTTACCTCTGAGAATTTCCATTTCATTTTCATATAGCATGATTGCACAGCTCCTGACGAAATGCTGGTTTCGGAGTTAACTTGCTCCATCATCAGGCACTGTATAACCTCAAGGAAAACTAATTACAGGAACCAAATCTAAACATACGCTAAACATCAAATTAATATTAGTTAAATAACAGAGAAAAGGGAATAATGAATAAAAACTAATAATAAAGTTACTCTACTAACCATTCATTATTACACAATATAGAGAGAGACTACCGTTGCCACCTCAATGGTATTGGATTTACTGGCCAATACAGTGAAATATTTCATGTTGTAGCGTGTGGTCCGTGGCATTTCAATGTTGACGTTTGATATTGAGGGCTTTCCCAAATACCTATTTGTTCTAATAGAACTACCCAAAGTGTTCAAGATGCAGAACTACGACTGACGTTTAATTTTATCAATACATATATAACATTACATACATATATAACATTACATACATATATAACGACTACACAAGACTGCATGCAACATCTTCGAACTTGTAGAAACATTGTGTAGTGTATTTAGGCTTAAAAATAACTCACTTTGGGATACAATTCTTTTAACAGCTTTGGCAGCTTATTTTTTTTAAAGAAAAGCTAATTTTACTTATGAAAATTGTCGGAATATAAAAAAAAAAAACATGCAACTGTTTACCTATGGAAAGACTACGAAAATAGAAAACAATTAAAAAAAAAAGGTTTAGTCGTATAAGTTCATATTTGAAATGAAAACTAAAATACTGTGGGACCTTCACATGATTTAATAGGGTTATTCCTTAGGTAGCATTGAAAATGGGGTTGGTAAATATCTTTGTTAATGGGTTTGGGTTTGATAAGGACTTGCCTTGCAGGGGCCAGTAGGCCTCCTGCAGTGTTCCTCCATTCTTATGTTTATATATGAGAATCTTTAGAAGTAAAGGTGGAAATCAAATTTTGTTTTTAACGAAGAGAGTTTTGTAGTAATGCCAGTTAATGTTGGTTTACATCTTGCAGAAGTAAAAATTATTAAGAAAGCAGCTTTTATATTTCCCTGTAACTTTCATAAAACGTATCTTTTCTTTAAAAATACAGTGAGTTAACAAAGTTGTTACAAGAATTTTATTCCAAGGAGAGCACATGCTACAGTGCCTCGCTGGTGTTGCCTGTCACAGTGCCTGGCTGGTGTTGCCTGTCACAGTGCCTGGCTGGTGTTGCCTGTCACAGTGCCTGGCTGGTGTTGCCTGTCACAGTGCCTGGCTGGTGTTGCCTGTCACAGTGCCTGGCTGGTGTTGCCTGTCACAGTGCCTGGCTGGTGTTGCCTGTCACAGTGCCTGGCTGGTGTTGCCTGTCACAGTGCCTGGGTGGTGTTGCCTGTCACAGTGCCTGGGTGGTGTTGCCTGTCACAGTGCCTGGGTGGTGTTGCCTGTCACAGTGCCTGGGTGGTGTTGCCTGTCACAGTGCCTGGATAGTGTTGCCTGTCACAGTGCCTGGCTGGTGTTGCCTGTCACAGTGCCTGGCTGGTGCTTCCTGTCACAGTGCCTGGCTGGTGTTGCCTGTCACAGTGCCTGGCTGGTGTGCCTGTCACAGTGCCTGGCTGGTGTGCCTGTCACAGTGCCTGGCTGGTGTTGCCTGTCACAGTGCCTGGCTGGTGTTGCCTGTCACAGTGCCTGGCTGGTGTTGCCTGTCACAGTGCCTGGCTGGTGTTGCCTGTCACAGTGCCTGGCTGGTGTTGCCTGTCACAGTGCCTGGCTGGTGTTGCCTGTCACAGTGCCTGGCTGGTGTTGCCTGTCACAGTGCCTGGCTGGTGTTGCCTGTCACAGTGCCTGGCTGGTGTTGCCTGTCACAGTGCCTGGCTGGTGTTGCCTGTCACAGTGCCTGGCTGGTGTTGCCTGTCACAGTGCCTGGCTGGTGTTGCCTGTCACAGTGCCTGGCTGGTGTTGCCTGTCACAGTGCCTGGCTGGTGTTGCCTGTCACAGTGCCTGGCTGGTGTTGCCTGTCACAGTGCCTGGCTGGTGTTGCCTGTCACAGTGCTGGCTGGTGTTGCCTGTCACAGTGCCTGGCTGGTGTTGCCTGTCACAGTGCCTGGCTGGTGTTGCCTGTCACAGTGCCTGGCTGGTGTTGCCGTCACAGTGCTTGGTGTTGCTGTCACAGTGCCTGGCTGGTTGCCTGTCACAGTGCCTGGCTGTGTTGCCTGTCCAGTGCCGGCTGTGTTCTGTCACAGTGCCTGTCACAGCGTCATCGTGGTGTTGCCTGACACGGTGCCACCAGTACTGCAGGGAACATTTTTAGTGCCGCCTTGATGGATGGTCGAGGAGCGGGTATTTGTGTCCGTTTTCTTTGATGTAGCAGCTCCCGCCGCGAGACCAAGATTTATGACAGTTTTTTATGTTGGTGTCTCGAATGTTGCGAGGAAGAGGAGGGAGGAGGAAGAGGAGGGAGGAGGCAGAGGAAGAGGAGGGAGGAGGCAGAGGAAGAGGAGGGAGGAGGTAGAGGAAGAGGAGGGAAGAGGTAGAGGAAGAGGAGGGAAGAGGTAGAGGTAGAGGAGGGAAGAGGTAGAGGTAGAGGAGGAGGGAGGGAGGAAATGCAGCATGTCATGATATTGGGCCTCCATCATATATATATATATATATATATATATATATATATATATATATATATATAATTGTATGTGTGTGAGGAAAGGGAAAGAGATAGAGATTTTGCTAGTGGAAATAAAGAACAATTTGAAATCTATTTACAATGAATATTTTTGTTCAGGAATGAATCAAGAAATATAATAAAAATACGTATATAAAATGACTTGGAGAGACTGATCAAATGAAGTAAAAATTGTATTGTAAATTTCAGTGAGAAAAAGTGTCATATGTGTGAAATATGTCCACAGATTTTTTATTGAAATAAACAATATATTTTCTTTATTGTTTACCATTTTCATAATATTCTTTGTTTGCTTTGATGTGAATTTGTAGTCTGTTTTTTTAGTTCATTATGGAAATTATTTACAAAGACAGTGAAAAGATGAGGTAATCAGTCGCTCAGCTTTGCAGAACTATACACAAAAGACTATGAAAGCTGAGGTAATCAGTCCCTCAGCATGGAAATCGGTGTTTAGTATCTTAGTCTTGATGAATCGGAAACAACAGACATGATAAATCAGAAGCACAGACGTGACTAATCAGAAACACACACAGGAATTACCTATTTAAATAACAATATTCTAATGAGTCTATACCACCGAGTAAACCAGAGGAAGAATCAGTAGTCGCATCAAACGTTTGATTTTTTTCTAATTCCTAGACTGGAGAATAAAAGAGTTTCAGTTTATAACTGTGCCTACGACAGTCCCACGCTAAAGAAATTATTTGCAAAATATACTGTATTCAAATTTGAGCAGCAGATGTCGCGTTGAGCTTCTAAAGACATACGATAATAAAATATGAGAGATGGAGGATGACTGAAAAAAAAAAATTGCCTTTAGTAGAATTCTTTAAAACTTATGTATGCTAACCAGATATAAATTAACAGAAACTTACACGTTTTGGAGCACAGAAGAAACTTTTCAGAACATAGAGGAAATGTTTTGGAACTAGCAGGAGTGAGGGCAAGACATCTCACTTATACGTTACATAACTGTCATAAATACAACAGACAGAATGTCTTCGCAAAACAGAGTAGCTGACGATTGGAATAAACTTTAGAAGGAATATATCAGCTAAATATTAAAATAATAATGCTAAATTTACTAAAGAAGAGGCAACATGTGTTTGGCTCCTCAGTAAGCACAGAGGTAATTGCAAGTAGTTAATTACACTTATGGAATCTGGAAGCTCAAATGAATCAGAGAGCCACAGGGAATTGCTTCAGTATAAGAGTAGTGAGGAAGAGAACTGTATTTACTTAAGAGAAGGAAGGATAACTAAATACATGGATGCAAAATTGAGATACGACAGAGCCTAAGAAGGTTGGAAGTCATCGCTCCAGATGACTGATAACTAAAAGATAGGGGGTAGAGAAACGGCATTTTCAACGTAGCAAAGATCTATAGCTTAGTGGCGAAGAGTTCAGTAGACAATTAAAAGAAACCTGGTTTGATTCCCAGGCAAGGTGAGACACGTCTAGGCAAATCTCATTGAGGTAAATTAACCCCTGAGCTTTGGTCTGCTGTTTGGGGTGGCATCCTGGGAGGGTGTATATCTATCATGAGGCGTGAGTTTGATATAAGCTGAAAATAACAGATGATTTCCTGTAAATTCAACTTTGTAGAAAACACGACAGGACGAGCACACACGTCTACGTTGAAATATATAATACAACAAAGAACTGTTAAAAAATATTTAAAAGTTTTTTTTATATAAAAAACTATATATTTTATATTTGTTTAAATTAAACATACTTAAATAATTTTAAGTCTTTTTGTTTACCAGAGTTCAAATATTGAAGGTGTTACTCTCGTTCCCGGTGCACACAAATGCAAATACACAGACGCGCGCACGCGCATACACACATACAGAACAGACTCTCAAAAGTGTCAAGCAATCATTTCAATTTTGCTAGCATAATCCCCCATTAATCTTGACTCGCACATCTCAAAATCTCTCATTACCCGGCATTTCATAATAAAGAGTAAAGCCATCCAAGCATCACAACCACCCGGGAGACCCGCCATTCTACGATAGTTGTTACCAACCTCTATCCTAATTCGCGAAGATCACGCAATGGGTCCAGATTCTAGACTACTGTATTTACCTGCCCTACTGGTTTTAAGTCATTAACATGAGAGGTCCATGCGACACTGCCGTTGGCCCTTATTGGCATACAGTGACACGCGAACTGAAGGCACACGTTGTAAAAGAAACCCACCGTGACAATGTTTTGCTGTTTAGAGTTTTATTACTTGATAAAGAGTTTTACCATTTGATAAAATCCTTCACTTGGCGAAACGTTGATCCTCCAAAAGTTCGTTCAGCAACGTCTCTCTTCTTCATTATTGTCGACAGAACGCCATTTGAATCAGACGCAAATTTGTGAATACACAAATTGCAACTTTACGAGAATAATGAGAACCATTAAAACAAAAGAAGCCACGTGAACGATGATGCTATTCAAATCACTTGTGCTCTTGCATTTCTTAGAGCATCTTTCAAAGCAGCTGAGATAGCAGAGCTGGAAAATGTACATATATAATGTTATTACCTACACAGTTAATAGTACATGTAAACTAGATGGAACACCTTAGAGTACTTAGAATGTTCTCTCTGGAACGGAGAAGAGATACCGGATAGTAAACACAGGGAAGGTACCTAAGGGCCAGGTCCCAAACCTACACACTACTGTAACTTACTGGAGTGAGAGATATGGAACGAAGTGTAGGATGTACCTAATGAACAGCAATTAAAATAGAAGCAGTGTCAACATCTTCAACTGGCTATTTAACAGAAATATTGACAGAATTAAGTTAGAAGTTTTCAAGAGGAATCTGAATCACCATTTTTTCCTAAATGCCAGATCAGTCAGGCTGTGATGTCTAGGTAGGCCTGCGGGCCACTAGGAAAAACAGTCTTGTTGACTCGGCAGTCAGCAAGCAAGCCTGATATCAGGTCAGCTGAGAGAGTAGAACCCTAGAAATTAGCCACAGATATAACACATGGGCATGGTTATACATAGGGCATACAAGAGCACGGGGTATAATTACACATGGAACATATAGGAATACACAGGGCATAGTTATAATTAAAATGTAGGACATATACAGGCTATAATTGTAAAAAATAACTATCATACCATGTTGCTTGATAATGACCAAAGATGGAACGAAATGTCGTCTACAGTTTCCTCTCCAAAGTGTGGATTACTTGTGAGATATATATATATATATATATATATATATATATATATATATATATATATATATATATATATATATATATACAAAGAAGAGGTAGAATTATAGGTATCACTGATACCTTATAAGCTAATAACGTTAAATAATAGGAGGAACAGGGAAGGGAGACATAAGCACGTCGCAGAAGATACCTGGAAACTTGGTAAAGAAGACGAGACAAAATATTTCGATAGGTGGGAAAGGGGTATAAGGATGTTCAAGAAGCAATCGAGTCACTAAAATCAGGATTTTTTTTTATGTCTCAAGGTTGTCAACAAGTGAAATGATCTGGAAGAAGAAATAATGGAGATGGACTTATTACACATCGTTATGAATACGTATGCTATAGCATACAAGAGTAAGTGTACACACACACACACACACACAACAACACACACACAGTCACGTCAGACACCTGCCAATTATTCTAAATTATTGTGTTGCTATTCTCCGATGGGTTGGGTTATTACTCGTTCTGAGGTGGGCTGTTTGGGGGAGGATGAGGGCAACAGCTTGTTTGATCGTTAGGGTAATGTTAGCTGAGGTTATATATGGGCGTTTTAATGTCAAAGCGAGGTAGTGAGGTAGTTTAAATGTCGTGGTTGGAGGGTAGTGGCTCACGGCCCCTGAAAGGAGGTTCTTGATGCTGGTGAGGGGGCTCTTGATCTAGGGAATTGGATCTGTGGTCCAGTTCCCCTCAATTGAGCATGAAAGCCTTCCATTCCCCCGTCCCCTCCACAGAGCTGTATAATCCCTACGGGTTTAGAGCTCCCCATGTTAATAATAATAATAATAATAATAATAAATAATAATAAATGGCTTACGGATGGTAGTCTACAGTAAGTTTGGTAGTCTAGGTGTGTGGATTTGTATATGATGATTTGGATTGGTGTGATGTGAGTCTGAATGTGGAAATTTCAGTGTATTAGTTTGCATGGGGTAGAGTGTGGTAGTTTCAGTGTGATAGTTTGAGTGTGGTAGTTTCAGTGTGATAGTTTGAGTGTGGTAGTTTCAGTGTGATAGTTTGAGTGTGGTAGTTTCAGTGTGATAGTTTGAGTGTGGTAGTTTCAGTGTGATAGTTTGAGTGTGGTAGTTCGAGTGTGATAGTTTGATGTGGTAGTTTCATGTGATAGTTGAGTGTGGTAGTTTACAGTGAGATAGTTTGATTGGTAGTTTCGTGGATAATTTGAAAAGTGATAGTTTTGACTGACGGTCTAAACTATGTGTTAGAGCATTGCAATAACTACACAGGATTTAGCTGCTTACACAGCATAAACGTTCAGAGATATACATCTCTGAGGTATTAGCTCCTGGACCACACTAAATTTGCAGTAATCTTCATACAAGAGCAATGTGTATGTCACTCTATAACGTATTAGGATCAAACCAACGTGCTAGCATTCTATGTCTTTTTTACCGGCAGGTTCAGTAGGCATCAACGTATCTATAATTACAAGACAGAAAAGCTTTTCTTATCAGAAAGATTATAAAACTAATGTAGATGTAAACGACACGGATAATATGCATAAATTAAGGCAAGAGTTTTTCAACAGAAGTTTTTCACAGAAGTTAGTTGATACTCGTTCAGGTTCGACCGAAACGTCGGCTGAAGTTTCCTCCCTAAATTGTGGGTTAGTTTCCAAAGAAATATCCTCGTGAGTAGTATATGAGGCGACTGTGAAGGCTAGATGATTATGATGATTAAATGAAGAGGATCCCAGAAGAGGATCGAAATATACAGACCAATTAATGTTCTGTTTGTGTCTACACGTGGGTTCATTACACTTTAGTTCTCCATGAATAATAAAGATGAATGAAAACAAATAAGAAATATCCATAAATAGGAGTATACCTATTTGTGGCGTTGGAATATGCCTAGAATGAGGCTACTAGTACATCCTAACCAGGGTTTCAAGCAGTAACATACAATACACATTCAGCTGTGTGTTAGGAACAAAACGTTGTTAGTTGGTGGCCCTTAAAGACTATCTTGATAATTTTGATAGGTTCTTGATAAATGAAATATAAACTACCCTTCCCATTTCTTGGATGAAACCTGATTACCTTCCATTTCCCAAGTAATAATATGGTCTCACGTTTAGCGATGCCCCGTGAATCTTAATTAAACAGATAAATCAATGGAACAGCTCAGAGATCAATCGACAGTCGATGCTCTTTAATTCTGTTTACTTAACAAATTGACTTCCACATAGTCAATACCAAGTTAGAGATAAATGGTATAAAATACCGAAACGATGGAAAAATAAAACCAAAATGCACTACAGTCGATCTTTTATTGCCTACGTTTCGCCCACACAGTATAGGGTGGAGAGTGTTGGATAGGTTGGATATGAGACAAAGAATCGCACTATACTGCATTTATTTTTCCAGTACCAAGTTAGTTCAGATTTAAATTACAGTTGATTAGTCTAGCAATAATATGGTAACAGGGACATTAGCTGAAGTCTATACATTTTTTATATATTTATAACTATAAACAATCGCCATATATGACTACATAATGTCCTCACAGAGGTTGAGAAAGAAATTTGATGGAAAAAAAAATGCACTAAACTCCTTTCTAGTTGAAATATAAACTAATTTGCTTTAAAATAAATGAACAAATCGGATAATATATGAATAAGTAAAATACTTAGATATAAACAGCCACTTTATTTTTCATTTATTGGAAAACAATATTGAGCAATAATTGATTTGGAGA
This sequence comes from Cherax destructor, assembly GCA_009830355.1. NCBI lineage: Eukaryota > Metazoa > Arthropoda > Malacostraca > Decapoda > Parastacidae > Cherax > Cherax destructor. The sequence continues at coordinate 571,988 of WNWK01000011.1, forward strand.
AATAATGAATCCCAAAACTTCTCCCCTATCCAACGGCACGTTAATTATCAAGGTAATTATAGGTTTCTTAGCATGACGCACCTGGCCGTCGCAGATACACACGAACGTTAACAAAAGACTCACGTTGAGGAATAAGCTTTTATCGGGGCAACGTTCCGTTCTCCGTAGAGTTTTATCAAATAATTACTTAGTAGGATGAAACGTTTTCAAATGTAATCGAATTTCTTATCTTCACTAGAGACGGTGGTGAGCCATTTTTACCTACCCTAGAGACGGTGGTTCGCCATTTTTACCTACCCTAGAAACGGTGGTAGCCATTTTTACCTACCGCATAGGCGCACTGGTCAAAACATACTTACGTATACTCTAACCCACTTCCCTTACCTCCAACTATGTGAACAGAATGGCTATAATCATCACCATAATTTTTAAAGAGGGTGGACCGGTAAGCCAGCTGATGGCTTCGGTCAGATGACCGAAAGCTCTAGCTGCGGGTCATCATATGACTAGGACCCGCGTCAGGAAACACTTGTCCTGTTTCCTGACAAACCTAATACCTTCCCCTTACCCTAAGAGTATGAACACCCCTATTTAACGGCTCTCCCTAAATGGATCTGGAAATGCAGCCTTACTGACCCTCGTGTAGCCTATAGGTTTTTAACCTATCAAAATAACTTTACTTCCTCACCTGATTCACCTCAGTTTGCTACACAAATCTCATCACAGTACACAAGAATATATACACCGAGAAGTGTGTATCTCTCGGTGTAGATACACTTTGAGTTTAATCCCTTTTTTCAGGGGCTGAAATATTCATGTCTGGCGGTGAAAAGGTTATATGTAACATTAATGACCTTTTGTGAAGTCAATACGTATTAAACTCAATTAACCAATTAACCACAATACACACACACATCCTGCCCCGAACACACTAAGTTAATGTAAGCGAATGACGTCAAATTAAAAAAAAATACAGAATATTTGTTGATCACGAGAAAAACTCATGAATCTGGATTAGCTTCCCCTTGAAAAGACGATGACGAATAGAAGAAAATAGGAATTACACAAGTTGCCAGGGAAGAGGCGGGTGATAATGTGGTGTGGGTATAATTATATTAATTACCTTGCTGCTGTGAGGATGGTAATGGTGAACTGACCCCCATCACTGTCACCACCTACGCCATCCCCTCACCCATTACCAGACTTCCTCCCGCCACGACTGCCGTGCAAGTCTGCAGACGTCAATAATGCTAACTGTGGATGAGAGAGAGAGAGAGAGAGAGAGAGAGAGAGAGAGAGAGAGAGAGAGAGAGAGAGAGAGAGAGAGAGAGAGAGAGAGGAGAGAGAGAGAGAGAAAGACAAGAGAGGAGGGAGACAGAGAGAGAGAGAAGAGAGAGAGAGAGAGAGGAGAGAGGAGAGAGAGAGTGAGAGAGAGAGAAAGGGACCCCTAAACCTAACCTTGCAACACCTGGGTAAAAAAAAAAAGCTATCATTCATGAATTGTATAGTTGAATCCAGCTGAATAACTCGCATTCAAATGCAAAGAAAAACTTCCTCAGGCGAGAATAACACAGCATAGGGGTAGCCCTCAGACAAGGACAATAAAGTTAGGTGCCAAAGATAGAGGTCAACCAGCTACACCATCATGACTGGAGGTCAACCAGTTACACCATCATGACTGGAGGTCAACCAGCTTCACCATCATGACTGGAGGTCAACCAGTTACACCATCATGACTGGAGGTCAACCAGATTCACCATCATGACTGGAGGTCAACCAGATTCACCATCATGACTGGAGGTCAACCACATACACCATGACTGGAGGTCAACCACATACACCATCATGACTGGAGGTCAACCACATACACCATCATGACTGGAGGTCAACCAGATACACCATCATGACTGGAGGTCAACCACATACACCATGACTGGAGGTCAACCACATACACCATCATGACTGGAGGTCAACCACATACACCATGACTGGAGGTCAACCCGATACATCATGACTGACAAACTACCACTTAAACCTTATTTGTCCTTGTGATCCAAGGCTCCATATTCATCCTTCTCGGGAAGGGGGAACTCTTGATGGTAACGGGCTCTTGATCCAAAAGATTTGAGCTACCCTCTTCCTCGGACGTTCTTCAGGAGACACACACCATCCTAACGGTGTTTGGCTCTAAGTACAGCATAATTATCCAACATTTCTGTAGTGGGAAACCAGATATACCTGAACGCTTTCGTGTGCATAACAAACATCTTCAGAGGAATCAGAATGAAGAAACAATGGAAGAACATTTCGTAGGAACCTATTCAATGTTCCCCCTTTGTTTCTTCATTCTCGCTCCCATGAAGATGTGTGTATGCACAAGAAAGCTCTTACTATTTTTTGCTGTTTCACTGCGACTTTTTTTTTTTTTACAGATATGGCAGATAGGGACAGAGTGTTTCAGTTAAGAAGAACAAGATAGACAAGTGGAAACTGAAAACACGGTTTCGCCCATGACGAGGTTATTAAGTGTTTCTTTACTCTCAGGGTAGCTGGAAAACTGGAATGACTTGGATGTGGCAGTGGTATACCTGGACGGTGTTCCGGGGGCGTGGTCCATGACCAGGCCTTGCGATGGATCAGGGCCTGATCAACCAGGCTGTTACTGCTGGCGCACTCATACGACGACGAACATAGCCAGGCTGGTCAGGCACGTACTTTTGGTGCCTGTCCAGCTCCTCTTGAAGACAGCCAGGGGTCTATTGGTAATCCCCTCATGTATGCTGGGAGGCAGTGTGTCGTCTCTTAGTGTACTCATAGGTATGATAAGGCTCAAGAGGCCAGAAATCAGTGATGCCGATCAAAGAATTCTTGAAGGAGGGGGCCAGGAGCAGTCTCTCTACACTGCAAACAAAACTCCATGAGTACAACTCTGCGAATGTACACACACACACACACACACACACACACAGAGGCGTGTCCTAACCATGCGGCAGTCAGCTGAATTACACAATAACAGGTAATTACCCAGACCATTAATCTCGCGCCCATTATTGCACCTACCACTTATTTACCACGTAAGTTAGGGGCAGCAGTGGTCCAGAGGGTTTTGGTGATTACGCCCTAATGCGATTGCTGCAGTGTAATTGGTGGCCCGACACCTTGTTATTTGAGGCTCACCCAAATTGGCAGTCACATTCGCAGAGGTAAAGAATGGGATGAGGCTTGAATAATCCTTTAGCGTCGATCACTTATGAATGGGTTGTGGTAGCGCCTTCAGCTCAAAACCCATGAACACGGGTTCGATAAAGGGCTAGTCCAGACGATAGGCATGTCTTCTTACATCTCTTGTTAATATTCAACAAGCAGTAAACTGATACCTAGAAGGTAGCCAACTGTTGTAGGTGATAGTTTACTAAAATATTCCGTGCATACGCGCGCGCGTGCACGCACACACACACACACACACACACACACACACAGAATGACGTAGTGAGGCAGGAAACTACATTGTTTTAAGACGAGGTTTGACAAAGCTCATGGAGCAGGGAGAGTGAGGACCTAATAGCGATCAGTGAAGAGGTGAGGCCAGGAGCTATGAATCGATCCCTGCAACCACGAATAAGCGAGTACACACACACACACACACACACACACACACACACACACAGTATCACCTGCATATTGCTCAACTTTATTGCTGCTTTAATTGCATTCGTTTATTTGTGTCACAAAACAATGCTCTTTCCACATCATTTTTTTCCTTTTGCTCATATTTTTCATTCATTTTCTATTGACGTTTATTCTTAATTCTTTCTTGCAAAGAAAACAATTTTCAGTATTTTTTCTTTATTTTCCAATGATTATAACTCTTATGCAGCAAGTATTCTTTTCTGCATCATCTGTGTTGAGCTAAGAATACTGGTAGGAATACTTGAGCTTATGGAAAAGGTACATTGTAAACATTACATTTGACATCAAGGTTATGTGTTGAGAGGAATTACCAACAATCTGGTTACCTCTACCCTGTCTAGATAGACGAGAAAAATAATATAGAAAAAATCTCTCTCCAACGCATTTTACACTCCAGAAATAATGTCGGCTTGGAAAACCTGTGGAAAAAGGTAGTCAAGTTAATTATTTACACTGACCTGGGTGACCCTTGGTCAAGTGGTCGCCCTTAAGAAGTTTTTTTTAACCAAGGTCAATGTTCCGGTGGCCACAACCGTGCCCAGTACAGTATCTGGCAAACTACTGCTACAAATTATAAATACTCTTATGCTAATAATAATACTCTCAAAGACTCAAGGAGAACAGCTAGTGAGAGTACGAATGTTCAAGTAGTATTTGACTCTCAGATTAAATTTATGGACAAGACTTTTTCCAACAAAGGCAGGAAAGAAGGCAGCAGGTGTGTTTTCTCGGGGCTGGGATAGAGGATACAATTAGCAGGTTAGGAATCATCAAGACTGGTAGAGGGAACAACTGTTATATTGTCAGTGCTGGATGTTGTGAAGTGTAAGGATGAGGAGCTGCTTGCAAGGTATAGGATAAGGGGAGGATCCAATCATACATAACATTCTACCAGGGAGAGGTATTAATTGATAGATTGGAAAGTAATGAAACTAAAGTGCACTAAGATTCGCTGACACAGGGATCTCTTCTGTTCCTCCCATCCCTCTAACCATCTCTTCACCCCTTCCCCGCACTTACCCATCCCTATTTTCCACCCTCACACCCTTTTCCCTCCTCTTCCTCACCTATCCCCGCAAGTCATCCCTCCTGACAAAATCCACAAGCTGAAATTCTGGTCCCCTCTTCTCTTCCCCCTGGCTGGTCTGCTTCCCTCTGCTCTCCACGTTTACTCACCAATTTCCCTCAATCATTCTCTCTTTATATTTTTTTTTACTCTCAGTACTGTCACTCAGTGGTGGCCCTACTTACACCCTCTCCCTCCTCTCGTCCTCAAAGATTTTCCCTCTCATCCTCAAGCAGTTCTCTTCTTCCTCTCATCCTCAAACAGATCTCTCTTCCTCTCATCCTCAAGCAGTTCTCTTCTTCCTCTCATCCTCAAACAGTTCTCTTCTTCCTCTCATCCTCAAGCAGTTCTCTTCTTCCTCTCATCCTCAAACAGTTCTCTCCTTCCTCTCATCCTCAAACAGTTCTCTTCTTCCTCTCATCCTCAAACAGTTCTCTTCTTCCTCTCATCCTCAAACAGTTCTCTTCTTCCTCTCATCCTCAAACAGTTCTCTCCTTCCTCTCATCCTCAGTTCTTTACCCCTCTTATCATCACAAGTATTTAACTCGCGTAATCCTCTTCATAATCTATATAAATGATCCAGTAAGAGAATTCAAGGCCAAAATTTCACAAGCTAATGAAGACAAATTTAGGAATGAACGCTGCGTATGTGAGCTGTACAGTTATACCGAGCCAGGGGTGTGTACCATGTGGTCCGCGGGCTGAATGTGGCCCACTAAACCGTGCAGCGTGGACCACCTGAAATTTTTACCAATTTCTTGTCACCTAATTTGCTAACACACGAACTGCTGTCCACTTCTGTGGACAGCAGTTCTTTTGTTACTGCTAAAACTTTTATCAATAAAAAAATCACTGCTAATACACATACAACTTGATACAACTTGGACACTACTAATTTACAGGAGCTCAAGACAAGTTGTCGCAAGTGTTGCCTTCACGCGTGGGGGATGGAGGGGGAAAGGGAATGCCTTGATGCTAGCAAAGGGCTCTTAATTCATGGGGCTGGAGCTATTTTTCCACTCTCCTCTCTCCTACATCCTCCCTCTTTCGTTCCCCAGACGCTTTATGATCCTTACGACATTGATACTTCTCCGGGAACAAGAGTTCAAACAAATAAATTCACGTCTTGCCATAAATAAGAATGCCAACAGCGTACTAAGTTTCTTATCAATAAATAAGCTCACAGAATGCTAAGTTTCGCAGCAAAGTCAGAATGATAACATAATGCTAAGTTTTACAGCTAAGGATTTTAATTATAAAACAGAAGAAATAATAATCCAGGAAGGATTATTATTATTATTATTATTATTATTGTAAAATTATGATAACCAACAAGGAGTGATTAAAAAACTCAAGAAACAGTAAGAATATTTGTTTGTACAACGTTTCTTTCACATTTATTCAACTTTCTCGACTGAATCTACGAAATCAAAGGGAGGAAAAGATGGAAGGTCTCCTGTTTCTACTGCAATGCTCAGTTACCCGGGAATATTGATATGAGGAATGAGTTGCACATGGTGTTAGCTTGATGATTGGTCCTATTTTTTTACTATGATGTGGGCTAGGGTAAAAAGCTAAATCAAAAGCCCCTCTAATCTAGGGAATATTTCCGGTAGTCTTAATTAGAGCTGCTTTCTAAACACGTTCTTCTGATATGGTTCTAATGAACGTTGTTAAGCACCGTCCTATACAACACACAAGAGTAGGTTTCATTGTTGATGAGACAGGAGTACTTATGTTCGTAAACACTAGACTGAAGGTCTCATGGTGACAATGTTCCAGGACAGAAACGTATCCATAAAGGTATAAGTTATGTACGTTAATCCATGTTGTCTATCAATATAACTTCTACCTTTAGGAGATTGTGCAGTATATACACCTGAGGAATGTTAGTCTCTGTTTAGCGTAGGTCGAGTGAAGTCAGAGTTTTTGTGGGCATAGTAGCAGTGTCTATTCTCATCCTCCTCAAGAATGGGGTTAGGATAAGGACTTTGTTCCCTGCAGGTAGGATCAACCTTGTGATAAATGGTTTTGAAAAAGCTACAAGTTGAAGATTGAGACACTTATTCAACATATGGGAATCTTTATTGAAGAAACGTTTCGCCACACAGGGGCTTCATCAGTCCAATACAAAGTAGAAAGGTGTAAGGAGAGGAGAAGTTTGATGTAATCAGTCCCTCAGACTGGAATCGATGTCAGTCCATTACTGAAAGTACAGCATAGGGCCAGAGAAGTGGCTAATATTCTGTAGCCAGGTGAGTCGAAGCAGGAGGCAGGATCAACCTTCTTCTAATGTCGTTCTCAGCTTTAGGGGTTTGATTGAGGCTAGTGACCTCCCTTCGACAAGTTTTGATGATGTTGACAAGGCATGGCAAAGGGATCACCCCCTCGCTAACATCTGCCCAGAACATATTAATGATAGCCCGTCCGGTGTCATGCCCAGCAGTATCATGCGGCTTCCACTTTGTGGATGATATTTTCGTCTCACCCCAGCCCACACTTCTTCCCTCACTCCTGCCCTCATTCATGCATTCACTCCTGCCCTCATTCATGCATTCACCTCTGTTCTCACCCCTACCCTCACTCCAGCCCTCACACATTTCCTCACCTCTGCTTTAACCCGTGTTCTTACCCCTGTTCTCACATCCTGGGCGATGTCGCGTTAATCAGCCCTGGCCGTCCTCCGTGAGGTCATTAAGCCCCCCCACACCTCCACTATGCAAAACACTGCACTCATACCCAGCTCTTTAGAACCTGTAAATCTATGTGCATGTATGGTGTGCAAGTGCAGTGCTCATGTGCAATTTGTATTGTGAATATGCAATCAACATGTGCAGTGTGCATGCAACAACCATCTCTTAAATATGTAAATGCTTAATTAAGTATAGACAAAAAAAAATGTATTATAAACAGAATCTAAAATTAGTGTGTATTTCGACCTAACCCTTAAACGATCTTCAGTAGTCATGGTGAACAAGGGTCCTGGTGAAGGAGGAAATATACAATGTTCTTTGTATATTCCTTTTTATTTTATCCATGGCATAAGTACATAAAACCCGCCAACAAATATGAAAACAAAAGACAAGTTGCAGAAGCTTTTATTGGGACAGTCTATCTGTGTAGAGCTTTAACATTTGTATGACTTAATAAGTTCGAGCTCCAGCTCTTTAATTTCTTTCATAATTTCTGAGTGAAGAATAATTAAGAAGATAATCTCCCTTTTCAGCATCAAATAATTATTCAGAGTAAATAATGCATAGGAACAGGCATAAAGAGACCGATTTTCACACAAATAAAATCGAGGAAAAATGTAAATTCTTCACCTTAGACAAACGAAAGGAAATTCACCATGGCCATTTTCACTTAAACCTAATGATACAACTGTCATTCTCTAATGGTTCACCTCCAGTCAAATTTATGGCCACTTTACAAACCTATCTATTCCAACTTTACTAACTCGAAAATTATTTTTTTCGAAAGCATTAGAGACAGCATCAGCTTCCAAAAGGTAAGAAATTGAATGTCGAAAATTATATGCTATCCTGATGTTTTCTTTCGATTAAAATTTTTATCTGAAAGGTTGATTCCATGTGCTTCTTGGAGGGGTTACCTGTTACCTATTTTCGTGGCCTCTTCATCCCCTCGCAACGCGGGCTAAGGTCATGCATTCTTGTTGGCTGCCTGGTTAACTAGGCTGTTGTTGTTTTCACACCCCAGCTGATCGGGGTGGTGATTTGCCGTAAGGAGGTTGATGCAGGACCAGTTCCTGGGGAATTGACGTTCATGACGGGGTTAGTTCCAGGTCTGTCTTGGCTCGGCTGCATCCAGATCCATTCAGTAGGGGTTGGTTTCCAGATCTTCCCAGAGGGATTAATTCCAGATTAAATCCCAAGTATAACACTCCCTGCCTCCCGTTTTCTTTCACTTACTCCTCGTCACTCCTTCGAAATCTTCAACATTCCACGTGGAAGAACTGAGTGACTACCATAACTCTTACTGTCTAATGTGTGGAAATCATGTCTCCTAAGGATTAAGGTATATAACTGAGTGATAAATTTCTTTAAATTCTTCACCTCTTGTGGCAAATTCAATTTATGATTGTGTAAGGACTTTATGACTTGTTTATTTTCTTCTATTATAGAGGGATTATATAAATGGGGCTAAAATACATAATCGGTTTATATATTTAGTTTTCGCTTTCGTTTTATCTATAGAAGTTTTGATTGTGAGTCCTAATTTTATTAGAATTCTTTTAGGCTGGGATGGATTAGGTTTAATTTCAAATGTATTCGTAATTTATTATAAAAACGAAAGGTATGCTAATGCAGGAATGTTGACTGTTTTGTCTACCTTCTCAGCATCTCTATTCTTACCACCAGCTCAAAGAAGTGAAGGGAGGTCACTTCTCATGCTCATGGCAATAACATGACCCCAGAACGATAATAATAACTTTGGTAGATTCCCTTAACCGCCCACTTCTAAAAAAAAAAAAATCAGCATATTAGGGAAGCAGAGGCGAGGGAAGGAAGAGAGGAAGAAATGAAAGGGAGAGGATGAAAGGAAAGGAAGTGGAAGCAGGGAAGGGAAAAGAAAATAAGCGGAGGGAAAGGCGCAGAGAGAGAGAGAGAGAGAGAGAGGAGAAAGCAGAGACGCAAAGGGAGAGCTGTTAGGGGCAGAAAAAGAGGGGGAGAGAGAGAGAGAGAGAGAGAGAGAGAGAGAGAGAGAGAGAGAGAGAGAGAGAGAGAGAGAGAACATAGAAAGACCTTATTAGCTACCCTGTTGTGTCACAACATCTTCTCAATAATAGCCGAGACAGTTTCATAAAAATGCACAACAAAATAGCACCCAAAGTTAATGGATAATCACAGAAATAATAACCGAAGGCCAATATCATTAATCCTTGTCGTAATATTTGGAAAAAAAATATCCGACCGAAGAGAAAGATTTATTTGTTGCAAGCCATTATCCAATTTTAAAGCTACAACTCAATTGCTTAATCAAGGCAAAATTTAATTTGCCTATTTAATTCCAAATCTCCGGCCAATTTTGGAAATTGCAAAGGAGTTTCACATAAGTATAATACATATAAAATGGATCTTGGTGTATATAACGAGGGTCTTGACACATGTAATACGGATCTTCATACTTGCAATAATGGTCTTGATATATGCAGTAGGGGTCTTCATACTTGCAACAGTGGTCTTAATACATGCAATAGGGGTCTTGCTACATAGAACAGTAGTCTTGATACAGCGGGATTCTTGCTGCATTCAACAGTGGTCTTCATACAGCGGGGCTCTTGCTATATACACCAATGGTCGTCTTGACACATGCAATAGGAGTCTTGCTACATATAACAGTGGTCTTGATATAGCGGGGCTCTCGCAACAAGGGTGTTAAAACGTACAATAGAGATATTAGAACATCTGAAGTTTGGCCTGAGTCCCAACTTCATTGTTGGTTGCATAGTCAAACAGGCTGTTGGTGCCAGCTTGCATTGTCATCCCTGCTGCCAATTCATCTCGTGGACACTACACGTCAGAATTTGTTAAAACAGCAAAATATATTAACCTTATAAAACACATTAAATATCATAAATAAGTACGTAAATGTCGTAAGAACATTTGAAAGAAGAGTAATAATTACGACAGGTTTTTACGATCGCTTCTGGACAGATTAAGGCTCAGTTTTATTATAATTATATTTATATTATTATTATTATTAAATTCATTTTAAACTCTCTCTATTAATTAGATATGAAATCGGTAAAAACAATTCTTAAAATAATTTTCTCCAAAGTCAGGAGACATGCACGTTAAACTAAGTACTACTATTTAATTATTATTATCATTATTATAGCTGTGAGGAAGTGATAAATCAGTATGGGGTCTTACAACACGTCAGACAGTCAGGTTTGGAAGTCACCCGTACCAAACTACCAACGATTTTCACTACATTTTCTCAAAACTGCTGCCCTTTACTCATTGCTGCCACTCCGGTATTCCAGCAAAAATCTGTTCATCCACTTTAGAGCTCTTTGCTGTCAGGAAATAAACGCGCATAAAAGAGGACAGAAAACATTGCCCTCGCTACTTAAACAGATGAGCGCTGTTTTTGCCTATTAGTACACTGCACTAAGCGGCTTAAATTAGCGAGGATTTTTTTTGAAGAAAGCACTTTAGGTACTAAACTAGGCAAAGAAAAGCGAGGGGACGGTGACCTCCGTAAGCTACTGCAGGTAAACACTGGTGACTATTTTCCCCATAAACTACAGAGACAAGAAAAATATCACAGTTTTAACTCTGGTTGTATGTTAATAAAGCACAATACGTGGTTTATTGAATTTTAATGAGAAAACTGACCTAGTAATACACCACAAAGCGCATACTGTCTTATTTACGTGCTTTTTCGAGATGTAATACCACTGATATGCACGTATAGTTGAGTTAATATTATTGATAATAGTCTCGTAGTGCAGCTGTCATAAGATCAAGAAACTGTAAATTATATAAAATATCCTCAAAGCAGTGTACGAGTTTTAACTGGCTGATATTAACAAGTGTCAAAGCGACGTTAACCAGGGTACTAAAATTAACATGTCATATTATTATATTTAAAAAAGGAAGAACTAAATCCGTAGGGATCATACAGTGTCTGGGGTATGGGAGGTAGTTAGGTTCAAGGATGGAGAAGGTAGCCCCAGTTCTAGAGGTTAATTAAGAGTACTTCACCAGCAACTTAGTAATCAACTTAGTAATCAACTTGGCACTCGCCACACGCGTTAAAAAAAATATTATCTCGAAGATGATAAATGATACCTGAGGCATGGAAAGGTAACCAGTTTCGATCCAAGGAAGAGGAGGATGGCTCTAGTTTTTTTTTTTAATAAAAAACCCTCTATCAGTATAAGTGCAGCCTCCTCCTCTCCCGCACACACGAGGAGATTATCACTCAGTGAGAACGATGTTCTTCAATATCAGAAAGTGGAAAAAATAATATGGCTAGAGATAAAACTTTTGACCACGTTTCGGTCCCCGTTGGTCCATTAGAAAGTTGAAACAGCTGTCCAGGATGTACAGAAAAGTCGTCTAAACATTTTTTTTATTTTTTTATTCTTTATGATGCGCTAGGCTCATCATTACCCACCTGGTCCTGCAAGACGAAATTGACACGTACCTTTAGAACGAGATGAGGAACAACCACAACCAAGCCGAAGCAAACAGTAACAAGAAGGGTCAGAATGAAAATAAATGGTATAAAATACCGACACAGAGGAAAAATAAACACATAAGCAGTATAATGTGAGTATTGACAACGTTTCGTCCACACAGTGGGCTTTATCAAGTCACAAACAATAAAGGATCACATTATACTGCTTATGTGTTTATTTTTCCAAGGGTCAGAATGAGATGAACTCACTAGAGAAACACGAAGAATATTACATAGACACGAAGAACCTAAAATAAATAAACAATCTTAAACAGATATGAACGATCCTATACAGACATGAACACTGTCACAAACAATATTCCTACTCAGACATGAGCAATTCTACGCTGTCATGAATAATCCTACACACACACACACACACACACACACACACACTTACAGACAAACAGTTCCACATATATACGAACACTCCTACACAAGATGAAAATAAGTATTGAATGTAGAGAAAAGCAAGAAAAAAATAACTGCATCGCTGACTGCTATCTTATTATCGACCTCCTAATAATGTGTTGCAAAGAGCGACATTCCCTTGGTCGACCTGAGCAACGTACTTCACGATGAGAATTAATGCAGCAGAAATCCCTCCTTACCATGCCAATAGCCTTCTCTCAGCCGCCGAGGGCTATCAGCTCTTCTTGCGGACACGACAGTCGATTTAATGTAAATTACTTCGCCTTTCGTGGTATGGAGGGTCTTGCGTCAATGGCCGCGGGGTGTGAAGGTGGCTGAAATGCGCTGGCCGGCCTCAAGTGGACCAGGACTCAAACACGAGTGGGATGTAATAGCCAGTCAGGCTTGAACGTAATTGGTCCTCGGCGCTAATGAGCAAAGGATCGAGTGAGGCGTGAAGTGCCGGGTTTTGCGGTGGAACTGTGGGGGTTCTTGAAGCAGATTCTAAATCCAAGCAAGGATTTATGTGGTTGTGAGGGAGTCGTCGAAGTGGCCTCCCGTGAGGCAATTCTTAAAGAGAATTCTGCAGTCCTAGTCAGGATCTATGTGGCTATGTGGTGGTTCTTGAAGTGAGCTCCTGCAGTCCTAACCAGGATCGACATGGATATGTGATGGTAATTGAAGAGGGCTCTTGCCAGGCTTAATGTGGCTGAGAGGTCTGTGAAGGGGGCTGCAAAATCCTGGTCTATCTTTGCCAGGACATTTTATTCCACACTCTAGTAATCTAATGGCGCTCATGAGATTACTTCACTAAAGTAATTCACTTCGTCCTTATCCGTTGACCGTAATTTTTAAACTATATTCTCTTTCATAAATTTTAATACTTTACCTCATGTTCAAGTGATTATAAAGCTGCAGAATACTTTACGTCTTTTTTTTAGTGATATAATTGACGTTACCATTTTAGAATATGTAACTAAAACAGTCTACGTAACTGAGAAAATCAAGAAGAGTTTGTGAACAACACACACACAAAGACACACACACACACACACACACACACACACACACACACACACACACACACACACAACACACACCTAAACTTTCCCAAAGCCTCCCTTTAAGTGACGGGATTTAACCCTCGGCGTCTTCGACCCAACATAAACAGAATGTGATATGATAAATTACTCACCTCCTGAAGACGTGTCTGTCGCTGAGCGTCGCTAAACTTGCAAACCCTCGCGATCTTTGTAAATAATGTCTTCCGTTTGCAAATTGTTTTGCATTGCTAAATCTATTTCGAAGTTCAGTGCGTGCGGCAGGATTTGATGAAATAACTTATCACAAGCGTGGGATCTGGCTGTGTGGCAAAAGTACTGTGTATTTTGATGCAGATTGCGCAGATACGAATAGTGCTCTAGCCTGAGATAATATTTAATAAATAATTTCGCTCGTTTGCTAGCTGTAAAGTGTGTATATATATATATATATATATATATATATATATATATATATATATATATATATATATATATATATATATATATATATATGAGAATGTTATAATTCCTAAAATTAACTGATGACTGACAAGGTTTTTCGTTTAAAACCTCCCTCCGCATCACGGCGTGATTAATGACAGAGCTTTCTTATGATCCTCTGGCTATATTCAGCTACTTTTTTTTTTTCTCAGAAGAGACAGACGGTGACTCTCGCTAATGCCTAGGCAGCCATGCATCACATCATAATTTTTTTCAAACGCACATACCATGAGTTCATTAGCAGATTGGATGGAGAGGCAGGGAGACTATCTTGACCTGCTGCTCCTTTGTCATGACTAAGGTAGGTTCCCATGTCAGTGCTAGTTTGTCATGTCTGAGCTACGCTCTCGTGGCTGTTGCCTCGTAGGCTGTCTTATCTAACTTATTTAGCCTTCTCTACTCTACTGAAGAAAATTGGAATCGTTACGATGCCTATTGATTTGTTTTAAGTCATTTAGTACTCCTGTTAATATACAAAAGAATATACTCTCGTGTACATTCTTGCAGTCAAGGTAAATCAGTCTCTCAAAAATAAAACTTTCCTCAAAATATAAAACTTTTTTCAACACACTGGGATACGGCCGGTGTGTTGACCTAAAATGAAAAACCAAAGTTTTTCTTTTCAAATTTAGTAATTTATACAGTAGAAGGACTTACTAACCTCTTGCTCCCGGCATTTTAGTAGCCTCTTACGACACGCATGAGCTTAGTGAGAAAGAATTCTTTTTAATTTCCCCATGAAACTACCCTAAAAAAACACAGCTCTTAAACATAAAACTATCCCTTAAAAGAAAAACTATCCCTTAAAAGAAAAACTATCTCTTAAAAGAACACCTAAAACGAGTCACGCTAACAAACAAAAGAAAAAATATAAGCTAATAATGCTCGTTAAAATAATCAACAGTTATTTCACGATCTGCGTGAGGTAACTTCCACACATTTCTTCAACATCAGTACATCTTCCTACATCACCATAAAATATTGCTTTATACTAACAGCCCCCTTGCAAAGCAGGCGATATTGCAGAGCTGGAGAATATACAGAGAACCTTCATTGCCGAATAAATTCAGTCAAGCATCTTAATTACTGAGAACGCTTGGTGTCTCTCGATCTGCATTCCTTTTGACGAACGTGAGAAAAAATTGCATCATAATTTGCCCCTGAAAAAAATTCTGGAGGTATTGATTCTAAATCTGCACATCTAAAAGGCAAAAGGCATGGCAGACGTTGCAAAACACCCACAATCTAAAAAAGGGGTGCGTTGAGTGCACCAAGAAATAATTCACTAAGCGAGAAGGGACAAAAAATCTCCAACGCCTCCCTTCACGCATAAGAGAAATTACCATCAGTCCTCTAGCTGTCTTCAAGAGGGAACTTGTTAAATTTCTCCAGTTAGTTCTTCATCAGCAAGGCTCTGGCGCATATGTTGGTCTCCCTGCTGGTAACACCAACAGCCTGTTCAATCAAGCCGGCTATCTAGGGACCTCATTTGAAATACATACACAAACACACTATTATATATACATATGTGTGTGTGTGTGTGTGTGTGTGTGCCGTGCCTAATAGGTAAAACTTGCGATTTTGGCTTATATATCAACGCTCTTCTTGCCGAAAATTTGTGTAAACAATAATTTCGCAAAAATTATTCTGAGCTCAACAAAAAAAATATATTTCATTGTGTTTGTTCATTATTAAATTATTGTAAACTTATATAAGATATATTTAGTTGGATTAGGCTAAATTAAATGGCGCTTGTTATAATATAGGTTTAGGTAAGCTTTCTAAGGTTCTTTTGTTAGTAAATTACTAGTTTTTACATTAACATAAATGAAAAAAATCTTTAAGCGAATAATAGAAAATTTTAGAAAGGACTTAATTTTAAATGAGTTCTTGCTAATTGACCAAGTTTACCTATTCGGCACATGCATATAGTATATATATATGTAAATAGAAGTTTTTCAAAATCTTTTGGATAGTTGAAAGGGAATATGTTAGTCCTCTTTACGAAGCTAGATTCTGGGCTTGTCTTGTCCTTCCTCAATAAGTAGGAAACCTTGGAGCCTTAGTAATAAATGATGAGGAAGACTGTCTTGAGGGAAGTTAAAGGAGATCAAGCAACGTTCGGCTTCAAACTTCCTACACTGCTATGTCTTACTTAGAACGAGGTGAGGACTGTTACTTTAGTGCATTATTTGCCAATTATATACAAAAATGATGCAGTATTTGTTTCCGTAGCTTAAATTGAGTATATCCCATCTGGATAACTTTACTCTTTAATTTATATATTAAATAATTCTATATACAAAATTATACCCAATAGTTTTAAGCTTTTTATAAATGCAAATTTATATATATTTTTTTACTAAAAGAAAAGTAAACATAGAAATGTTGGATTCCAAGAAATAACTGGAGAATGGTTCTTGAGATCGATTTCAAACTTTCAACGATGGTGAGTCTTTCTCAAAGAAAGGTTCTCATTATATTGTCCTGCATATGTTGAAATTTGCAAAAAATTATTAAACAAATTGGTTTGTATGCAACAACTGGAAACTCACTCAGCTTCATACTCTAAACGCCGATATAACTTCATTATAGACCTTTTTGAGTTAGGCTGTGTAGGTGACAGTGTCAATTGTTAAAAAAAATTGTGAGGACTTACGTTTTGGCTTTCCATGTGATTATTTGTGAATGCTTACACCGGTCGATTTCAAACTTTTAACGCTAATGCATCTTAGAAGAGGCACTGAATTACTGAACTCTATAGGCGCTAATTTGAGAAATTTTACCTCAACCTTCTAGCTGTCATTATCAGGAAGATCACAGGAGGCATGCAAATTTCAGCTATTAAATTGGGCAAAAATCTGAATTTATCGTTATAGAATTTAAACTACAATCCTTCTAAGGAAAAAAATGAGAAATTGAAAAATCGCATTTTTTCGAGTTTATTAACCCCTTTAACACTATACTCTTGTGCGGCTTTATTGTTGAGCCGGTAATATACTCATGTGAAATGTATTTTTTCTTCATCCGGTTGCCTTTAAATTTCCATGGATCTTTTGGGATGGGCAGGTACCCTTCTATCATTTAATAAAACAATTATTTGTGATTTTTGCCTCTTCTGTTCACTTTCAGCACTGGTGTATCCTAACGATACCACTGGTGGGGTTAGAACCCGCGATCAGAGAGTCTCTAAACATGGTTAAGATTTTTATTGGAGTGTGTTGATGCAAATTCGTTCATCATTTTTATAACGTGATACATATTTTGTTCTGCAAAATCTTATAATGCTGATGCATCATAGGAAAAAGAATCATATCTTTTGGGTTAAGGCTGTGTAGGTACAAATTAACCGAATTATTAACATGCTTAGTAAACTCAGAATTGTTGGATTCTCCGGGGCATCTGGAGAATGTATGTTCTGGTAAGCTTCAAACTTTCTGCGCTGGCGTGTTCTTCTAATTGGTTTTGAGTTGGTAAATTTTAATTTGGTAATCGTATTAAGCTTCTTTCTGTGTAACAACTGAAGAATGTTTCTTCTGATAGGCTTTAAACCAATCAGTCAAACCAAAATCCATCCAGATACGTAAAGTCATTCTGCACTATTCCTTTTACATCCTTTGGGTTCTTACTCATATCATGTAATGACTAACACATATAGTTATTATAGTTATTATTATTGTAGTTATTTTAGTTATTATATTCAGGAGCTAGAGCTTAACCCTGGAAATAAAATTTAGAACCTGATGGAGCAGAGGCAATCAGGTGTGATCCAATGAAGGGTAAAGTAACTCCAGTTCCTTGAATCAAGCGACCTTCACCACCACCGAGGCGTCCCTCTTAGAGGACACATAAAATAATAATTTTATGTGTAGGCAAATGGATATTACTTAATTATTTCATGACGTGACATATGAGAGCAGCAGCATTAATAGCCTTATACATTAATTCTGTTGAAATATTGTTTTTCTTTTAAATTTTGTCTATTCCATTATCACCGTAATCTTTTGTGTTGCGAGTTTTTAATTTCACAGAGTGAGGGACAGCTCTTGTCATGTCACGTCCTCTGCATAATTGAATAATAATTATAGAATCAAGAGCATGAAGTTAATATATCTGGTGCAGAGTAAATCTTTATCAACATGGTAAACACTGTTTACAGCTCTATCAAGTTTTGATAAAGCTCTACTCGGAGGGGAGCGTATATAATAAAGACTTGCTCTGTATCAAGTATCTTTATGCTGGCTTATCACCAAACACTCTTTTGTTTATTTATTGTAAATACCAACATATGTTGGTAAATACCAACATATGAAAACTTTTCCATACTGAAGAATCAAGAGGATTCTGAAAGGCAATAGAAAACATAGAAAAAGACTCTTTTATGTGGTACAAAAGCACCGCCTTTGATCCTTTCCTCAGAGCTTACACAGACACATCTCCCGGGAACTAAACTCCAGTATTTGTCTCAGGTCGTCTGTCATACATCTTATTTCATTCAATCTTATGAAATCCTAAACCACAACTTTATCTTCAAATCATTTCTTCTTTACCTGCTGCATAAATAAGCAAGGGTATCAAAGGTGTGATCGTGCGAGGCGCATTTCCTTCCGAATTTTCACAATCTGGCAATTGTGTCCTATTTAACTGGAATACGACACGTTTATGGAACACTAAGTCCAGGTACATTAAACTAATTCGACTGTAATCACATGGAACAAAGGCGGCGAGCGTCACTTTTCTGCATATCGTGGCGGTGGTCGTAGCTAACTCATAGTTTTATAATATATATATATATATATATATATATATATATATATATATATATATATATATATATGTCGTGCCTAATAGGTAAAACTGGTCAATTAGCAAGAACTCGTTTAAAATTAAGTCTTTTCTAAAAAAAATTCTTATGCGTTTAAAGATATATTTTTTTCATTAATGTTAATGTAAAAAATTATAATTTTGCAACAAAACAAACTTAGAAAACTTACCTAACCTTATTATAACAAGCGCAATTTAATTTAGCCTAACCCAACAAAATATATTTTAGATAAGTTTACAATAATTTAATAATAACAAACACAATGAAATATATTTTTTCCGTTAGATTCAGA
The DNA here is from genome assembly GCA_009830355.1 of Cherax destructor. Lineage (NCBI taxonomy): Eukaryota > Metazoa > Arthropoda > Malacostraca > Decapoda > Parastacidae > Cherax > Cherax destructor. The sequence continues at coordinate 591,025 of WNWK01000011.1, forward strand.
ATGATTTTGGCGAAATTATTGCATACACAAATTTTCGCTTGCCTTATATGGTAAGAAGAGGAGGAGGAGGAGGTGTTGATTCACCGGGAATTCTCCCGGCCCGGGTCTTTACCAGATGGCGACCCGGCTCCGGCTCCCAGGTGTGGGAGCATCAGAGACCTATGTCTCCCATGGGAGGGGGTACCACTCAGCGGTGGGACCAACTGGTCCCAGGCCTAGCCACATTCCCCATCAGCACTAGGCATGGAGGTAGATAGATGCTAGGCCCCTCTGGTCTGCCACCTTCCCCGCCCCAAAGAGGCTGACGGGAAGCGCCCGGTCTTGCGAGCCGCAGATGGTAGCAAGCTCCAGCCTTGGCACCTACCCTGCCCTAGAAGGGCTGGGCATGGTGATCGACCGGTAAGAAGAGTGTTGCAATTTAAGCCAAAATCTCAAGATTTACCTAATCGGCACGACATTATATATATATATATATATATATATATATATATATATATATATATATATATATATATATATATATATATATATATATATATATATATATATATTTGCCGAAGAGGGCAAGCGAAAATTTTTGTATGCAATAATTTCGCGAAAATAATTCTGAATCTAACGAAAAAAATATATTTCATTGTGTTTATTTATTATTAAATTATTGTATCAAAAATATATTTAGTTGGATTAGGCTAAATTAAATTGCGCTTGTTATAATAAGGTTAGGTAAGTTTTCTAAGGTTATTTGGGAGGCGACATAACAGAATGGAGGGGAAGAAGAGGGAAAATAATGGGGAGGACAACAGATTATTATTTTCAAGTTCAAGCACTAACGTTAAATGGTTTATACAGATCTTGAGGAATTAGGGGCAATTAGGTTTAATCGAAGGAAAGTTATGGAAGCTCCAGTTCCTTGGCTGAAGTTCTTGCTTCCGGGAAAAGCCTGCCACAAACCCTGCACAGAGAACATCTGGCATACACACACACACACACACACACACACACACACACACACACACACACACACGTATACGTATGTACAAACATAAAACAGGGGGAGAAAGAGAGACCTGAAAAATACCATCTAGTTCATTTCTCCACATCTGAAAACCTCCTCTTCATACCATAGATACCATCAACTCTCTATAGGTGACAGCCACCACCAGCACCTCATACCTGGCAACAACCACCACTTGGCCAAACCAAACAACCATTCCCTCTCCGTATGTAAGACAACCACCATCACACGACTACCTTACAACATCTAACACCTCAGCCATCACCACCAACTTCCCACACCTCACATCTACCACTACCTCGCATCATCTGAAACAACCACCACCTACATACACCTGAGAAGGAAGGCTTCACCTAACCTGTCAAAACTCCTTCACATTACCTCCCTGGCCTCATTCACTCCGCTATAGTTTCCCCTTCACTATTTTTCGTCACAGTTTCTCTCGTGATGGTGGCAGCGGTGGTGGTTTATTCACCAGGAGACAGTAACAGTATCTTATGGAGCTGGTCTTTGTCACAAATAACCCGTTCTTTTATTAAACCACCACCGGATTGCCGGTGCTGGGCATCAGTGATTAAGAAACCTTTACCTTTCTGGTGCAGGTACCATTAAGAAACCTCTACCTTGCTGGTACAGGTACCATTGACAAAGAAACCTGTGCCTTACTGGTGCGAGTATCAGTGATTAAGAAACCTCTACCTTACAGATAATTCAACAGAACTTAGACATGAGCAACAGTTACGTATCATTATTCCCTAACATTTCGCCCCCTGAGTAGGCTTCATCAGTCTAATACAGAAGAAGTAAATAAGAAGACAGCAGAAGCAATGGAGAGGCAAGACGATGTGACCAGTCCATCAACCTTGAAGTTGTAAACATAATGAAATGTATTCTTACTCAACGTCATATTAATACCCGTGACATCCATGACTTGTATCATTAAACACTTATAATTAAATGAACTTATAATTCGCTTTCGGTTCGTTTATGATATTTGAACATTGTCGTATTTCAAGCATTAAAGAGACTTCGTTTTTGTGTTCCTTTAATGTAGTTTAATTGGATAGTAGCCCAAGTCAGTTGCAGGCGGCGGAAACTAATTAAAAGCTGAAACTGGGCTTTTCAGCTGTTCATTTATATATTCTCTAATGGTTCTCTAATCCAGGCCTCGAGTGGGACAGTTAAAATTGTTCTTATTCAATAAACTGCTAGCGGTTAAAGCTAATAGATGTAGATTCAATGTCAAAGGGAGAACAGGGGCTTTTTAGTACCCAAGCAGAAAAGAGCCACCGTAACAAGCACAGTTGAGTTGTATAACTTTAAACGCACTATAAGTGGTGCGTATACAATGTGGTCCAGGAATACACTGCTTAAAAACAATATGAAGCTCTCATTCAAACTTAGGTGACCTCTTAGCCACTGACGAAGATTCGCTAACTAATCTAATTTTTATAGATCTTTTGTGATTTATTTACACTTATCATCAAAATCATTTGCAGGTCATTACTTACATTTTCTTCGTTAATGAGAGCTATAACAACGCCTACTAACATTCCTGGATGAAAGGCTTAAAATATATTTCAAGTTTAATGCAAATTTATATTAATAGGTTTAAAAGTAATATGCGGGTAAAAATGTCAAGCAGTATGATGTATGAATCCGCTCATATGAAACCTCCGTTTCCTTACATTTTCATATTTTTGGAAAGGAAATGACACGGTAATGCGGAGGACGCCATGACACGAATGACCTCTCGCAGCCAGTAATGAAGAAACGTGCACTAATTTCTACTGGGACTACGTTTCACTCTAAGAGCTTTTTTTCTTTATCAAACTATGGTAGACAAATATATGTTCGAAATGTTGTCTCAGAATGAACTTGCTCACTGCAATGTTTGTCTTCTCTTCAGAGTAAGCATTTATTTATAATAGTTTCGCTCAGTATTCAGGGTTAACGATTCTTTGGTACAGCTCAATCCTGAGCGAAAGGTTGACTAAACTAAAGGATTACTCTGCATTACTTGTCTTAATTCCCGCTTGTGGACTTGTTGCTCTAATCACCGATTTCAAATGTAACAAATTATTATTATTATAGTACGCAGTAGTAAAATTATTATCGCTATTAGTATTAGTATTATTATTTGTAGTAGTAGTATTAATGCTGTTATTACTATTTTTATATTACTATTACTATTATCATTCTTATTGCTATTATTATTATATTCACCGGGAAACGTTTAATCCGTATGAGTCTTAGAACGCCTGCAAAATGGGAGATAATCAGGTTAGATTCAATGATCCTTTCAATATCTTGAATCACGAGTTCAACAGCCTCAGGTTACCTCCCTGGAAACGTAATCATTCTCAAATTCCGGAGCAAAAACCGCAAAGATACTTATGGACCTGATTCTGAAGGCCGATACCCGATCTGGCAATACCTTAGTGGTTTCCAGTGTATTTTGTTGAGCATATTTCAAAATTCAGGCAGGCAGTGAAACAAGTTTTATTTTGGCATATTTATGCACTCGGGAAGGGGAGAAGTTATGTACTGTCAAGGAGAGAAAAGGAGACGGGAGAAAAGAAAGGCAAGGGGAGAGCGAGATGAGAGAGCCAGAGAGAGGATAAGAGAGAGGAAGAGGGAACGAGAGAGTGAAAATAAAACTGGCAAGGAGGCAATAAGAGAGCCAGCTTGAAAGAGGATAAAGTTAATCCATGGGGGAATAAGAGCCAGCGAGAGAATAAGAGTGTCAGTGAAAAAAATGAAAGCTAGGAAAAGGATAAGACAGCGAAAGAGGGAGTATGAGCCAAGATGAGGATAAGACAGCCAAAAATGGAATAAGAGTCAAGGAGAGAAAAGACAAAGGAACGAGAGCCATGGAATAGATAAGAACAGATAAAAGGTTACAGAGAAAGGAAAAGTAAAAAAAAAAGGTGAAAAGAAATGGAAATGTGAAGCATGGAAGAGGACTGAGAAAGGTGACTTGGGCAACACAGACAAGCTTAGATGAGCATCATAATAATTATTATTTAGTGGGAAGCGCTAAATTTGTAGGGGGCAGTCAACCAGGCTAAATTCAGTGAAAGGGGAGGAGATAAAACTCAATCCTGAGAAAAACAGCGTCTGAGATATAGACTTTCTTGGCCGTACTTGTCTATTTACAAGGACTGAAAATAATAAGAATCCAGAAGATGGAACTTAAAACTAGAAGTTTAAACCTTTTTTTTTCTTACAGCAAATTAATATTTTTTAAGCATATTTACTGGAATTTAAAAATACATATAAACCTCTCAAAATACATATAAACCTCTCAAAATACATATAAACCGCAAATAGAAGATACTGAGAATCGTGTTAAAATATTTAGTTGAAGTGTTTAACCCGAGGCTCGATCCTCCGTTTGCTGTTCACGAGCGGATTCTTCGCCTAATTGCAATACCCTGGTTATGGTAAATGGTACGTGATACCGAGATGATGTTGGACCTGGGTCACTCGAAATGACGTGACCAAAGTCTTAGGACCAAAACCTTTCCGATAAAATGTAAAAATATTTGCATTTCCTGTCTTTTCCCAATCACCTAGTTTATAAATGAGAACCATACAAAGCAAAGGAAAGAAGGAATGAAAACCCAGGAGAGGTGATAAACGAGAGAAATTGAAGGATGGCGAGGTTGCTCGAGGCACAATTACCCACTTGAGATTTAATATAAGAAAGCCGTGGGTAACATTAGCGGGCGGAGGCGTCTGCAGCTGCTGCTGCTGCACACGAATTCCAGCCATTAATATGAAGTGATTTATGGTAATTCGGATTCTCGCAATTTAAGACAAGGTCCTCGCTAATGTTGCAGCCACTGGGAATGTTGCAGCCACTGGGAATGTTGCAGCCACTGGGAATGTTGCAGTCACTGGGAATGTGGCTGCCACTGGGAATGTGGCAGCCACTGGGAATGTGGCAGCAACTGGGAATGTGGCAGCAACTGTGAATGTGGCAGCAACTGGGAATGTGGCAGCAACTGGGAATGTGGCAGCAACTGGGAATGTGGTAGCCACTGGGAATGTTGCAGCCACTGGGAATGTTGCAGCCACTGAACATGCTACAACCATCGGAAATATTACAGGATACAGGAACCGATAATGTTACAGACACTTCTGTAGCTGGGACAAAAAATCTACAAAATGATAGTTCATTCGAACGTTGCAATAACTTTTCAGAAACAGATCCCTTCAAGGAAGGACTCTTGATGCTGAAGGGCTCTTGATCCAAGGAATGAGAATTTCCCTTCCCTTTTCTCTAATCAAATTTAATTATCCCTCTCCCATCCCTCCCATTCACAAGGCGTATTACCCTTAGGAGTTTAGTGCTCCCCAATATTAATAATAATACTAATAATAATTAGTTGTAATAAGAAGAATAAATAGTTGTAATAATAATATTATATTATAAAAGTTGTAATAAATAGTTGTAATATTATATTGTAAAATAGTAGTAATAATATTATATTATAAAATAGTTGTAATAATATTAATAATAATATTATGAAATACTAGTAGTAATAATAATTGCCCTGACCTCTGCAGGAGTCGACCTTTAAAAACAATATTTTTACTGCCAACACTTTTTAAACTAATACTCAACACTTTCGTCACTTTCCTGCCAAAATCATACCATCTCCATGCATCTTTCTCATTCCCCTATTACAACCAGCAAGCCCCTGCCAGAGCTACGTGTCTCGTATCTCGGAGGAGCTTTGCATATGTCGTTTTGAGTCTGCCTAGCCCCGCCTGTCCTCGCTCCCGAGTCCGACCTGTCATGAACAGCTGATTTGCGGAGTACAAACAAAAATTGCCCACAGTGTCTTGTAGCAGGGGCTACCCTGGCTTTATTTTTCCTTTCTCCAGCCCTGAGTGTTTCCCCCACTACTTTTCTTCTATCCCCACTTCTCCATCGTCCCTTGTGGGTCCTTAGCCTGATAATATGAGTCAAGTCGAGAATAAATAAAAATAAAAATAATAATAATAATAATAATAATAATAATAAAATAATAATAACTAATAATTAAAGCTAGTAATAAAAACTAATAATAAATAATAATAAAAACTAATAATAAATAATAATAATAATAATTAGAAGAAAAGAATAAGAAGAATTCGCTATCAAGTCTAGGGTCTCACTAATTATAATTTTGATTTTAATTAAACTTTGGTTCCTCACAATCATACCTGGGGTCTCAACAATCATACCTGGGGTCTCAACAATCATACCTGGGGTCTCAACAATCATACCTGGGGTCTCAACAATCATACCTGGGGTCTCAACAATCATACCTGGGGTCTCAACAATCATACCTGGGGTCTCAACAATCATACCTGGGGTCTCAACAATCATACCTGGGGTCTCAACAATCATACCTGGGGTCTCAACAATCATACCTGGGGTCTCAACAATCATACCTGGGGTCTCAACAATCATACCTGGGGTCTCAACAATCATACCTGGGGTCTCAACAATCATACCTGGGGTCTCAACAATCATACCTGGGGTCTCAACAATCATAACTGGGGTCTCAACAATCATAACTGGGGTCTCAACAATCATACCTGGGGTCTCAAGAAATCACTGCTGCGATCTCCATAATTACTGCTGGGGACGCCACAGTCACTGCTGGGGACGCCACAGTCACTGCTGGGGACGCCACAGTCACTGCTGGGGACGCCACAGTCACTGCTGGGGACGCCACAGTCACTGCTGGGGACGCCACAGTCACTGCTGGGGACTCCACTATAGCTCCCTAAATTTCATTAATAAAAATCTGAGCAATGACGCCATCTTCCAAGAAAAAAATCTTTGAAGTCTGACTGAAAAGGTGTTTTGCCCGAACGTCTTGCACCCCCCTTCCTCCCTGTCTACCCCCACCCTCCTCTAACCACTCCCTACCCCTTCCCCTTGTCACTTCCCACACGATCCCCCCTGAAACCTTCCCTGTTTACGCTCCTGCACGTATTCCCTTCATTACCCCCTTTGATATGCCATGGTAAAAGACGATTAATTTATTACCTAGCAGTGTGTGATATAAGCTACGGCTTTTCATTTCTTTTCCTTTCTTTTTTTTCGTCCTGCCCCACCTACGAAAGCTTAGCACAATGGTACATTGTACCACTGCTTGTGGTTCAATGTACCATTGTTATAAAGTTGTGTTGAGCTTCTGAAGCTTACCTGTTTAACAGTGGTATGCATGCCAAAACAACTATTAATTAATATCTGAACCTTTTTTTTAATGAGTAATAGTACTGGAGTAATAGTACTAAGAGGAAGAATATCATACGAGATTTCTAATTCTTGTACCAAAAGTATCTAAAAAAGCCTATATTTGATTTTTATCTTTTCTCAGGTTTGTTCTTGATTGTTATCATGGCATTATTTTTTTATATATTCATGTTAACAGGTGGCTAAACGCTTTAAAATAAATTGAAATATATTTCAGTGTAAAAATGTGAGAGCTTTTCTTAAGAAAATTAAGTTGAAAATGGACCAAAGGTGTTTGACAAACACGACGCATCCTCAGCTAGGCATCTGGACCAGAATCACAGTGTGTTGTACTAACTCAACACCTGCCAGCAGAGACTGTGAAGTACCTACACAACACCTGCCAGCAGAGACTGTGAAGTACCTACACAACACCTGCCAGCAGAGACTGTGAAGTACCTACACAACACCTGCCAGCAGAGACTGTGAAGTACCTACACAACACCTGCCAGCAGAGACTGTGAAGTACCTACACAACACCTGCCAGAAGAGACCTGACCAGACACCAGTGTTCAGTTTACCATCAGCTGCAACTGTGGTACTCCAAATAAGCACCTTCCTCCACTCTCTTCATCATAGTAACCGCATCCCATCATTAGACACCAAAATGTTGTATCTCAGATAAATTGTCTGGAGGAATCTTGTGCTATCAGTTCCTTTAACTGTTTCGTAGTTTTGAAGAATCTTTCTTTTTGATCGAGACCCTCATGGTAGCTGTTACTGATAAAAAAAATACCAACAGATTTCACTTAGTAAAGATTACACATTAGTGTTGTGTAGGCACGGAAATATAAATAATATTTTACTTGTGTGTGCACCGAAAATCAGGGACCAAAGAAGGTAATTTCCCATAGACGTTATAGGAATTATGGAGAACGAACATAATCGAGGAGATTATACTGCATGACTGTACCTCCTCACCACCACCATGTAAGAACAAGAGGGTTGGACTGGAATAAACAATACCTAAATGACAAGAAATAAGACAGAACCAAACAAGATTACCGCCTCACCCTCAGCAGTTCTAAACACCTGAAGAGCAAACATCTGGCGAAGATTTCAGCCCGACTGAATCTGAAAGAGGTGACGTCAGGAAAAGTGAGCAGAAGAAGCGATCCCTGATCTGAGGAAACTAGACCATCAGAGAGTAATAAAATTAATAATCATTACTCAGGGAGCAATTATTGAACTGCTACATATCCAGTGCCGAGCACACACACACACACACACACACACACACACACACACACACATTCTAGGATAGCGAGGCTAAATTTTAGGGGTCATCTTGTCTTACAACTATAACTGGTTGACCTATCAAGTTTAAAAACAAACTTCGTAGAGGCACCCTATAACCATGTTGGCAATAAACTCTGTAAATTTTATAGAATGGTGAGTTAACTTAAGAAATATATATATTTACACGGGTACACGCCCGCTGCTTGCTTAGCAAATACCTGAGCAACAAACGTTGCAAAACTGCCTTCACCGAGACTAAACTAAATAATTACCTACTTCAAAATTAAAGAATAATAATAATATATCGAAAAAAGTATTAGAAAATCCTGTTTACATTCTTAATTGCATGCTGACGAATGCTTGCAAAAATTACGCTGTTTAACCAAGCGCGTGTTTCCAAGTGATTATAGCTCAGTGTTTACAGAATGCTAAACATTCCCTAACTACTTCAGGAAGCAGGGAATAAATTACGCCTTCTCCCTTTTTCGAACAGAAGAGGCTAAACGAATACATTTAGAGTAAGCGACTCTCTCTCAGGCAATGAAACCTCTTCCATTCCCAGCAGCCGGTGCAGAAAGAACTAGACGAAGCCCTGAAAGAAACACTAAGCGAATAAATAGTGAAACAGCAGCAATACATGTTAACTGAATTCACCCTCGTCAGGTGATGTGTACAAAATATGAACCAAAAACATTCCCCTTTCATCGCTGTTAAGACTGAGCCGGCAAGCCACTTAGAGCACAGCAAGCCTCTATTAAGAAACCGTTTCGCTCACATAGAGCTTATTCATTACTTGACAAAGCTCTCCTTGAATGAAACGTCGCCTTAATAAAGAAGGATTCATCTGCTCTAAGTGTCTATGCATTAAGTGCTAGATACAAACCTAGATGTTTCTCACTTTTCAGTGTTTGTTAAGTATATTTGTTAATAAATCACCTTGTCGTCCCTAAAAAAAAATCCGTCATTTACTCTTAAAAAATACCAGTATACTAATAGTAGTTTGTAATACATCGTTTCCTCAAACAATTAAAATAAGCCAAATCGTTCAACGCGGATATGACTTTTTTTTTAATACGTTCAACAAAAACTTGTGATTAGACACTTGTGCAAAGGTGTGCGATAGTCTCATGAGAATGTGTACACATGTCAGTGTGTATGTGGGATCGTAACAGTGAGAGGAGCTGATTTTGTGCGTTGTATGCCTATGTATGTGTGTGTGTGTGTACTTGTTTGTGTGAAGACGAGTAAATGAATGAAAATACGTTCATATGAACGAGGACTTGTGGATCTTTACCTGCCTTGCAAATAAAAACTGAGGAATAACACGACAAAAGAAATCCTAATATTATTTATTACAGTATCTAATGAGGTGGAGAAAAAGATTCGCACGTGGACACTCGTCTGCATACACACACAAATAGACAAGTAAACTAGAAATAGCCTTTATTTAATATAGATTCAAAACGTAACTTAAATAGAGTTCAAAGTTTTCATTAACTAGCCTCTCCAGGTATCCAGGTATCTCCCTGGTGGGCGAGTTGGTTGTGTGGCAGCTTGGTCTCGTCTAGCTGACCTACGGTCGTGGCTGTCTTGGTGGGTGTAATTACTGGACGCAGTTTTCTGTGTCTCACCTCCGGTAATTCCACCCACCTGGACAGTCTGTACCGTAGGCCAGCTAGACAAGACCAAGTTTCCACCCAGCAAGTTCACTGGGGGTGGTGAAAACCGCTGACTTCGGGGAAGTGGGGAAGGGAAAGACATCTGGGAGCGAACGGATGGATTCCTGGACTCATGAACCTGGGGAAGACATGGATACTAGTAGTTGAGGCAGAGCTTGGGAAAGTGGCGAAGGGAGAATATCTGAGGGGACGCAGATGGACTCCTGGACACATGGAACTGGAAAAAGCATCAAAAACACAGTAAGTGGGGGGAGTGGACCTTAAAGACACACCACTGGCCTCCACGTGGCAGGGTCTGGTAACTCAGAGATAAACTCTGAGGCTGACAGTGGTCGCAAGCTTTCTATGTATATATAATATTTTGTCTACTGCGAAAGATTTCGGTGATGCTGTAATCTACTTTCTATCTCCAGGAGAAGGTCCCGCCAGTTAAGTCCTGAAAATTCGACTTTTTCTTAAAATTAAGTCTCAGATCTACTAAATTCTTGTTTACACTTCTTAGGATTTTTAGGCCCATTTTCCACGGTTATCACATGAAATACCGAAATTCAAGGATGACACTTAAGGTTTTCTTTTTCCTTCAGGCCGACGATATGTTAGAAGAATTCATGTGCAATTTATGTAACATATTAGTGTAACAACGTTTTGCTCTCCTCGAGCTTAGTCGAGCCTTTATAATTTTTACAGGAATACAGAGGATATATATAGGTAACAGTCTGAAGTGAAAAATCATATGCACAAAATGCCTTGAATCATCCTTAATCGTCATTTCAAGCACTATTAAACATAATTAAGGCAGATTCATCATCTCTGTAGAGGTATCCTTAAAACAATTAACCACGTCATCAAATAACAACTACTACTAATATTACCACCACTACTACTACTACTACTATTACTACATCTACTACTACTTATACTACTACAATTATTATTATTACTACTACTACTACTCTTACTACTTCTACTATTACTAGTACTACTACTCTTACTACTACTACTTCTATTACTATTACTACGATTAATATTACTACTACGACTAATACTTCTAATTCTACTTCTACTAGTAATGCTACTACTACGCTTACTACTCTTTTTCCACTACTACTAGTATTACACTACTACTTCTACTATTACTATTACAGCTACTATTACTGTTACCATTACTGCAATTACTATTATTTCTACTATCTACATCTGTCAGTAAGGCTGCTGCAGTGGTTATGACTCACGACATCGAACTAACACTATTGAAAACAAACCAGGGAACGGGTGGGGTTTTCAGTATATCACCAGGTCTTAAATGACCTCATGACAAAGGATGTAGAATTCTACACAAGAGTTTAGCTGATTTTAGGCCTAGTTTTAAGAAAAAGTGTTTGTTCAGGCTTAAACATATTTTTTTATTTGAATCATGATAGGCCATAAACGATGGTTATTACATATTGTTGGCAATATAGGCCTATTATATTAGTGTTCATAGTATATTAGTTTCTGAAGTATTTTTCCCAGTATACTGTGGACCCACCCTATGAGAGTTGAACAGTCGCCCAACTGCTATTTTAACAGTAAACATCTTACACCAGTGCAACCCAGGGCAGAATCAAGCTCTCGTCCCCATATATCATCCAGGAGCAGTGTAAAAAATAAAAATAGCTTGTAAAAGTCCACAAGGTATTGGCAATTAATTTTATCAACCAATCACCATCGTTGTTATAAGCTGGGTTAATTCTGATGAAAATAGTCATTACCCCTCTGTCACTTCTCCCTAGCAGAGAGAGTATAGGAACTTTTTTCCTCAACTGTTCCTGACTGCTACATATATTTTGAGTCTTCTTTTTTTATTATTATTGTATTTATACATCACCTGGGGAAAGGGAGGCAATCAGGTTCGTTTTCTTAAAACAGAAGAGAGGATAAGTTTAATTACCTGTCTCTGGAACCTCGTCAACAGCATACAAGTCTTCCAGTAGCTTCAAGCTTTTAGTATTTTTATTCATATTTTATAAACATTGAGTGGGTACCTGCCCCTGGGAAATTTAAGTGGAATCATTTAATATTGACTCTCAGATATTTTTAGTGTATGTTTAATACTTTAATCCTATGGTAAAATATTTATTGTTTTGAGTGTTAATGGTTTTCTCTTGGGGGTTAGTTTTAGCTTGCTGTTGCAAGGTATTTGTGCATGTGAGTGTAAAACTTTTATTGCATACAGCGCTGGATAACCTTTTGGTTCCAGCACTCCCAAAATTTTGAATTACTTCCAAACTCTCTTGTGTTATATTTCCATCTTTTGACTTAGCATTTATGTTCACTTGTTCTTGTATGTTAATACTGTGTCTCCCTTGTTCTACTCTCTAAGGGCATCATGCTCAGTTCAAGGTCCCTACTACGTCAGCCCACTCACCCTTGAAATTTCTCACGATGCGGGAGAGATGAGACATGTAGGTCTTTAAGACATGTAGAGACGTCGTGTTCCTTTATGGTCATATGTCAAATATAACTCTTGCTAGCAATCACACCCATAAATTTTATAGCACTCACGACTATAATGGTGCTAGCAGTCACTTGTATTATGCCGCAAGCACTCACATCCATTACGACCTTTTTTCAGCCATAAATATTACGTCTGCAAAACTGCCTTTATGTTTGACCTTGTTCTTCATTGATTTCCGAATTCTCAACTGAAGCTATTGGTCTCTCATGATATTTTCGTGTTAGACAATAATGCTACGTATCATGTTATACTATTTTCAATATCTAAGCTATATTCCATAATATTTTCGTTATATAGCACAATATTTTCGCTATACAATATTTCTCGTTTTATTTAACAATGTTTTCTTTATATATCAAAACGTTTTTCTCGTATGTTTTCTTCTAAGACCTTCTTATATCGGCTGTGTTTACGTGATGCTTTAGCACAGCCTTCCAAGGATTAATATTTTTCAACAGCTGACTAACAACCCTAATTAAATGGCCAAAAAAATCTATTGAAGAAGGATAACCGTTAATTAAGAAAACTTCAAACATGCAAGAGGGTGAACAAAAAAGTGGGAAGGCGGACCTAGGCTGGTCAGGGGCCCGTTGTCGGTCCCGTGTCAGCTGTGGCGTTCCTCAGGGGTTGAGCTCTCTTAGGGAAGCTGGCATCTGTAGAATATTGGGACTCCTTGTAGTTACTGCAACTCCCATTCGTGGATGTTACTTTTGGTAGTTATGTGATGCTGGGGTTCATTGTTTTTTAAGGATAACTTTTTAGAGATAACGAATCTGCCTTTATTCTGTTTAATAATATTTGAAATGGCGATTAAGGATGATTCAAGGCATTTTGTGCATATGATCTTTCACTTCACATTGTTTCTTACGTATATCCTCTGTATTCCTGTATTGTTTGTAACGGCTCGATTAAGCTTGTGAAAAGCAAAACGTTGCTACAATAATATTAGTTGCACATATTCTTGGTAATTACCTTCCATGAAGGAGAAAAAAACCTTAAGTGTCATTCCCTTTTTCATACTTGAATTTCGGTATTTCATGTGAAAACCGAGGAAAATGGGCCTAAAATGTCTAGAAGTCTAGACAAAAATTTAGTCGATCTGAGACTTAATTTTAAAAATAGTCGAATTTTCAGGACTTAACTGGCGGGACCAAATTGTGGTCATTACAGTAATGTTAACAAGATGAGGAAATAGACACACAAGCAACAAAAGGCAACATTGGGGAATTGTTTGAGTTCTGCATCACTATTTCTTCACTGAAATAAGGAAGGAAGAATATCTGAGGGGACACAGATGGACCCTTGGACACATGGAATTGGGAAAGCATCAACAACACAGTATTGACCTTAAAGACGAACCAATGGCCTCCACGTGGCAGGGTCTGGTAACTCAAGAGATCTCTGAGGCTGATAGTGGTCGCAAACTTTCTATGTGTGCATACGCACACTCTTACACACATACATACATACATCACACACACACACACACACATCAAACACATCAAACACTAAGAAACACTATCAAAGATGAATAATGATTTTACCTCATATTTTTCAGTAAATCAGTTTGAAACTTGTCCCACATCACTTTCTTGCCAAGGCCTCATTTCATAAATTGTTTTCCAAAATAGATCAAATATCTATGGAAGTGAATTACACAGTTTTTCCCTATTCATTATGACCTGTCGTTTAATGTATCTTCGTCTAGAATACTTGAAAAAACTTTGAGAAGTGTGTTACATTCTTTAGCAAATTTAATTTCGTATTCCATCTTAGCTTAAATTTTTTTTTTTACCTCTCTGTTTATGATACAAAGACAATTCCCAGATTTTAAAATAACAGGAATTTTGTAACATGAACTGGAAAGAGCAAATCACAGGTACAAGTCAAGAAAACTGGGGGAAGCTGGAAATGTTCTGAATGGCAGAGTGGTTGAATTTTCTTCCTGAAAGGCAGATAATCTCATTTTAAAACGCCTCCTTCTCCATGTTATTAGAATGAAACGAGGCTTTAAAATATACTAATTTCGGCCGTGTGAATACATATGAACATCATGGTTCTTCACAAGATGCATAATTAGGTTTTAAAGATTTGCTATTCATACTGTGATGAAAGTTGCAAATGTCTCTTGGTTTTATTTACTGTTTCGACAGAATTTTCCTTGCTCAGTAAACGTTTAGTTATAAGTTATTAAATATTTTAATAAATCTGGAGGTAAATTTTGACGAGTGCATAGAGAATGTATAGAAAAAAAAGAGATAGACGAGCAAGAAATTTTATACACAAAGAAACCGCCACCAGAGCCATAACTGGACTTTATAATCTTTAACCTGCAACACACAGTGAAGGTGAGACTAACCACTGGAACTCCTGCAACATACACTGAAGGTGAGACTAACCAATGGAACTCCTGCAACATACACTGAAGGTGAGACTAACCAATGGAACTCCTGCAACACACACTGAAGGTGAGACTAACCAATGGAACTCCTGCAACACACACTGAAGGTGTGACTAACCACTGGAACTCCTGCAACACACACTGAAGGTGAGACTAACCACTGGAACTCCTGCAACAAGCACTGAATATGACACAATAATAGATCACATGTTCAACGTATAACAGCCAAAATTCCTTACAGTTGTGAAGTCCTACATGTTTCTATATTATTTCAAGAAATTAGTTAATTAAACGGCTTTCTACTTTCACTATTCCAAAAATACTTCATCCAACACTGCTGATGTGAGACACTAATAATATTAAGTGTGACGCACTTCCTGACATATCTATACTGGATCTCATAATACTGAATTATTGTTTTAGTATTTGATGGTGCGTGAAGTTCTGACCTTTTAACATGTTATTAAAAGCTAGTGATGAACCGTTTTCTTTGATTTGTTATAATTGCGTATTGAAATGTAACTATCGTGCGTTTCTCAATTGCTGTAGAAATTTGTATAATGCATTAAATATGATGAGATATTTGACACATTCGAATGTGCAATAAGATAATTATCGTTTAATAGGAAATGAGCGTTTACTGTACATGCAGAATAAGTGTATAACACTGTACACTTTTTTTTAAGTTACCATGACTTTACTCAGCCACAGAAGGCTTTAGGTTTTCAAGACAGTGTAATGAAGACACGTTGACGAGCAAGATTTCATTGCGACTGCGTTTCGCTGTGTATAGCTTTATAAAGTAATGTTTCGATAAAGCTCAAACGTTGTCTCAATGAAAGCTTGATTAAAAAGCGTCATCTCTTCATCATTTGTATCTATGTACTTGTTAAAGTCTTTGTCAACTCTGAGACAATGTATCTCAAACATTTCATCATTCTAAATGATCAGTAGGCTAGATCTAGGCTTGGATATTACACATTTTATTTGGGTTAAATATGTCGGATTGCAGATCCTGTCAGTGTGAGGAAGATGAAGGAAGATCTAACAAAAAAACGCTATAGCAAGCTTTACATCTGTTGAAGCGAGCTGTGAAAATTGCAAAATTTATCCAAGAGTGTGGCTACTATCTCTCAACACATCGTTAGCCTGTCCCAGGTTCCTGCTAAAGTTAAAGTGGACCTCGTTTGCTAGCTATCCAGATGAAACAAATAGCGAATGTGAAGACCGTCAGCGCTAGGAGCGACATGAAGAGATTGATGTATACGTAATTACTCACTAGTAGAGTGGTCGGCTTATAACCGATAGGTCCCAGGTTCGATTAACAGCAATCGATTCACCCTAACTGATATAGATCAAATTGCTTGCCTTCCCTGGGTTATCTTCTGTCAAAAATCTGAATAAAGCCTTGACCAATGTCCTCCTCAGGTACTTGCTACTTCATTGGTTCTACACGAAACCTAGTTCTGCCAATGTTTCTTAAAGAAGCTAAGAGACAATAAGATAATTTAGATAAGTTTACAATAATTTAATAATAAACAAACACAATTAAATATATTTTTCTCGTTAAGTTCAGAATGATTTTTGCGAAATGACTGCATACACAAATTTTCGCTTGACTTATTCGGCAAGAAGAGCGTTGCTATTTAAGCAAAAATAGCAAGTTTTACCTATTCGGCACGACACATTTAAGCCTGTGGGGTCATACAACACATATATTATCAACATATCTAAATAGGTAACATATTATCTACCGCTAGCTTCTTTGTTAAGTATTCTGCTTCCCCCTGAAGAATCTTCTATATATTATTGTATTTTGCCTCGCTCCCTCCTACAAACACCCATATTGCCAATATTTAATATCAATTTCAGATTTTTTATGCTGCCAAGTAAACTTACATATTAGAACTAATTGTCGGGTTAAGGGAAGGGTCTGGCACGCGGAGCTGTGCCAATAACGCCAATGTTCCAATAATGTTGGAGAATATTGGCCATAATAGCTGAAGGGGATGGTGGAGGCTGGCTCGCCTGTCTCATCGCTTTAATGGCAACACAGACACCTATCTCTCTATGTCTCTCTCTCTCTCTCTCTCTCTCTCTCTCTCTCTCAACTTTTCCCCATCCTCCCGCCTCCACCCTCATTACCAAGGATTTACGGCCTTACCCTTTTCACCCAATTTTGTTTTCTCTCCATTTTCCCTCTGGCTCGTTAGATAAGTGGGTAGGTACCTATAGTGATAACCTAGTGATCTTGATCTGAAGAATTTTAACTAACTTACGTCTTACAAATCAAACAGATGTCTAATCTATGATACACTAGTTATTGTTGTCCCGTGAGAATAATGTAAATAATGAGTGTAAAACTAATAATAATTACTACTACTAATACTACTACTATTACTACTGCTTCTAATAGTAATACTAATAACAATATAACTCTCTGCATATTAATATTGTGCTTCTGCAATTTCTACTATGCTCTACTTCCTTAAATTGTATTATTTTCTTTTAACTCCCTTCATGTTTCTTCTTTCACGTCATATGTTCCCAGTTTCTCCCTCGAAGCTATTATTATTATTTTCTCTCTCCCAACATATTCCCCTCCCCAACCATCTCCATTCTTCCATTTTCAAAACCGATACTTTTCGCTTGCAGAATTGAAGCTCCATCCTTCCGCTGTTTCATTTCCTGGCGCCATCTTCACCCTCAAACTCCATTATCCTAAATCCTTCCACCGTGGCTTGTAATCTGCTCTGATGATCTGACACATATACAGAAAATTTTGAAATATTTATAGCTTATAATCGTGTGCACTCTGAATACCTAGCTTAAGTAGTGTGGCATATTTATATAATTAAGTAACGAAAGTCACAATACCGTGGATTTAGCCATTAATATTTATACACCAGTACCATGGCTAGAACAGTTCACAGCTGAGCTTCACTATCGTGGCTGGAGCAGTTCACAACTAACCCTCAGTGCCGTGGCTGGAACAATTCACAACTAACCCTCAGTGCCGTGGCTGTGACAATTCACAGCTAACTCAATTCATCTCTACTGATAATGGTCTAAAACGAACCGAAACGTCAAGTTGTTTCTCCAAAGTGTGAGCTATTTGTAAATTATCTAAACTATAATACAATATTCTTCCTTCCCCATCCACGCAGAAGCTACTCCCGCCCGCCCGTTTAAGATACATATGTGTGTGCGTGTGTTAGTTACCATATTGTCCTAGGCACATGTCGATTAGACACTAGGCCTGTTGTATATGCGTGCGTGTATGTTAGTTATGTGTGTATATGTGTTAGTTACCATTTTGTCCTTGGCACATGTCTCTTACTCTGTGCGTATGTGTGCGTGCGTGCGTGCGTGCGTGCGTGCGTGCGTGCGTGCGTGCGAGAGAGAGAGAGAGAGAGAGACTTCTACCTCTTCAATTGGCAGTATTCTCCAACACTCGACAGCATTCTCCAACACTCGACAGCATTCTCCAACACTCGACAGCATTCTCCAACACTCGACAGCATTCTCCAACACTCGACAGCATTCTCCAACACTCGACAGCATTCTCCAACACTCGACAGCATTCTCCAACACTCGACAGCATTCTCCAACACTCGACAGCATTCTCCAACACTCGACAGCATTCTCCAACACTCGACAGCATTCTCCAACACTCGACAGCATTCTCCAACACTCACCAGTGTCCTACAACACAATGGGGAGCATCCTACTAAGGAATCCTCTTCCGTCGTAGGACGCCTTGTGGATGCGTGCTAGGACGCCTTGTGGATGCGTGCTGGGACGCCTTGTGCTTTCGACGGCGACGAATCAGAGGTGATAGGTGTGATCTTTTACGAAATATGCTTTCAAGACAATCGAATTTGCAACCTGTCATGACTTAGGAATCAACACGACACCTGATGCCTGGTACCTGAACCCTGACTCCTGAATCCTTACACAGTTAAAGGTTCCCAGTGTTACACACAGGGGTTAGAGCACAAAATATTTTTTATGTTAAAATGTAGCACGTATGGAAAGCAGTTAAACCCGTTGGGGCATGCAGCACGTGGAGAATGGCAGACATTTAGATTGATCTAAGGGAAACGTAACTACGATTCCTTAGATCAGAGCCCCTCACCAGCATCAAGGTAACTACTGTACGATTACACACCTAGAAGTTGCTATGCTATTACCAATTTTCCCATTTATGAAGAAAACTTTGCAGATTTAAATGGAATAGACGTTTGATGCGGTACTATGTTACTATTTCATTCTGGTAACAGTGAAATATCACTTTGTTGTGGTAACAATGTGGCTGAGCTTTTTAATTGGGTGAGCGATCGTCAGGAGTTTATATCTGGAGCTCAGCATAAAACAAAACATTTACAAATATTTTCAAGTCACAGGAAAAAAAGAACGTCGAAAACTGGTTTAATTCGTGATGGTCCAGTCGATTACCTGATATTTTCAGTATTGTCCACATATGTCATCAAAAAATAGAAGATAATTTTACTCAAGTCACTAAATAATGACAAACTGAATCCAAATTGCGTTCTGCCAACATTAATTTAAAAAAAGACAGATGATGCAGAAATATTATTTTATTGGAACATTTTGCTCCAAGTTGATAACTTGACTCACGAAATCGTAATGCCAGATTGCAAACAAACCATACCTCGGGCGGGGATAGAACCCGCGGTCAGAGTCATAAAACTCCAGACCGACGCGCTAGCCACTGGGCCAGCTGGCTACAATAAGATTCATCCAACTAGGTATATTTATACACCAGTGGTGCCTATGCTAACCTTCCTATAGTGTATAAATATACCTAGTTGGATGAATCTTATTGTAGCCAGCTGGCCCAGTGGCTAGCGCGTCGGTCTGGAGTTTTATGACTCTGACCGCGGGTTCTATCCCCGCCCGTGGTATGGTTTAGATAACCTAATAAAACTCTGCAGAAGGTGAAACGTTGTCACAAAAGTACGCTCAGTAACGTGTTTTTATTTACCTCTATTGTCTTCACTAAGCCCTTTATTTACCTCTTACTGGCGGGATCGTAGTTACGTGTTACACAAGTTATCACAGAGTAAATCTCGTGGGATTCATTCCAAGACAAAGGCAGCCGGCTACATTATTCCTGACCGAGAGTGTCTCCTATTAACGACCGGAACAGCTAACAAATTACCCGAGATTTTTGAGTATCTCAAATTCGGCCTCTGGAATTTATGTTTATGTTAACTAATTTGGAAACGGTTACGAGTAATTTAGAGGTGTTTCTTTTAAAAGAAACATTCTAGCTCTCTCTCTCTCTCCCTATATATATATATATATATATATATATATATATATATATATATATATATATATATATATATATATATATTATATATATAATATATATATATTGTTTGAAAAAATAAAAAAAATCTTATTACATAAACATTGGAATGCAGCTGAACTATTTATATAAAATTTGGATTATTTTCGATTCATATTTTGATTAAAGGATTGAGGAATACTTGACTCCGATCATTCTTATGAAATAGTCCTCTATTACCCGGTGATTCCCTCGCTAATTCGAGAACGACACTGAGAAGCTCAGCCAGCCACAGCTGCAATAATTATCAATTATCCGGCACTCAAACAAGGTATAAGTAATCGTCTAATTACAGAAGTACTACAGTCACACCTCAGAAACTGTGAATGCAACGAAGCTTTTTACGTTCAATTTGATGCAAGAAAACCTCAGTTATTTGAATTACAGCGTATATAAAACATTAAACAATATTGCATAATTAAGTCGTTATTATTGCTATTTATTGTTTTTTAAATATTTTCATTCTAAAGAAACACGCCAGCGAGGAATTTGGTTGCGAAGAATAAACAAAAATAAAAGATGCATTGTTTTTTTTATGCAAAGAGCTAAATTCGTGCGGGTCATTCGGCGCAAAGACACACGAATGGACAAACTGTGTTCGGATAATGTAAATAATCGGATAAAGGGCGCCTGTAGCGCAATACACTTTGCAGTGTCTTAGTGGTAGTAGGATGCTGCGTCTCCTGCAGAGTGGATGCTCGCACACTCATAAGATAACAGCAATTCCTACAGGTGTGATAAATGGCTTTCAAAACCGACAAGTTGAAGATTGAGACACTTGTCAACATATGGGAATCTTTATTAAGGAAACGTTTCGCCACACAGTGGCTTCATCAGTCCAATACAAAGCAGAGAGGGGTAAGGAAAGGAGGAGTTTGAGGTAATCAGTCCCTCAGCCTGGAATCGATGTATTCTGTCCATCACAAGAGTGTTGGACATCTGTAGGCACCACACCCGGTTCCTGTCTCTGTTTGCCGGCTATGTTGTTGATGATAATGATGATGATAATGATGATGATGATGATGATAATGATGATGATAAGACACGTGGAACTCTTGGATATTTTTATTGCACTTGCCTCTTATTCAACTTGTCGGTGTTGTACAGAATAGGTAATAAGATATTTGCCAGCTATGATGTGTCAAGTTCAGAGACCATATGGATATATAAGGGCGAGTTTACACCGTTTTTCCCTAACGGATACACAATTCACAAATAACCAGTACATAGGATAATGACACCTATGTGTGACTAGTTTATGGTCCAATTCGGACCGAAACGTCGTCATAAGTTTCATTTTTCCATGTGAGGGTTATTTGTGAATTGTTCCAGTCACGGTATTGGTTTTTTTTTAGTCTTCATTTTACTGACATTCTGCTTACAAATTTGAGTTAGAGAAGCTTATAGTGTCTTCAGTTTACTCGCTCACTTTCGGGTCATTTACTGCCCTCCATTTTTCTTTTCCTTCCCCGGCTGCATACGTCTATCATCCATTTCTACCCTTCTTGCTGTCTTCCCTACTTTCCCTTCTTTCTTTCTTCCCTTCCTTCATTTCTGACTTTTGTCGGTTTATACATGTGCTTGTTGGCGTGTTGGGTACACGCAACATGCTCACGAATGCGTTAAATACACTAATAAAACAGCCGTACTCTGACGCCCCCTCCCGGTCATGCCAGCATACAGTATTCTCAGTCACCCGGAATAACGACAATTAAAAACAGAGCGAAATGAAACAGAGAGAGAGAGAGAGAGATTTATCCCCTGCCATCCCTCCTCCTCGACACTTTCCACTCCAACTGGACACTATCAGAGCGCTGTGTCACTGCACGACTTTACAGGAGCTGGCAGCACCGTCACTAGGAATACCCAAACCGCTTCTCACACGCAGTGACCGACGCGTTCCATTTCTCACCAAGTGAAGCTGCAATGGTGATGCTGTGGGCCACTGAGTCTCCTTGACGCTTCATCCTACGTTGATGCTGCGATTTTTATGCTTGTGACCCTCTTGGTTCGTGGCATGGTGCTCCAAGAGGATCACGGTGGGATGCTTAGTTGCTGACACTTGTGGAGTGTTGCTTTTATTATGGTTTTCTGGTTGCGAGTTTCAATTTTAATGCATAACGTGCAATATTTCTTAAAAAAAAAAAAAAAGGTTGTGAATGTCTTGATTCTGGCGTTCTAGTGTAGTTCTTGAATAAGCAAGCGAAAATTTGTGTATGCAATAATTTCACAAAAATCATTCTGAGCCTACGAAAAAAAATATATTTCATTGTGTTTGTTTATTATTAAATTATTGTAAACTTATCTAAAATATATTTAGTTGGATTAGGCTAAATTATATTGCACTTGTTATAATAAGGTATGTAAGTTTTCTAAGGTTCTTTTCGTACAAAATTAGTATATATATATATATATATATATATATATATATATATATATATATATATATATATATATATATATATAATAGAGAGAGAGAGAGAGAGAGAGAGAGAGAATTGAGAGTAGAGAGAAAGACAAGAGAAGACAGAGAAGACAGAGAAAGACAAGAGACAGGCAGAGACAGAGAGAGAAGGCAGAGACAAGAGGCAGAGACAGAGAGACAGGAGAGAGAGACAGAGAGACACAGAGAGAGAGAGACAGAGATAGACAGAGAGAGAGAGACAGAGAGAGACAGAGAGAGAGACAGAGAGAGAGAGACAGAGAGAGAGAGACAGAGTGAGAAAATATGTTTGTGTTTAAAAGCAAGCAGTTAGTTCCAAGGCAGAGTTAGGATGATAAACTCACTTCCTTTCTATAAGCTACGCACGTCTATTCCCCATCCAATTCTTTTCCACTCTTGTGTGGCTTCTCCCCTATTCTTCACTCTAGTCTCCCTCCGTTTATTCAAGTCTAATCCACTTCTTTTTCCAGGTCTCTACCTGTTTACCCAACTCTCTCTCTCCCCCACACCTTCATTGAAGTTTCTCTTCTTAATCAAACTCATTGCCTGAGGGAGGGGAGGGGCTACCTTGATGCTGTAAGGCTCTTGATCAGAGGAACTGGAGCTAACCTTCCTTTCCTCAAATCAAACTTTTTTTATCCCCTCCATTTCCCAGGCTCTAATCCCCAGTAGGTTTAGCTTCTCTCTGAATAATAATAATAATAATAATATTTAATATTATAACAATATACGCAATAATTATATTGCTATTATAAAAAATAATAATAATAATAATAATAAAAATAATAATAATAACAATAATAATAATTATAATAATTCCACTCTCCCACGTTCCAGTACACTGTATTTCTCCTGACCACTCAATATCTTTCCTTTCTAGTCAATACACTTTGTTATTGCTTAACTTTGCTCCCCTCTCCTTTCACATTATCCCTATCACTAATCACCCTCCCCCTTTCTCTTCATTACATTAAACATTTCGTTTTAAATTCTTATTTTTTCTGTTCAACTCTCGTTTTGTTATTCTAACCATTTTCTCACCCCTTTCTAATTATATTCAGATCCTATTCTGATTCTATTCTAATCCTATTTTGATTTTTGGGGTTCTATTTAAATACTATTCTCATCTATTTCAGATAAATCTTGCAATGCCAAAAAAACGTTTTCCTGATGCCGCATAACAGCATATTTATTTATTTATTTATTTTCCTGTTTACTGAAGTTTTTTTATTTTATTTCAAGAAATCAGAGCTATCATCCCCTCCTTTGAATCAGACTTGATTGCCTCATATTCTTTAGGAGTTGCATGATCCCAATGGGTTTAGTGCTCACCAGGAATAACACTTTCCGGCTCTTCCACCAGCTGGATTACCAACAGCCTGATTGATCGGGGTTCTTGGAGGTGATTAGAGGACGGAGCATCGAGCCTCCACCACTCCTGGTGCTGAATGGTCCCTATAGAATAATAATTCCTAGATTGAATAATAATCCCTGGATAGAATAATAATCCCTGGATAGAATAATCCTAGAATAATAATCGATAGAATAATAATTCCTAGATTGAATAATAATCCCTGGATAGAATAATAATCCCTGGATAGAATAATAATCCCTGGATAGAATAATAATCCCTGGATAGAATAATAATCCCTGGATAGAATAATAATCCCTGGATAGAATAATAATCCCTGGATAGAATAATAATCCCTGGATAGAATAATAATCCCTGGATAGAATAATAATCATCCTCTATCCTATTTTCTCCTGTGAATTTTTCTTTCTTATCTCTTACTACACCGTTATTAAGGTCTCTCAATCTTCCCATCTTCCTTTTCCGGTAAAAGTCCCACTTACCATATTCCTTTTCCTTTTCCATACACTATATTATACTCGACTGTTTCCTTTTTCTTCCAGCTTCGAAAATTTCAATTTTCCTTTTCTAAGCTATGCCCCTTTTTTTCTCTCTCCTTCCCTCTCACTCTCGTATACACACACACACACACACACACACACACACACACACACACACACACACACACACACACACACACACACACACACACAGGTTAAGAGAAATCGACCTGACGACACTGGAGGACAGGAGAGATAGGGGGGACATGATAACGACATATAAAATACTGAGAGGAATTGACAAGGTGGACAGAGACATAATGTTCCAGAGATGGGACACAGCAACAAGGGGACACAGTTGGAAGTTGAAGACTCAGATGAATCACAGGGATGTTAAGAAGTTTTTCTTCAGTCACAGAGTGGTCAGGAAGTGGAATAGTCTGGGAAGTGATGTAGTGGAGGCAGGATCCATTCATAGCTTTAAGAAGAGGTATGATAAAGCTCATGACGAAGGGAGAGTGACCCAGTAGCGGCCAGTGAAGAGGCGGGGCCAGGAGCTATGTATCGACCCCTACAACCACAACTAGGCGAGTACAACTAGGTGAGTGTACACACACACACACACACACACACACACACATACACATACACACACACACACACACACTCACCTCAGGGTGATCTGGAAGTGGAACAATTATAAAAATAACACCAATAATGCCAGAGTGCAAAGCATTTAACAGGTTCCAATGGGTGGTTGTGGTATTATTAATTATTCTGATATCGTTATTATTAATTTATTAATAAATGTTATTATTATTATTCTATCATTACTTCGCATTTCCCTTCACTTATGTAGTACTTTGGAATGGGAGGCACTCAGTTTTACCTTAAAGCAGGACAGTAAATCTTAAATTCTTCGGATAAGATTCCTGTGTGGTAAACACCAGACAGGAATGACACCACTGAGCTTCTACCTTACAAAAGCAACGGATTCTTTTCAAATGATTCTGTCCATTACCCACTTTATTGTGGGGGCCTTTCTGCTTGAAAAGAACTATTGGTGTAAATAATTGAAGTTAACATTCCCTTCCATGGATCAAACCTGATTACCTCCTATTCCTGAAGTGTTATAAGATGTCTGTGAGCTTAGCGTTTCCCCCCTACTACAGTAATAATAATAAATCCATTGACTGAATGGATGTAGATCAGGTAACCATCATTATAAATAACTAACTCTATCCATACCAAAAAAAGTACTTTCCCTATGGTCTTTATAATATACTATCTCTGTTAACTCCATCCTATCTATGAAAAGGTAACTCAATCAGCAGCTGGTCTGAGGTGACACGATTAGTAGTGCTGCTGGGGGGTTGAGGTGACACGAATAGTAGTGTTGCTGGGGGGTTTGAAGTGCCACGAGTGTTGCTGGGGGTTTGAGGTGACGTCTAACCTACTTCGGCAGAACAACTCTCATCACACCACCAACCTGAACCAACTTCAACGTACAGAGACAATCTCCAGTCAAGTGCTGCTGATCCCAATATTATTCCTATCGGCGCCACGAAGCACTACAGCGATAGTGCCTAAGGCAGTCGAGTCATTATAAAATCATATCCAGTGATAATTGTACTGTTCTTACCTTGACACTGACATTATACAACTACATTCCGTGAGATTATAGCCTCATACTAACAACCTGAAACGCTTTCCTAATCTGAAAAAGAAAATAACGTGCCACAGTTGAAACAAGTCCTCCTCACACAGCGATAAGATCCAATCCTCTTCATAGAGATCCAATTGCCAATTGCATTTACTGAACCGGAATAGCCAAATTCGGAATAATGAGGCCGCCTACAAAGAGCGTATGATTCCGGACTGATCAAAGTAGGGAAGGCCAAATCCTACCTGTCTTGGCTGGTGGAGGATTTAGTATCCGCCGCTACTTCCGCTTCAGACCAACCCGAGTTACCCAGAGAATTCTGGTTAAGTTGTGTGTGCTGTGCCACCGCACACCGTCACCCACCACACAGCATCACCGCCCCAGCATCTTTGACCACGCAGCCTCTCACACCACACAGCATCTGTCGTTAAGCAGCACCACCCTCCACACAGCATCACAGCCCCAGCATCTTTGACCACGCAGCCTTCACCCCAGCATCTGTCGTTAGCAGCACACCCCAGCATCCTGCCGATCTCCCGTGAAGTCACTTCCAGTTGAGAATCGCTGAGTCTCCCTCCTTAAACTATCCAAGTTTTCTGCTACTTATAGTCCAAGTGTGTCTCCAGGCTGCTACTTATAGTCCAAGTGTGTCTCCAGGCTGCTACTTATAGTCCAAGTGTGTCTCCAGGTCTGGGAGGTAGAGGGCTGGAAGATGGAAGGGAAGAGAAAGAGGAAGGACAAGAGAATGAGAGAAAGGGAGGAAATAGGGGAGGAGTGAATCCGGAGAAGGGGTGAAAAGAGGGATGTTTGTGAATAAGGAGAGTAAGAGAGAGTGGGAGAACAAGGAGAGCGAACCAACAGGCTCGAAAGAAGTGCTAAAATATTAAGGAGGGAGGAAAGTGAAAGAAAGAGAGAAATGGGCTTCAATGGGGAGCAGACTGTTTAAGGTGGGAGTAGAGGAAGAAAAGAGAAAAGATGAGAAATGGGTAAAAAAAGTTGAAAGAAATATGTGAGAGCGTTGAGACAATGTTGGTGAACAATGCTACTAGAAAATAGTAAGTGGGAGGAGGAAAGGAGGGACGGGAGGGAGAGAGAAAGGAGAAGGGAAGGCTAGTGAGAACAGAAGAGGGAGGAGGCGAGACGGAAACTATACTACTTACATGAGGCCATTCAGTGTTATTGTCAATAAAATGGAATATACTCTCAAATACACTAACCATCTAAATCTCTCTACAAAACAATCCCTCTAACAAGCACATATGAATAAATAAAGCTCAAATATGAATTTAAAATAACTCACATTAAATAAGAAACTTATCAAACAGTTAATATCAAAACACCTCTCCAAAATTACCCCTAGGTCCCTACAGGTAGATCGGTAATTATAAAAATCACAACTCTGGCAAAAATAAAAAAGAAGTTACGGGTTGACAAAAAAGACAAGCTGGATACAGAGTCAGGAACATCTGTCAACAGACAGCTAAATGTATTAGATACTTGTGCCTTCCCTCGAAACAGCAGCCATCGCCTCAGCACACACCCGTTCATTACCCGAAGGAGAGAACGGAAGAGAATGAGAAATTAGGGTATATAGTAGGAAGAGTATAGGGGAGGAGACGAAAGAGTAAGAGAGAGAAGAGTTGAGAAAGAAAAAAGGATAGAAAAGATTAGGAGGCAGAATAGAAAGAGAACATGCTAATAATTTGCATCCATACTACAGACAACAGTAGAGATCATCCAAGGCAGAACGAGCTTTTACAAAGACAACATTTACAACATTTATCAAAACGTTGTATCAACAATAGTTTGTTTTGTAAGGTGCGTCTTTTCTTCACATCAAAAACTAACAAAATCTTCACAAGTGTTAGTATGATTATAGCGACTTAAATCTGCAAGATGTTAGCCACATGAGTCAGTTTATTATTGCACATGTGAGTCAGGAAGATGTTGCAACCAGCGTCACTACAGACGCATTTGTGTGGGCCATGGGCCTTAAATATGGAGCTGGATTCATGCAAGAGGTATGAAGCTGGCATCATGCAACCTCTCTTGGCACTGGCACCCCCACCTCGTGCCTCAGATAGATAACATACCACTGCCAGTCTCAGCCCAGTAGGGTGATGGGCACTGATGGTTGGGTAGCAGGGGGAGAGAGGGGGATTGTAGGAACCCTTAATATATGTAAAGCCCTGTGGATAAAAATAAAAAATAAAAAATATTAATTTATGTGACGTGCTTAACCGGTATAAGTTATTAAGCCCAACGATAGGTTTAAGCTCGATCTTCGTTCGCTAATTACAAGATATTGACGCTTCCTAACTGTACTCGCCTATTACAGCAGAAAACTACAGACTAGCGAGGTATATAAAGCATTTCAGCTGAGTAAAAATAGAATGGTTTTAAATCTGCTAAGTATCGACAGAGACAACAACAGCAGTAGTAGTAATAGTAGTTACCCACCAGTGTAGTGATCACTGGTATAGAGGTACCAATGTCTCATTATGGGCGAGAGACCAAGGGTACTTTAAATGAAGCAGTGAGAGATTTTCTAGAAAAACAAGGAAAGGATGAGTGAAAGCGGCTTGGAAGACAAGATTGCTGGACGCTGCAAGAGGAAGGGGAGTTGAGATGGAAGGCTGCTCGATGTATCCTTCCGGAAGAGGCTGCAGGCCGCTGGGAAGTGGGCGTTGCAAGTCTAGTGTTGCTACTGGGAAGGCGCTCCATGGACGTGGTAGCTGGCGCAGATGACTGGGGGAAGAGCTGCAGCAATATTGGAAATGTGTTGGGGTCACGGCAATATTGGAAATAGCGCTGGGGGTCACGTCACAATTTTAAAGGGGAAAGGAAATGTAGATGGTACAGCCAGCTGGATGTGGGAAAAAGCAATGGCAGAAGATCTGTTTGTATATTGGAAGCCAGTCTTCAACTGCAGAGAATGTTTATACAGGAATATTAAGATAAAGAAATATTGAAGAAAACACAATATACGTTTTTTTTAGGAGTGAGCCAGTTGATGTAGGGATGAAAAGGAATGAATACAAGTGACATTATTCTAGCTACGCTGGCGAAAAATTATGAGAAATGTTGGGTCAGACTACTGCTAGAGGGATGTTAGGTATAATTGAAGATCTGTCTTGCAGTGAAGTAGGATGTAAAAAATTGCGGTGCATACCGAACTAATATGATGAAGAGGCTTGAGTTAGCATCATTAATAAAGGAAGCTTGTCTACAAGCAGATGGTTATCACAGTAGACATCAGCCGGAATGGGAAGCAACTTGGCAAGTGGGATAAACCATTAGCAACTTAGCTGATCCCATGGACCCTGCTCCAGCCAAAGCCATGTTAACTCACTAGATTGCTAATCAGAACACCCGAACACTCGAGCGTTCCAAAGTTTAAACTTATAAGTGGAAAGACAAACTGGATGGTTTGGCTGCCTCCTGGATCGCTTCCTAAATGAATTTAAACATGGTGTTAAGCGTCTCGTGGACGCTACTGGTTAACTTTTGTCGTAAAACCCGCAATATTGGTGGTTGAATTGTTCCAAGACGACCCTTGGGAACGACTTTTCCTGAATGATTACGGTCTAAATGGACAACTGAAACCGATAGGAAAAGGTTTCTGAATTTTGCGGGACGTTCTTAACGAAACAAAACTATATATCATATGAAAAATAAATGATATATAGCTGATTAATTAAGCTGTTGAAATACTGTTTTAAAACGTGTTTAATAGTTTAATAGGTCAAACGTTTCGTCCCAAGAATATCACACAGATGCGCGCGCGCGAGCGCGCGCACACACACATACACAGGGCCAGGAGCTATGACTCGACCCCTGCAACCACAACTAGGTGAGTACACATACCTACACAAACACAACACTGAGCGTACAATAAAGCACCGTGAGACCACACACTGGCTATCAACACTACACTCACAGATAAACAAAGCAACACAGCTATACATTCATAGCCTCAACACAATACCTAACGTCCATTAATTACTGCAATTGGTGCGCTACAGTAAGTTAATACGTGCGAGCCAGTTACTGCATTATTATTCCTGGGTCAAAGGTTCTCTTACCCTCAGGTTCTCTCTGAACCGAGAGAGAGAAAGAGAAGCACACGCAAGGCTAAGCAACTACATTACCCGCATGACTCCGAGTTTTTTGTGTTTATTGGACTAAATCGCTATTTAAATACTTTACAGATCATTTTCTTGTCGTGAAATCACTAAAGTAAATAACAATCTGGGACTGTGATATTCTTTAGTGAGAATTGTTATTTTCATAGAACAATCACCACCACAGTCTGGGTGAGGGACAAGCAAAAGGTAGTAGATAATAGGATTTGAAAAAAAAAATGTAAACATTAACGTCTTGACTAAGTATCCGGTCAAAAAATTATAGTAGTAAAATGAGGACAAGTGTGGGTGAAAGACGTAGTTACTGTGGGGGAGGATAGTTCAACTACTACCACTCCCTTCTTTCCCCATCTCCTACTATATGGTCTTTCGGCTTTCTCTACTTTTCTCGCCCTCGATTGTGACTTGACAACGTTTCAGGACGGACCTAAACGTCGTCATATGGTTCCTCTCCCAAGCCACTGTACTGTGACGTTTTTGTTCTTCAGTAAGGTAGACATTTTGTGCACTCGTAGAAACACTAATGGTGCTAGAGATGTGATGACTATGGCACTCGTAGAAACACTAATGGTGCTAGTGATGTGATGACTATGGCATTGTAGAAATACTAATGGTGCTAGAGATGTGATGACTATGGCACTCGTAGAAACACTAATGGTGCTAGAGATGTGATGACTATGGCACTCGTAGAAACACTAATGGTGCTAGTGATGTGATTACTATGGAAGAAAAGAAAAACCAAGAGTCGGGAGGATAAATAAATCTGTATTGACAGTGATATAGGGCGATGATGGAAGGTGGCAGAGTTATAGAGTTATAACTGCCAGTTACTTGGTATAAAGGGAAGTCATAGTATAGATAAGAACAGTGATATAAATGGTGGAAACAGTTTAAGATCCACAGAATTGTAGTTTGGGGAAATAGCAAGATTAACAACAATATTTCTAAATATACAGACAGATAATACACAGCTGTAGCAGAAAGCAATGGAATGATTGCTGTTGGAAAGAGGCAAGGATGCCTCTGGCACGACCAGATTTTTTATTATAAAAAAATCTGTGACTATAACTGGTGGCAGGATGGTGCTTGGTGCAGTAATTTTTCGTGGAAATTTGAGGAGACAGGCGGTCTCTTCTCAACCAGCCGCGGGCTATCAGAATTTATCTCCTGGCATCGGCTCGTCATTGCTCCCCTGGTCATTCATCTTTTCGCTGATAGCTGCCTCACATCTGTGGTAATGTATGTTGCCGGGTGTTGAAGCGTTGTCCCTGACTGTGTGGGTGTGGACTCTGCTGCAGTTAATGGCAGACTTGTCGTCTGCCATTAACCCATCCCCAAGCTACGCATGTGCTGTCCTTTTTTTTTTTATGTCCAGCCCTAATTTTTGCTATGCTGAAGCCCTAATTTATCCTCCGAGTGGAAGACGCGGAAATTCGGGTTTAGAAAGCAAGTCAGCATGCTGCCTGCGCCAACCCACTCCCCTCCGTCAGAATGCCGGCAAGCCATCATATGTCCCCTAGTTCATGTTCCTGTCATAACCAATTTATTTTTCATGATGCAAATAAGAGAAATAACCCACCATAGTTGGTTAGATCTTTACTATGAAGGCAAAGTTACTTAGACGGTCATAAAATCTTGGTCTCAGACTGAACCACTAGAAAGGTCTAGCCTCCTAAACCGACAGTTTTTTTTAAGTCTCCAACAAAACATTAATATTTTCCATCAATTTCGTAAACCAGGACCGTACACACCCCGGCGACATTGCGTCAAGACACCTCTAGTTCTGAACATCTGGTCCAGATGTTTATCTGACGAGACACGTAGGAAATGCCTTTGAGAATTCCTTTGTCAATACCAGTGGAAACACTTTGGGAAATACAGATGGATATACAAGAAACAGAGATTTAAAAGAACTGAAACTAATAACCTTGGAAGAGACGACGACTAAGGAAGACATGACTACGTCATGCACAGTTTTATGAATATGGTAAATGAGACTTTGCAACATTTAGGTATCTTTATTCTGGAAACGTTTCGCCAGCCAATGGCTTCTTCAGTCCAATGCAGAAAAAGGTAAAATATGAGGAGGAGTTTGAGGTAATCAGTCCTTCAGCCTGGAGTCGATGTGTTCAGTCCATCAATCTTGACAAAACTGTCTTTATCCATATGAATTAATATGGATTAATTGGACTTAATACGGATAAGTTAGTTAAAGAAAAACTAGGGCTAAAGGGATTGATATGGTAGCAGAAGGTATAGATGAATGTAGGAATAACTTCTTCAGTCTTAGTATTGCTGAAAAGCGGAATGAGTTGTGATAAAGCCAAAGAAGTTAAACCTCAGAAATGTCGATTAAATTAGTCTAGAAGGCGGAACCAGAAGCTGAGACTCGACCCCAGCAAATACAGTTTGGTAACCGCATTGACACACACACACACACACACATACATCCAGAACTCCCGTTAAATTATTGCCACCAAAACCATAAACCACTACCTTCAACCTAAATACATTTTCATTGTACTATGCGGCCAGCACAACCTAGGGAAGGGAGCGTCGCCCAGACCCGAGAATAAACCTGCATGTCAGTTATGTGATAAAATTATAGTCAACGATGAAGAGTGGTCACCTAAACAGAGGGAGCTAATGTGATGTTCTGAACGCTGCCTAGGTCACCTGCCTAACACCGATTGTTTCACCTGTGTAACACCGACTGCTTAACCTGTGTAACACCGACTGCTTCATCTGTGTAACACCGTCTGCTTCACCTGTGTAATCCAATTACAGAAGTATCTGTCCATTATGGCAACGCGAATGATATTCCTGGAGATCTGAACGTTGCGCTTCCGGATGTGCTTATTTGTAGTTATAAGTATATTTATCCTAATCAAACCCGCTCCAAAACTAACTTAAAATAAACCTATTTCAAAATAAAGAAATTACATCTAAAAATTAAAATATCAAAAATAAATGTTGCACTGGACTAGACGAACGCACTAAATCGGATTGCTCACGCAATGCGTCTCAGTGACACCAGGTAATCTCAAGACAACTGTAATGGTAAATGAACACATCTTTCATTAAACCATAAACCACCGCTGTGCTACGTGCCATTTAGAGGGCATTTCAAAGACGTTTCCAACTGATTTGTGACCGTAAGCTGTAAACTACGGTCACTTAATCATTAATCAATGCAGTATGCAACTCCACCACCGGCTGCAACTTATTAAAAGTAATCCACTCTACGTTTTGTGTCGTCTCACTGTATTACATACCTCTCTTCCTCCTAAATAAATGAGATTATTTTTAATAATAAATAAAATAACACCACTAAGTAATATATTTCGACATGTTCTGGATATGTTACATGCATGTCCCCATGTGTTCACCAAATTTTAAACACAGGCGTGTATTATTCACTGGCGTAGTGAATGCAGTGCTTGTGACACCCACACTGCTGATGTCTCCCAGGACGACGCAACACTGTCTATTACCTCGTGTATGAAACCCATCCTGTGTGATGGAATATGACCGGAACTATTTTATAGAATAAGGTAGTAACACACTGTGGGCGTTTCCACCACGTAATTATCACATAAAATTGGGAGCAGCACACAGCGGGTGAACTCAGATTCGAATAAAAACAACTAATATGGAACTAAAGCTGCTATTGTAGGTGTTGAGACATGTACAACTATGAACTCACTAGCATCTGGTTAAGAGGTTCTCAGCGAAGTGACGTCGAGTTCCAAAGAATTAAAAATCACAATACCTTGTTGGAACAATTAACAAATAACCCGAACTCAGGAGAGGCGAAATATAAGCCATTGACGACATTTCGGTATTTCCTTGACCACTGCTGAGTCAAAACTGTTTTGAAAAAGATCAAGGACTGACGGAAACGTCGGCATAAGTTTCCTCTGAAGTGCAGGTTATTTGTGAATTGTGGTTCTAAACGACGTGATGTCAGGGTCTTAGGTGACGTGATGTCATGGTACTAAGCGGAGTGATGTCACAGTTCTAGGCGGTGTACGGCTGCTGAGCCTACAAACTCTGTCACTAAAACCAACGACAGACTAATTTGGAAGCTTTAAATTAAATGAGATATTTTCTGAGAGAAAAATACGAACAGTGACAAGAAAAAAAATTGCCCTCTTAGCGAAATGTTACTGGTGAGGTGCCACAAGGATCTGTACTTGCCCCCAGTAATATTTTTATTTAATATAAGTCATTTACCAGAAGAAAATAATAAAATTGAATGTAAATCTTTACAAGATGAACTGCTTAATTGAGCAAAAATGTAAATAGATGGATGATGAAATTTATGTGGATAAACGCCACGTAATGGAAATAGGAGAAAGCAAAATTAGACCATATAAAGAAGGTAATTTGTATGACAAATTTTGAGTGTCTCGTAAATAAAGTGATCTAGACATTATTACAAACTGCGAAAAAATCTTATGCTACGCTGGCTATTAAATACTTTTAAATATATGAATGGAGAGATACAGAAAAAGGCATACCTGTTTCCATAACTAATAATAATTAATGCCAAATAGGTAACTGCTTTGGGACGGGATCGTAAGCACAGTCATCGGTGCATGTTCAAGGCTTTAGTTAGCTAAGCTACTGCTTAGACGCTCTCAGTACGAGGGGCTTCTAACTCTTTCAATCCTGAACATGCAATATGACATTACGAAGGCTGTGTGTATATTTTCAGTTATATGACAGCGCAAGAAATGTTTTCTATTCCAGCTCAAAAAAAAAAAAAAAACAGAATTCTTGAATTGTACAGAGCTTTGGGAATATATGAAAAGTTCAGTGAGTGTATGAGATTTTTATGTGAAAAGTTGATGCAATATCAAGAAAAGGTGTGACTGCCTTCTACACTTAAAAAAAAAATCTGTTTTAAAATTAGACATTAAATTTCAATATTCTTTGCTTCAAGAGTTTCCTTTTTACAAGGTAACGGGTATGATTTTTAATAACCTTCTGTGTTAGTCTTTTTGAAGCTAAATAAATATATTGGTAATAACGAGTGAGAAGGTGAGAAGAGATGGGGAGATTAGTGTGTACGAGGAAGCTAGTATGCATGTGTACGTAAGGAGGTTAGTATGTACGAGTGTGTACGTGAGGAGAAGGCTAGTATGTGCGAATGTACGTTAGAAATATCAACAAGTATGAGTATATGTTAGAAGGGTTAATATACAAGTATACGTGAGAAGAGGGTTAGTATATACGATTGGACTTGAGAGGAAGGGTCAGTATGTACGAATGTGTTACAGTGTTTGGACACAATAATCCCAAGTTTATTTCTGCAATTAGGCGCTCTCCATCCAAGGAAGTGGAACAACTCTCCCTTTGACCAAACTCTATTAATTCCCATTCCACAGGCACTGTACTGACTCTCTACGGATATGGTGCATCCCCCACGAAAATGAAACTAATAATTATTCTGCACCCATTAATCTCGTCTCCTGGCACTTGCTTTCTTGGTACGTCAGAATGGAAGACTCTACGACGTCCCAGTGTTATGTTCCTTGGAGAAGCAATGGCGCCAAGGAAGCAGCTGTAGACTATTAGGAAGGCGTTGTATTAGTAATCATGGCGAAGCCCAGCCTGTCCGTCTGCCCTTCAGGTAAGCCTGCTCGATAAATGAGGTAGGCTACGGGCTAGGTGCCTGGTTCAAACGGGAGGATACGTGAATTTAAGCTTGGCCACGGAGACTGCCTATAAATGTTGCTGTTGACACCACACTACACCTCGTAATTAAACAGCGATGTCATCTATAAAGCCTTCCACTGGAACCGAGGTGTCATACCTTGCTAAAAGCTCTCCAATGAATATTTCCCTGGTAGTAGCACAATCTTCTCTGGAAAACAGAATGCAGTGCCTGCAACAGTGTGATATACACGGTGTCAGCGAGCCAATTGTTGTGGCACCAGTCAATATACAACCAATCAGCGTAGTGGCTGTCATGTGCATTGCCCCATGCAAACTTCCAATAATATACAAAAATATAGCCCTCTCCCTCTTGTTAAAATTGCTACCCAAAAGGTTGTCTATTAAAAAAGTCATGTAATAGCTGTATTGGTTTATATTTTTAAATAAGTAAATTAAATTTTGGCACATACATGCCAGGCTAGATTATAATGGAAGCTGACGAGGCAGTATCACTGAAGTAACAAATACTGAAATGGTGTTAATGAGAAAAAGCAAGATTTTTCATAGACGTTTTCTTTATTCTTTTCTCCGAGTTGTCACGGTTGGTCGTTTGCCAATGATAAGATTCTTTTTGCGATATTTTGAAGGAAAAATGCAATGGTTGGTGGATGACCTTGAGTGTGTATGCAAAAGTAGGAAATTTATAGTGGAGATACTGTGTCTAGAGCAAGGTGATGAGAGTAACAAAAAGCTATGAAAGATTGGAGGGATTAAGTGCCGAAATACACACATATTCTAACATTTAGGAATGGAAATATTAGCAGATGGGTCGATGAAAGACAAGGTTGTCCTTAGAACAGGAAAGGTGTGAGGTGCGCTGAGGCGTCTGTGAAAAAAAAAACTATCCATGGAGGCAAAAGGGGTAATATACCAGAGAATAGTGGTACCAACACTGTCAAATGTGTGCTGGAGACAGTGAAGATTTCTTGTTTGAAGGCGATGTGTAGTGTCAATATTATGCAGAGAACCATTAGCGTGAAGATTACAAAATGATTTGGTGATATCAAAAGTATAATTCAGAGTGCCGAGAAGTTGTGATGGCTTGAGAATTCACAGTAGATAGAGCAGAACTAGATGAATAAGAGGGTATATAAATCTGCGAGAGGAAGGAAGGAAGGAGTAGGGACTTTAGCATCCAACAGACGTGTGTGATAGGAGTGCAGACAAGTATTTTTTATGGCTTGTCGTGCTGTTGGACCATAAAACATTTCTGAAAAGATTCAGGAAAACCGGTTAGCCAGACTTGAGTTGTAGAAGTGTGAAGGATAATGCCTGCACCTTAATGGAGGTGTAAGGATGTTGCAGCTCGGTGGGTCATCTGAATTGTGATGTCAGGAAACTTCTGGAAAGGAAGCAGTTGAGGGAATGACAGTAATTTAAATATTTACTGGCTGTATGCGGTCATAAACGATCTCTGCATTTATTCCAGCTCTGATATTTCTCCCACCCTGAACGGGGCTGTCAACACTGAGCAATATTCCAAACGAGGAATCACCAACGATTTGAAAAGTGTCACCAGTGGCATTATTAACAAGCGAAATAATGCCAATGAGGACCCTTTTCAAATTGCTAATGCTCTCTAAATTTGGAATATTGCTCAGTGTTGACGGCTCCGTTCAGGGCGGAGAAATATCAGAGTTGGAACAAATACAGAGATCGCTTCCGGCCCGCATACAGAAGTAAATCATTTAAATTACCGTCATTCCCCCAGCTGCTTCTTTCCAGAAGTTTCCTGACATCACAATTCAGATGACCCACCGAGCTGCAACAGTTTTACACCTCCATTAAGGTGCAGGCATTATCCTTCACACTTCTACAACTCAAGTCTGGCTAACCGGTTCTCATGCATCTTTTCAGAAATGTTTTATGGTCCATCAGAACGACAAGTCATAAAAATTACTTGCCTGCACTCCTATCACACAAGTCTGTTAGATGTTCAAGCCCCTAGTACCCCAAACCTCCTGGAGGTTTGGGGTACTAGGAACAGATACAAAGAAACAGATATAAAGATGGTTTACTGCCCGTATAAAGCCAGTAAAGCATTTAAATTACTGGGAACGCCATACACTTTTAAATATGTACTCACAGGAGCGGAGGAGAGAGATGCATGATAATGTATACCTGGAAACTACTCTAGGGCCTGGTCCCTAATCTGGACACTGCCATAACAAGATACTGGAGCGAGAGATATGAGAGGAAGTGAAAAAAAAACCCAGTGAAACACAGTAGTGCTGTGGGCACAGCAAGGGAACACTACATCAACATCCGTGGCCCCAGATTATTCAAAATCCTACCAGATGTCGTAAACATTGCTGGAACAAGTGTAGAAGTCTTAAAGAGGAAGCTGGACAGTCATCTTCACCAAGTGCCAGATCAACCAGTCTGTGATGGATATGTGAGGCAGCGGGCCTTCAGCAGCAACAGATTGGATGATCAGGCTAGCCCATGGCCCATAGTCTGGCTCCGTGGGAGAAGGCCGGTGTGTGTGTGTGTGTGTGTGTGTGAGCGCGCCCGCGCATGCAAACGAGCAAATAATGAATACTATATATATTTTGGTACATATATATACATAATATATATATATATATATATATATATATATATATATATATATATATATATATGTATATATATATATGTATGTTATTGTAACCACGAACGAGTGGTATTTATTCAATAACACTGCTACTAGCCGAGGACTCGAACCCTTGCCGTTTTGGTCCGCTTCATGATGAGCGAAATCCACATGACGCTCTAACTCACAGGACCACCCAATCCTACAAAGATCATACGATGGTGTGGTTGCCTCAGAGCTAATTTCATTGTACTCGTCGTTTGGTGTACTAGCCTCCACAAGCAGTATATATATTATTGCAACCACAGCGACTAGCCGAGGACTCGAACTGTTCTCGTTTTGGCCCGCCTCATGGTGAGTGAAAATCAAACGACGCTCTAACCCACAGAACCATCCAATCCTGGGTGCTTCATCTTTGTAGGATTGGGTGGTCCTATGAGTTAGAGCATCGTGGTGAGCGAAAACGACACGGGTTCGAGTCCTCGGCTAGTCGCAGTGTTGTTATTGATATATAATGTCGTGCCGAACAGGTAAAACTTGGAATTTTGGCTTAAATAGTGTTATGCAGGTTTCTGCATGACATGTAAATATACGTAATATATAGCTATTGGAGAAGTGTGCCATAAATTTCATGTAATTAGAAAAAATAATAATAATAATGTAAACCATTGTTTAGTGCTCCAATGGGTTGGGGTATCAGAAGGTTCCACACAAAAATTCCTACTTACACAAAAATACATTTATTTACTTAGATTAAAAATACATACATTCCAAACACACCTCTTCACATAACAATTAGCCAAACCCCCTCAGGACGGAGAGGGCGGCCTGATCGTCACTTCAAAAACACAACAGCGTCCCTATGGGGTCGGCCCAGCCACCGCTACCCTCATCCAGAACCCATCTCCTCCTATTTCTTCAGTTCACACTCTTCCTTCCGAGCCCCGACCATGTCCGGGCCCAGGGTGTGTACTGGTACACCATAAAAGTACCTATGGCTTGAGTTAGCTACACAAACTTTACATTACTCACAAGGTGCATGGCATATTTATAAAAGTATGATTTACATTTATCTAAAGGCTATACATTATTATTACTATTTTTTCTAATTACATGAAATTTATGGCACACGTATATTTACATGTCATGCAGAAACCTGCATAAATAGCAACGCTCTTCTTTCCGAATAAGGCAAGCAAAAATTTGTGTATGGAATAATTTCGCAAAAATCTTTCTGAACGTAACGAAAAAATATATTTAATTATGTTTGTTTATTATTAAATTTTTGTAAAGTTATCTAAAATATATTTAGTTGGATTAGGCTATAATAAATTGCGCTAGTTATAATAAAAAATATTTAAACGTATAAGAGAAAATTTTAGAAAGGACTTAATTTTAAACGAGTCCTTGCTAATTGACCAGTTTTATCTATTCGGCACGACATATATATATGTATAAAATGCGCGCGCGTGTGTGTGTGTGTGTGTGTGTGTGTGTGTGTGTGTGTGTGTGTGTGTGTGTGTGACGTGTACACAAATTGAGTCACTTTACCCTTGCTGGCTTTTGGCTATTTTGAGTCTGCTCTTCTCTCAAGTTTTTTCTCCTTAAACGCAGAAGAATTTCTGAAACAAGTACCTACACTTTTTAGAAGAAAATGCAGAAATCTGCCAATTAGTGGGGAAACTTTCGTGCCTCAGGTTAAGTCTATTTTCGTAACGAAGATGGAGAGTAGGATGAACGTCGTAGTGACGAGGGAATAGCAGAGAGGAATGCTTAAAAATAAGTGAAGATGCAGGAGGTTTCTTCGTAAAGCCACAGTCACAGCAGGGAAGTGAGGTATGAGCGAGGAATTTTAGAGGAGGGGCCGAGGCAGCTGCCGAAACTGTTCTGGTAAATGACTGAGGTTGGAAGCAACACGATACTATTGCCCTCGTCTCGTAGCTGTGAGTTTTTACCTCGTGTTTAGCTAATTGTAGCTACGAAAGCTTTGCTATATTGATGGTGTCTTATTGATGGTGTCTTATTGATGGTGTCTTATTGATGGTGTCTTATTGATGGTGTCTTATTGATGGTGTCTTATTGATGGTGTCTTATTGATGGTGTCTTATTGATGGTGTCTTATTGATGGTGTCTTATTGATGGTGTCTTATTGATGGTGTCTTATTGATGGTGTCTTATTGATGGTGTCTTATTGATGGTGTCTTATTGATGGTGTCTTATTGATGGTGTCTTATTGATGGTGTCTTATTGATGGTGTCTTATTGATGGTGTCTTATTGATGGTGTCTTATTGATGGTGTCTTATTGATGGTGTCTTATTGATGGTGTCTTATTGATGGTGTCTTATTGATGGTGTCTTAGTGATGGTGTCTTAGTGATGGTGTCTTAGTGATGGTGTCTTAGTGATGGTGTCTTAGTGATGGTGTCTTAGTGATGGTGTCTTAGTGATGGTGTCTTAGTGATGGTGTCTTAGTGATGGTGTCTTAGTGATGGTGTCTTAGTGATGGTGTCTTAGTGATGGTGTCTTAGTGATGGTGTCTTAGTGATGGTGTCTTAGTGATGGTGTCTTAGTGATGGTGTCTTAGTGATGGTGTCTTAGTGATGGTGTCTTAGTGATGGTGTCTTAGTGATGGTGTCTTAGTGATGGTGTCTTATTGATGGTGTTCACATTTCATTTAGATTACAATAATGTAATGAGATTTTGTTCACTGGGAACCGCTACACACGCAGGGGTCATACAGCGTTTGATCCGAGGTAAAGAAGG
Organism: Cherax destructor; assembly: GCA_009830355.1. NCBI lineage: Eukaryota > Metazoa > Arthropoda > Malacostraca > Decapoda > Parastacidae > Cherax > Cherax destructor. The sequence continues at coordinate 632,698 of WNWK01000011.1, forward strand.
ATGTCTCAGGTTCCTCGGATCAACAGCAGTTCACCAGCATCAAGGCACATGGAGTTTTTCTATCATTTACAATATTATCACTTTGTGAAATGAGTAAATAAACATTTGTGCAACTTTAAACATTTTTTTCCAAAAGCGACAATGTTATTATTATTGTTATTATTATTATATTCTTGGAGAGCGCTAAATCCGCACGGGATACACAACACCTGGGGAATGGGGGAGCATTGAGATTCAATTGAAGGAAGGGGAGAGTGGCTCCAGCTCCATGTCTCAAGAGCCCTTCACCAGCATTTAAGGCACCCCCTTCAAGGGACCAACATGCATAAGGATTATTCTGAGCGAGGAAGGGGTGGGTTACATTCACCAGTGTTGGAAGTTATTGGACTTTGGTCGTATCAAATATTGCAGGGTGTGTGAGCCCTCCCTGTGAACATTGGCTGTGTTGAGAATTGAGTGTGCAAGTGGCATTTCAACGATCTGCAGAGATATGTATTGAGGTCTGATCTGCAAAACGACAGGGGGTGCTGCCATGAATATTTATGTTCCATTCATATCTATTCGACTTCTGGATATGGCAGATCATCAGCATGCAACAGGGGGAAGAAGGCAGCTGTAAGAACACACAGAACACACACGAACACACAACAAGGAACACAGCAACAAGGGGTCACACAACTGGATGTTGAAAACTTATCTGAGTCTCACAGAGATGTTAGGAAGTATTTCTTCAGTCAGAGTTGTCAGGAAGTGGAACAGTCTGGAGAGTGATGTAGTGGAGGCAGGATTCATACATAGCTTTAAGAATAGATACGATACAGCTCGTGGAGAAGGGAGAGTGAATCTAGTAGCGACCAACAAAGAGGTGGGGCCAGGGTTGTGAATCGACCCCTGCAGCTACAAATAGGCGAGTACACACACACACACACACACAGACACACATACACACACACACAGACACACACACACACACACACACACACATTCGTATTCCATTTAAAGGTAAAAGTGCGTGTTTGTCAGCGAATATCAGATACGAGAACCACTCGCAATTTTCTGGTTCTGCATAACGTAACATTTTTAACAAAACATTTGACAGATTCAAATGGTGTACTGCTGAGAATAGTGAAAAAGACGAAGAGGAACAGAAGTTTTTATTGGGAGAACGTTTAGCTCTGTGTATAACTTGATCAAGTGATGATTTTACAAAGGTGTACACAGAGCGAAACGTTATCCAAATATAAGCTTGTTTTTCAACATTTGTCTTTCAGCAAAAGCCTTTGAGAAAGGTTTCAGTCAGGAGTTATTTTACCAGCTTTAGTGATAAGGAATAACTAATACAACGAAACAAAGATGAAACACCCGATTTGCAATGTCTTTTGCATCAACACTAAAAATAATTCCTGTATTGAACGGAAATTGTTTATCAATGTTAAAAATTAATTCCGTTCCTATATCGAGAACACACAGTCTTTTCTATACTGTGGAATATGATGATAACCTCGAGGTTAAATACAGACATATTTATGTTTATTTGACCTGAATGTTCTGCATTTACATCCTAAGTGTTATATAACATTACGACGAGTGTATTTACGAAAAAAATTTTTACATAAACATCCTGAATGTTGAATGATATGCATTGAGCGCTACTGGATAACATTCTGAATGTTACATGATGACATATACACTGAGGGTTACATGACTTTCTGAATGTTATACGATACGTTCTGAATGCTTCGTAACATTTTAAGTGTTATTTTCGGAGATCCTGAGTGCTTTTAATCACACCCGGCGAATTATTTTTATTATTATTAAATTCATGGGGAAGCGTTAAAACTGAAGGGGGGGTCATACATCACCTAAAGACAAAGATAATCAGGTTTGAACCAACAATTTGATCTAATTATCAACTTTCTAACAATGCTAAACGTACTGTATTTTTTGGCTGTTACAAAACAGTTCTCTTGATAAATTACAAAAAAATATTACGACGCACGAGAGGCTCGGGAAAAGACATATTGCAGATGAAGGTAGAAACCAGGGATTTTTTCTTTTCTTTATACATTGTACGATTTCGTCCACATTTTTATCATGGACTCTATGTATAGGGAAGTGTACGAGAAAAAAGTTTCATGAAGAATGTGCAATAAATAGATAAGAAATAAAAGTTAAAAAAAATTAAATTGCAACAAACATGTCGCCATACTGAAATATTGGCCATGTCAATGTTATTTTGGATATTAATTAATGAAGAAGCAATGCCAAGTGGATTTTTCGATGTTCTAAAATTATACAAGTCTTTTGTGGTCATCACAACTCTTTTTTAATTATTTTTGCAATTTACGCCTATGGTATGCAAAAATGGAGAGGATTATCACCAGTATTTTAACATCGGTTAGTAGAACAATAACCTTAGAATATCTATCGTAAAAAAATAATGATCGGTTCATAAATAATAATGTTACAACAACAAATATTAGATTTTTACGAATAGAAATACCATAACTGATGTAGTCACCTCATTTATTATAATTGAGATAACTCCATTTAGAATTATCGTACAGAGATGAGACATACACCAAAATGTTGCAAGATTTACCAATTTTTTTAATTTTTCATGTAGGCCTACAGCAACTGATGGTTACCCCCTTGAAGCTTTTGTCAGAACGTTTCGCTTCGTGTATAGCTGTTTCACGCTTGCAAGTTGTGTCAGCTTACTTGTGGGCAATGCTCCATTTCGTGCACTCCATTAGAATACTCGTCCGCACCTAAATTCTCTCCTCTAGATTACGACAATTTGTAAGTCATTGTCACATCAGCCTCTGCTGAATTTCTAGTCAAGTGCAGCCAGCTGCGTCCTGGAGAGCGGAAATACATCTCTCTTAATCCCCTTAAGCTTTTCTCAAAATAAATAATTTAAAAAAAGACAAATTTCACGGAATAATTTCAACAACAATTTAAACAACATGCCCTATATATGTATGTACGAATATATATATATATATATATATATATATATATATATATATATATATATATATATATATCGTGCCGATTAGGTAAAACTTGCGATTTTGGCTTAAATAGCAACGCTCACCTTGCCATATAAGACAAGTGAAAATTTGTGTATGCAATAATTTCGCCAAAATCATTCTGAACATAACGAAAAAAATATATTTCATTGTGTTTGTTTATTATTAAATTAATATTAACGTATCTAAAATATATTTAGTTGGGTTAGGCTAAATTAAATTGCGCTTGTTGTAATAAGGTTAGGTAGGTTTTCAAAGTTTCTCTTGGTACAAAATTATAAATTTTTACATTAACATAAATGAAAAAAAAATATATCTTTAAACGTATAAGAGAAATTTTTAGAAAGGACTTAATTTTAAATGAGTTCTTGCTAATTGACCAGTTTTACCTAATCGGCACGACATATACATATATACATACACACACACACACACACACACACAGCAAGCGTCCGTCTTTTTATAGCCTAGTGTAAAAAAACAGTAATTTTAAATAAATGTTTGTAGAAAAAACACTGCCAAGGAGTGTTTCCTTGCTATACGACGTATAGTGGAACAAGATACAGGTTTCAAAGGACGGTGTTATTGGGACAACCTTTGGTTCTAAGTAGAACGTTATGATGCTCTACTATTACTTGACAGAGTTCAACACAAAGCCAAAAGTTGTACCAATAAAAGCAAGTTCTTTAACCAGAGCCTTTTGTATTGTCAGTATTACGCCATCTAGATCCAGCTTGTTATGATTGCTGCTAGAGAGCGCACAACACGTTGACGGCAAGGACTAGGTACTTGCTCTCCGAGGACCTAAGAAATCGTAGTTTATATTGCAGTATAGAGCTTATTCCTCGTGGAAGTACTGACCTGGTTCTTTCCTCCTTTGTAGTAGTGACCTCGCTCGCTCCTCCTAGCGACTGGCCCATCCTCGCAGAGCTGCCCTGGGGAAAAACATGGCATAGATGAAAATAACTTTTGCTGGATTATTAGTGAGGAGCGGAAGTTTTAATGAGACGCATCGTAATTACTCTGTGGGACGGGAATTTTTTTTGTGATGGGGAGGGGTATGAAGGGAACATTTTGTGAAGAGGGGGAGGGGTAAGAAGGGAACAATTCATGTGGTTTTAGGAGGAACGAAAGAAGAAAGTAACAGTCAATATGGGTTAAGAGGAGAAAGAGAACGGTTTACGTGGGTTAAAGGACCGTAAGTTTATGTGAGGCAGGGCAGGGAAAGAAACAAAAATAGTCGGTAGAAGAAAAGTTGAGGCAGTTTGGCAAGGAAACAGGTAATATGAGCAAGGAGGGAAACTGTTCATGTGCGGTAGAAGATAGGAAAAATATAGTCTATGTGGGTTTAGGGGAAGAAAAATAAAAATTTATGTAGGACAGGGGAGTGAGAAGGTTAAGCTTATGGAGTAGGAAGGGAACAGTTAGCAGGATGGGATTGAACTGCTCCAGGGTCAACCAGACTGTTAATTTGAGGAATTAAGTTTATCTTAGCTTTCCGAACCCGTTTATAGGGAGAGCACTATTTATACACAAAACCTATATACCTTTTATTCTTCGCCTAGAGTTTACGGGCGCCTCCTTAAATTTTAAAACAATATATGTGGGGTAAGAGTTAGAATGAATTCATTTATATAATGTAAGGGGTGGGAAGGGAATAGTTTACGTGAAATAGAAGGGAGGTAAGGAACGTTATATGGGGTAAAGGTTAGAAGGGAGCAGTTTAATTATTATAGCATGAAGGACACAAGCCCCTTAACTACATGTCAGCTTATTAATTACTGCAGGAGTGACTTCATATAATTAATTACGTCTATCAAGAAATAGCTATCATAGTCATTCCTTGACATGAATTCATATTTCAACGTTAATTGAGAAGTAACTTGGAAGGTGGAGAGCCGACACACATAGGTGATACCAAAACAGAGCAGAACAAACCATTATTAAGACAACGTTTCTTCACAAGGACTTCACGATACTCTGCTTGACCAAAACATTGTCTTAGGACTTGCTCCTCGCTTATTATGTAAATTAACTTGCTGAAACTAGCGGTGTGCCAACTTCACAACAAACCATTGAACTACACTAACAATTGTGCACTCCCTTAATCCTATAGTGTTTTTCAAGAATACTAAAATAAAATATATTTAAATAAAAGTCCTCGGAAACTGACGCTGGATGTTATCAGGCATAAGAAAATATATAATATGGCTAAGTTTCTCTAAATTTATTATTTTTTTATTTATTTTCTGAAGAGCTAAACTCGTTAGGGTCATGCAGCACAAAAAGTCTTTGAATTTTATACAGATCGTGAAAACATCGTATTGTCACGTTACAAAATTATGAAACTTTTATATACTGTTCTTGACCATTATTTTTCCCACACATGCAAACCGAAAAAAATATTTACAGTACACGTTAAGTCAAAGAATATCACGTAGGCTGTTTTCAACTGTGACCCACATCAAGTACGCTCACCACCACTTACTCCTTGACATCTTTCCAGGGGTACAAAAACAACGTCCCAGTGCTCATCCGCCAAACCTCAACACATCCACCCGACAAGATAATGAATAAGATACGTTTGCAACGTTTGAGTATCTTTATTGCCAAGAAGTTTGGAATCTACAGCAAACTTCTTCAGTTGAATACAGACGAATGTAACAATGGAGCCAACAGAAGTAATTTTGAAGTGGTCAGTGTCTCAGTGTTGACGAGGTGTGATTACTTCTTCAGCATCAGGACGCCGACAAGTGGTAAAAAAGGTATTAGTTGTAGTGGAGTCCATCATTGATACATATCACCCACGGATGGGCTTTTTTTATGTACTTGAAAAAGTTTCCCCATGGATGAAACGTTGTACCAATAGATAAGTCAATTGCGTAGGGATATGAAGCATCTAAGCAACTATTGTATGTTTGGCGGTGCCTGGGCCGCGCTGTTATGTTATTTACTTACTGTCGATTAACTATACGCAAATATACCTAACCTAGAATAATGTAATAAATTAAAGTCTGGAGAAGCTTAGATCAAGAAGATATCATCGAATTGTAAGGAGAGCGAAAATCCAGTTCTGATATTAAAACAAGTTACTTACATAGTGTAAAATATTGTAATAACTTCAGTCAGAGTTGTTAAGAAACTCAGAATCAATCGTAGACACTTTTTTCCTTCCCTCAGCCACTTAACATTAAATTTCACGTGAATATTTCGAGGGGATATTGTTAGCTCGAGCTGAGGAAAAAAATTTTTTGGCATAATACAGAGGCTAAAAAAAGACTATTTATCAACGTCTGTGGAAATTGTGTGAGATCATCTCCCTAAATCAGATGAAAGAAGACCTCGTGTAGAGAGGATGCGTATTGTTCAGTGTATGTTGCTCATATGTATGGAACAACAGTAAGACATGCAAAGCAGCAAGGGAAGATAAGGTGTGTGTGTGTGTGTGTGTACTCACCTAGTTGTACTCACCTAGTTGTGGTTGCAGGGTCGAGACATAGCTCCTGGCCTCGCCTCAAATCACTAGCCGCTACTGGCTCCTTCCCTGCGTCCATGGTTTATCATACCTCTTCTTAAACAATAATGGAATCCTCCTCCCACTACATCCTTCCCAATATTTCAGGATATATGGGAAACATGCTTATTAATACAGCTAAGCCATGTATTGAACTCTGAAATTTTGGAGATCATCTCCAAACAGTGATGTGTGTGTGTGTGATGTGTGTGTGTATGTGTCTGTGTGTGTGTGTGAAGCAGGAAGGGAGGTGTGTGTGTGTGTGTGTGTGTGTGTGTGTGTGTGTGTGTGTGTGTGTTTGTGGTTGCAGGGGTCGATTCATAGTTCCTGGCCCCATAAGGTGGTACGAATACCATAGATGAGTGTGTGTGGGTGTAAATGTGTACACAAACACGCACGCACGCGCACGCACACGCACACACACACACAGGGTGACAGCAGTAAGACAAGAGAGAGAGGGGTGGGTAGATTGCATATTCCTGGACTGTAAGGCGGCGTTTGACACAGTTCCACACAAGAGATTAGTGCAGAAGCTGGAGGACCAGGCAGGGATAACAGGGAAGGCACTACAATGGATCAGGGAATACCTGTCAGGAAGACAGCAGCGAGTCGTGGTACGAGGCGAGGTGTCTGAGTGGGCGCCGGTGACGAGTGGGGTTCCACAGGGGTCAGTCCTAGGACCGGTGCTGTTTCTGGTATTTGTGAACGACATGACAGAAGGAATCGACTCCGAAGTGTCTCTGTTTGCAGATGTGAAGTTGATGAGAAGAATTCAATCGGACGAGGACCAGGCAGAACTACAAAGGGATCTAGACAGGCTGCAAGCCTGGTCCAGCCATTGGCTCCTGGAGTTCAACCCCACCAAGTGCAAAATCATGAAGATTGGGGAAGGGCAAAGAAGACCGCAGATGGAGTACAGTCTAGGGGGCCAGAGACTACAAACCTCAAACAAGGAAAAAGATCTTGGGGTAAGTATAACACCAGGCACATCTCCTGAGGCGCACATCAACCAAATAACTGCTGCAGCATACGGGCGTCTAGCTAACCTACGAACAGCATTCCGACATCTTAATAAAGAATCGTTCAGGACCCTGTACACTGTGTACGTTAGGCCCATACTAGAGTATGCAGCACCAGTTTGGAATCCACATCTAGCCAAGCACGTAAAGAAGCTAGAAAAAGTGCAAAGGTTTGCAACAAGACTAGTCCAGGAGCTAAGGGGTATGACCTACGAGGAGAGGTTAAGGGAAATCGACCTGACGACAATGGAGGACAGGATAGATAGGGGAGACATGATAACGACATATAAGATACTGAGAGGAATTGACAAGGTGGACAGAGACAGAATGTTCCAGAGATGGGACACAGCAACAAGGGGACAGAGTTGGAAGTTGAAGACTCAGATGAATCACAGAGATGTTAGGAAGTATTTCTTCAGTCACAGAGTGGTCGGAAAGTGGAATAGTTTGGGAAGCGATGTAGTGGAGGCAGGTTCCATACATAGCTTTAAGAAGAGGTATGATAAAGCTCATGGCGCAGGGAGTGACCCAGTAGCGGTCAGTGAAAAGGCGGGGCCAGGAGCTATGAATCGACCCATGCAATCACAACTAGGTGAGTACAACTAGGTGAGTACGCACACACACACAAGGTGAGTACAATTAGGTGAGTACACCCCTACGGTATTCACACCACCTTAATGGTAAAAAGGTTTCTATAAACGTATCTCAGTCTTAGAAGACTCATGTTCATTGCTAGCCTCTTTTATAGCCGCCTGACTTATGGTGATAATGGTTCTCTATACTTCAGCCAGACCACTCTTGCAAAACCCCGCCTCCTCACCACAACAACTTAAAAAAAGTTTAATATATTTTGCAGATGCCTCTCAGAACCAGGAAAATGCACACTTCACATTTACCCTAACTCTTCATTTACCCTAACTCTTCACATTTACCCTAACTCTTCTCGTTATTTTCTTTACCTTCCACTGTATACGTTTCCCAAACATGAAGAATCCCTCCAACGGATTACGAAAATACCGCGCCCCTCAACGTCAACAAAAAATTGCCCACCAACACTTACCATGAATGAGGTAATCTCGTATATCGTCATTCCTGTGGGTTAAATGTGGTTCACGACAGGCCTCCCTGGTACTTGGGGTGCAGTCAAGCCATTCAGGGAAGTGCGTGGTGGTCCCCCTTCTTCACACCAGAAGTAACCCCAGACATGGCCCCAAAAGAGGCCTCAGACGTAACACCAGACATGGTCCCAAAAGTGGCCCCAGACGTGTCCCCCGTCTTCTCATAATTATCACCCTGAGTGAGCATCATGACTCAAGCTTCTTCTCCGGAAATTAACCTGTCGAGTCAGCGACTCCTTGGGTCTCCTCCTCAACTTTAACATCCCTTTAGAAATTGAACATCAAACTGAACATCCCTACATTACGAACATTGTAGCCAGAAGCGTAAAACCTTAGATAAGCATTTTGAAATGGCAGATACCGATAGTGACAAAATGGGACATGTGGAAACAATGTGTGTGTGTGTGTGTGTGTGTGTGTGTGTGTGTGTGTGTGTGTGTGTGTGTGTGTGTGTTGTTTGTGTTGGGTGGGGGAGGGGAAGAGCATCACCAGTGTAAGCGGATGTGTCTATTAACGCCAGACGCACGTGTACCTCCCAGTCTACGACAAAACTGAACATTTTCTGTAAATTTTTTGTTTTGTTTAATTTAGCTGGTTGGATCATATTTTTTTAAAGCTCGCCAAGACAGCGTAACTCTTGTAGTGTGTTTGTTGCTGTTGTACAAATTGGGGGGGCCATTGTGAGGTGAAAAATTCGTCTTAACGTATTAATATTTATATCAGGATGAATGCCAGTGAATTTGGTCACTTTCTTGTACTCTTATAATACTTTCTTGTACTCTTTATAGGAGCATGCACGTCAGCGTCACCCATGAGCCACTTCCCTAACTCAAGTACTAATTTGCCAGGTAACACGAGGGTATCTCTATTTTCTTTTTAATTTACATTTACTTATTGACCTTGTCCTTGGTCAGTCCTCACTTCACCCTCTACTGCACTCCTGAGCACAAACTCCATTTTATCCATTATGGATATTATTTTTTATCGATTACTGTAGTGTTTTAATTATTTTGACTCTGTATTTGTGGTTATCAGTATAGACTTCACAGAAATCATTAAGATATAAAATACGGACAGTTATTTAGTAAGTGGACAGGCATCGTTCTAAAACTTATTGGTCACAATTCTCTCGCTAAGAGTTCCCCGTGAGTCAAAGGTAGCCTAATAGTAAAGCACTCAGAACGCTGCATACGTCCATTTAACTTCCCTATTTCACTAAAGTTTATATATTTTTAGTGTCGCCCATACCTTCAAAGCCTTCAGCCAATATTTGCATCTCAGTGTTTTTCTGATAACCTACCTGCTTTTTTTCTCTTAACACAGCTGTTGTGTCTGCCACGCACTTGTTGATTTATTCTTAGTGTCTTCTGTGACAACTCTTCCCCGTTATGACAAGTGGTCTGCTCTTCTATCTGCAGTATCTGTTACCACTGGTAGCCGTTACGTCTTCGGTAACCCGCTCCACGGATTCAAGAACCCGGACCGTCATACCAACTGCAGGGTTTGTGCCAACCATCATAGGATTTGCAAGACCCTTGAAGCATCTTTCATTGCCTTTTGCTAACTAGTGCTTTAAGGTAATAACTGAAGACAAAAACATAAATATGTGAAAAATAAATCCTTAAGTTTTAACGTTACGTAAAAAAATCATCTTTTATGATTAGGTATTAAGGTTGAGAATTATTCTTATTCGTTGCCGACAACATGAAGTCGAATAGTCTATTACTTTCTTAACTATAAAGTATTCTTAAATTCCCAAAATATTACATATGCAACACATAAGGAACTTTTAGTTAAATGACTACTGAAGCTCGTGGATATACAGTACACTTCTCTGTAAAGTATATACCTTTTAAGATACATTAAATTTAATCTTTTTGATAGCCCTCAAACTGCAAATTTTACTTGTGTATTCACATCATAATGAATAATATATTTTGGAGAATGGAATGTTATGCAGAAGCCTGAAACAGTTCCCTGCTGATAGTTTATTCTCGGGGTACTGCATGACCCTTGTGGGTTTAGCGCTTACCTGGATACCTTAGTTATGATTATAATATAATAATTATGCACGAGAAGATAAACATTGTTTCCAATGTTTATGAAACATCTACTAGGCCATTTTGCAAGATATTTGAAAATATCGCGCTGAAAAGGCTGGTTGTGTATACAACACTCATTTATTGTGACAGCATTACGACTACACAGCGAAAAGTTATCCCAATGAAAGTGTTTTGTGTAACCTACGTCTTTTCTTCACCAGCGTCGTTATTACTCAGTTTGGATCCCGAAAATATCAATGTTAGTTTATGAGTAACGGCGCAAACGAAGGCAGGAGGACGTAACCTAACAAGACTTTACTAGCGGGTCTCCCTCCTGTGCGTGGTTTCTTGTCGCTCAAAGACTCAGTCTGTTCAAGACCTTATAAACCTCTTATTTGGTGCCACAAGGAAGAGCTTCACAAAAATTACAAGTTTGTGACAGGAAAATTCCCACGAGAACACTTACAAGACGTTTGATCTCACACTTTCCATCTTACTCAAGTCTTTTGATACTCCGGAATAACTTTGCCTTCGTAAACGACCTGAGGGGTTATGAGGCTGTCTCTTGTGGAAACCTGGTTATAGCTAATCATTAGATGGCCAAAAATAAAATTCAGATATTGTCAGTGTTAGTAATATTGATAGAAACATTATTCTGACGACCAAAGATTGCATAGAAAATTTAAATGTGATCGAGGATGAATTGTCCGGTGAGCTACGCCAGTATATCGCATTATAATAACAACAAATAATAATAATAATTGCATTAAATATTTGTAAGAAAAATAACTCATATAATCTGGTTAATTTTGCCTTTCTCCTTTATCCCATTTTTCCCTTCATACTCTCAACAAAAATGTAATATAATTATCTTGAGTATGTCTTATACTGCTTAAGTTACTACCATCAGCGGAATGTGTTGGTTTCGTGACATTCAAGGCTGGATTTCTATGTTTTACATATAAAAATTATAATAGTCCCCTTGAACACTAAACCCTTACTGATCATAGAGGGTTTGTGTAATGAGATATAATCACACTTGATCCCTCATAGATATACTTCGTCCAGACACAGACAATATATAGATTGTTTTTACAACCATGAATTGACATTGTGTATATATGTATATGGAATAATTTTAGTGCAGAACAAGCCTTTAGTATGAACGACGAATTATTCAATACAGAGCTTCAGTTACATGGAACTTACTCTGCACAAAGAGTTCTACTATACCTGGTAGTATTTTATGCCATCTTACATTCATATCATTCTTATGCAACAATAACTATGTGGGGGGAAAACTAAGTGAAGCAAGATTCCAATATGGAAATAATATCCTTCAAGTTTCAGTAAATCTTCAATCTAAATTCGTGCAGAGTATTACTGTGTCTCTGTATAAGATAATCCTTAAAATAATTCACTTCATCATACTGAGGTATCCAGTGGAACACGTCAAATATTAATACAATTTTAGAATCGGTAAAAAACTCCCACTATTTTTAACTTTCATTAATGACAAAGGGCCTAAGTTTGAAACCAGTGTTTTGTGGCAGAAATATAGTGACAATTGATGCACTCACATTGATATGTCTATTAATTGGATTTTTTTGTGAAAGATAATTGATATGACAACGGCGCTTACAGTATCATTCAAGTTAATTACTGGTGCTGTAAAAGCTGACAATAAAATAGATGCCTCACTGGTATTTAAATGCATATACCTGCGTGTATGCGCGCTGCATGCATGTTTCCGTCCGTCCGTCGTCCGTCCGTGTGTGTACCACTAGTTGTGATTGCAGGGGTCGAGTCATAGCTCCTGGCCCTGCCTCTTTACTGGCCGCTACTGGGTCACTCTCCCTTCGCCATGAGCTTTATCATTTATTGTGTGTGTGTGTGTTGTGTGTGTGTGTTTCACATTATTTATGCTCATCTAGAACAACTAAAGATATTACATGCGAATTTCAAGTTCCATGAAACATCGTGGCCAATACCGAAATTATCCGCCTGACAACATAAAATCAGAATTTCTATAACAACGATAAAACATTAGAAGGCTCTCTTCCTTCTCTATCTCTCTCTCCCTGCCACAGTGATATAAAGATGACAGGAAAGAAAAATGGAAGATGTCAGAAAAAGAGTTGTCTTCAGTGACATTGCTCTTCAAGGAAGAAACGCAGGACTCCAGTAATAAACTAAGACTTTTTACTAACTGGAACTGAACTTTTGATTAAAATGATAGTAAATGTAACTGACTGTTTTCAAGCTTATACGAGCTTATATTACACCATAAGACTGGAGCAGTATTATAAGCTAATTGCAAAATAAAAGTACACGTCAAATTGCATATGACTGTACAGTTGTAGTAAAAGAGTAAAGACTATTTTCATGAATAAATTAACCCAGCTTGTAACGACGATGGTGATTGGTTCACAAAATTAATTGCCGGTAATTTCTGTGGATCTATGTAAAAGATGATTAATGAATACATAAATGAATTAATTACCTTTCAGATATTATATCCAATATTATAAAAACAAAAATTATTTTAAAAGGTGATCGTAATCAATATACATCAGTCATATCAACTTAGTTAGATGTGATTGATGTATATTGGACAAGTTGGGTAAATGTGTGAGGCTTGGTGTTCACACACACACACACACACACACACACACACACACACACACATTAAGCTCTACTTCACACACATGTTCATCACCCGCAGACTCCCACGAAGAGGCTAAGAGACATGTGGGAAAGGGAGAGAAAGGGGTAAAGAGGGTAACTAAACGAGGAAGACAGGACGGAGGGAGCTAGAGAAAGTTGAGGAGGCAGACAAAGGTACAATTAATACACACACACACACACACACATATTATATATATATATATATATATATATATATATATATATATATATATATTTATTAACACATCGGCCGATTCCACCAAGGCAGGGTGGCCCGAAAAGAAAAACTTTCATCATCATTCACTCCATCACTGTCTTGCCAGAAGGGTGCTTTACACTAGTTATAAAACTGCAACATTAACACCCCTCCTTCAGAGTGCCGGCACTGTACTTCCCATCTCCAGAACTCAAGTTCAGCCTGCCGGTTTCCCTGAATCCCTTCATAAATGTTACTTTGCTCACACTCCAACAGCACGTCAAGTATTAAAAACCATATGCCTCCATTCACTCCTATCAAATACGCTCACACATGCTTGCTGGAAGTCCAAGCCCCTCGCACACAAAACTTCCTTTACCCCTCCCTCCAACCTTTCCTAGGCCGACCCCTACCCGCCTTCCCTCCACTACAGATTTATACACTCTCGAAGTCACTCTGTCTCGTTCCATTCGCTCTACATGTCCAAACCACCTCAACAACCCCTCCTCAGCTCTCTGGACAATCGTTTTGGTAATCCCGCACCTCCTCCTAATTTCCAAACTCCGAATTCTCTGCATTATATTCACACCACACATTGACCTCAGACATGACATCTCCACTGCCTCCAGCCTTCTCCTCGTTGCAACATTCATCACCCATGCTTCACACCCATATAAGAGCGTTGGTATAACTATACTCTCATACATTCCCTCTTTACTTCCATGGACAAGGTTCTTTGTCTCCACAGACTCCGAAGTGCTCCACTCACCCTTTTCCCCTCATCAATTCTATGATTCACCTCATCCTTCATAGACCCATCCGCCGACATGTCCACTCCCAAATATCTGAATACATTCACCTCCTCCATACTCTCTCCTCCAATCTGATATCCAATCTTTCGTCACCTATTCTTTTTTTTATCCTCATCACCTTACTCTTTCCTATATTCACTTTCAATTTTCTTCTTTTACACACCCTACCAAATTCATCCACCAACCTCTGCAGCTTCTCTTCAGAATCTCCCAAAAGCACAGTGTCATCAGCAAAAGCAACTGTGACAACTCCCACTTTGTATTTGCTTCTTTATCTTTAGCCCAACACCTCTTGCCAAGACCCTCGCATTCACTTCTCTTACAACCCCATCTATAAATATATTGAACAACCACGGTGACATCACACATCCTTGTCTAAGGCCCACTTTTACTGGGAAATAGTCCCCTTCCCTCCTACACACTCTAACCTGAGCCTCACTATCCTCATAAAAACTCTTCACTGCTTTCAGTAACCTTCCTCCTATTCCATACACCTGCAACATCTGCCACATTGCCCCCCTATCTACCCTATCATACGCCTTTTCCAAATCCATAAATGCCACAAAAACATCTTTACCCTTATCCAAATACTGTTCACCTATATGTTTCACTGTAAACACTTGGTCTACACACCCCCTACATTTCCTAAAGCCCCCTTGTTCATCTGCTATCCTGCTTTCTGTTTTACTCTTAATTCTTTATAATAACTCTACCATACACTTTACCAGGTACACTCAACAGACTTATTCCCCTATAATTTTTGCACTCTCTTTTGTCCCCTTTGCCTTTATACAAAGGAACAATACACGCTCTCTGCCAATCCCTAGGTACCTTACCCTCTTCCATACATTTATTAAATAATAGCACCAACCACTCCAAAATTATATCCCCACCTGCTTTTAACATTTCTATCTTTATCCCATCACTCCCAGCTGCCTTACCCCCTTTCATTCTACCCACTGCCTCACGAACTTCCCCTACACCCACAACTGGCTCTTCCACCCTCCTACAAGATGTTATTCCTCCTTGCCCTACACACGAAATCACAGCTTCCTGTCTTCATCAACATTTAACAAATCCTCAAAATATTCTCTCCATCTTCCCGATACCTCTAACTCTCCATTTAATAACTCTCCTCTCCTATTTTTAACTGTCAAATCCATTTGTTCTCTAGGCTTCCTCAACTTATTAATCTCATTCCAAAACTTTTTCTTATTTTCAACAAAATTTGCTGATAACATCTCACCCACTCTCTCATCTGCTCTCTTTTTACATTGCTTCACCACTCTTTTAACCTCTCTTTTTCTCTCCATATACTCTTCCCTCCTTGCATCACTTCTACTTTGTAAAAACCTCTCATATGCTAACTTTTTCTCCTTACTACTCTCTTTACATCATCATTCCACCAATCGCTCCTCTTCCCTCCCGCACCCACTCGCCTGTAACCACAAACTTCTGCTGAACACTCTAACACTACATTTTTAAATCTACCCCATACATTTTCAACCCCATTGCCTACACTCTCACTAGCCCATCTATCCTTCAATAGTTGTTTATATCTTACCCTAACTGCCTCCTCTTTTAGTTTATAAACCTTCACCTCTCTTTTACTTACTGATTCTATTTTCCTTGTATCCCATCTACCTTTTACTCCCACTGTAGCTATAACTAAAAAGTTATATATATATATATATATATATATATATATATATATTTGTGTGTGTGTTGTGCCGAATATATAAAACTTGCTATTTTGGCTTAAATAGCAACGCTCTTCTTCCATATTATATATTAACTCTAAATTTCTTTAATACAAAGTATTCCATTCATTAGTAATAATTTTTAAATCATCTAGACTGTGCATGATTGAGACTGACTGCTGTGTTGGATTGACTAGAGAATATGGATCCCATATGTTAGGTTCCCATCTATCTTCATAAGCTCAAATATTAAAATTTTGTTAAGTATTATTATATTATGATTACTGTATTGTTATTATGGTATTGTATTATTATTATTATTATTATTATTGTATTCATGGGAAAGTGATGAACTCTGTATCAAGGCCTAATGCCAACAAGTATATAGATACAAAATGAGAATGTTTTTACCTGGTGAACATTTCACTCTATGGTGAGAGAAATGTAGCCCAACTATAAGCTTGTTATGCAGCGTTAAATCGTCGAGGTCATACAATTCCTGGGTGGTAATCCCATTTGATCTAAAGAGATAGCTTCCGTTCCTTGAATTACGAGCTTCTCATCAGCATCAATACACCCCTCTCGAAGGGTTTAAATGTGATAACTCGGCTGCGGGATAGATCTGAGCACGATACTCCAATACCAGCTGAGGGCAGCTGGCACCCACTCACTCATAACCAGTGGCTGATGGCACTAGGGATCCCCAGTGTATATTAAGTGGCTGGAGCTTTTAATCAATATCGATCAATTTAGTAAATTAAAGACATGAAGATAGATCAAGAGTTTATACGAAAACGATGTTTCGCTCAGTGAGTGCCTTATCAACTTAATTAAACTCACAGAGAGCGAAATGCCATTTTTTATAAAATTGTGCTGTCTACGAAGCTTTGGTATATTACTTGTCAGTTTCCTTCTCATCTTTCCTCATGGAATATTTACAAATTTTCACATTTGGTATATTTTCAGTCTTGATTAACCAACATTGAAAATCAATGCTAGCAGCAATTTACCATAATTTTTTGATTTTTTTAAATATTGGTATAAAAGGTAAATCATAAGAGACTCCAAACATTTCCAGAAAATTGTTTGCTGGAATTTAGTTCTGGAGGCGAGAAGCTGGTACATTGCAGTTCGGTGAATTACTGGGTCGAAAAAAAAAATCCTCAGAAATGGCTACAGCATACGGATGGATAAGCAGTGAAAATATATACCGCATTTAACATACGGTATGTACCTTTTAAGTACGTAAGTACCAGGTGTCCCAAGGCATCCTGGTCTGAGTATAAATACTTGGGTTGTACTATAGCACGTCGTTGCTTATTAAGTAGATAATGCGAGGTGTGTGTTGGTGCTCTGAAGGCTGGGGTGAGATAACAGGTGGGCTCCGGTTCATGTTTTAATTTGCAGTCTGTTTGCCCATTGCTTATTCTATTCTAATTATGAGAAAACAACAGTACCAAAGCTTGAAGGAATTACGACAATATTTAATTGTTGATCAAGCATACTGTTGTCAAACAAATTGCAGATGTGTGTATGGGCTAAATCCCTTCAATACTGTCAGCTTTAATAATAATAATAAACCTGTATAGTAAGGAAAATAAAAATGGAAATAATACCAGGTAGACTCTTACAACAATTACACTCAAGATAGAGAGCTCCAAGTCCAACGTCCACATAGAACTGGAACTAAAGCTCCAATGTGTTATAAAAATAAATGATTTAAAACCCATTTAAAACCCATTTAGTCTTGTTAGGTTATGTAACATCAAAGCATAGCGAACACCTCACTAGTTAAACGGACAGCGAAGAGGGAGGATAAATTAAAACCGGATTAACTCTAAAAGTAAAATGGCCAGCAAATACCTGGTGGACGCCATAAAGGAATTGGAACTTTAAATGTGAGCAGCATCGAGAACCAGGAATCCTCTGGATCCGATATCAACACAGCCGTTACGACTCTTATAAATCCTGTGGTAACTTTCCTATTTCCCGTGATCGAATTGACAAAACCATGGTCTTGTATAGACAAAGATTTAATCAATTAGTACATGACCAAGTGAAGGCCAAAATCCTGAAGAGGATAATGGCCTATATGCAAGAGGGCTAGACAGACTCTTTTATACCTCTAGGAAATCGTCAGGTCATAAGAAAAGAGTCGATTAACTTGTCAGTCGACTTGCCATCACATTAAAACTAACATCGTTGCAATATTGTTTACTGAATTTCAGATTCAGTTAATAAATCAGTTTGAGACAACGAAAAATAAGAAACCATTGAAGGAAAATATTGATATCAAGCAAACTGGACCGTGTCCGAGGCTGAGTTTCACAGAGGCGGGCGAATGATGAATTATGCAGAAATAGTCAATACCATGATGGAAGTTAACGACCCCTCTCACGTACATTCAGAGTGGCTTTGGAGAAGTACAGAGGCAGGCCATTCCGACAAATATACTTAATAAATTGTGTATCTCTTCTCTAAGTGAGGTCCTCCTGAAGTACCAGCAACAGACACCTGTGATACTGTCGAAGACCCTAGCAGTGCATACAAAGGCGGAAATCTTTCGAATCAGTATCTGTCTGTTCTCACCTAAACGTGGTTGAAAGGTTCGAGTCACATTTCCTGACCCCTGTATGTCTGTGTGTGTGTTTTTCTCTATATATGTTTGATCTCTGTATGTACTTAGTGGTGGATATGATAGTATTTCTTTGAGTGATTTAAGATTTGTGAAGAAACAGGACAAGTGTTTCTTGACGTGGGTCTTAGTTACATGATGCCCCGCCACTGACAAGTGGAGTTTATGGTTATCTACGAAGGTTTTCCATTTGTTGTGAGTTCCTAGATATAGGTTAGAATGATAAGTCTTACTGCTCTGCTGCAGCTTTATTGAGAGTCCTTGGAAGCAGCCTGTCCCACACGTCTTGCCACGTTGAGCTCTCAACCAAGACTGAGGGTGAGTCGCTGCTTGGGTCACACAGTGTATTTGAAAATACGCTAACCAAAACACTTGAAGGGTTGCGAACATACATAGCTGGTGTACACACTACGTACTGACACACTGGCTTACAAATCCACCCTTTTAAAAACAAAATTACATTATATTGATGAGTAATCCCCCCTTTTTGCGAGAAAATAATCGTTTTCTCAATCAGAGGACGAAAAGGAATATATTTCCTTCATAAATCCCTCACGCGAAAAATTAAAACCTTTTATACTACCTGGAGTCTACCTGGAGGGTAATTCCGGGGGTCAACGCCCCCGCGGCCCTGTCCACGACCAGGCCTCCTGGTAGATCAGGGCCTGATCAACGAGGATGTTACTGCTGGCCGCATGCAGTCCAACGTACGAACCACAGCCCGGCTGATCCGGCACCGACTTTAGGTATCTGTCCAGCTCCCTCTTGAAGACAACCAGGGGTCTACTGGTAATGCCCCTTATGGCTGGTGGGAGGCTGTTGAACAGTCTGGGGCCACGGACACTTATTGCGTTTTCTCTTAGTGTACCAGTGACGCCCCTACTTTTCGATGGGGGTATGTTGCATCGCCTGCCAAGTCTTTTGCTTTCGTAGGGAGCGATTTCTGTGTGCATATTGGGAACCAGTCCTCCAGAATCTTCCAGGTGTAGATTATGATACATCTCTCTCGCCTGCGCTCCAGTGAGTACAAGTCAAGTACTTGAGACAATTTAGTCCTCACTAAATAAAACAGTTTCTTTCATCTGAGTGTCTCTTCCAGGAAGGTGAGTGGATGCTGGTGAATAGCTCTTGATGCAATTACTTAGAGTTATCTTCCTCCTCGGATCAAATCTGATTACTTCACATTTCGTATACTTTGTATGATTACTACGATTGAAAGCTTTCCAATGAAAACAACAATAATAATAATAATAAAAAAATAATAATATAGTGTGGCGATCACACATACAAAAAAAAGTTGATCCTCACTTGTTTCGTGGATATACCGTGAAAGTCACATTATTCCGCCACGAGTAATGTTTATCCCATTGAGTATAGATTCACTAAATCAACATCACCGCCGTGACTTTTCCCGATACATTTCGGTGGTTGGCGCGGATAAACAGAGAGAAGCCGACACACGCATTACTGTGTATCGCTTCCAGCCAGGGGTTATAAATACGTGCGAGTGGTCATCACCCTAAAATCTATAAACATAATACATAAAAATAATTTCATATCATTTGTGGACGGATTTTGATGCTCACGTCATTAGAGGATTTATTCTCACTGATTTTCTATCGCTTCTTTCCTAATATCAACGACCAACGATTGCAAATCTGTAACTCACATGCACGAGCAGGAACCACCGGTTTGTCGAATGGCTCTGAAAATGGCTCTTCTGTATTGAAACCCGAATTCAGTATTCACGCGCCCTTATTTGTGTATGCAAATGAAGAGCAAACACAGCGGAAGAACGAGATAAAGAGGATTGTCCTCGGTGATGGCGCTGGATGCGAGGTGGTTGGCAGCGGCAATAACACCCGAGGTCTCCATGCGCTTGGTGGTACACCAGTATGGAATTAAGTCACTTTGACTTTTTTGGGGTTATCTTAGGTAATTTACAAATACGTTACTATGTATGATAATTTATGTAACTGTATTATATGTACCTGTGCCTAAATAAACTGACTTAGTTGGGCTTGTGTTTGGTTCTTGTTTACCAACCCTTACGATGACTGACCCTCGGGGGCAACCCTCCGATTACTGTGCGTTAGTAGGGGAAGTAGCAAGAAATGAGGGATGTTCTTCCTGTGATTCGCTCATCCCTGTTTAGTTCTTCCCACGAACTTAATAATAATAATAATAATAATAATGTGACATTTCCCGGGAAGCCATTTTTCCTAACATATCTTCTCACATATTTCGCAGTGCTTATACTGAATTATAAAAAAAATGCAGTTCTTAAATGCAATCAGTTATATGGATGTATGCACACAGGAGGGGAGGGGAAGAAAGGAGATGAAGGGTTCGTGGGCAAAACTTTAGTCATGGTCCCCCTTACTTAAAATTAATTTGGGGTAGCTTACCTCGTCTGCAATTTGGTTGATTTGAAGGCCTATTAAGGCTAATGATTGGTTAATGGGATTTAAAGCCTATCGACTACATGAGTGGCGTTAAGGCTGCAGGACACGAATACTTTAATCAGTAAAATATGGATTAAAGTAATCAGACAATATATACACACTGAGAA
Source organism: Cherax destructor (assembly GCA_009830355.1). Classification (NCBI taxonomy): domain Eukaryota; kingdom Metazoa; phylum Arthropoda; class Malacostraca; order Decapoda; family Parastacidae; genus Cherax; species Cherax destructor. The sequence goes on from WNWK01000011.1 coordinate 654,029, forward strand.
ACATGCGTCTCACGGTTTATATAAAAAATTATCAACACAAATACTTTTTATCATTGAAAGGATAAAAACATTAGTAGCTCTGGAAGAAGTAATTTTTTTGAAATACATTCATAATCACTATTATCATAAAAAAAATTGAAATGTATAATTGCTAGAATAATTATCTATATTTTTTCCCCTTTTTTTCACTTTTGCAGAATTATCTGTGATTTTATCAAGGATCACTTGAAGAATGCGTGCTTGTTAAGTCGAGTGAAGTGTCAGTTCATGAATCGTTGGAATCTTCGCCAAGAGTTATAATATTTATGTTTTCACAAACAGCGCAATGCATTTGTAGTCAACGGAGATGACAAAATCAATAACTATGCTGAGGAAGCCTCAAGGACACTCACTGATGGAAGATGTTGTTTATCAGTAGCAGCAGAACGTCTCCTGGTTGTGCAATTATCGTTGTGTTCACCATGGTTAGTGTAACTCAATTAACATTTCTTTAGTGAATGATTCCGACGTATCTAATACTTAATGGCCAGTGCCTTAATTTCTTGAAAACTTTCAAGTCTGAAAGTAATGAAGTGGGTTGCAACACAGGAAAGCTTGTTAAGCCTGAATTGTGACGATACTCGGAGTAAGAGAGAAAAATTCACCCGAAATAAACCTTCCAGATCTGCTAATCTCTTCACAAAGTTCATCAAAGTATCTCTTTACGGTTCCAAGCCGTTTTTGTTTTAATTCAAATCTACTTCCTCTTCCTATCTCTTTCCTATACTGCCGCAGTGCTAAGGAATACATATAGCGGGTTGTATATAATTTTCAATTCTGTTTCTTTCAGTTTTTCATTCAATGTACAATGCAGATACCATAGTTTATAGATCATGCTGGAATTATAATAGATTTCTGAAGACTTTAGCTCACTTACACTATTGAACTAAAATGCAACATCAAAAATAAAAAAACGAAATAATTTATGTAAATACCGAGATGATAAATTCTTAATTCTTAATGAGTATCTTAGTTTTTTCAGTAAATTTGATAGAATGAAAAAAGGGGTTTATTGAGTGGGCTACTCCCCTCCCTCCCGTCTCCAAGGTTATGACGGTATGTAGCATTGTGCCCATAATGGCACTGTTACTACGCCACTGTATATAGACAATTATTGGTAATATTGTTCTAAATTAGAAGTGCTTAATCCTTATGTACCACTCAATCCAAGGAGTAATGGAAGCTCGAACATATTTTCTCTAATCACGATACTGAGATGCTGCCTGACTGTAGTCATATTTTTTTCCCTGCAGTCACCCTGGCAAACACCTGCATTTATACGTCTATGGACAGTCAGTGCATGTTCTTGCGCGAGTACAAAGAAATATGTACACGCGAACAACGCAGCGCGCACGAACATGCATGAATAAAACGTACTCAAAGTACACTAACAGATAAATACACGATCAGATACGAATACACGTGCACGGACGCATACACATATAACTGTGCATAAGCACAAACATCAGTCAAGAAGAAAGGTTATGGGACAAACACAAAACCCACATCTAGATGAATTTGGCCAAACAAATTCCGATTTATTGATACCCCCCAAACAAATTCCGATTTATTGATACCCCCCAAACTAGAGGAAAGATATATACCAGGAAGAATGACCAGATTTTTAAAAGACAGCTTAACTAAGTGGATCCTTTTACTAAAGTGGCAGCTGAGATTAGTGGGACAACTTAACTCCCGAACAGAAAGAATTCTGAACGGTTTAAAGTGGATCAGAAGTTTTAAGATGCACTTTAGCTACTCGTATTTTTATGTCATCTGATTTCCCGTACTGAGAAATTATGGCAGAGAAACGAGATATTAAATCTTTGCAATAGATTGTGTTAGTTTGATTTTTCTTCAGGATCTCTATGTTAACGAGTATTTCCAGTGGTATAGCACCACGCATCTCTCTTCAGGTATAACCAAGGAATATTTTTTTTATATTTACAGTATGAGTGAAACAATATACTCTCGATTCTCCTTCAAGGAATCGACTCCCTGACCTCCCAGAACACCACTGGAGTAAATAGTCAAACATTATATGGATCGTTTTTCGGGTTTATGTTAAATTGCAAAATTTTAGTGTATATGTTTCTTGTCGATGAGAGTATCAAAGAAGGTTAAATACCATATTTTAATGACTTCGTAAACATGCGATGTTTCAGTAAAGCTGTTTCACAACGCAATGAAAATTGATATGAAAAATCTTTATGAGTTACGTGAGCCGAAGGTAATGGATTTTTTAAAGACAGATGTATTTCTGTGCTACACTTGTGGTATGATCTTTGATTATTACTTACTAAACTATTAAGTAGCCGTGGGTTCTATTCGGAACACCAGAGACTATTTTAATCTGCCGATGTTGTGATTAACACTAATGATATTGTTCAAAGCAACACTTGTACCATAGGGAGAATTTTAATTAAATCAAACTATTTAAAGTATTTCCCTCTTTCTATGATGCTTTTGTACTTTATAACTTAATTTATTACGCACCCAAATGGAAATCACAGGCCATTGATTAAGGGTAGACATTACTATCATAATATTAAATTCCTCGCTGTCTTCCTGAAAGCGATACGGGTTCAGTTTGCTGTATGTTATTAACAACGATGTGATGTATATTTTCCTCTAATTCTTCCACTCTGACTCAAGTGTACGTTCGAAATAATTACAAAAATTAGTTATTACCTATATGTCTGATGATGGAACATCAAAACCTTACGAACACTTGTCAGTAGAACGAGGAAACCCACAAGTAAAATAACACTGAATAAAAGTTAAACTATGCAATAAGATCACAGTAAACAGGTAATATCACAATATTCTGAACAACCACTGTGAAAAAAAAAGTGAACCTCCAAGCGCTTTCGTGATTTCTCACATTATTAAAAAACAGTTCCTTGATAATATGAGAAATCACGAAAGCGCTTGGACGTTCACATTTTTTTCACAGTGGTTGTTCTGCACAAACGTTAATTTATATATTTCGATTTTGGTCTGTGTACATCATACTGCTGATGAGGGTCTCAGATCAAAATCAAAATATGCAGATCAACTTTTATTCTGCTTTTGTTCGAATGTGAGTTTCTACGTTACATTATGTATAAACCAATTATGTAGATATTTAATTCATGTGCCAGATTCATGAATCAGAAAAATATTCATTTCAGGGGGAGGGGAATAATTAATATTCATGTAAACAGGTTCATTTGGCAGTAATTGAATTTAGATATTATATTGAATAGAAATGACTGCAGCATACACTTTTTTTTTTTTTGCAAATGTTACGTGGTTTGGAGCCTCAAATCAGGTGAAGTTAATGTGATACGCGGAAAATAAAATATACGTTATAATTTTTTTTTCATTACAGTACAAACCACAGTGCATGTCTGAGACTTTCTAGCAAGCTAAACTTATCTGTAGCACCTTCTTAGAAATGAAGGAGCAGTTTTAAAATAGCAAAGGTATATCAAAGGCACGTTAAAGTCTTTCATCATGCGAACACGTTACCGGAAAATACCCCTCGGACAGATAGGTTCATGGCATACAAGTTTGTGACAAATACATTTGCGTTAGATAGTTTTGCTGAAGAACGTTTGTGTTAGATAAGTTTGCAAATACAATGACGTATGTTGCCAGGAAATTTGCTACTGGCAGATAATTCACTGGAAACCCCAGTGGAATGGGTCCATGATATAGTGACAAACCGACCCCGTAACAAAGGATCTTGTTCCAACTGTAGTGGGGTTTAAAGCTTACAACTCCACTGGTAGTTTAGTTTATCACTAATAACGTTTTTTTTCCAGATATAGGAATACTTTCACGCTGATAGTACGTGTCCCCACCATTGTTACCTGAATTGTCATAAGCCAATAAAGCCAATAAGCCAATAAAGTTTCTTCCTCCCTCCCCCCCAACAAATACAAATAGGCCATTTATATACAAAATTAAAATACAGCATTCGGGGTGACAACTGGCATTAGCAATGCCTTCAAAATATAAATTTATGCGAAAACAAATGGTTTGTTTTATGGAGGACAATAATATTTTTTTAAAGTTTCTCGAGAATGAGAACTGGAGATGAGAAACTGGAAGAGTCTGGCAGTGAGGAAATGAATTATTGTAATTACCGTTGACACTCAAACAGACTTGGCGTATTAATTTATCCTAATTTTCATATTTATAGACTAATGCACACGCAATTTTTTGTTTGATGGACATTATAGTGTTATAGTGAGACGCAGATTTACTCCAGGCTTAATATTTCAGAGTGCACTGCTGCCACTCCAGCAATATTCACTCTTGAACAAGTACACCCGGAAGGTCCGTGGATGATGTTATCCATCACTACCACATCGTCCTTTTCTCCTCCCACCTCCTTTTCCACACCCACTTCCTTTTCTTTCACCTCCTCCTCTTCCTTCACCTCTTCTTGCCCCTCGTTCACCTTTTCCTTCACTTCCAAATTCTCCTCCATCTTGCCCTCCCCTATTTCATCTTACATTTGATTTAATTGTTCCTGCCAGAGTGCAAATTTTTAACAGACGTCTAACATTTATATGGCATTACTAAAGTACCTCTCCGGAGGGTTGCTGTCTACCAAAGTATTATCAAGTTTCGGCTTCTCTCACAAAAGTCTTAGTCGTTTTGGTAAGCACACATCCTAATGCAGTGTCTTTTATGCTTCGACCGTTTCTCACCAGAGAAGATACTGACTGCACATTTCTTTACAGAAAGATGCGGTTAATATCTTTCGATGATTACCCGCGAAATTGCAACGTACCCACCACGACTTTCACGGTGCACTATTCACCGTACTTTCCATTTCAAACACCGAGGTCCGGGTAACCCATTTCTTCAATGTATCCTTCACATACATTATCTAGTACTTACAAAACGCGTCAAATCTAATAGCCACTTACCTCTGTATACTAGACATCAATTTCACAACATTCTCCACAATACCATTCACAGCACCACACACCACCTTTTTGGGGGCATCATGTCCCCTTACCAATAACCCCTAGACACGCACACGTCAAATCTTTCCCAGAATTCACAAGGACGGTTTATGGCCGCTGTTTATGAATCAATAAGTTAGCCGAAATGCCACTAATCCGTGTTACGATGCATATTTATAGCTAAATCCTTGAGAGCCCAGTCGTCTCATGTAATACGACACTGACTGATGTATTTCCTGTGTATTGTGGAAATATATAGTCCACTTCTTATCCTCTGTTTATTTCTTGAATGTGGATGAAATGGCGTATTGCCGACACGTTAAATACAGATAAGTTTCAGAACAAACTTTCATTGTGACATCGTTTCGCACTGTGTGCTTTCTAAGCAACATGTGTCGTTGGCTTTCTCCATGTCTACCTGGAGGGTATTCCGGGGATCAACGCCCCCGCGGACCGGTCTTCGACCAGGCCTCCCGGTGGATCAAGGCCTGATCAATTAGGCTGTTACTGCTGGCCGCAAGCAGTCCAACGAACGAACCACAGCCCGGCTGATCTGGCACCGACTTTAGGTATCTGTCCAGCTCCCTCTTGAAGACAACCATGTGGGTTTGGGCATAGACCAGTGTGTATCACCATGCTATATCAAGATTTTAAATTTGTAGATCGTTATGAAGTTATTCGTTCCTCAAGTACAACGTGAGGACGAGTTACGACTTAACAAATACATTGTTTACTTCTGGTAACTAGAAGAAACTCCGGTGGAAGGGCTGAGAGTTTCTCTCTGATCAGAGCGAAACGTTGTTACGATAAAAGCTAAATCTTCTGCACCTGTTTCTGGTGCTCGACACCTATTTTAATACAATGACGAGTAAGAAAACACGGAACTCCAGGACAGCATGGAAGCTCCAGGACAGCATGAAAGCTCCGGGAGAGCATGAAAGCTCCAGGAGAGCATGAAAGTTCCAGGAGAGCATGAAAGTTCCAGGAGAGCATGGAAGCTCCAGGAAGCATGAAAGTTCCAGAGAGCATGGAAGCTCCAGTAGAGCATGAAAGCTCAAGGAGAGCATGGAAGCTCCAGGAGAGCATGGAAGCTCCAGGAGAGCATGGAAGCTCCAGGAGAGCATGGAAGCTCCAGGAGAGCATGGAAGCCCAGGAGAGCATGGAAGCTCCAGGAGAGCATGGAAGCTCCAGGAGAGCATGGAAGCCCCAGGAGAGCAGGAGCACTCCAAGAAGGCTTACTTCCAGTGGTATGTGGTTAAGACGCGACCTGAAATTCACTACAGCGAAAAAATGAAGAATTATAAACTCATAATGTATTGATAGTATTAGTTCACTGCCTATATTTTCTGTATTATCATTATTATTATATTATTAATGCATTCCTAGAAAAGTAATAAAGCCTAAGGATCATACAGCACGTGGGGAATGCTGGCAATCTAGTTCGAAGCTAATTTCTTGCATCAAAAAGTCTTCACAGCAACAAGGAACCACCCCTCTGAAGGGGTAACTTTCCAACACGTCCTCTCTTTCACTCGCTGAATACATGTCAAACAATTGCAAGTAAAACACAATCAGCCTGTTCTCCAATTAGGGCAGCCAGTTTCACAAGAACTTCACACTGTCTATTTTTACTATTGTTGTAGTAACCAGGCTATGGCTAGGTTACAAGTAGCCAGGCTATGGCTAGGTTACAAGAATATACCGTTGTTAGGCAGATTCACGGATAATCATCACACTAAATGCGAGGTATGTGGCCAGACTTATGGTCTCTCGAACAAAATGTGCTTCACTGTACACTTACTGAGGAATATAGAGATACACAGTGTAATAACTTATGTGATATGTCAAGGCGTCTAATTAATGAAAATAAGATATCAGATATATTAAACAAATGTCCTGAATTTGCTGGCAATAAATAAGACAATTGTAGATATAATCCTGTTGTACTCTTATTAAATCTTTTGGGGATTAGTTCCTAGGCCTTCTGCGTATCTGTTAACCTTTTTGGGACCTAGTACCTAGGTCCATTTTGTATCCATTTGCTCTTGCGCTACCGTCCACAGGATGGATATAGGATGCCCAATAAACTAGCCGCTTCGGCGGCAGAATTTTAAGTCTAATCTGAGCGCTCGAAACGATTTTAATGTAATTCTTGGTTAGGATAAGCAAAATTACGTTATCTTTCTATATACTAACCGATATTTTCGCATAATTACGTAACAGTTTTATTAACCCAGTTTTTGTTTGTTCGATAATGAAGCAGTTTAAAACCGGAGGGTTTACGCGTGGCATTTCGAATGCGTATTTTCCCCAAAAACGGAAGGATAAAAATCAGGAAGGGATGAACAATTAGATACGATTTACTGAAATATGACTTCGTTAATTTCACTGCATCTATGTTGTGTCTCGACTCATATGATTTTAGATTATTAACCCTTTGTCCAGGTGAAGTCTCCAGTATGCGCCTTGTACACGCCAGGCCACTGGGATTAATGATAATATGAAAGAGGTTGTGGTGTCGCCGGCGGCAGACGATGTTCGAGGAGGAAGAAGGACGCAATCTAGGTGTCTCGGGGGCGGATTCTAGCCTCTCCTGCACTCAACTCCGCCACCAGCAGGAGGAGCTCTTTAATCTTCTGGTAGCGGTATATCATAACACGACAACCAATTTCATTTGGGTGACGGTGTTTCTGTCTGTTCTGTGCGTGGTGAATGCTGGGTCCGGTCTTCACCTGATTACCAGCAGCACCTTCAAAGGCAGTTGCAGGGTTCAACGGGGTATTGTGTGTGAAGCTGCAGTGTTCAATGAGGTATTGTGTGTGAAGTTGCAGTGTTCAGCGAGGTATTGTGTGTGAAGTTGCAGTGTTCAGCGAGGTATTGTGTGTGAAGTTGATGTGTTCAACGGGGTATGGAATGTGAAGTTGATGTGTTCAACGGGGTATGGAATGTGAAGTTGATGTGTTCAACGGGGTATGGAATGTGAAGTTGTTGTGCTCATCAGGGTATGGTGTGTGAGGCTGGTGTTCAGTGAGGTATTGTGTGTGAGGTTGCTGTGTTCAACGACGTATTGTGTGTGAAGTTGCAGTATTCAATGAAATATTGCTTATGAAATTGCAGAGTTTTTCGTTATTATGTAAGAAGTCAGACAACACGAACATACTGAAGATATGCACTAAGTAATTCTAAAGATTTCCAAGAAAATTCGTTAAAAAAACGTGAAAATACGATGCTGATGCTGCTGGTGCAGTTGACCTAAAGAGTGATGCGAGAGTTAGGGTGAAAATCTAGAATATAAAAACCATTAGAAAGGAAGATCACTGCACAAGGCCTTCTGGCCTACGCTAGGCAAATCTCACACTCAAAGCTGCAACGACGCTACTCTGAGAGTATAATATTGCTGGATATATATTCTTCTGTATTTATGTGAGGCTCTAAACCCAGGTGAATTATTTAGCACAAATAGTGGAGGCTCGATCATCCGTACATACATACGTTTATTTTTTTTTCATTTATGTTAATGTAAAAATTAATAATTTTATACTAAAATATCCTTTGGAAACTTACCTAACCTTATTATAACAAGCGCAATTTAATTTACCATAATACAACTAAATATATTTTAGATAAATTTACAATAATTTAATAAACACAATGAAATATTTTTTTTTTCGTTAGATTCAGAATGATTTTGCGAAATTATTGTATACACAAATTTTCGCTTGCCTTATTCGTCAAGAAGAGCGTTGCTATTTAAGCAAAAATCGCAAGTTTCACTTATTCGGCACGGATGATGGAGGGAATATTTTAAGGAACTGTTAAATGTTGGTGAAGATAAAGAAGCTGTGATTTTGTGTATAGGGCAAGGAGGAATAACATCTTATAGGAGTGAGGAAGAGACAGTTGTGAGTGTGGGGAAAGTTCGTGAGGCAGTGGGTAGAATGTAAAGGGGTAAAGCATCTGGGATTGATGGGATAAAGATAGAAATGTTAAAAGCAGGTGGGGATATAGTTTTGGAATGGTTGGTGCTTTTATTTAATAAATTTATGGAAGAGGGTAAGGTACCTAGGGATTGGCAGAGAGCATGCATAGTTCCTTTGTATAAAGGCAAAGGGGACAAAAGTGTAAAAATTATACGGGAATAAGTCTGTTGAGTATACCTGGTAAAGTGTATGGTAGAGTTAATATTGAAAGAATTAAGAGTAAGACGGAGAGTAAGATTGCAGATGAACAAGGATGCTTTAGGAAAGTAGGGTGTGTACACCAAGTGTTTACAGTGAAACATATAGGTGAACAGTAATTAGATAAGGGTAAAAAGGTTTTTGTGGCATTTATGAATTTGGAAAAGGCGTATGACAGGGTGGATAGTGGGGCAATGTAGCAGATGTTGCAAATGTATGAAATGAGGTTACTGAAAGCATTGAAAAGTTTTAATGAGGATAGTGAGGCTAAGGTTAGAGTATGTAGGAGGGAGGGGGACTATTTCCCATAAAAAGTAGGCCTTAGACGAGGATGCGTGATGTCACCGTGGTTGTTCAATATATTCATAGATGGGGTTGTAAGTGAATGCTCTGGTGTGGGCAAGAGGCTTGTTGTTAAAAGATAAAGAATCTAACACAAAGTGGTATTGTCATAGTTGCTCTTTGCTGATGACACTGTGCTTCTGGGAGATTCTGAAGAGAAATTGCAGAGGTTGGTGGATGAGTTTGGTAGGGTATGTAAAAGAAAATTGAAAGCGAATATGGGAAATAGTAAGGTGATGAGGGTAAAAAAATTAGGTAACGAAAGATTGGATGTCAGGTTGGACGGAAAGAGTATGAGGAGGTGAATGTATTCAGATATTTAGGAGTGGACATGTCAGCAGATGGGTCTATGAAAGATGAGGCGAATCATAGAATTAACAAGGGAAAAAAGGTGAGTGGCACACTGAGAAGTCTGTGGAGACAAAGAACTTTGTCTATAGATGCAAAGATGGGAATGTATGAGAGTATAGTTATACCAACGCTCTTTATGGGTGTGAAGCATGGGTGATGAATGTTGCAACAAGGAGAAGGCTGGAGGCAATGTGTGGTGTGAATATAATGGAGAGAATTCGTAGCTTGGAAATTAGGAGGTGCGGGATGACCAAAACTATTATCCAGAGGGCTGAGGAGGGGTTGAGTTGGTTTGGACATGTAGAGAGGATGGAATAAAATGACTTCAAGAGTGTATAAATCTGTAGTGGAGGGATGGCAGGGTAGAGGTCGGTCTAGGAAAGGTTGGAGGGAAGGTAAAGGAGGTTTTGTGTGCGAGGGGCTTGGACTTCCAGCAAGCATGCGTGAGCGTGTTAGATAGGACGAATGGAGACAAATGGTTTTTAGGAAATGACGTGCTGTTGGAGTGTGAGCAGGGTAATATTAATGAAGGGATTCAGGGAAACCGGCAGGCCGGACTTAGTCCTGGATATTGGAAGTAAAGTGTTGCACTCTGAAGGAGGGGTGTTAATGTTGCAGTTTTATAACTGTAATGTAAGCACCCCTCTGGCAAAACAGTGATGGAGTGAATGATAGGTGAAAGTTTTACTTTTTCAGGCCACCCTACCTTGGTGGGAAACGGCCGATGTGTTAATAAAAATAATAATAATAATAAGCACTTATTTTCGTGGAGAAACGGTAAACCCGCAGGAGCCATAGAACATCTGGGGAATGGGAGGTTATCATGTGTGATCCGAGGAAGAGGTAAGTAGCTCCATTTTTTTTAAATAAAGAGCCCTTAACAAGATAACTCCATTCCATTCCACCTCCTTCCTTGAAATGTGTCAAGTGTCATGGTATTCTTCCCTAACCCACATGTTCTGTGTCGTATGTTGCTCATCCCTGCCGGCCTCTCTCACCCACATGTTCTGTGTTACATATATCACATTACTGACTGCCCCCAACCCCCTCACCCTACCATAACCAGACCAGATGTTACCCTGAGCGGTGTCTTGGATTAAGTTAAGCTAACTTACGATGAGGTGACGTAGACTTTCCCAAAGAAAATTAGTATATATCGAATCTTCTTCCCACATTTTCACAACTTACTCACCAACACGTACAGAAATTCTTGAACGTAGCACTCAACCGAATATCTTATTTATCGAACCGAAGCAAAATTTTGGTAATTTTACGGACTGCAGTCGGCCTCAGGACGGGCTAAGGAGAATTATTTGGCAAGAATGCGATAAGTTTTATGACCTTTTTTATTCCTGTCACATTCTGGAAGAGAGTTGACTCAGTATCTTAGGTGGATTAGTAACCCAGGATAACCCAAGGAAGTTAATCAATATGGCTATTTCCCGTAAGATAATTTTTTTTGTCGTTCCCCAAGTTACAACCCACAGCACACTAACTTTCAGGTATGGAGGGGAAATGGTGTAAAATACTGTTTGTGACTTGATATACCGAATTTGTCTCTTTCTCAAAGGTATCTATTTATTGCTTTGTAAGACGGACAACAGGTGTTAGAAGATTTGTCCAAACGTCTCGCCTAGTGAGGGGTTCGACCCCACTTTCTCTCTGTTGTGAGCCGAGCTCGCTCTAAGACGTACCAGGAAGTCATCTTTCAAAGCCATGAAGAAGTACGTATGTCTATCGCGGAAACCATAACTCTTTTAAAGATAAATTAAAAAAAATGTTAAATTTATACTGAATTGTCTTGAATTTGCTTTCTTAAAAAACTGTGTATTGATTTGATATATTTACACAAAGTAGTTAGTTTTTTTAAAGTAAATTACGGCCTACCTCTAACGTTAGGAAGCTTTCGTAACCTAATTTAGATTAATTTTGTTAGTTGCATCACTTGCGCTGGGTTAGGTCATTAATATCAGTCAAGTATCCTAGGTAACAGTGAAGTCACTTGTGTTGGATCACTGAGGTCACTCACGCCACCAGGGCTGGGTCACTGTGAGGTCACTCACGCCACCAGGGGTCACTGGGTCCACCAGGGCTGGTCACTGAGGTCACTCACGCCACCAGGGCTGGGTCACTGTGAGGTCACTCACGCCACCAGGGCTGGGTCACTGTGAGGTCACTCACGCCACCAGGGCTGGGTCACTGAGGTCACTCACGCCACCAGGGCTTGGTCACTGTGAGGTCACTCACGCCACCAGGGCTGGGTCACTGAGGTCACTCACGCCACCAGGGCTGGGTCACTGTGAGGTCACTCACGCCACCAGGGCTGGGTCACTGTGAGGTCACTCACGCCACCAGGGCTGGGTCACTGTGAGGTCACTCACGCCACCAGGGCTGGGTCACTGTGAGGTCACTCACGCCACCAGGGCTGGGTCACTGTGAGGTCACTCACGCCACCAGGTCTGGGTCACTGTGAGGTCACTCACGCCACCAGGGCTGCGTCACTGTGAGGTCACTCACGCCACCAGAGCTGGGTCACTGTGAGGTCACTCACGCCACCAGGGCTGGGTCACTGAGGTCACTCACGCCACAGGGCTGGGTCACTGTGAGGTCATTCACGCCACCAGGGCTGGGTCACTGTGAGGTCACTCACTCCACCAGGGCTGGGTCACTCACGCCACCAGGGCTGGGTCACTGTGAGGTCACTCACGCCACCAGGGCTGGGTCACTGTGAGGTCACTCACGCCACCAGGGCTGGGTCACTGTGAGGTCACTCACGCCACCAGGGCTGGGTCACTGGTAGATCATTCACACCACCAGGGCTGGGTCACTGTGAGGTCACTCACGCCACCAGGGCTGGGTCACTGTGAGGTCACTCACGCCACCAGGGCTGGGTCACTGGTAGATCATTCACACCACCTGGGCTGGGTCAAAGGTCGTGTTGTTCCCTCTCCGACTTTCAAAGGTTAATCCGTGGAGTACAATACATGCCACGCCTGCTCACCACAGCACGTCACCAGCGCTGTCAGGTCACGGTGAAGACTGACCTTGACAACACCCATCAAGTCATGAATCTTCATTAAAAAATAGTGAGTTTCATTTCTTGGGTGACTCACAGAAATGTAGTACTAACACGGCGAGTGTGTACTAACCTAATTGTGGTTGCAGGGATCGAGTCATAGCTCCTGGCCCCACCCAGCCCCAGGCAGCTTAATGTATATAAAAAGTTTTACTAAGGGCCGGGCAAGTTTCTAACAAAGTTAACTATCCTTATTGAAGACTTTAAGCTGATCAAAAGTCCTCAAATTATCGCATGGCAAAATCAGAATTTCATCAACAAAAATGGCAAATTGACTCATGCAATCTAAAATTAATCTGAATTTTCTACTAAGATACATCAGCTGTTGAAGGTTTCCAGCCAGATAGATGAGGCGTTCCTTAAATCAATATTCAAGTTCATTCGACAAAACTGCTAAATTTCGAGTTATACAGCCTAATAAAAATGTGAGTTGTCCTTTGAGCTAAATACACCATCACCAAGTTTCAAGACACTCGGAAGTTGCATGCTCAAGGTGCTGTGTGGTAACCACTGCATTATTTGCATATATAAGTTTAGGAAACATGCTCCCACATATTACAACAGCGGTCTGACTCTTTCTCTAAGTACACCAGTGGTGAAAATTTAAATCTCGTCATTAGAGATCTCAGGTTATCGGACAGAAACCTTGGAAGAAATAAAATTGTATCAGGTTTTCAACTATCTTTCCAATAAAGCAGAAAAAAAAAACATTTGAGAGATTATTGAACTTGTGCAAGTTGAAAAAAAGACAAAAACACGAGTTTTCAATATTTTTCTGATATTGTCTTTAAAGTTTAATTTTATTTCAAAGTCTTCACATTATTGTAATTTTTTTTTTAAGAAACTGTCCTTTTCTTGCTTCCTAAAAGCTGCCAGACGAAGAAAGATGAACTGGAAAGTTGAAATAAAAGAATGCAAACTGGTACATATACAGTCTTGTAGCAATCAAAATCTTTACACAAGATGTAGGTTTGAAACCGATAGAATGAGGCATCCACGAGTTAGCGCATGAAAACCATTATTTCAGGTTTTCAGTGTCTTCAGTAAAATTGGCAAATTGGTACACAACGTACAAAATCAATCCAAATCCTTCTGTACGTAAGATACACCATCGTATAAGGTTTGAAGGTGATCAGACGAGGCATTCTCCAGTTGATGCAGAAAATTATTTATTTTTAATAAAACTGGCAAATTAAAATTTACAAAGCCTACAATCAATGCAAACATTTCTTTGACCAAAAATCCAAATCCACCTTACGCTTGAGATACAAGCTTCTCATTATATATATATATATATTATATATATATATGATGGGGTCCACCTCTGGTGTACATTGTGGGACCCATAGATTCGGAGAAGTGGATAAAAAGGCTTCAAGGAAGAATATTTACATTTCTTTATGAAGCCATTTGAATATTCCACTTCCCCTACCATCCCATCTTTTAATTGTGTATAAACTTTATTTCAAGACAAAATACATTGACAACTGCCCTTGACAACACCCATCACGTCATGAATCTTCATTAAAAAATAGTGAGTCATTTCTTGGGTGACTCACAGAAATGTATCCCTTAAATATGTGTGTGTGTTAGTTACCATTTTGTCCTAGGCACATGTCGATTAGACACTAGGCCTGTTGTATGTATGTATGTGTGTGTGTGTGTGTGTGTGTGTAACGAAACACTTCGAAATGTTTCGGCCCCGCCGGGAATTGAACCCTGGCCCTCCGTGCGTGAAGCAAGAGCGCTAGCCACCATGCCATCGGGGCGTGTGTGTGTGTGTGTGTGTGTGTACTCATCTAGTTGTACTCACCTAGTTGTGGTTGCAGGGGTCGATTCACAGCTCCTGGCCCCGCCTCTTCACTGGCCGCTACCGGGTCACTCTCCCTGCGCCATGAGCTTTATCATACCTCTTCTTAAAGCTATGTATGGAACCTGCCTCCACTACATCGCTTCCCAAACTATTCCACTTCCCGACCACTCTGTGACTGAAGAAATACTTCCTAACATCTCTGTGATTCATCTGAGTCTTCAACTTCCAACTGTGTCCCCTTGTTGCTGTGTCCCATCTCTGGAACATTCTGTCTTTGTCTACCTTGTCAATTCCTCTCAGTATCTTATATGTCGTTATCATGTCCCCCCTATCTCTCCTGTCCTCCAGTGTCGTCAGGTCGATTTCCCTTAACCTCTCCTCGTAGGACATACCCCTTAGCTCCGGGACTAGTCTTGTTGCAAACCTTTGCACTTTTTCTAGTTTCTTTATGTGCTTGGCTAGGTGAGGGTTCCAAACTGGTGCTGCATACTCCAGTATGGGCCTAACGTCCACAGTGTACAGGGTCCTGAACGATTCTTTATTAAGGTATCGGAATGCTGTTCTTAGGTTTGCTAGGCGCCCATATGCTGCAGCAGTTATTTGGTTGATGTGCGCCTTAGGAGATGTGCCTGGTGTTATACTTACCCCAAGATCTTTTTCCTTGATTGAGGTTTGTAGTCTCTGGCCCCTAGACTGTACTCAGTCTGCGGTCTTCTTTGTCCTTCCCCAATCTTCATCACTTTGCACTTGGTGGGGTTGAACTCCAGGAGCCAATTGCTGGACCAGGCTTGCAGCCTGTCTAGATCCCTTTGTAGTTCTGCCTGGTCCTCGTCCGATTCAATTCTTCATCAACTTCACATCATCTGCAAACAGGGACACTTCGGAGTCTATTCCTTCCGTCGTGTGTGTGTGTGTGTGTGTACTCACCTAATTGTACTCACCTAATTGTGGTTGCAGGTGTCGAGACTCAGCTCCTGGCCCCGCCTCTTCGCTGACCGCTACTGGGTCTCTGCTCTCCCTGCTCCATGAGCTTTATCATACCTTGTCTTAAAACTGTGTATGGTTCCTGCCTCCACTATATCTTTCTCTAGACTATTCCACTTCCTGACTACTCTGTGGCTGAATAAATGCTTCCTAACATCCCTTTGATTCATCTGAGTCTTCAGCTTCCAGTTGTGTCCTCTTGTTTCTGTGTTCCCTCTCTGGAACATCCTGTCCCTGTCTACCTTGTCGATTCCCCGCAGTATTTTGTATGTCGTTATCATGTCTCCTCTGACCCTTCTTTCCTCCAGTGTTGTTAGTCCTATTTCCCTCAACCTTTCTTCATAGGACAGACCCCTGAGTTGTGGAACTAACCTTGTCGCAAACCTTTGCACTTTCTCTAGTTTCTTTACGTGCTTGACCAGGTGTGGGTTCCAGACTGGTGCTGCATATTCTAGTATGGGCCTGACGTACACGGTGTACAGTGTCTTGTGTGTGTGTGTGTGTGTGTGTGTGTGTATGAAAAAACAATATAATGAGTAATTATGAAACTGAATATTTTAAGAGTTAATTCAAGTATTTCACAAAATATTCTTCAAACGTGTTTTTGTTTACACTTGTGTGTTTTCGATGTTTATTTTGGATATGCATGCGTGTCTATTATCTCTAATTTCGCTCACAACTGAATACTCTTGATGTGTATGTTGTTCATTCTTGCATGTTCTATGTCTTTATTTTGTTCTTGACCTTTACAATATTAATTTGATGAAGAAGTAAGCCTGTGTGGGTTATTCATTTCAAGGAGTAGTGCAGGCTTATTCCACCGTATGCTAATCGCGAGATAACTTCTACTCTCAGCATAGCTTCCTACAAGGAAAAAAGAAAAGTACCTGCTATGAAAACTCATGGTTCAGATAATGTTTAAAAATCATTCTGAATCATTCCGCAGCATCTACGGAATGGGTAGCTCTAATTCCTTGAATGAAGAACCCTCATCTCTACGAGATCTCACCTCTTTACTGGGGTCATCGTAGGGAAGGATGGGAGGTGAAGGGGGGGAGGGGGTAGAGTGCCAAGTGTCATCACTCACCAGTGCCAAGCCATTCCTCATGCACCACCTCATTTTATCGGAGTCGTTTGACTAGGGACTTGGCACGAGTGACTAAATAACTCATTTCAATCTGCAATCATTCCCGAATTGGAACGATAAGTCAGGGGGAGGCAGCAGTAGTTTGAGTCTGCAGAGCAGCGTTTATGGTGATGGACTGAGGTGGGTTCGAACACAATTTTATCTCCCCGTCACCTCACCTTCACTCTCAGTATAACATGCTAACTCCACATGTTGGGAGAACCAACACTTATAAATATACATGAACACTATGCCTCTCAATTACACCACTGTGGCTTCACAACATAAAGCAGGGGAGGGGAGGTGGCATGAACTCACGTATTGCAGTGAAGAGTGGGAGTGGCATCATCTCTGGCACTGCAACAAAGTGTAGCTGGTATGTACTCCGGTATGCAACAAAGAACGGGGGTGAAATCGGCACTGGTATTGCAACATCAAAGGCGGAATTTTTTCCCATCGATAGGATCGAACAGGCGTCCTTCCAATTGCAAGTCCACATATATACCACCTCGGCCACAGTGATTTTTTTTGTGATATTATTTTGGAATTTCTGTGTAAATTACGTTGAGGAGCAATTGGTGCTAATCACAAAAGGAGTATTCAAATAGTTCTGTTACTTTCACGATAGGGTCAGATTTTTATGTCAAACACCGAAATGTGTGGCTGTCTTAGGAATTATATTTTCCTAACACTCCCATCAAAGAAATTAGTTTTCCTGTTATGCGCTATTACAAAGGTTGATTTTCGTCAACGTCATTATACAGGAAGCTTTTCCACCCCCACACAGGTAGATTTTTCTGTCATCACCACCACAAAGGGTAATTTCCTGTCATGTACCATAACATAGGATGAGTTTCCTTTCAGAATGAAAGGAAATACCATCATGTCAAGAATACCATGGCTTTTGAGCCATCACACAGGATGGTTTTCCTGACGAGAACCATCACACACGATGGTTTTCTTCACATATTCCATCACACAGGATAATTTTACACATGCTCGGTTTACGCATAAGGTAACCAAATATTTCAGCAGGAGTTGAGAGACTTCAGCACGCCAGTGAGAGATATAGTCAAGTATGCCACTCTGAATTCGGTAGCTACGTGAGCTTCTCAACTTTCTTTCAGGCTGAACTGGAAAGAAACCTGTGATTATTATTTTGAATAACGCATAACACGCATTTAGTGGAAAAGAAAAGAAGTCATCCAAAAGAAACGACACGAATTACAACTTGCAGGAATCCTAAAGTTCAATTACATATAGAAGTTATGAAGCTTAGAGAACAAGCAGGAATGTATTGGTCTAAAGAAGTTGAAGACTATAGTAGTTTCGTTCTTCCACATGAATAATAATAGTAAAAATAATTATAAAAACTATAATATAATAACTAAAATAATAAAATAATAAAATACTACTACTACTACTACTACTAATAATAATACTAATAATAATCTGAACGTACCGAAAAAAACTTAAAACATCTAAGAAAAAAGAAAATTTGTTACATAAGAAATGCCGCAAAAACTGGATTGTAGCCTTTACGTTTTTCGGGTTGTTTTTTTTGTGGTAAGGAGAGGGAGGCAGAAGGCCGAATGTGGGAGTAAAGAATTTTTTTTATTTAGGAAAACTGGAAATACCATCAATGTGCTGCTACCTTATTATATGATAGTTACACAGGGAAAACGAGAGAGAACTATGTTTTCCCTGTTGTAGGAGGGGAAAGAGGGAGGGGAAGCCTAGTGTAGCTAGGAGGTATTAGTGAATATGAGAAGGAAGCAGAGATGGAGGGAATAGATGGTGAGGGTAAGAGAGAGGGCCAAATGGATGGAGGAAAGAGCATTGTGATGGAGGGAGGAGAAGGGTAAACAAACATATGGTACCTCAGCTGAACCATCAAAAGAGAATTTTTTTTTGGCCTAATGTGTGACTACTGGTTTGCATTTTCTTTTTGGAGCATAAAAAAAAACGAGCCTCGCCTAGAAAAGCCCTTTTTTAAAATCTATTATAAATTCCAAAGAAATTATGATACACCTTAAATGTGACCTGCTAGGCAAGTATTGTGAATCTATTTATTGACTTGCCTGTTATTTCTCATATAGGATTAGAATGCATAAGGCTAATGAATTAGACATGTATGCAACATCTGGGTGTCTTTGTAGACGTTTCGCCAACCAGTGACTATCTATACAGTACATTTACATGTGCTGATAAACTTACTGGATGGCGAAACGTCAACAAAGATACCCAGATGTTGTACATGTGTCTAATTCATCATCTTGTCGGTATTGTATGTATAAGGAGAGGTGGGTTTTTCATTTATAAAACAAAGGTTTAAAATAAGCAGCGTTGGCGTTGTTTATCAAGAGTGATAGACGTCAACTATTCCGCGTTTCCCATTTTCCTCTGCCACCTCGTTGCCAGACGTATCACGGAGTGTTTTTTTTTTTTTATTTGCTAATTTTGTGGTTAAATATGTTTGCATAGGTCTAAGTGACCTGACCTAGCCTGACAAACCTATAGTAATCTGACATAAATATTACGAGAAATACTGGAGACGTGGAATGGTTTAGTAAATTTAAAATGGGTGCCTCACTACTCAGGCACTATATATGCCCGACCTATTAAGCATGGAACCTATTACATATACATTTGTCTAACTTAAAGCTATAGATACTTTTTTCTAGTAAAATTTTTTTTTTCTACATACCAGTTAGTTTTAGCAAACAAAATATATCGTTATTACAACCATTCGTATAAGCCAGCTAAGATAACCACAAATAAATGACGCTGGTCGAGGGTTTCTGGTACGGTGTATAACAGAAGAATTGGGAAAATTTCTCCTCCCGCCAGACTTTAGGCACATGGCCCTCTATATGGTGCTTTTGAACGTTTGACCAAGACCTTTCGCTGGCTCACCGTAACGGTTTAGTATTTCAGGGGTTACACTAACTAGTGTGTCTGACGACCTTTCGACCAATGTTGAGCTTTATAAAGTTCAATTCTAAGCGATATGTCATCAGAAAGAAGATTTACTCTGCATATTTTCTTGTTTTCACCTTTATTCTAAGTAGGAGTTTCATTGACATAGGACAAAAAGCAATTTACATCTACCAAATTTAATGTATGCTTCCTTGTTCTACCACTATAAAAAAGTATATTAATAAAATAAAGTACCATATTTTGAAAAAAAATTATAAAAAAAATTGAGGAAGTTGTGTTATGGCTAGAATCTGGTAAGAAAAGCGTTGCTATTTAAGCAAAAATAGCAAGTTTTACCTATTCGGCACGACATATATACATTTAATATATATATATATATATATATATATATATATATATATATATATATATATATATGTATAAACTAAGGGAGGAGGAAGTTAGGGTGAGATATAAGCAACTATTGGCAGAAAGGTGGGCTAGTGCAAATATGAGTAGTGGGGGGGTTGAAGAGAGTTGGGATAGTTTTAAAAATGCAGTATTAGAATGTGGGGCAGAAGTTTGTGGCTATAGGAGGGTGGGTGCAGGAGGAAAGAGGAGTGAGTGGTGGAATGAAAGTAAAAGTTGTGATAAAAGGAAAAAGGTAGCTTATGAGAGGTTTTTACAAAACAGAAGTGTTAATAGAAGAGCAGAGTATATGGAGAGTAAAAGAAAGGTGAAGAGAGTGGTGAGAGAGTGCAAAAGAAGAGCGGATGAAAGAATGGGAGAGGCTCTTTCAAGAAATTTTGCTGAAAACAAGAAATTTTTTGGAGTGAGATAAACAAGGTAAGAAAGCCTAGGGAACGAATGGATTTGTCAGTTAAAAACAGAGTAGGGAGTTAGTAGATGGGGAGCTGGAGGTATTGGGTAGATGGCGGGAATATTTTGAGGAACTTTTAAATGTCGATGAAAAAGGGAGGCTGTAATTTCATGTACTGGCCAGGGAGGTACAACATCGTTTAGGAGTGAAGAAGAGCAGGATGTGAGTGTGGGGGAGGTGCGTGAGGCATTACGTAGAATGAAAGGGGTAAAGCAGCTGGAACTGACGGGATCATGACAGAAATGTTAAAAGCAGGGGGATATAGTGCTGGAGTGGTTGGTATTTTTGTTTATTAAATGTATGAAAGAGGGGAAGGTACCTAGGGATTGGCAGAGACCATGTATAGTTCCTTTATATAAAGGGAATGGGGATAAAAGAGATTGTAAGAATTATAGGGAATAAGTTTACTGAGTATACCAAGTAAAGTGTATGGCAGGGTTATTATTGAAAGAATTAGAGGTAAAACAGAGAGTAGGATTGCAGATGAGCAAGGAGGCTTTAGAGTGGGTAGGGGATGTGTAGATCAAGTGTTTACAGTGAAGCATATATGTGAACAGTATTTAGATATAGGTAGAGAAATTTTCATTGCATTTATGGATTTAGAAAAGGCATATGATAGAGTGGATAGGGGAGCAATGTGGCAAATGTTGCAAGTGTATGGAATAGGTAGTAAGTTACTAAAGGCTGTAAAGAGTTTTTTATGAGGATAGTGAGGCTCAGGTTAGGGTGTGTATTAGAGAGGGAGATTACTTCCCGGTAAAAGTAGGTCTTAGACAGGGATGTGTAATGTCACCATGGTTGTTTAATATATTTATAGATGGGGTTGTAAAAGAAGTAAATACTAGGGTGTTGGGGAGAGGGGTGGGATTAAATTATGGGGAATTAAATGCAAAATGGGAGTTGACAGTTACTTTTTGCTGATGATACTGTGATTATGGGAGATTCTAAAGAAAAGTTGCAAAGGTTAGTGGACGAGTTTGGGAGTGTGTAAAGGTAGAAAGTTGAAAGTGAACATAGATAAGAGTAAGGTGATGAGGGTATCAAACGATTTATATAAAGAAAAATTGGATATCACATTGGACAGAGGGATTATGGAAGAAGTAAATGTTTTCAGATATTTGGGAGTGTACGTGTCAGCGGATGGTTTTATGAAGGGTGAGGTTAACCATAGAATTGATGAAGGAAAAAAGGTGAGTGGTGCGTTGAGGTATCTGTGGAGACAAAAAACGTTATCCATGGAGGCAAAGAAGGGAATATACGAAAGTATAGTGGTACCAACACTCTTATATGGGTGTGAAGCATGGGTTGCAAATGCTGAAGCGAGGAGGAGGCTGGAGGCAGTGGAGATGTCCTGTTTAAGGGCAATGTGTGGTGTAAATATTATGCAGAAAATTCGGAATGTGGAAATTAGGAGAAGGTGTAGAGTTACTAAAAGTATTTGTCAGAGGGCTGAAGAGGGGTTGTTGAGGTGGTTTGGTCATTTAGAGAGAATGGATCAAAGTAGAATGACTTGGAGAGCGTATAAATCTGTAGGGGAAGGAAGGCGGGGTAGGGGTCGTCCTAGAAAAGGTTGGAGGGAAGGGGTAAAGGAGGTATTGTGGGCGAGGGGCTTGGACTTCCAGCAAGCATGTGTGAGCGTGTTAGATAGGAGTGAATGGAGACGAATGGTTTTTGGGACATGACGATCTGTTGGAGTGTGACCAGGGTAACATTTTGTGAAGGGATTCAGGAAACCAGTTAATTGATTTAGTTGGACTTGAGTCCTGGAAATGGGAAGTACAATGCCTGCACTTTAAAGGAGGGGTCTGAGATAGTGACAGCTGGGAGGGACAATTCTCAGCTGTCGTATCTGAGCGCCTCTGCAAAGACAGTGATTATGTATGTGTGTGGTGATAGTGTTGAATGATGATGAAAGTATTTTCTTTTGGGGATTTTCTTTCTTTTGGGTCACCCTGCCTCGGTGGGAGACGGCCGACTTGTTGAAATATATATATATATATATATATATATATATATATATATATATATATATATATATATATATATATATATATATATATATTATATATATATATATATATATATATATTTATATATATATATATATATATATTACACAAATATTTATTTTTATTTATCAGTGTATTTGTGGTCACCAATATTTTTCTTAACAAGCGGAAGAGGATTTTCTCTACCGTATTTCCCTGCACCCCGAGCGCTGTGACTCCTACACAAGCCTGGGAGAGGCAATCAATATGCTCTCATTCATAGAAAACTTGGACTGTTCTCTCACCATTTCTAATGTGAACCTCACTCTCCCAGTGTGGAACACTCACTGTTCCATGTGAACCTCACTCTCCCGGTGTGGAACACTCGCTGTTCCATGTGAACCTCACTCTCCCGGTGTGGAACACTCGCTGTTCCATGTGAACCTCACTCTCCCGGTGTGGAACACTCACTGTTCCATGTGAACTTCACTCTCCCGGTGCGGAACACTCACTGTTCCTTGTGAACCTCACTCTCCCGGTGTGGAACACTCACTGTTCCATGTGAACCTCACTCTCCCGGTGTGGAACACTCGCTGTTCCATGTGAACCTCACTCTCCCGGTGTGGAACACTCGCTGTTCCATGTGAACCTCACTCTCCCGGTGTGGAACACTCGCTGTTCCATGTGAACCTCACTCTCCCGGTGTGGAACACTCGCTGTTCCAGGGAACCTCACTCTCCCGGTGTGGAACACTCGCTGTTCCATGTGAACCTCACTCTCCGGTGTGGAACACTCGCTGTTCCATGTGAACCTCACTCTCTCGGTGTGGAACACTCACTGTTCCTTCGGTAAAGTAGCGGTGCTGGATGCTAAAACGAGTTTCATGGATTATTTTGGATGTGTAAAGCCTCTTCTGAGAATATATACTTGGAATTTCAATTTCTTTATTCTTTAGTCATCAAGTTATATTTACGTAACTAATATTTCTTGTGATAAATATTGCAGATAACTTGGATACGTGACATAGTCACACGCCATCCAGGTCCTTGGGAATTTAGACTGTAAATTCATAATCTGCAAGCATTTAATATTACCTTATAACTATGTGAATATTATTCTTATACATACAAACAATATATATATATATATATATATATATATATATATATATATATATATATATATATATATATATATATATATAATTTATATATACTTGTGTGTATGTGTGTGTGTGTGGCATGTTTATATTACACCTGTATGCATGATTTATATTATTATATACACAGTTTTGTATAAATTAGAGAAATTTTACTACACTAGAGTGACGGATGTGTTCTGATGACAGTGTGAGTGACAGGAGATGGATGACAATACTTGGTTCAAAGAGAGTTCAGTTATCACTAAGTAATACTCCTGTCAGTCCTGGACACGTCCTGCTGATTTATTACGCTTTCACCTGGCTGCCTAATGAAATTTTCTTGTTTTCTTTTCGTTGGAAATGAGTAAAAATGATGGGCAGGGAGGGGGATTTGATTTTTTTTTATTACTGAGGGTATTAAAAAGAGAATGCAAAAATCTATGGGACGATAAGCTGCGTTTTCAAGTATTTGCATCTAAAGAATCTAAAGAGCGTATTTTTACAATAGTAATGGAAAGATACTTTGCAGAATAGCCTTTTTTTAAAGGTTTAGCTCTGTGTAAAGCTTTAATCAAGGCTTTGACTTCTTAAAAATTTACACACACCGGAACGTTTTCCCAATAAAAGCTTTGTTTTGCAACGTACATCTGTCCTTCACCCTGGGTGCTGGGAATAGCCTCATTGTCTATCCTAAATTTGTCAGGAGTATAGATAATCCCTGCGTCAGCCAGTTTGATCTCAAGCGTACCTTGCTAATTACATACATATATTAGAGTATATGTGCATTCATAAACTCTGTAACCTTAGTCATTTCCAGCCTCTCCGCACACTACCCTCAAGTAATAGTAACACCTCGTCAATGTAAGCAATCTTGTGTTTCCATGAAGCATACAATGGGTTTATGTACACTATTGTGATTATCATACGTTCTGGTCATACTCCTTGCCTTCATTTCCTCTCTTATACCCTTTATTGTACACTTTGTATAACCTGTCAATACTAAAATTCGATTTGACTCACGAAATCGTAATGACACGATTAGGTGAGGTTCGAACCGTGGCTTACGCGACGGTCTTTAGTTTTGAGACTCTCTGACCGCGGGTTCGAACCCCACCCGTGGTATGGTTTTTTAATACTAAAATTCCTTCGTAGAGAGAGTGTAGGCGCCCGTGTGGGTGCATTTACATACATAAATATAATCTGTGCCTCTGCGAACATCCTGAGATACGTAATCACGAAACAGTAACTCCAGTTCAACTGAAGCGGAATTCTTTAAGGTTGTATAGCTACTAAACTCACTGTGAAACACTGAACGATATATTCATCACCTTTCTGAAGTCTCCCAGGCCAAGGTGAGAGATTCCATAGCTATATATATGCACGGCGATTAAATATGGCGTGAAACGTAGCTAGTGTTCATTCTTATAGTATATCTATCATGTAGACCTGGTTAAGCATACACTGCAAGTTTGCCTTTTTTTTTTTATAAAAAAAAAAGACATTTTACTCATGATAAATAACAGGCTCTTCAAGATCACATTTGGTTCAGCCAGCAATAAACTTAGACCTGCACCAGCCATAAGCGTTCATTCTTCCGGTCCCTATATCCTGAAGAATTGACAAACCATTTTAACCCTAAAGTATAACACGAAGCACACTGGCGGACTAGCTAGGCTTAAGGCACACACAAGATACCCTGCCTACAAATAAAAAAAAAATCCCTAGAAACACTCGTATCGTCGTAAAATAGAATTCGCAGCGTAAAAGAAATTCCGCGACGAATACTTGGAAGCGGAAGAATATTTCCACACAACAAAAGCATGTGTCGCGAGGAAGAGAGCAGCCATAAAAGCCTGGTAGGGACACTTTACCTCTGTTGCTATGTATGTATATAGATTTTTATCTCGTCCCCCCCCTGTCTTGAGTTTGCATATAGATTGGAACACACGGCAGACCTCACTCTCATCGCCAGCTGGACCAAACATTTTTTACAATGTACATTTCTTTGGTAAGAATTTGGAGGATTTCATTGCATCACATATTTAGTCAGCAACACAAGTGATGCAAAACAGCACTTGCCTGAAGGAGCTCACACGTGGTGCAAACCAAACCATACCTATACCAGACTCACGAAATCGTGATGACACGATTGCAAACAATCCATACCACGGGTTGGGTTCGAACCAGCGGTCAGAGAGTCTCTGACCGCTGAACCTAACGAAAAAAATAGATTTGTGTTTGTTTATTATTAAATCATGAATTATTAAATTATTAGAAAGGACACATGAACCTCGGGAAGGTGAAGGTAGGTGGGTTTACTTTAAAGACGAACCACTGGCCTCCACGTGGCAGGGTCTGTAATTCAAAGATAACTGAGGCTGACAGTGGTCGCAAACTCTCTATGTATATATAATATTTTATCTATTGCGAAAGACGCAGAACTCAAACGTATTTCCTTTTCTTGTTAACATTATTGTAATGATACATGTCTAATACAAAGGATATCTCCTTCAATCTACTTGATGCCTCCACGAGTAGATCCCGTCCACTTATAATGTGACTTCAACTGTGCACCTTATCTGACTCCAGTACAGACTATTTTCCTGATCTTGACCCAGGCAATTGTGGCAGTTCCTCTTGCAGTTCACCATCTCAGATCGACTAAATTCTTGTCTAGACTTCTAAGTTCTTTTTTTATGTAACCATTTTCTTTGATTTTTACATGAAACACCGGGATTCAAAGATTAGATGTGAATGACACTTTAGGTTTTCATTTTCTTCCATGAAAGTGAATTACTGAAAATATATTAGGTAAAAAAAAATTCATGTGCAACTAACGTAACATATTATTCTAGCAACGTTTTGCTCTCCTCGAGCTTAGTCGAGTCATTACAAACAATACAGGAATACAGAGGACATATACAGGTAACAGTCTGAAGTGTAAAATCATATGCACAAAATGCCTTGAATCATCCTTAATCGCCATTTAAGCAGAATAAAGGCAGATTTGTCATCTCAAAAGAGATGACCTCAAAACAATGAACCACCATCAGATAGCAATCAAAAGTTACAACCACTATTACTACTACTAATTAATATTATTACTGCTACTTTTATTATTACTACTATGACTACTACTAATTCTACATCTACTACTACTACTACTAATATTACTTCTACTGCTATTACTTGTACTTCTACTACTACTATTACTGTTTCTATCACTATTACTGTTATTACTACTACTTCGATTACTAATATTACTATTACTATGATTAATATTACTACGACTACTACTACTATTACTACTACTAATTTACTATTACTGCTATTACTACTACTATTACCGCTACACCATGGGCCAATTAGGCTACTGCGGTGCTAACGACTCGCCACATCATAATAACACGATTGTAAACAAACCATGAAACGAGTGGGGTTTGAACCTGTGTTTATGATTGGCCTGGAGTTTTATAACTCCCTCGTCATTAGTTTAAACGCCGTCCGTTTCGTGGTTTGCAGTGCTTATGCTTTTTCAACTTATTTTGTCACCTCCATGTATCGTCGACGTCCCAGTATTGTTCGTAACAATACGACAAAGCTACTACAAAACGTTGCCACAAAGTATAACATAAGTCGCTTATATGTTCGTCTTACCTAACAAGGAAATTGTGGCACGCGCCTGTCTTAACACTCTTGGCCAAGCAGCTTCCCACCTTATTTCTCAGCGTCCTTAGGGTCGCTTTCCGGCAACCAGAATGACTTCCGGAAAGCTGCTTCGTGTTAGTAGCGTTGGTTATTTAAGTTTTCTATTTATGAGTTAGGTCATGGCTGTAGGGTGACACAACTCATAGATCAAATTTAAATAGTTTACACGCTGTTTTCAGTTAGAATCATGTCTTTTATGCCCTTCTCATCGAAGGAGAGTGACCATAAAAACGCCCAACATATTAGGTTGGAATCCACTTGGCCAACAGTGGTAAAAGAGACGTATCCCACAGTTCCCTTGCATGTGGGAAAAAGTAATCCTCTGTTGTCATTACCTCTCTCGTTATTAATTCTCAATATATCACCAGGTCTTAAATATCCTCATGACAAAAGGAATTAGAATTCTGCACAAGAGTTAAGTCGATTTTTGGCTTAAATTTAAGAAAAAGTGTTTGTTCAGGCGTAAACATAGATTCTTTGAATGGTAATAGGCCATATACAATGGTTATTACATATTTTTGGCAAATAATATAGGCATATTATATTAGTGTATACCTGGAGAGAGTTCCAGGGGTCAACGCCCCTGCAGCCCAGTCTGTGACCAGGCCTCATGTTGGATCAGAGCCTGATCAACCAGGCTGTTACTGCTGGCCGCACGCAGTCCAACGTATTATTAGTTTCTGAAATATTTTTCCCAGTATACTTTGGACCCGCTCCATGCTGCAGCACAGAGAGTTGTACAGTCGCCCAACTCTTTGTAACAGTAAACATCCTTCAGCAGTGCAACCCAGGGCAGAATCAAGCTCTCGTCCCCATATATCATCCAGGAGCAGTGTAAAAATAAAGAACGTAACAATCCACAGGATTTTCGAAGATTTGAGGTAGGGTCTGTGAGATGAGAGTTCACTGGCCTAACTACTTGGGGCAGCAGTTAGCATACTCTCCATCCCAGCCACACAATGTAGGATTGAAGAGTTGAATGAAGGGACAGTGGATTGTCATTGTAAAGACCCCAGTTCAAATCTCCAGAAAACCTGTAGTAGTAGTAGTAATAGTAGTAGCAGACGCAGTAGTAGTTTTAGAAGTAATAGTAGTATAGTAATAGTAGTGGCAAAAGCAGTAGTAGAATAGTAGTAGTAGTAGTAATAGTAGTAGCTTAAGTAGTAAAAATAGAATTATTAGTAGAAGCAGTCGTAGTAGTATTAATAATGTTAATAGTAATAATAGTAATAAATTAATTTTGTCAACCAATCACCATAGTCGTTACAAGCTTCCCTCCTTTGTTTACTACGTCTGTTGTACTTGTGCTCAGGAGGGAGTACTGGAATTTTTTTCTGCATCTGTACATCTCTAGGTGTACAGAACCTGAAGGAAGATTAATAGAACCTCGGGGGAAATTTGAAAGAACTGATTATGAACAGCGGACGAACATATTCCTTACTGAGGGTTCTACAGTAATATAAAGCAGATTTGTGTAATTATAACAGCGGAATGATAACATATATTTTTTTTCCTTTGGTGCTTCGTATTTCCATAGCTATTGTTCTCCCGGACGTTATTTTTTAATAAATGACGCCAATGATGTTTTTTTCCTTTGAAGAGAATTGCTTCTTTTGAACTCTCTATTGCAATTTCATACGCCAGTATTTATAGTTCTATTTTTAAATGATACAAAAGTCATATATATAGCATCAATAATAAACTGTTTAAGCTAAAATGAAAGTAGTCTTTTTTATTTTAATATTCATGTGGGAGCGTTAATCTTATGTTCATAGAGCTCCTGGGAATGGGAATGAGGTTTGACGAGAGAATTGAGGGGGAATTGAGAATTGAGCCATGAGACTTTTACGACTACCAATTGCACCCAACCTTGAAGGATCGACAAGACATGTGCAACAGCTGGATTTCTATATTGTTGAAACGTTTCGTCTACACGGTAGGCTTTTCAAATACAGAGACAGCAGGTGTAGCAGTGAAATGAAGATGTAATCACTCCATCAACCTTGGATAAATAGTATTCGAGGGGGTCAGTCCCTCAGCCTGGAAGATCGCTGATTCATAACACTGATGGTGGCAACTACAGTGTGTAGGCGCCAGATATCAATATGTCATAGCGGGAAAAATACTAAGGTCAGACATCGCTCACAATGTGATTTATACAACACGTAATGTTACATGACACAGTGGCAATGTGATAGTTTAATTTCACGCTGTTACGAGTATAAACTAATAAAGAGGCAGTTCATATAGTTCTCAGTACATTAATCATAATCTGTGTCATGTAGAATCATTTTCAAAAATTATGAGATTTTTTTTTCACGGCACTCTCGAAGTCGGTCTAGTGTACACTAACCTATTTTTAAATATATTCATGGGGAAGCGTTAAACTCGTTGGAGCCAAATAGCCCCTGGAGAACTGAAGGTAATCAAGGTTAATCCGACGAAGGTGGGGGAGGGTAGCTCAAATTCCTTGAAACAAGAGCCCTTCACTAGCCCAGGAAGGGAAAACTACATGTTAAACGCTGATTGTTAATGTGTGCTTTTCTTAACTCCTCTTAATATTTGTCAATTAGCACTCAAGAAACTTTTTCCAATGGCCAGAGGTTTTGTTTACATATCTTTAATTGACGTAAAGCAGGACGTCTCATCAGTCTAATCGGAATAGGTATAACTGGAGTTTGTCATTATTTATGGAATATTACGCTCAATACACCATGCAGGAAAAATGTAATGTCAACTGTTGTTTGTGATGTTTGAGCGTCGGAAGGAATAAACTGAAAGATACTCTATTTGCATGATCATTTACGTTTCTCCCTCCTATATTTACTACCCCTTTCCTCATTTCCTCGCCCCCTTCCCTCCCCACTTGTCTCTCTCTCTCTCTCTCCGTCTTATCCTTTCTAATGGATCCGATTACCCACCCTTGATACCGTAAACATTGTCAGGTGTCTTATATCTTGAGACTCGCTCGCCTTGTTTACCAATCACTCATGTCTCTGCTCTGCCTGTTGACTGACACATTACCCTCCTCTCAAGATCTTCCACAGACTTCATGTGCGGAAATTATTTCCCGTCTTTCCTGTCGCCATTTGGCAATTTTCCTAAAAATCATTTTCCCAGCTTAAATATGATATATATATATTTTTATTTTAAAAGAAAGTTTTTTTTTTTTTTCGTTGTATTAACCTCGGATGGTTACGGCCAGCGATGCCAGACGTAAGCAACCCATTGTCTTACTTTCCTTACTGTCGTTATAGTACGTTAACCTAACCGAACTTAGCTTAACATGAGAGTAACATATAATAAAATTTCTGAAATATTCCAAGGGCGCAGAAAATGAAAAGTTCGGTAAATACTTTTTGTTCCAATTTGAGAACAGACTGAAGGATAATCTCAGATAATCTGAGGCAAGCAGCAGTGTTTCGTATTATTGCTGAAAGCCTTTAGAACCTCTTCCACTGAACTGCGGCCCACAATAGCCCATTAATTTCTAAGTACGTATCTATTTACTGCTAGATGAAAAATGGAATATATGAAGAGACTTTCCCATACGTGTACAGAGCCAGGGAGCCATTGGTTGAAAACCGAACGTCATACCAAAGATTGTAGTAGATTTTAATGTAACATATTTACAATAAATATTATTATTATAATATTCATGTTGAAGGGCTAGACCATAAGAATTATTTACAATACACAAATATTGCGAACGAAGAAAGCCTTTTTAGATTATTTGTACATGAAGGAAACATGAAACAGGAGGGAGCGGGACTTCATAACGCTTTACAAAGACCTGAACGTTGTCCCCGTGGCTTGCAGAGTGCAAATATTGCATTCGGCGTGCAACACATTAAACCACATTCCTCTATATTATTATACACCAGCTTTAATGGACGGTAGTTTATTGCCTATTTTCAGCGAGTCCACTACTGAAGAGGAGGGGGTAATGACTGCTAGTTGTGCCAGAGGATCTGCTTGTTCAGGGTAAGGGAAGGGCCGTGGAGGTCCCAGGGGAAAGTCATCTCGCATGCAGGAGCAGCTCTGGACCTCCAGATCCTCACGAGCTTTGAACTGGTTAAGACCACACTAAACTCTGTCCTCTGTTTGGTTGTTTAAAGCTGTAGCAGTGAGTTCTCATACTTATGCTCGCTCTCTTCATATATTCATATATAGTGTAAATATTTATGTACAAGATTGAACAGAATATATAGTAAATCAAAAGCTAACACCTGGTGTGCCCTTTATTCCTTATTGGCTGTGCTTCCTCTGGAAGTTAGCACGGCCAACTACAGTAGGTTTTTGAAAGTAATTATGCTTGTGGCAGTCCCAGTAAAAGTTTTTCTTGCAACTTGTCTCTGTCTTTCACTCTGGGTATTTGAGAATATTTTCATTGCCGTTCTATATTTATCACTACTGGAAAACCAACCAGCATATGTGCATTCATAAATTCTAAAACCAAAGCCATTTTCACTCTACGTATCAGTCAACCCCAGTGCTTGTAAGCAATCATGTCTTCGCAGAAAGCTTGCCCAGGGTTCATGTACTTCTGTGATCACCTAACCTTTGTCACTCTTTAGCACCACACACCTTTTGTATAAAGTCAGTATGGAAATTGTTTCCACACGAGTGCTTTTGTGAGTGAAGGAATGTTTGTTTGCTCGCGTGTGCGTGTGCGCGCGCGTGTGTGCGCGTACACGAAGACGTTTTAAATGCAAATGCAAATACTAAGGTAGTGAGTGTTTAATGCCTTGACTTGAGCGAGTATTTGCATTAAGATCCATTTTCGAATTTCCTCTGTGAAAAGCAAGATATATATTTATCTTACACTCGAAAATTTTCTGGCAATACATTTATATCTGAAACTCAGTTCTAACCTGATTTTAATGTAACACATTATATACACTTTATAGAGTATTAATCTCTATGATCACAGCTCCCTTTCTTATAGTTTGTACTCAATATGAACAAGTATTTTCAAATTAAAGGCAATACTGACTTTCATCACACAAAACTCAGTGTTTAAAAATATTATTTAATAATAAAAGTAATAATAAACATTGAACCCATAGGACTCATACAGCGTTTGGAGAATTGTGGGTAATCAAATTTGATCCAAGGTGGAGTAGGAAGCCTCTATTCCTCTGCCTAGAGAGTCCTCACCAGGGACTCCCCAGTGAGGACTTCCTTTCCTCCTTACTCCCTCTTAGTTTCTGCAAACTTGATGTTGTCGATGCCTCTGATGGCTGGACTAAACTCAAGGACTACTTTATCACAAGTCTCGTCTGCTCTTCTCCCGATGTTTAGGTTCCTGAACTCTCATGTACACATCTGGCAGTTGTGGACAGACAGGTGTGCAGTACGAGCTTTCACTGCGTTTCTCTGGAAGTTGAGCTTTTTTTTCATGACGCGAGATAGCTCATCTCACAACATAAAGTTGTAGAAATTAGTCTAGCTCTGTATACTTGAGCTGTATAACCCCTGTGGTTTAGCGCTTCTTTTGATTATAATAATAATCTTATACTTCGTATGGCCTACGTAGAGTTGTGATCTCGCCTGATCTGGTTGGAGCTTTAAAGTAATGACTTGATAAAGCTCTAACCAGAGGAAGCGTCGTCTACAATAAAGCTAGGTTTTGCACCCAGTGTCTTTGTACCATATTGATTTCTTTTCCAGTCCTTTATACACATATTAGTACTTCTCTGGTTTTTAATTTTGTTTAAATTTCTTAATGCTATGTTTAATGTTCTTAAACACCCAAAGGACGCAGTCATTAAATATTTACAGTTCAGATAAAGGAAATGTATTTCTTAAAATTTTCAAGAATCCCGACAAGTTTTGGCATTTTTTTTGGGTTTAGCTCAGAGTGATTTGTTATTCATAAAATTAATGCGAATGTTTTCACTAATTAATTCGAATTTCACAGTGTGTACTTGCTTTGGATTGGGACCTTTTTATGCCGTGAACCATCGTAGACGTTTGAAACTGAATAGGCTCTACCGCTCTTAGGCTGAAGTTCCAACCAGCACCCATATAGCTCAGGTGTCTTCGGCTTCCGCCCATAATACTATGTCTCTGGTAATGTCATCCCTAATCTCTCTCTTCGCTAGGGTCATCAGGCTCACTTCCTTCATATCTGTTTACAATTAGTATGTATAAATGGTTATTATAACCTTAATTTTTAAAGGGGTGGACCGGTAAGCCAGTGGAAGGTCTCGCTCAAATGACCAAAAACTTCAGTGGCGGGTCATCTTATAACTAAGACAGTATGTTTCCTGACGAATTTTACCTAATTAAAGTCAGGTGTCCACTGATTTTGCTTGCTACTGAAACTGGGTAGTGAAACACTCAAACTTGTCATTAGGATTTTGAACTTTCTACATGTTCCACTCTACAACCTTACCTTACCCTCCTACCTCTCCACCACCCTCCCTTTCCCTAACCTTACCCCTCCAGCAGTAGGCAAGTGAACATCCATTCATCCCACAGCCATGGAAGAGAAGCTTATTGTACAGTTTGGTCACCTGGCTAAAGTCAACTGCGGGAAGTGGTTCACCGAGGCTCTCTGTTGGCTGGGAAATATTACCTTGTGTCAACACGCTCGACACAAATCAATTTCCTCTAGTCCAGTCCCAAACACGTACGCGGCCGATAGTATATATAGACACTCACCCTTGGAAGCACATATCCGCACTGAGAATGCATGAACATTGACTGGAACTGTGCACATACTCACGCTGTGTAAGGGCACTGCTGGAGCTGTGTACATTCTCGCGCAGCACATGCATAAATATGGTGCCAATTATATATATACACACACAACATACACACACTGTGTGTTATGTATGTGTGTCATGTGTGTGTGTGTGTTATGTGTGTGTTGTGTGTGTATGTGTGTGTATGTTGTGTGTGTGTGTGTATGTTGTGTGTGTTATATGTGTGTATGTTATGTGTGTGTGTTGCGTGTGTATGTTGTGTGTGTTATATGTGTGTTATATGTGTGTGTGTGTGTTATATGTGTGTGTGTGTGTGTCATGTGTGTGTGTGTGTGTCATGTGTGTGTGTGTGTGTCTGTGTGTGTGTGTCATGTGTGTGTGTGTCATGTGTGTGTGTGTCATGTGTGTGTGTGTGTGTGTGTGTGTGTGTGTGTGTCGTGTGTGTGTGTCATGTGTGTGTGTTCATTGTATATATATATATATATATATATATATATATATATATATATATATATATATATATATATATATATATAATATATATATATATATATATATATATATATACACACAAAAAAATACTATGAAAAAAAAAGTGAAATTCCAAGCGCTTTCGTGATTTCTCATGAAAACGCTTGGAATTTCACTTTTTTCATAGTGGTTGTTTTGCATACTGTGATATCACCTGTTTACCGAGATCTTATTGCATATGTCTCGAAATGGAAGAGGTCGGGTGTGCGTTGCAGTCGTGGGTTGTCCGCCAAAGGTTTGCTTAGCCAAGAGCCAACTCTAACAAGTAGTCCCTTAAATTTCATGAATTTCAGAGGTCTGGTTGTCATTTTTTGTAATCACATCTCGTTACAACATTTGTGCACCCATTTCCTTTCCTCCAGTTGCCTTCACCTTCTCTCCCCATCCATATGTTTATTCATCCTCTTCTCCCCATCCACATGTATATTCTCTCCAGTTACATTTCCTCAGAAATATCGCGATATTCCAAGGTAGAGCCGAGTGACCTGTGACTGGCGAAAGCATGATAAATTAGTTTGTGGTATTAAGAGGATTAGTGTTTCCTTGTTGGCGAGAGGAAGATCATTTGCGCGATTTATTACTTTAAGCGACGGTCTGGACGCTAAGTCATGCAGCAAGATTTAGAATATTTCCTGTTTACATCGGCGTGACTTCCACCGGGAAAGATATGGGTAGGTAATGACATAAGAGACGAACACTATGGAAAAGAAAAATGCGCTGATATATAAACTACCACGACGTTTTGCCCACTGTGTGGCAAAACGTCGTCAATAAAGGTTCCATACAACTGCATTTGTGTCTCTTAATACATGGGGAGAGATTCACTTCATGAGTTCAGTAACATTATAAGTATATTATGACCTATGAACTTACTTAATTGACATCTTGTAAATATATGACCACAGAAAGATATGGTAAGAGTCAGGCCAACAAGATTCAGCTGATAGGGAATGTCTGCTACACACACACATACACACACATATATATACATATACATACACCACCTAATGCTAGGAATGTCTGCCTCATTCACAGAGCACTGATGCTAGACATTGTCTGCCACACACTGAGTACCTGATGCCACACTGAGTAATACAGCAAAGGTAGGAGGGAGAATAAGAGAGAGAGGGAAGAAGGAGTTTAAGGACCAAAGCAGATGGAAGAAAAGTAGAGGGAAGAAAGGGGAGAAGGAAAAGAAGAGGGAAGAAAAAGAAAAAAGAGGAAAAAAAGAAGAGGGGTTGAAAAATGGAAAGCAAGTAAAAAAGAAGGGCTAGAAGGGAGGAGCAGAAGAGAAATAGGGGCGAAATGAGTAAAGGTAGAGATGCTGGTAAGGTGGAATAACTCAGGTATTAGTAGAAATTAGAGGAAGCAGAAATTAGAGAAATAAATACATCTTAGAAAAATCCCTAAGCAGGGCAGCAAAACCAAAGTTATTCAGAGTAAAGAAGGAGAAGTCGAAAGAAGTAAATTCTGTTCGCCTAAACGACATTTTCCCAAGTGAAACGTATTTTGCCATTAAAATATAGGCGATCATATATTTCTTGTGTTATCCAGTGACTCGGTTAAGCGAGATGGATGGCTTTAACCAATATTGCTCAGAGTTGTATAAGAGAAATGAAATATGCCCCCATATTTCCCGCGGGTTACTAAGCCATGGAGTCCCCACACCATTAATCACAATTTCTCTCCGCTGATTGGTTCATCAGGAATATTAACCATCTGCAGCCAATCGCTTCCAAGTTATATCCTTTCGTTATTAGAGTCATAAATCTT
This sequence comes from Cherax destructor, assembly GCA_009830355.1. Lineage (NCBI taxonomy): Eukaryota > Metazoa > Arthropoda > Malacostraca > Decapoda > Parastacidae > Cherax > Cherax destructor. The sequence continues at coordinate 690,555 of WNWK01000011.1, forward strand.
GCCTCCGACTGGCTCATGGAGCAGATGAGATCAGACGGGGTAAAGCCAACTCCCTCTTAATACAGACAAATGCAGCGCTGCAGATCTGGGCCACTGTTATTGCAGCAAGCATCTGTGATCGCTAACACACTTACGTCAACTTGCAACCAGTGGCAGACACCACTAAAATATGCAATCATCTCACCCCGTCAATTCACACTTCACTCATCTCGGTCGGAAACAATATTCACTGGACATGTTGCCGATAGTAATTTAAACTGCAATTAACTATAGAATGATTTTATGCATATTTTCTCTTAAAAATTATTCCAAAAACAAATTATATATAACTAACCAGTTTCCGGTAAAAAAATTTTTTATTTTTTTATGGTCTTTTTAATGTTTTTTTAATCAGATGCTCTGTAAATACCAAATATCATTTTCTAGAAATAAGAACTGAACATTTATGGTGATACCTACAGTATGCAGATAAGACACTCGTTCACAGCTCAGGACATTCATTGAGGAAATTTTTCACTACCGCTGGTTGTATGTATATAATAATAATATAATATCTTTTATTTCTACAGGTACATGTACAGGGTATACAGGCCTAGCTGACATCAGTGGCATGCTACTATATAGAAAGACTTGTTATGCAGTGCATTTCGGGCAAAATGGGTAAATTTTGTCCCAGGATACGACCCACACCAGTCTACTAACACCCAGGTACCTATTTTACTGATAGGTGAACATGGACAGCAGGTGTCTTATGGAAATACGTCCTAATGTTTTCCAGCCGTTTAGTGGAAGAGGTCAGGTGAGCATAGGCTTAAAAGTGGGACGACATAATATTCATTAGTCAACTAACTGAAGGAGGGTGGTAGGCCTCTTGCAGGCTTCATGGTGCAGCTTAGTGCCATGTAAGTCTAGGCAGGTCCTGTGGTCAGCAAGCGTGATGTTGCTGGCTGGTGTCATCAAATTTCATTTTCCAGGTTGGTTAGCAATCGGTTTACCAGGAATTTGGAAATTCTTTAACTCCCAGAATTGTTGTGGCCTCTTATTTTGATAGCGTACAGTAGGTCATTTTGCCGTAAAATTAGTTTGGCTTCTCCAGATTTCATGAAGTGGCCCCGCTTGCTCCAGATTTCATGAGGTGGCCCCGCTTGCTCCAGATTTCATGAGGTGGCCCCGCTTGCTCCAGATTTCATGAGGTGGCCCGCTTGCTCCAGATTTCATGAGGTGGCCCGCTTGCTCCAGATTTCATGAGGTGGCCCCGCTTGCTCCAGATTTCATGAGGTGGCCCCGCTTGCTCCAGATTTCATGAGGTGGCCCCGCTTGCTCCAGATTTCATGAGGTGGCCCCGCTTGCTCCAGATTTCATGAGGTGGCCCCGCTTGCTCCAGATTTCATGAGGTGGCCCCGCTTGCTCCAGATTTCATGAGGTGGCCCCGCTTGCTCCAGATTTCATGAGGTGGCCCGCTTGCTCCAGATTTCATGAGGTGGCCCGCTTGCTCCAGATTTCATGAGGTGGCCCCGCTTGCTCCAGATTCATGAGGTGGACCCGCTTGCTCCAGATTTCATGAGGTGGCCTGCTTGCTCCAGATTTCATGAGGTGGCCGCTTGCTCCAGATTTCATGAGGTGGCCCCTGCTTGCTCCAGATTTCATGAGGTGGCCGCTTGCTCCAGATTTCAGTAGGTGGCCCGCTTGCTCCAGATTTCATGAGGTGGCCCGTTGCTCCAGATTTCATGAGGTGGCCCCGCTTGCTCCAGATTTCATGAGGTGGCCCCGCTTGCTCCAGATTTCATGAGGTGGCCCCGCTTGCTCCAGTGATAAACACAAGCTTTGGTATGGTCGTCGAGTTCAGGTACTCTGTCAGAAATCTTTCTGTTTCGCCCACATACGTTTTGTCACACCCTCCGCAAGGTATGACAGAATCCTACACGGGTGATTGCATTATTCGGTTTCTTTGTTCCTTACTAAAAGTCTGACAGTGGTCGAAGAATTTGTAGTTATTTTACACTGACTTTCACTTCACGGATATGTTGAATGATAAGTTGCTTACAGGCAGAAGAATTTATCTGGCCGGTCTTCCTCTGTATCGATGTTGAGAATGCGTACTGCACTTTTTCTGCAGTCGGAGATAAAATGAAGAAAGTACAGGACATATTACCACACCGATCTTAGCTTAAGCTTACCTGACCTCTTGTACTGTATATAATTGTTCTGTATTACGGATAAATTCTTTTATAAAAATTAGTTTCCGTAACATTTATTTGCTGTCAAGGCAAGCCAAACTGAAGAATAATAATATAAAGAGGCCACAAAATAAAATTTCAGTCAAGTACATGTTCAAAATGGCTTCCTTTGCCTCCCTGGCCTCTGATCCTACTTGCAGCTCTGGGGAGGGATGGGATAAGAAATAGTAGCATATAAAGTGGGGGTAGGGATATAGGGTTTTCAACCCCTTAGAGGTTGAAAACCCCTTGGAAGCTCGCTCCTCCTTCCAGGGATTAATCCCTGATCTCCATGACAGGAGGAGGCAGTCTTGCAACTCGGTTGTGGCCGGTGGTACAAAAAACTGGCCTTGTATTTTTTTTATATGAATTCTATACTTTTCAATTAACTAAAGGTGTACGTTTTTCTGTATTGCATCTTTTTATTGTGGCCATTTTGCTGAATAATTTTTTCAAAGGACAAAAATTTATTCTCGCCCAATTTATGAACTCATTCAAGACATCAAGACTGTTCAATAGCCTCCCACCAGCCATAACAGAAATTACCAATAGACTCCTGGTTGTCATCAAGAGGGAGCTGGACAGATCCCTAAAATCAGTGCCGGATCAGCTGGGCTGTGGTTCGTACGTTAGACTACGTGTGGCCAGCAGTAACATCCAGCAGTAACAACCAGCAGTAACATCCAGCAGTAACATCCATGACGGGGCCGCAGGGGCGCTGATACCCGGAATACCCTCCAGGTAGGTAGGTACTTTAAAAACAAAAAGGGTAGTCTGTAATGAGATGTTGAGGTATCAATTCTCTGAGTCAAGCAGCGAGGCCATTTATAAGATGACTATGGTGAGTCGTGGGCTATTAAAGCATAGTCGTGAGAGAACAGTTTTCCTCAATGGAAATCGAAATAAAGATGGCCTCAAACACAAGCGTGATTATATTAAAAAAAACCAGCTTTTGAGAGGCCAGCCTTGCCAACAACAAAAGTTGAGAAACTTAGTAAGCTCAGAGTAAACGTCTATTTACAGACAACGTTTTGCTCTAAACAGAGCGAAACATTCTATCAACAAAGGTTTGCTCTCCACGTAGTGTATACCATAAAAACAGCTTACCGGTCACCAACGCAGAACAACGATATTGCCAACCATCTTATATATACTAGATAAGGATTTGGAAATAGTAGGGAAAGGGGAACTGCCTGCATGAGGCTGGAAGTTCCTGAACTGCTGAACGTACAGAGTAATTTGCAAGTCCATTGCCCTGAACACCGGAATGAATTGAAAGTCTGGATCGCTTGCAATGGGGCCAACATAGCTTAAGGCACGCTCAGGAAAAATGCATGCAAATCCCACCCACCTCCCATGAAGCAGTGTTTGCTTTATGAACAAAACGTATTTGAAAAAAGTGTGCTGCATTTTTATGAAAGAGGATTACTTAAAAAATATTTTTTTTCGAACACTTGCGCATGTTTTAAAAACAGAATAATAACAACATGTGTTTAAAAACAAGTTGCCTAACTTTCCACAAGGACAGAATAATGGTGGTTCTCTTTCGTTGAAATATTTAATACCAAGAGTCAAATTTCAGAGACTGGTATTACCTAATTTCCTCACTCCACACCTCTCAAAATCAATGTATTTTTATTTTTTATTTCAGATAGTGGTCCGTCAGCCTAGTTGTCCATCACAATTGTGTATATCAAGAGTGTTGGAGATTACCCTGCGCCAGTATTCTTGGCATAAGATTCAGGAAACCATTAGACTCAGAATCAAGCTATGAGAATAATTCAGAGCTGTCCTTGATTTATCAAAATTTGTAACTAAACAAAACAGCTGAGCGTAACGTCCTCTTGACACAATAAGACAGTTCAATATATTTTTCTCTGCCATTTGGAAAAGATTAATGTAGGGAAGTATTGTGGCAAACATGTCAAAAACTTAATTGCCAAAATCTTTACATTATTACGAACTCTAGTGAAAAGTACGGGAAATCCAGTCCTCTGTGGGACTGATTTTCGTGTCTGATATATCGATGACTGTAATGGGAAATTAGTGCCTGGTCAGTTCACCACGTAATCTGAAGGCTTCTTGTCCAGATATTCACCGCTGGATCGTTAAATCCTGAAAGTGTTGTTGGACAAGAAATTACTGTAGTTTAAAATAAATAAAAATGTAAAAGATCTTAATGTCTTTAAGAATTCAAGATAAACACTTAAAATAGCCACTAAAATAGCCTACTAATATTATAGAGAATTTAAAGATGACAACCACTAGTAATGTTGCTATGGTCATAGCATGATAATAACGCAGAAATGTTCAGAAAAGAAGACAATGCGAATAAATTCATAAACAAAATAAATTTTAAGCAAATTTAACTATGAAAAATACGGCATCGCTAAAATGTCCATTTGTCATCAGCTCTCCCTCGCTTCCCCGACCCTCTTTCTTTAATATAATGCGAGCAGTTTTCTTTTTTTTTTTTCCTGGCCACCCACTAACTGATCCTCTTCCCTGGCCACCCCACGAACTGATCCTCTTCCCTGGCCACCCCACGAACTGATCCTCTTCCCTGGCCACCCCACGAACTGATCCTCTTCCCTGGCCACCCCACGAACTGATCCTCTTCCCTGGCCACCCCACGAACTGATCCTCTTCCCTGGCCACCCCACGAACTGATCCTCTTCCCGGCCACCCCACGATCTGATCCTCTTCCCTGGCCACCCCACGAACTGATTCTCTTCCTGGCCACCCCACGAACTGATTCTCTTCCCTGGCCACCCCACGAACTGATCCTCTTCCCTTGCCACCCCACGAACTGATCCTCTTCCCTGGCCACCCCACGAATTGATCCTCTTCCCTGGCCACCCCACGAACTGATCCTCTTCCCTGGCCACTCCACGAACAGATCCTCTTCCCTGGCCACCCCACGAACTGATCCTCTTCCCTGGCCACCCCACGAACTGATCCTCTTCCCTGGCCACCCCACGAACTGATCCTCTTCCCTGGCCACTCCACGAACAGATCCTCTTCCCTGGCCACCCCACGAACTGATCCTCTTCCCTGGCCACCCCACGAACTGATCCTCTTCCCTGGCCACTCCACGAACAGATCCTCTTCCCTGGCCACCCCACGAACTGATCCTCTTCCCTGTCCACCCCACGAACTGATCCTCTTCCCTGGCCACCCCACGAACTGATCCTCTTCCCTGGCCACCCCACGAACTGATCCTCTTCCCTGGCCACCCCACGAACTGATCCTCTTCCCTGGCCACCCCACAAACTGATCCTCTTCCCTGTCCACCCCACGAACTGATCCTCTTCCCTGGCCACCCCACGAACTGATCCTCTTCCCTGGCCACTCCACGAACTGATCCTCTTCCCTGGCCACCCACGAACTGATCCTCTTCCCTGGCCACCCCACGAACTGATCCTCTTCCCTGGCCACCCCACGAACTGATCCTCTTCCCTGGCCACCCCACGAACTGATCCTCTTCCCTGGCCACCCCACGAACTGGACACCTTCCCTGGGCACGAAATGAGCTGACTTTATACGTCTTCAAGTAGGCGCTGGGGAAAAGTATGGAGGATGCGACCTGAATATTTATATACTGAGAGCAAAAGGGTTATTTACGACGTCTGAAGTTTATGCGTAGATGTGACTCAGGTTCTTATCACTTGTAAACACTCCCTATATGTTATGAATAAGGACAAGCTCCGTGGCAGAACAGCAATACTAGAAGCAGCAGAATTGGCAGCAAACGCAGCACCAGTAGCAGAATTAACATCGGGTTTAGTTACAGTAGTTAGAAGAGTAGTAGTTACAGGACCAGCAGCAGTGGTGTTAGTGGTAACAGAAGTAGTAGCAGCAGCAACAACGGCTGCCGCAATAATATTAGTATAACAGCTGTAACAGCAGCAGCATTTATGGTGGAAGCATCATCAGTGGCTATATCAACAACAATAACAGAAGCAACAACAGCAGCTGTAACAACAAAAGAAGTTGCAGTTGCGTAAGAAACTGTAGCAGTATTAGCAGCAATTACAGTAGTCACAATTGCAGTAATAGTAGTAACAGTAGTAGTAGTAGTAATAATAGCAGTAGTAGTAATAGCAGCAGTAGTAGTAGTAGTAATAGCAGCAGCAGTAGTAGTAATAGAGTAGTAGTAATAGCAGCAGTAGTAGTAGTAATAGCAGCAGTAGTAGTAGTAATAGCAGCAGTAGTAGTAGTAATAGCAGCAGTAGTAGTAGTAATAGCAGCAGTAGTAGTAGTAACAGCAGCAGTAGTAGTAGCAATAGCAGCAGTAGTAGTAGTAGTAATAGCAGCAGTGGTAGTAATAGCAGCAGTAGTAGTAGTAGTAGTAATAGAAACAGTAATAGTAGTAGTACCAGAAGTAGTAACAGTAGTAGCTACTGTAGTACCTATAGTAGTAGCTGCTATAGAAAATCCATCTATATTCCCCCAACCAAGAAGAGACCTGGGCCTTTTCCTAGTAACGACTGGAACTGGACCCCTTCCAGGCTGCCTAAGCGGCTATATTTCTTCTGCAATTGGCTAATTTTTGTCATGGTTGGCGCGAATATCTGAAAAATGGCTTTATACGTCCTCAAGTAGGCACTGGGGGGGGAAGGTAAGTTGGAGGCAACGAACTGAATATTAATACTCCGAGGGAAGAGGCTTGATTTACGATATTAAAGGTTTATGGATAGGTGTTATTACTGGGAAACACTCGCTACACATACACAAAGAGGTGTGTGTGTGTCTATCTCTCTCAATACCAACAGTAGTAGAATTAGAAGTAGCAGAAATAGTAGTTGTAGTTTTAGTTGTAGTAGTAAAAGAAAAAGGAGTCGCAACAACAGCACTGGTAGCAGCTGCAGAGCAAAAGCAGCAGAAAAGCAGTAGCATTAGTAACAGCAGCAGCAGTTTCAGCAGTGGCAACGTAGCAATGAAAAAACAGAAAACTGGAATCAAGCGCAAAATAAAAATTATATTAATCAAATAAGAGGTTAATAAATGCACATCTTGAAACAAATTTTTAAAACTAAAAATGTAAGGAATAAATAAAAGAGGTTTAACAAAAGAAATTGACATTAGGTTTGCAAATGTGTGAGAGAGCAGCAAGTTTTACATTGACTGGAAACGTTATCCTGTGTTAATTAGACACTGACGATGAGCATAGTTGCAAACACTTCCTCTTCCAACACCTACTGAGGTAATGACCCCATTACGTCCCTGTTCACATCGACCAATTAGTTCTACACTTCAAGGCAGGACAGAACTACTTCTGGCTCAAGCTATGACAACACAGTGTTCAGGAAGCAATTATAATATGTGTATGTGCACGTTCCCCCAGCAAGTTACATGAGCATGGTTATTCACGAATGAAGACATTCGCACATATGTACGCACGCACGCACGCACGCACGCACGCACGCAAAAACACCGGTATGCAGGATATGCTAGGAAACCACTGCGAGGTTTATACTCGTTAGGAGGAAAGAATTCAAGAAAAAATACGAGCCTGAAGTTTATATAAAAAAAAAAAGTTTAACGAGCATAAAACATATGTAGAAATAAAAATAGAGAAACGAAGCTATGCAATAGGTTTCAAGGAGTGAACTAATAAAGGAAATGTGTAAAGCGCACTGAAGGTTTAAAGAAGCATTCACTGGAGAATTTGGGGAGTTATAACAATAAGAGAAGTGAAAGGGCTCCTAATGGAAGTAGATACAACCAACCCACCAAATGAAGGGCTCAGCCCCATAGCAACAGGTCATAGCATTCGAAGAGTTGTTTACAATCGAGTCATTAAGACTTCGTGGGTCATTGCAACAATGAAAGCTGTGATACCAGAGAGAATATCACCCAGGATATTGTGAAAAACAGCGGATCTATGTGACTCCATAGGAAATATCGACAGCAAGACGAGGGAAATGGCAACTACCATATTCCTGAAAAAACTGCAGATATGAAAAGTGAGAGAACAAGAACTGGGATGAAGGAACACATAAGTGGATATAAAGACAATGCAGAAAATTATAAACAACATTAAGCCGGGAGGGAGCTTAAAAATGACTTGATGAAGGTCAACCCGTAAAGTAAAGAGACAGTGACGCTCCCGCGGCCATGTTCCACAGATCAGACTTGATGGATGTTGGTGCTAGCAGCATACAGTCCTAAGCAGTCACATTAGCACGGTTGAAGAGAAACTGATCTCATGGGGTTTATTAAAGTCCCTCTTGGAGTGCTGCTTACACCAGAGGAATGGAAGGATATCTCCTCCTTAGATGAAGAGCCCTTCAACGATGTCTCCTCCTTAGATGAAGAGCCCTTCAAGGATATCTCCTCCTTAGATGAAGAGCCCTTCAAAGATATCTCCTCCTTAGATGAAGAGCCCTTCAAGAATATCTCCTCCTTAGATGAAGAGCCCTTCAAGGATATCTCCTCCTTAGATGAAGAGCCCTTCAAGGATATCTCCTCCTTAGATGAAGAGCCCTTCAAGGATATCTCCTTCTTAGATGAAGAGCCCTTCAACGATATCTCCTCCTTAGATGAAGAGCCCTTCAACGATGTCTCCTCCTTAGATGAAGAGCCCTTCAAGGATGTCTCCTCCTTAGATGAAGAGCCCTTCAAGGATGTCTCCTCCTTAGATGAAGAGCCCTTCACAGATGAAGGTACATCCCTTGAAGGATGGTCACTGTTATGATCCTTTATCATTATATTTATTTATTAAGATTACTGAAACTGATATATGCATTGTTTGTATAAATATATGTCGTGTCGAATAGGTAAAACTTGCGATTTTGGCTTAATTATTTTGTCTTTATTATTAAACTGTTGTAAACTTATCTAAAATATATTTAGTTGGATTAGGCTAAATTAAATTGAGCTTGTAATAAGGTTAGGTAAGTTTTCTAAGGTGCTTTTGGTACAAAATTAATATTTTTTTATTAACATAAAAGAAAAAATATGTCTTTAAACGTATAAGAGAAAATTTTAGAAAGGACTCAATTTTAAATGAGTTCTTGCTAATTGACCAGTTTTACTTATTCGGCACGGCATATATATATATATATATATATATACATATATATATATATATATATATATATATATATATATATATATATATATATATATATATATATAGTGTGTGTGTGTGTGTGTGTGTGTGTGTGTGTGTGTGTGTGTGTTTTAAATTGTAATCATTAATGTCCAGTATTAATATGCCTTATTATGAGTGTAGATTTGTAATAGAAAAAATCATAAACCTGTATATAAGAAACATGCAGTATAGTGCAGTCCTTGCTGTCAACAAAGGTTTGCAACATGCTGCAGGTGTGTCATTCTATAGAGGTATTTATTCCACTTCTTTCAATAAACTTAGTTCTAATAATAAAATTATTAAATATTATAAATATTCTAATATTCAACCATCTCAGGTGCTTGAAAGACAGAAGAAAATTTTTCTAGAAAATCTGAGTCTATAAAAAGAAAATAATAAACATGTCTCGTATCTTCTTAGTAATGCGTATTCATTAGAATAATTTTTAAAATATTTCCCCAATTCACTTTTTTTCTTACTTAATTTCAAATACGATCTTCACATTCTATTAGCAATATTTTTGGACAAAAATAGTGCTCTCTAATTAAGGAACTTTTTAATGACAGGTCACCAAAATATCGGTAAATGTTTCACCTCCCCGCATGGAAGCAGGGAGAATGTATATATTATATATTATAAACTATGCAATAAACTTATATTTATCATGATATATATATATATATATATATATATATATTTTTTTTTTTTTTTTCCAACAAGTCGGCCGTCTCCCACCGAGGCAGGGTGACCCAAAAAGAAAGAAAATCCCCGAAAAGAAAATACTTTCATCATCATTCAACACTTTCACCACACACATACATAATCACTGTCTTTGCAGAGGGGCTCAGATACGACAGCTGAGAATAGTCCCTCCCAGCTGTCACTATCCCAGACCCCTCCTTTAAAGTGCAGGCATTGTACTTCCCATCTCCAGGACTCAAGTCCAACTAAATCAATTAACTGGTTTCCCTGAATCCATTCACAAAATATTACCCTGCTCACACTCCAACAGCTCTTCAGTTCCCAAAACCATTCGTCTCCATTCACTCCTATCTAACACGCTCACACATGCTTGCTGGAAGTCCAAGCCCCTTGCCCACAAAACCTCCTTCACCCCCTCCCTCTAACCTTTTCGAGGACGACCCCTACCCTCTTGTTAAGGAAAAGAAAAAGAATAAAAATAACTAGGAGAGCTTGATTATGTTATCTTCCAATGGTGAATTATTTAAACTTTTCTCGATAATTAAAACTGAATTAAAGTAAGAAATAATATAAAAAAATAAACAGGGAGAGAATGGAGTGGGAAGTAAGAAGAGAGAGATGATACATCCGGCGCCAGTCACTGTCTTCCCTCCCCCCGAAGAACATACATGCTATGCATACTATTATAATCCAACTGAATTACTAAGCGAAGGCAAACATCCCGGGAGCAAAACTACATGGTAATGCATATAAGGACTGGAGGGTGGATTTCCCTCAGACCAAGTTGAAGATTACAGTATTCATCACCTGAATATATGATAACAGGGACGAAGAATCGTGGGAAGACGCTATGTGGAGAGCAAACCTTTATTTATAGACTACGTTTCAATTAAAACAGAACTCAGCGTCGTCTATAAATACAAGTTTGTTCTGAATACAGTGAATATAACCATCCCTGAGCCCCCATCCCCCCAGAATACAAATTCTGGCGTCGTCCCGTAGGAAAATGCTACATATAGACTAGATTATGCTCTAAATGGAGCACTGTTTACAACGAAATAGTCTAAGGGTTTGCTTTGTACGTAAAGTCCGACTATTAATATTGGAAGTGTTAGTAAATTATTTAATTATTAAATTCCTCTAGTAAATAATTATCAATAAGGGAGTGAAGAAAGGATACACTGAAGAAATCACTATGATTAGGGAGATGCGCTGTGTTTAGAATTTATCAAATCATAGGGCAGTATTTCGTATTCTACTTTATTATTTAATTTGAAAAGAATATTTTTTTATGTATTTCTGGCTCTCTTACCTGAAATGAAGATTTTAGTAAATGGTTAGTGTTATCTTTTAATGGTAAATGACAAGGACAACCAAACTAGTATTTTATACCCTGCAGGTAGTATCCTGATAAAGTCTATATAGGAAAAATGAAGGTTGAATAAGCATATATACGAGCACAGAGACGGTAGAGCAGACAATGACAGCAGACCTTAAACTGTACATGAGTATATTTGCAAAATGCCGGTATCATTGTACCTGTTCTTCAGCCAATGATAACCTAACTTAGATGGCGATATGCGGAAACGAGTCTTTGAAACGGAGGTTATATAAAAGCAAAATTATGGAATCTAACTTTTGAATTTGTTTCAGACTTCAATTTGTCTTTAAAGAGAAGGGTAATTTTATTTTTAACAGGATAATTCGCATGAAGTCAGTAGTAATTTCATCAGAGGACAGGGAGGTGAGGTCACCTTATCTGTGATGACCTTACTGTCAAACTCTCGACCCATTTCAGTGTAGCACAACAATGCGAGTTTTCTTGTGCCACTGAAATATAGCGGAACAAAATATTAAAATCAGTGTAATTTTCAATTTACACATCGTGACACAAAGATAAAATCTCATAAAATGTTGTAGCAGCAGATATTTAAGGAAGCCTTACATAGCAACGACGGAGCAGAATAAAGATACGGGGAAAGAAATCAGCGGTTTCTCTTTAAATTAACGCTGAGCTCATTTCCCTTCTTCAGTGCCACAAAGAGACTTGTTATTTCCTGCGTTTCCTCTTTCAGATTAGACTCCTCACCAGCCACGTCACAAGTGGGCGGGGCTGAGCATGCATCACAAGACACAGAGGACCACAGTTGTCATGCTATTTCTCTCGTGCTGAGTTTGCATTGCTATTGTCATTCATCTTCAAAGATTTTTATTATACAATAAGCTTTCTTCAAGGTAAAAATTAAATACATATTGCTTCGAAACATTTGAATGCTAGGAGGAGTGTCGTGTAGCCTTGAGTTAACAATCTTTGCGGAGTTGGCCAGGCTGGTGAGAATCTCCCCAGTGGCCACTAGAGGGAAGGCCAGGTATTCATTCGGCTGAAAATTGGCTGTTCCTGCCCTAGTTTACTTTCCCAGGTGCCCTAGCACTTCAGAGTGGCGCCCCCCTCCCGCTACACACAAATTCACGTCTGTGGAAATATGCTCACCCAGTGAAAGACAGACAGATGGTCGGGGAATGGAGAAGTCACCCCTCACGCTGCTCGTCCCCGATGCTGCCTTTTTCTATGTCAGACTTCATCAAACTCAGACCTGAACCTGTCGTCGTTACGGCCCGTTAAAAACTCATTTGCGTTATCTTTTTTTTTTTTTTTTTTACATAAATCAGTTTTACAGGTTAAGTGCTGTTATCCTACCTTAGCTCATTTCAGAGCCACCCACACCAGTCAGCTAACACCCAGGTACCTGCTTACTGCTAGGTGAACGGGGGCAGCAGGTGTAAGGATATATGTATACCCAAGTTTCCACCCGTACCGAGGGTCGAACCCCGGACACTCAGGGCATTAGCTGAGTGCGCTACTAACTAAGCCACGGGTATCTGAAAGTTATATAAAATTTTAAGCTATTCCTCTCTTAATTAAATAGTATCGATATTTAGTCACATAATTTGTTAGTTTTCAGACAGATTTTATATCAACATTTTTACCACACTTTATGAAAGACGCAATACACGAAGACCCTAAGGTCATATGTAAACCGAGAGGTTTATCTCTCTCTCTCTCTCTCTCTCTCTCTCTCTCTCTACACCTGAATATCTGCTTTAATTTCTAGTTTAATCTCTAAAGCATTTTTGACTGGTTGTATAAGGGTGATATAGAGCCTTAATGACACTTGTAAGTCTATTACTATTACACCGTACAACCAGCCATCATTAACCGGAGAGAATAGTTGGCGATAGTCACATACTCATTATAAAGACATTTACTTAGCTGGTCTCGTGCAACTGACGTATCCTGTGGGAGGCTTGGTCGTCCCTCGGTGAGTGAGGTAAATCACGGCTGGGTGAACTAGCTGCGTGGTATATATTCCCTCTGACTTGGTACTTGCACGCTGGCACTTCTCAATTCCTAGTGGATTCCAGATCAATATACCACCACAACCAGTCTCCAGACATCCCTAAATGTCACCCAGCTACAAATTTTTACGAATGACCACTCCCGTCAACGCAAATAGTACTGGAGTCTAGCTCTTGTCCCAAATGCAATATCTAATGAAATTATGATGATTGTGGCAGTTCAAGAGAGTGCAAGGTATGGAACCAGGATAAGGCAGAATGCCAAATCACCACTTTAGACATACTCGGGACAAGAGCTAGACTCTACACTGGTTGTATTAGTAGTTCTCTATATTTTGGCAGCTATGTCACAGTTAGGGGCCTCTGCTTACCTTTCCAGTGTACTTAAGTAAATGGTTGATTTGATCATTTCTTATTGATAGCTGTCATCAGTCAAAAGCTCTTGTTATGTAGACACTTGGCCTGATTTTTGTTTGTGCGTGATTCTCCATTTGTCAAAGACACTTGTCGATAGATACGTAAGAGTATATGCGTGTGTGTGTATGTGTGTGCTCATCTGTGTATGGTTGCAGGGGTCGAGTAATAGCTCCCGTGTGTATGTGCATGTATAAGTGTATGTGTATATATATGTGCATATGTGTAATCTGCCTATATGGGGCTGCAGGAGTCGATTCACAGCTCCTGGCCCTACTCTTCGCTGGTTGCCACAAGGTTCACTCACTCTCCTGGCTTCGAGTGCCTTAGCATACCTCCTCTTAAATCAATGTACGGATCCTGCCTTTACCACTTCCCTCTCCAGTTCATTCCATTTCCTGACTACTCTAAGGCCGAAGAAATACTGTGACTCATCTGAGTTTACACTTCTAGCTGTGACCACGAGTTCCTGGTTCCATTTCTCAAGTAGTCTGTCCCTATTCGCCCTGTTAGTTCTTTTCAGCATTGTGTACGTTGTTATAATGCCCCCTCTAACTCTCCTGGCCTCTTGTGTCATAGGACATCCACTCACAGGGACATACCCCTCACAGGACATACCCCTCACAGGACATACCCCTCACAGGCATACCCCTCACAGGACATACCCCTCACAGGACATACCCCTCACAGGACATACCCCTCACAGGACATACCCCTCACAGGACATTCCCCTCACAGGACATTCCCCTCACAGGACATTCCCCTCACAGGACATTCCCCTCACAGGACATTCCCCTCACAGGACATTCCCCTCACAGGACATTCCCCTCACAGGACATTCCCTCACAGGACATATCCCTCACAGGACATCCCCTCACAGGACATACCCTCACAGGACATACCCTCACAGGACATCCCCCACTCTACAGGACATACCCCTCACAGGACATTCCCTCACAGGACATCCTCACAGGACATTCCCTCACAGGACATTCCCCTCACAGGACATTCCCTCACAGGACATTCCCCTCACAGGACATTCCCTCACAGGACATTCCCCTCAGCTCACTTTCTCCAATTTCGTGACATGCTTGGCTAGGTGTGGGTTCCAAACTGGTGCTGCATACTCCAATATGGGCCTGACATACAGTGTATGTGTGTGTGTGTGTATGAAAGAGAGAGAGTTAATGAATAAATTTATATTTACATTATAACATTCCATGAATAATTTAGTGATAATTGTGTTATGCGAGTTATTGCTAACTATATTCAACAACACAGGCCCCCAAAAAAGTTAATGAATAAACGATAGTGTGTTGTACTGTGTGAACATTTAACATTATATGGACTTCCAGTGGCAGACTTATGTAGGTAATTAAGGTATCATTATCATTCTGAGAGCAACACTGAACGACAGCACACTGTAGCCCGAATCATTTTGTTATCGCAAATTGACTGTAATTACGGTTTTCTGTAATATAAATTGCCTGATTATTGTGTGAGAAATATTGCTGGCTGCCTGCGTTAGTAGCACAGAAGTATTCGTTTTGCCCGTTGTTTAATTAAAGCTTAAATTCTGAAGTTACTCTAAAATATCCGGTAATCAGATCCTAATTAGTTAAAATACCGATTCTCCTTCATAATTCTAGCTTACGTTTAGAAGTATAAATTTCTTTCTTCTGGCACTACTCGGGAGTGAATTTAAGCATGACTTTATAATCATGTATTTGTATTTGCCCTAGTCTGTACCACCCCCTCGACACTAACTCCTGTATCCCCTGATATGCTAATGACAATAAATTTCCTATTAAGAGTCTTAAGTCACAAAGCTTGTAAGTTATATTCTCTGGATAACTATAATTTTATTTAACCCTCGGTCGGGTTACTACCTAAGACGTCGCAGGGCGAGGGCATCCCTAATCATGTAAGCCATTGCGGGCAAAGGAAGGTCCTCACCACAAGATTGCCCAGCGTGGGCGTCCGTAACTGAGACTCCACAGAGGACACCCCTCGCCACAACACTCGCATATTATGGATTATTATTGAATTCACATTACAGTAGATGCATGTCCATTAGGCACGAATGCATCCGACAGTCATTCAGATTTCAATGTAAAGTGATATCTATAAGCCAGCAGAGGCAAAGTGTGTGTTCTCTCTCTCTCTCTCTCTCTCTCTCTATCACACTCACACACAGCATCTGAAGCTGGTACACTCTTACCGAACAAGGAACCCAACGGGAAGCAAGGAGACATAACCTACCAAGCAGGGCCCAGGAATGAAGGGGGAGAGCAGCTGGGTGCGGGGGGGGTTGGGAAGGGGGGAGAGGGGATAGGCCACATGCAGTGGCACGACCAGGCCACGAAGAGCTACAGGAAAACATTGGGGAGACACAGAGGGAAAGTCAATGGGAGGCAGAGAGGGAGAAGTCAGTTTTCATTCACGGGCTTCAGGAGAGCGAGTTAAGGACACACAGCGAAAGACGGCAGGAGGAAAGACAGGAGATTGAAAACATCATCAGAGAAATAGGCGAAGAGGACATGTCTGATTTAGTAAATTTTCAGAGAATACAGGGGTACGTGAAGGGAAGAAAACGGCCAGTCAACCTGATTTTCAAGACAGAAACAGTGCGAAACAGGATCCTGCAAGAGAAACCACGGCTGAAGGAATCGTCAGCATACAAGAGGGTGTTCCTAGACCGGGACAGAAAAACAGAATGACAGCAGCTGAGTGGAGGCAAAAGCGAAAGGAGCTAGGAAGAGAGAGACAGACAGAATCAGAAGAGGTCAACAAGAGCAGGGAAGAGCAACAAGAGCAAGCACACACAGACCCATCCCCAGAACCCCAAAACCAAACACGCTGTACCAACGCAGACCACAATCCACTCTTACAGCCCCCACCACATACTACACTGTAGAATCCCGCAGCACACCGCCAGGTCCCCCACCCCCCACAGACCCCCAAAACACAGTGTTGGAGAGGAAACTGAAGGTATGGTACACCAACGCCGATGGAATAACGAATGAGTGGCATGAAAGAGTCAAAGAGGCATCACCGGACATCATAGCCCTCACTGAAACCAAGCTCACAGGGATGATAACAGATGCCATCTTTCCAACGGGATATCAGATCCTGAGGAAAGAGAGGGGGTGAAGGAGTGGCACTGCTGATCAAAAACCGATGGGATTTTGATGAGCTGGAGAGAGGAAATGGAGGAGAAGCATCAGATTATATAATAGGAACGCTTCAGTCCGGAGGTCCCAAGGTGGTAATTGCAGTGATGTATAACCCACCACAGAACAGCAGGAGGCCAAGGCAAGAGTATGATGAGAGTAATAGAGCAATGGATGACACTGGCCGAAGTTGCCAGAAGGGCTCATGCTACAGAGCGAAGCTACTGATCATGGGTGACTTCAACCGCAAGGAAATCGATTGGGAGAACTTAGAGCCACATGGGGGCCAAGAAACGTGGAGGGATAAGATGATGGAGGTGGTACTGGAAAATCTCATGTACCAACACGTAAGGAACACTACCAGAGAGAGAGGAGAGGATGAACCATCGAGACTGGACCTAGTATTCAACCTGAGTAGCGCAGATATTGAGGATATCACATATGAAAGACCCCTTGGGGCCAGTGATCATGTGGTTTTAAGCTTCGAATACATAGTAGAGCTACAAGTGGAGGGAAAGCGGGAAGGGCCGGACGAACGAAGCCAAACTACACGAAAGGAGACTACGTAGGCATGAAGCACTTCCTGCATGGAGTTCAGTGGAACAGAGAGCTGGCAGGGAAGTCAGTAAACGAGATGATGGAATATATGACAAAAATATGCAAGAAAGCTGAGGAGAGGTTTGTACCCAGGGTAACAGGAATAACGAAAAAGCCAGGATGAGCCCGTGGTTCACCCAAAGGTGCAGGGAAGCCAAAACCAAGTGTGCTAGGGAATGGAAGAAGTATAGAAGGCCAGGAAAATAAGGAGAGCAGTCGTAGAGCCAGAAATGAATATGCACAGGTGAGAAGGGAGGCCCAAAGACAATACGCGAATGACATAGAAGCGAAAGCCAAATCTGACCCAAAGCTGTTGTACAGCCACATCAGGAGAACAACAGACAAGGACCAGGTAATCAAGCTGAGGAAGGAAAGAGGGGAGGTCACAAGAAATGACCGCGAAGTGTGTGAGGAGCTCAACATGAGATTCAAAGAAGTGTTCACAGAGGAGATAGAAGGGCCTCCATAAAGGCAGAGAGGTGGGGTACACCATCAAGTGTTGGACACAATACATACAACTGAGGAGGAAGTGAAGAGGCTGCTAAGTGAACTAGATACCTCAAAGGCGATGGGGCCGGATAACATTTCTCCATGGGTCCTAAGAGAGGAAGCAGAGGCGCTATGTGTACCACTAACAACAATCTTCAACACATCCATCGAAACAGGGCGACTACCTGAGGTATGGAAGACAGCAAATGTAGTCCCAATTTTAAAAAGGGGACAGACACGAAGCACTAAACTACAGACCAGTGTCATGGTCGTGGAGAAGATTATCAAGAGAAGAGTGATGGAGCACCTAGAAAGGAACGAGCTTATCAACGACAGCCAGCATGGTTTCAGGGATGGGAAATCCTGCGTCACAAACCTACTAGAGTTCTATGACAGGGTGACGGCAGAAAGACAAGAGAGAGGGGTGGGTAGATTGCATTTTCTTGGACTGTAAGAAGGCTTTTGACACAGTTCCACACAAGAGATTTGTGCAAAAGCTGGAGGACGAGGCAGGAATAACAGGGAAGGCACTGCAATGGATCAGGGAATACCTGTCAGGAAGACAACAGAGTGTCATGGTACGTGGCGAGGTGTCAGAGTGGGCGCCTGTAACGAGCGGGGTGCCACAGGGATCAGTCCTAGGACCGGTGCTGTTTCTGGTATTTGTGAACGACATGACGGAAGGAATAGACTCCGAAGTGTCCTTGTTTGCAGATGATGTGAAGTTGATGAGAAGAATTCAATCGGACGAGGACCAGGAAGAACTACAGAGGGATCTGGACAGGCTGCAAGCCTGGTTCCAGCAACTGGCTCCTGGAATTCAACCCCTCCAAGTGCAAAGTCATGAAGACTGGGGAAGGGTAAAGAAGACCGCAGACGAAGTACAGTCTAGGGGGCCAGAGCTTACAAACCTCACTCAAGGAAAAGGATCTTGGGGTGAGTATAACACCAGGCACATCTCCTGAGGCGCACATCAACCAATTAACTGCTGCAGCATATGGACTCCTGGAAAACCTAAGAACAGCATTCCGACATCTTAATAAGGAGTTATTCAGGACCCTGTACACTGTGTACTTTAGGCCCATACTGGAGTATGCATCGCCAGTTTGAAACTCTCACCTAGCCAAGCATGTAAGGAAACTAGAGAAAGTGCTAAGGTTTGCAACAAGACTAGTCCCGGAGCTAAGGGGTATGTCCTACGAGGAGAGGTTACGGGAAATCGACTTGACGACACTGGAAGGCAGGAGAGTTAGAGGAATATGATAACGACATATAAAATACTGAGAGGAATCGACAAGGTGGACAGAGACAGAATATTCCAGAGGTGGGACACAGCAACAAGGGGACACAGTTGGAAGTTGAAGACTCAGATGAACCATAGGAATGTTAATAAGTATTTCTTCAGTCACAGAGTTGTCAGGAAGTGGAATAGTCTGGGAAGTGATGTAGTGGAGGCAGGATCTATGCATAGCTTTAAGGAGAGGTATGATAAAGCTCATGTAGTGGGTAGAGTGACCGAGTAGCGGCCAGTGAAGAGGCGGGGCCAGGAGCTGTGAATCGACCCCTACAACCACAACTAGGCGAGTACAATTAGGTGAGTACACACACACACACACACACACACACGTAAAACCATTTGCTAAATGTCTGACAGGTGGGAGACGAATAAATTTCAGAATAGGGAGAAACAAGCAGTAAAAGATAAAATGACTTATTGCCGACAAATAAGCTGAAGACCCAAGCTGAAGAACAAACTATAATAGGGACAACGTTTCGCCTGGTGTAGCTCTAATTCCTTACATCAAGAGCTCTTCACCAGCATCAAGGAACCCGTCCCGGAAGTGAGATTATAAAAATAACGACAGATGAACTCGCTCATGATAAACGTGAAAAACCTACTGCGATTATGATGTCTAATTTTGGTTTAAGGAGGATAAAGTTGAGTCATTTAGAAAATTACAAGATCTGAGCCCAAGAATGTCACCCTCGGAGCTACTAATTAAGATCAGTTAAAGTCTCCGAGTTGAGCCACGAGTCCTCCCCTGTTATTCATAGAACCTTTTAATTCGGTGGTCCAAAATAAATGGCAGCTTAATGATGCGAATTTCGTTGCAGTGGGACCCTCCCTTCTAACTCACTCTCTCCCCACCCACCTCATTCTCCCTACCCCTTCTTTACCCTCCCCACCCTTCTATTACTCTTTACATTCCCACACACCTCAATCCACCTATCCAACTCCCCTCATCTGCCTTAAAACTAATCCTACTCACCCACCATCCCAACCCTGATGGAGACTACGCTTGTTTAAATTTACTTGTTATACATTCCAAGTAGCGTCATTGAAGCTGAAACCTTGTGTAGCTTTCAAAATAAGTTAGACAAGTACATGAGTGGGTATGATTTGGACCTGCTGCAGTGCTTCCTCTTTCTTATGTTCGTATGTATTAACTAAAGCCTGTCCACAGGCGAAACGTCTCAAAGCTCTTTTCTGAATTTTTTTTTTCATTCTCAACCTCCTCGCCTCACTCTCCCTTTCTTATTTCGCTCATAAAACCCTCCAAACTCTACCAACCTTCACTACCGCGTATGTAAGATCCTCACCAAGTGACCCGAACATGATTCCCTTCAGGAGGAAAAAGTATTTCGAATAAAACACTTTTTGATCAAAAGAGTAGAAAAAAATAACATTGCAAAAAAAATCGCGCCCTCAAAAAATTATTATTAGAAATTCCTTAACTTATAAAGCTTCTATGAGTCTATTTTTACTCAAGAATTAATTCTCCGGTTCAGCTGAGGAATTGCCGACAGCACTGAAGAAGACATGTTGCTGGAAACGCTTTTATTAGCGCAATAAAGCTCTACACAGAACCTAACTATAGGCCAATAAAAGTTTATTCTGCCACACGTGTCATTTCGTCACAATTCTCCAGCATAACTATTGTCTAAATATTAGCAAAATATTAAAAAAAAATAATTTTCCAGCAGCCGGCGTCACCACCCCTCCTGCGTATTTCTGGAGAAGAGTCCCTCGTTGCTGGTGGGGAAGTTACCCCTTAATGAGTTGGCTGTAATGGCATACTAATGGGCAACCAAACGACACTTAAGCCTTCTCCAACCCCACCGTGTGAACTTGTCGGGTGATAAAACCAGAACAAAAATAGAGAAAGTTACATTATCAGTCATCGTTTCTTGTGCACCTAATAGGAAATTTCGGGAGGGTTGTTGCTAGCTGGAGGTGGTGGTGGTGATAGTGATGGTTGTGTTGGTTGTAGTTGTGGTGATTAAATATAAAGGAAAAAGGTAGGGATCCAATGCTGACTGTTGTTCTGCGATCCTGAAATGCGAGAGGTGGGTATGGGGTTAGCTGGTAGTGGTGAAGGTGGTAGTGATGGTAGAGATAGTGGTGATGGTGGTGGAAGTATGACTGGAAAATGAATGGAGGAAACAGCACATCCTCTTATCAAAAGACAATATTTCATTGTTGCTAAGCTAGTCTGATGATTATTTGGTTAACGAACCTTTAACAGGGATTATCTGTTTGTCTGACAATGGATTCATTTTGGAAACGCTAACAAGCTTCTCCTCTAATAGAGTGGATACGGCACGATCTCCGATAACGTGTGTACTTCTACGATATATATTTTTTTACTTCCAATGGAAAGATGTTATAACTGTTGAAATAACAGTGCGCACATAGGCGTTTTTTAAGGTCCCCGCGCTAATGAGCATATGGAGAGAGAGCAATATACATTTAAATAATACAGGGAAGTAGTTGCCATAAAGCCTAATGTACCGTACAACAATCGGCATTTCATCAATGAAATGAACGTCGCACAAATGTGTCATACGTCCTGGGTATTGACAACCTGACTAGCCAAATACAGGACCATGATTATTGGGCGTAGGAATGAGCCTTCATCACCCCATATGCTGAATCACCCACACTGGTTTACATTCAAATTACGTAGAGTAAGAAATTAAAAAAAATTAATGCCTCATCTACAAGATTAAAATAATTCACATCAAGAGGCAACTTGTTCAGGGCCGTCAAATGAGGCCAATTAGTCTAACTAGGAGTCAAGGGGAACACGCGAGGCAGTCGAGCCTCCTGTACAAACAATTTGGAAATGGTTAACATAAAGGTAATCAACAACCCGCCAGGAAAATTCCAGTACCCACACCAGCTTGAAAATATAAGTATGTCGACTTAGTATTATCAAACTCCTCTAATTATATCAACTAAAGAGACTTCTTTTCGGTTAGACAGAACATCTAAGAGAGGATGACGGCTCAGCTCAGCAAATAATATAAAAGGACAAAGGAGTTGACGAATCAGCCTCCCAGTGACCCCAGGAGGAACTGAGAAAAACGAGAATAAATTATACACAGTGAAGCATATCTTCCCAAGTAAAGCTGCTCAGCAACAGTCTGGAGAGAAAACTAAAACAAAATGACGATCAAAGGAATATCTCAACTTTTAAAAGATTCCACATAAAATATATCCTGCTGGATAAAATGGGAACACTAGTATATACCATCATATGAGGAAATAGTGATACAAATACAAACAGGAGAATTAGAATGTAGGAGAAACTGTATCTCTTCTCAGCAGCTTACATTAGTTCCACTTCAGCAGTGCAGAGAGCTTCACCTGGAGTTACCTCTCAACGAATTCTACATAAAGGCAATTCCCAAACAAAATACATAGAACTCTCGAAGGACAGAGTTTTAGAAGACGCTCCCAAATATAGTAGATTCATTTGCTGGAGACCTGCCGCCACTCGGCTGTACCTCCTGAGTTGAGCCAGTCTCCCTATGAATCTGATGACTGAATGGATTATGGCATACCTACACTGCCGAAGGAGAAGTGTCAGTGACGGCCGACGCTAAAGCAGTCTTGGAAACCCTCAAGACAATATTTTGGAAGTTGGGACATATGGCACGATGAGCTGACAGAGACAAGACATCCATAAGACAGAAGCGGAGCGAGTGTCTTGTTCTTGGCTTAAGAGAGAGCCTACCCTGTCAAGTGCCATAATAAATACAGCCTTCTTTATCCTGTAGCAGCCACAGACTTAGGACGTTATCATTTCAGTGGAAACGAAAGATCGAATAAAAGTTATCTGAATTCTAACATCCAAATTGATTACAAAATACACGGACATTAGGCCATATGAACATTAGGCCATATGAATGATTTAAAAGAACGAAAAAAAATTCAAACAAATTCAAAAAAGAAAGGTAGAAAAATTCCTGAAAACGGTGGTTTTTCTATGAAAGGGAATGTTATAAAATAGTAAAATGTTCATAAACATCATATCTATGACAATACTTAAAACAACGGGACCAAAACAGTAAAGAGAAGGCAGAAAGGGAAGTGGTGTAAAAATGTCAGCATTCAACAGTATTCCACCTGGGAGTCATGAGCTTGCCTGATCAATAATTGCAGAAAAAATGATGGTTTATATGAAAGAGAAAATTATAAAACATCCCAGGATTCATAAACATTATGCCATATTAAATATTTAAAACTACGAGAATACATCAGTGACAAACAGTCATATAGAAAAAAGATCATCATCTAACAGCAATCCATTAGGTGGTCACCAGCTTGACTAATCCCTAATTACTGAAAATGAAGGATTGGATAAAACATATTGTTACTAAATATTAAAACATACATAAAACTATTTGCTATTTCAAGGGATGTTTGTGTGACAGTAAACATTCCCTGAATGTTTGCTGTTACACTGGAGAAGCGAGAAAATTATGAAGTGTGGGATAGATACGGAGAAAGCGTGGAAGACACAGGAAAAGAGAAAAAAAGGGTAGAAAGGAGAGAGAGAGAGAGAGAGAGAGGAGAGAGAGAGAGAGAGAGAGAGAGAGAGAGAGAGAGAGAGAGAGAGAGAGAGAGAATATTGGCGAGTCAGGGAGAGGGAGGGGAAATTTTGGTGAGTCAGGGAGAGAGAAAATGGGTGTGGGGCAGTGAGGAAGAGGTAGGGAGCCAGAAAGAAGGATTGAGTTTTCATGGATGGTGTCACATGTCATTACCCAAACATTTGCTGGGCTAGAAAAGAAGCCAGTCACCTCCCTTGCCATCCTCTCCTCTCATCCCTCCTCCCATTCACTCCCTTCTCTCTCGTCATTCCTTTCCTCCTGCCCCCTACCCTATTTTTTTCTCTTTCATCCTCCACTCCGCCCCCCGTTCCTATCCATTCTCTTTCGTCCCTCCTTCCCTCCTTCAATTCCATTGTTTTATCATCCAATAATCCACTAAAATATACATGACGCAATAAGCCTTAAAGGTAGATTAACAAATCTTTGGTTAGGTTAGGTAAGTTTCGTCAGGAACCAGGACAAGTGTTTCTTGGTCACCTGACCGAGGCCTTCCGCTGGCTTACCGGTTCACCCCCTTTAAAAATTATGGTAATAGTTATAACCATTTAAATCTTTGGTAAATAGAAAAGTAGACACAAATGTAGTAAAATGCGATCTTTTATTGACTACGTTTCGCCCACACAGTGGGCTATATTAAGTCACCAACAGATGTGTTTGTGACTTGATAAAGCCTACTGAGTGGGCGAAACGTCAAATAAGGATCGCATTATACTGTCTTTGTATCTATTTTTCATCATGTTGGTATTTTATACAATTTATCTTTGGAATATATAGGAAGGTTTTTCTCATATCTAATTTTATCATGCACTTCCACATGCACGTACGTACATGTACGTACGCGTGTGTTTGTGTGTGTGTGTGAAGTAGCAACTTTTCGTACCACCTCGTACATCTGCGTAATGTCTTTGTTCGCCGAACATAACTGCGTTATAGCACGTTTGTACGCTCCCTAAAATTTACAACGTGGTAATTACATTACACAACTTCAGTGTTATTTCTGCAGTAACTTACCCAGGAAAAAAATACATCAGCCGTGAAAGCTCTCTTTTCCTTTTAAAAATGCTCTGAGTACTTAGTTATATTCATAAGGAAGCTCTAAGCTCGTAGGGAAGTTCAAAGGGCTGAGATGTGCATCTAATATTTTTCAAAGGCAAATAAACATTTTTTCCGAAAACCAGAGGGCAAGGAAGAGGGATTACTTGGGCTTATACCGATACTGAAACAGATCTTTGACATAAATGAAAATACATGCGCAATGATAAATAACTCAGCCTGGCTGGTGGTGATGGAAAGTTAAGGGATCGTAGAAAGTTTGGTGGTGGTGGGCGGTGTGGGGGTTGGTGGTGTGATGGTGGGGATGTGTGGTGGGGGTTGTGGTGGTTTGGTAGGTGTTGTGGTGAGTCTGATGGTGGTTGTGGTGGTGTTAGTTAAGGTTTGCACAGTAATATTACAGTTTTCGTGAATAGTATTAGTTATGTCGTTGTAGTGAGTGTGGTACTGATATTGTTGTGGTGAGCCTGGTACTACTATTGTTGTGGTGAGCCTGGTACAACTATTGTTGTGGTGAGCCTGGTACAACTATTGTTGTGGTGAGCCTGGTACTACTATTGTTGTGGAGAGCCTGGTACTACTATTGTTGTGGTGAGCCTGGTACTACTATTGTTGTGGAAAGCCTGGTAATACTATTGTTGTGGTGAGCCTGGTACTACTATTGTTGTGGTGAGCCTGGTATTACTACTGTTGTGGTGAGCCTGGTACTACTATTGTTGTGGAGAGCCTGGTACTACTATTGTTGTAGTGAGCCTGGTACTACTATTGTTGTAGTGAGCCTGGTACTACTATTGTTGTGGTGAGCCTGGTACTACTATTGTTGTGGTGAGCCTGGTACTACTATTGTTGTGGTGAGCCTGGTACTACTATTGTTGTGGTGAGCCTGGTACTACTATTGTTGTGGTGAGCCTGGTACTACTATTGTTGTGGTGAGCCTGGTACAACTCTTGTTGTGGTGAGCCTGGTACAACTATTGTTGTGGAGAGCCTGGTACTACTATTGTTGTGGTGAGCCTGGTACTACTATTGTTGTGGTGAGCCTGGTACTACTATTGTTGTGGTGAGCCTGGTACTACTATTGTTGTGGTGAGCCTGGTACGTACTACTATTGTTGTGGTGAGCCTGGTACTACTATTGTTGTGGTGAGCTAATCTACTATAGTTGTGGTGAGCCTGGTACTACTATTGTTGTGGTGAGCCTGGTTCTACTATTGGTGTGGTGAGCCTGGTTCTACTATTGTGTGGTGAGCCTGGTTTCTATTGGTGTGGTGAGCCTGGTTCTTATTGGTGTGGTGAGCCTGGTACTACTATTGTTGTGGAGAGAATGGTATTGTTGTAGTGACCGTGGTACTGGTATTGTTTGTCGACCTGGTACTGGTATTGTTGTGGAGCGTGGTACCGGCATTGTGGTGAGGTGTGGTACTGGTATTGTTGTGGTGAGCGTGGTACTGGTATTGTGTGGTGAGCGTGGTACTGGTATTGTTGTGGTGAGCGTGGTACTGGTATTGTTGTGGTGACGTGGTAACTGGTATTGTTGTGGTGAGCGTGTACTGGTATTGTTGTGGGAGCGTGGTACTGGTATTGTTGTGGGGACCGTGGTACTGGTATTGTTGTGGGAGCGTGGTACCGGCATTGGTGGGAGCGTGGTACAGGTATAGTGGTGAGCGTAGTACTGGCATTGTGGTGACGTGGTACCGGTATTGTTGTGGTGAGCGTGGTACCGGTATTGTTGTGGTGAGCGTGGTACCGGTATTGTTGTGGTGAGCGTGGTACCGGTATTGTTGTGGTGAGCGTGGTACCGGTATTGTTGTGGTGAGCGTGGTACCGGTATTGTTGTGGTGAGCGTGGTACCGGTATTGTTGTGGTGACCGTGGTACCTGGTATTGTTGTGGTGAGCGTGGTACCGGTATTGTTGTGGACTGGAGCGTGGTAGCGGTATTGGTTGTGGTGAGCGTGGTACCGGTATTGTTGTGGTGAGCGTGGTACCGGTATTGTTGTGGTGAGCGTGGTACCGGTATTGTTGTGGTGAGCGTGGTACCGGTATTGTTGTGGTGAGCGTGGTACCGGTATTGTTGTGGTGAGCGTGGTACCGGTATTGTTGTGGTGAGCGTGGTACCGGTATTGTTGTGGTGAGCGTGGTACTATTGTTGTGTGAGTGTCTAACCTTAGGTATACTGTTTAATGTTGTCTACCTTAGGTATACTGTTTAATGTTGTCTACCTTAGGTATCTGGTTTAATGTTGTCTACCTTAGGTATACTGTTTAATGTTGTCTACCTTAGGTATATGTTTAATGTTGTCTACCTTAGGTATACTGTTTAATATTGTCTAACCTTAGCTATACTGTTTAATCAGAGTCTTTACACATCTCCAGTTATCACATAATCGCATTACGAAAGGAAAACCCAAAAATGGGACCCATTACATAAACCTTTATTTTTCCCTATTCTGAGCTTATACAATATGTGTCGTCAACTTAGTCTTTGATATTTCTTCCTAAATCCCTTCTGAGAGTTCTTCTACTTCTCTTGGATATGTGATACTTCAAGTATAAGTAATGTGTCTACACATTTACTCGTTCCCAAAATACGTAAACGCAGGCGCAGTATACACGCACACGTGCAAATACATCGCTCGCGCAGAACCCCCCCAAAAAAAAAAACACACAGAACTAAATCTTTGTCAAGGAAAGAAATCGGATGAAATGTCATTAGTCTAATAATTGTGTTAGTATATACTGTGAAAACCCCATTTATAGGAAGGCTTCCCTGTCCAAGCCTTCAGTCACGCGACCCCCTCGCACGTAGGCCGTGTGTGAGAAATCTGTCACAGACTCTAGCAAGACAGCTATTGGAAAAGTGGTGGACGCAAGACTCACTTCAGTCATAGCTTTAAGAACAGGTATGATAAGCCCCCACAAGGCTACGATGGAGTAAATTCAGTAACTGCAAGTCAGGGACCAAAGACGACTCAACCCTTGAAACCAAAAAAAAGGTGAGTAAAAATAGGTAAGGGTTAGCGCGCGCACACCCACTCCCTCCCACCCATCCACCCACCCACCAACCCGCATCCACCCACTCACACAAATGGATAGAGAGAGGCGAGAAAGTAAAGATATCTCTGAAGGAGAAAGATATTGGAGTAAACATCACACCCAACATATTGCCAGAGGAGCACATAAATCGAATAGTATCTGTTGCAAATGCGAGGATAGCTAATGTCAGGATTGCCTTCAGAAACCTCAGTAAAGTATTTTAGGATTCTCTACACGAAACGTGTTAGGCCCATCATGGAGCCCTCACCTAATCAAGTATATCCGAAAACCAAACTAGCCCCAGTGCTGAGGGGACTATGTTATGAAGAGACTAAAAAACTGAACCAGACGACTTTAGAGGAAGGAAGAATTAATGGAGACATATCACTACAAACAAGATACTCAGAAGCTTTGATAAAGCAGATAGTGACAGCTTTCTGAAATGTAAAGCATAGGGGCAATAGGTTATAGATGGAAACTAAAGAGGCAGGAGAGTCACAGAAGATGAGAAAGATTTTTTCAGTCTTATTGTAAGTAAATGGAGTGAACTAGATGACGAAGTGGTAAAGGCAAATTCAATACACAGTTTCAATAAAAGGCATGATAGGGCTCATGGAGAAAGAACCGATAATGCCGGCGAGTGTGGTTTAAGAGGCGGGGCCAGGAGCTGAGACTCGACTCCACGCGAACACAACTCGGCGAGTACAAATATACAACTACTGAAAACGCATACACCACACAACACGACATTTCTTTTTTTAAAATAGACACGACAGTTTTAGTGTGAGTCTGGCTACCCTCGTTTTCCCCTCCTGTTCGTTTTCCCCCTTCCCCTCTCAACCCCCTACTAACAGGGCCGCCTCCATCTTTCCCCACCCGTGCCCCCAACACTCAGTGCCATCAGTGCGGTAAATAGTCAGCCCGGGAGTGCTGACAAGAATATTTTCTGACGATATTTCCTGCTGCTTGAGTTGGAAATTCAGGAGACATGTTTGTCTCATGAGTTTTCAATGATGTTCGCCAAGGAGGATAAACCCGATGGGAAATCCATTTTAGTCTCGGAGCATCAACATGCACGTACGTGCATCAACATGTACGTACTACAGTGCTATACAGAAAGACATGTACAAAGATTACTTACAAAAAATTCCAGGTTACGGTAAATTTCTGAAACACAAATATGGTGATATTTTGTAAGGCCTTAAAAAAAAATCTTACTCCTCCACGAAGTGTGTTGATTTATAATTAATTTTTCAAATCTGGTTTTACAGATTTTGCTTAAAATTCAAACACGCACACTTTGATTTTACATAATATTATACACTATGTAGATATGTATCCTTCTGACTATACTATTAAAACTAATATAAAAATAGTATTATATTAAAGTTCTCTTAAAACACCGACAGTCTCAGACCATGGTGGGTTACCCCCTTTCCTCCTTCCTCCCCCAAAAAACACATTCACCATCATTCATCCACTGTCTTGGCTGTGTTCCGACATCCCAGTTTATGTGACTCTTGATACCACACATCCTCACCCTTCCAGAGGGCAAGTACTATACTTTTGATTCATGTTTTCTTTCTTAATTATTAGTGTTCTGAAGTTATTGTACAAACAGTCAAATGTTCTTGCAAACTTTTGGCATGAACTATGAAAATAATTGATGTTGATAATCTGTCAAAGCCTTCCAAATATTAATATAATTGCCTTTATCATTTACATATAGATAACTGAGATGAAAGTATTAACAATAGCTTTTACCTTAAAGCCACTCTTTGGAATTATCATAGAAATTCGGCCAACCTGTTTACTAGACTTAAAATCTAGCGCACCCTTACAGCCTAAAAAAAATACATCTTAACCCGAACTTTTCTCATTTAAACTCGATAAGTTTTATTAAGGGAGAAGGTAATTGGAACATAGGGTGACTTAGTGGCAGAGCGCTCAAAATTCACCACAGTTGTTGCATAATAATGGAATTGGCTTTTCTTTATTAAACAAAACTAAATACCTTAGCATTGTACTGTTACCCTATTCCATATGATAGTAACACAGTAGGAACAAAGCTAAGTTTGTTTCTTTTCACAATCCATCATATAAGAAGCTGAACAGCCGTAATGTCTCACAAGTTGCTTTAGTGTTTATTTACCTAACATGTATTATTATTCCTTTTGTTCATCTGACCGAGGCCTTCCACTGGCTTACCGGTCCACCCCTTTAAAAATTATGTCGGTTTGTCAGCTTTATATATATTATATATATATATATATATATATATATATATATATATATATATATATATATATATATATATATATATATATAGTTTTTTTGTGAATTAACACGAAAAAGTCTATTCTGTTCAGTTTCAAAACTTCAACACTGACGTATTTTACTTAGGATAAGATTTTTACTAGGAAGTTTAAGTGCCAATATGTTTTCAATAGTGATTTTTTTCTATTAAATTAACTGATCAGCTTCTAAACGGCTTGACTCTTTAAAGCAGACGCCTTTTATGGCTTTATAGACGAAAATTTGCCAGTTTACTAACATAGTTAACAAACATGAAAATATTTGATTCCTTGTTTTAATTGATCCGCCTGAAACCTAAAATGCTGGTATATCTTGAAGAAAGGTTGAACTAATTTTCTGCCAGTTTTATGGAAGAAAGTGTGAGAACTGAAATTCTAGTTTCCATGTGATAATTTGTAAATATCATATCCAATCGGCTTCAGCTTTTTTCATGCAGATAATTTGAGAATGCACCATGTGATCGGTTTCAAACTTAAAAGTAACAGTATATTCTGAGATATTTTTCTTTGTATGGTAACTTAAGAATGCCTCTTTTAATTGTATTTAGACTTCGAAAAACTTATTTATCTCTGTGGTTTTGAGTCATTTTTGATAAATGAGACACGTTCTGTTGAAGCCACAGCCTGGCTTCACCAGAACGGTCCAAGATGGGAAAGAGTTAGAGGTAATCAGTCCCTCAGCCTGGAGTCTGTGTGTTCATTCCATCAATCTTGATAAAAGTACAGTATATGCTTAGATGAGCTTATATACTGTAGACAGGTAAGATGAAGCAGCTGGAGGCGGCGTCACCGGTGGAAAAATCCACTAGTGGAAGTAGGTCATGCCTATAGGTTAGGCAAGTGATGAATTCCCTGTATCAAGATCCCAAGATGTTGCTGTGTCTGACAGAGTTAAACTAAATGGTTTATATATAAACGGTTTTATATATTGTATAAATGGTGCACTTTTATTAAAGAAACTGGGTTACTAGTGTCCTTTCGATAACTGGTGAATATCTTTTCAGACTGGCTTCAAATTGTCAATATTGATATTCAACTACATTACAAATTATGCCACATTGTGCTATTTATTCTGCGTGCATTGAGGCAGAGTGAGCTTAGCTCATGGAATTATTTTTATATATTATTATTATAACCATTTTTGTTTTCAAAATGTTTATACACATTTCGTACGTAATTCGTTCGTCTATTCTCTCTTTCGACATTCCATTCTCCCCACACTATCCTTTTTCTGCCCCACGCTCCACCTAGCCCCTCTGCTGTACCCTTCCCCACACTATCTTTCTCAACAAATTTCATCCCTTTTGCCTCTTCCCACTTTATCCTCACCTCTCACATTCCATCCTCCCCCCCTTCTCAACCCTCCATCCTCCCTCCGCTCTCTCCCTTCTCTCCTCCCTCTCCCTACCTCCCTCCTGCCAACATATAATTATTATTTATCTGCTTTATATTAATTAATTGCACGTTACCTAATGGATATTATTTTTCAGTCTGATGAAACTTATATATTTTTGTTATATATATGACATCGGGAAAAGGTCGAAAAATTATAATAATAATTTTATTTCCCATTAGGAGAGCTAAGCCGTAAGAATCATACAGTACTTGGGGAAATGGTTCGGTCTCATGAAGTATCGGACGCCTTGAATTTCAATGAAGCTCCAATAAAAGGAAAACTACTGTTAAGGACTTTAAATACTGTGATCTCAATAAGGAACTCTGCCCTAGCAGGACGCACACGACGAAAACAGTCCTTCGTGGGAGGGTGGAAATGGGAGAGGTGATAAAACCCGATACAAGAAAGTCAGATATATGGATGAGAGGAGTGAATTCCTTGCTATTTTATCGTTGAATCTCACGGAGGTTTTGACCACTAGATTCTTACAGTTGCATCCAAATTTCGCACTGTCAACAATAGTTAAGAAAAGACTTATTAGGATGTTGTTTTGATCCATCTTGTCAGACTCTGCAGCAACGTAGAGCTTTTATTCGGAGAATACTCCACGCTCTAAACATTGTCCCAATACAAGCTCTTTCTTCAAACGTGTCTTCTTGTCACGATCTTAAGAGTGGTGATGCTGCACCAGAACCAAAAAGTTTGTCAGTCATTAGCTACCTACCTATTTCTGGTTTAAAGCCTATGACTATTACCACCATCCATCTCTTGCTCGCAAGGTGCTCTGTGGTTCGTCTGGCAAATGTGGCCAGCAAAGTAAAGAGTCATAGTTAGCAGAGCAAGTCCTTATTCACTTACTCTCTCAGTATCATTCTTGATGAAGTTCAACACTAAGCAAAACGTCGTCAGAACAAAGACTTGCCTGCAAGCTGTCTCTCTTTACAAGGAGGCTCTGTGTTATTCCCTCTGCTAAAAGCTCTGTAATACTCGAGAGTCTGCCGGGAACCACACGTTCTCATGCACAGGATCGTAAAAGGTTTAATTGTCCACTCGAGGAGTTATGATATGTTTTTGCGGTCGTAAATCCGACGCTGGTGTCTCTGTTAAAGCCCGTTGGCCATGAGATGTGTCTCGTTGTTATGGGTTAGTTGATAGTCTGCTAAACTGTTGATGGTTAGCAGGAATTATCTTGTGGGCTCTTTCCTCTCAAATAACCCACGTTTTACTGTTAATACGACCTCATTCATTGTTTGAAAGGAGTTGTGTTCATGTATATTAGCATAGGTGTCTGGGGGGAAAGAGTTCATCTTCACGCCTCGCCCGTATTATGATACTTAAAAATTATGGTAATGTTGAGGGGGATAATGTTTTGGAAAATATACTTTTTCAAAATTATGTTAGTGGTATAAAGGATGTATCGCTTAAACTCAGGTAGTGTGTTTCTAAGCTTCAAATTTTATTTGAGTTTTTAACTTGTATTCACGTCAAGTTCTTATACCTTCTCACCGTCATTATTACGGGAACTTTTAATTAAATGCAATTTGTAAACGAGTTACTCTGGAAAAAATCTTTACCGACACTAGCAGCACAGTTTGCAATTTGGCTGGCTTCTCCTATTTTCTCACTTTCCTCTTCCTTCATTTCTCTCTCTCTCTCTCTCTCTCTCTCTCTCTCTCTCTCTCTCTCTCTCTCTCTCTCTCTCTCTCTCTCTTGGCGAGATGCAGGGAGCGAAAAGGCCGTGAAAAATAGGAAACAGGTTAAAAACGCAGAACTGCTGGGACGTTGTGAAATTACTTTCTTTTACAATACAGGTGAAGTGTAGGCAAATATTTAACACTGATTTGAGTAGATATGATAGGGTGCTGTTATATACGAATACGTAAAAACTAATTCGTTAGTAGTTACGAGGCGGGGCTAGAAGATATAAACAGACCTCTACAAACCTAACTTTGAATACTCTTACATGAGCACACAAAAACGCCTTCAAAAAATTGTCACCAGATCTTGTAAGCGAAATTATCTTTCAGATTTGTGAATGTATAAAAGCTCTTTACAGCATATATTGAGCCAAGTACAACACATGGAAAAACTACAAAAAAATGGTAAAAAAGGCTAAAAATGGCTGGCACGATTTAAAAATATGGTTTAGAATGAAAGGCTAAAACACTAATGATGGCCATGTTGGCTGATAAAACTACTTATGTGGTAAAATAACACGAAAAGATTAGGTGAAGATTTCATAGTGCCTGCAACGGGGATAACAAGAGGCCACAGTTGTAATTTGATAAAAAGGGGAGCCGAAGGGATATTAGAAAATCTTCTAGGTAGATTGGCTGACCAAGTGAATGATTAAAAAGAGAGGTGGTTAGAGCTACAAAAATTGGAAACGTTAAGGAAATTACGTAATGAACAAATTACGAACGTAACTCTGCTCCTGTAGTTACAAATAGGAAAGTAAAAATGGGCAGTTACACACAGACACGCGCGCGCGCGGACACACACACACACACATACATACACAAACACATACACACAAACACATGCACACACAAACACATGCACACACAAACACATGCACACACAAACACATGCACACACAAACACATGCACACACAAACACATGCACACACAAACACATGCACACACAAACACATGCACACACAAACATGCACACACAAACACATGCACACACAAACACTTCATTTAACATAAAAATCTATAGCGTGTACAACAAGAGACTATGAAAGCCAGGCTGTCAGGTTCTTTGCACATTTGGACCATTAAGGAATAAATTTCTCATCACGACGTCCAGGACAGCAGAGCAGCTTTACTGGATCATCGGATAGGTCTCATTTGTCAACAGCAGCCCAGAATGCAGCCAACATGGTATGTGGCCAAGGCTGCAGAGAGCGTGGTCTGTTACACAGGCACCTATCAGTGTGGTCTGTGACTCAGTCACCAGCCAACGTGGTCTTTGGTCTGGCCATTGTACTTCGAAGTATGCACACAGATGCAGAGGGCTTGATATCAGAATTAATACACAAATAACGGAGGATACCTACATCACAGGCAAAGGATGAATGATTACAATTCTTTGGTATAAAAGGGCAATGAAAATTTATTGAAGACGACTTATTCGTGTATAGTGATTGGACGTCAGAAAGTATAGTTACACAAGAACAGAGAGGGGAAATAACAGCACTAGAATCGAACGGCTCAATCGTAACTTTGAGTGCCACTGTACTCCAGACTTATTAGGTATTCGTTCTGGACAATGAGCGGAAATGAAGCTTCCGATGGCCCAGGTGGCGAAATGGATATTCATGACTGACGAGACTGACTACAGTGATTATTCTGATGGCGATTCCCGTAATAGCAGACAACTGTAGTGATGACTGCAGCAATACGTCCTCACATGTCAACGCTGCCATGAATTTCACTGTGCAGCTTCTTCGAGGTATGTATACGGATGTCAAAAGTTCGACTGGAGAATAACTTATATATAGATGATTAAAGTATGCGTGCATTACAGGAAAAGGCGAGAGGTGACCAATACAACCCATTTATCACCTACAACACTTATGAGAGTACCTGCCAGGTAACGGGGAGCCCACTTCACACCTACATAGGACAGAGCAAATTTCCTAAGGATGGCTGGCCTTATGTCAAAGAGATGGGGTTTGAGTGTTGAAGGCAGATAACCCTGACTTGTGACTCGGGCACCAGCCACATCAAAGCCAGAGTGTAGCTCTTCATCCCGATTAATAACATTTTATTAGTTTTTTTTCGGTCACATTCATTGCGCCTGGGGATCAAGAGCTCCTCTAAATGTGTGTTTTCGGGCACTTGCGCATGAGTCTGGAGAGAGAGACAGACAGAGACAGTGTGTGGCAGTCGTCTGGCCAGAGACTAGCCACACAATGTGATGACTCAAGGTTTCACTTGAATAGCGGCAATCACACCAAATTGACCTCCATCAGTTTTGCTTTAAACCTGAGCGGTGATCACTTTAATGTCGAGTGAATGCCAAGTAACGAAATCAATTTTGCACAGTCTGCCGAATTATTAACAGTTTATATTTTATCTCCACTACTAGTTTTAGAGATATGTTCTTAAGAATCTGTAGACATACATGAGATCGGTTGTGACTTTTTTTATAGCGAGTATACACATTCGACCATACTAATGTCGTGCCGAATAGGTAAAATTGGTCAATTAGCAAGAACTCATTTAAAATTAAGCCCTTTCTAAAAAAATTTCATACGTTTAAAGATTATATTTTTTTTCATTTATATTAATGTAAAATTAATAATTTTGCACCCAAAGAACCTTAGAAAACTTACTTAACCTTATTATAACAATCGCAATTTAATTTAGCCTAACCCAACTAAATATGTTTTAGATAAGTTTATAATAATTTAATAAACAAACACAATGCAATATATTTTTTCCGTTAGGGTCAGAATGATTTTTGGGAAATTATTGCATACACAAATTTTCGCTTGCCTTATTCGGCAAGAAGAGCGTTGCTATTTAAGCCAAAATCGCAAGTTTTACCTATTCGGCACGACACTGACATTCCGTACAGCATGTATATGTATACGACCACTACGTTTATCTGCTCCTTGCGTTGAACGGTCCACACAGGTTTACCGCTTCACATAAATATAAGAATAATTCAAGAAAGCATACTTTACACACAAAGCTGCCTTGATTATCAAGGTGTTATCTGTTGCTATTTACATTCGTAAATAACACATGTATTGGTTAGGAGGACGTGTAATGCACCAGTTCAGAATTTCCATCGAAGATCTCAGAGGAAGTAACGTTAAAAAAGATACTCTTAGTATTTCTGAAGTATCTTAGCAACTGAAGCCCAAGACAGCTTAGCAACGAGAGACCCAGACAGCTTAGTAACGGGAACACCAGGTTTGAAACGGAAGCCCCAGGCAGCTTAGTAACGGGAACACCAGGTTAGTTACGGGAGCCCCAGGCAGCTTAGCAACGGGAGTGCAGGATGTAATTAAAGTCGAGGCTGTGCAACCAACCATTAAAAATGTGCAAGTTTAGACACCACGGTTGGTCTCTCAACAGTTTTCCCTTCCTTAACTCCCAGCCTCTCCCTCACCATACACTGCTATTATTTTAGCTCAGTTTGCTTTTGCTCTCTCTCTCTCTCTCTCTCTCTCTCTCTCTCTCTCTCTGCGTCTGAGACCAGGCCTCGTGTGGATCAGGGTCTGATAAACTAAGCTGTTACTGCTGGCCGCACGCAAACTGACGTGCGAACCACAGCCCGTCCAGTGTCTTCTTGAAGACAGCCAGGGGTCTATTGGTAATCCTCCTTATGTATGCGGGGAGGTAGTTGAACAGTCTTGGGCCCCGAACACTTATTGTGTTGTCTTTCAGTGTACTCGTGGCACCCCTGCTTTTCATTGGGGGAATGTTGCATCTCCTGTAAGTTTGGTACTAATCCCTCTAGGATTTTCCAGGTGTATATTATCATGTATCTCTCGCCTGCGTTCCAGGGAATTCAAATCAAGGGCCTTCAACCGTTCCCAGTAATTCAGGTGCCTTATTGTACTTATGTACACTCTCTAGGTCAGCAATTTCACCTGCCTTGAAGGGAGCAGTTAGTGTACAGCAGTATTCCAGCCTAGAGAGAACAAGCGATTTGAAGTGAATCATCATGGGCTTGGCGTCCCTAGTTTTGAAGGTTCTCATTATCCATCCTATAATTTTCCTGGCAGATGCGGTAGATACATGGTTGTGGTCTTTGAAGGCGAGATCCTCTGACATTATCACTCTCAGGTCCTTCACATTACTTTTTCGCTCTATTGTATGGTTAGAATTTGTCGTATACCCTGATACAGTTTAAATTTCCTCAAGTTTTCCATATCTGAGTAGTTGAAATTTCTCTTCATTGAACTTCATATTGTTCTGAGTGGCCCATTTGAAGATCTGGTTTATATCCGCTTGGAGTCTTGCGGTGTCTTCGATGGAGGTCACTCATGGCAATCCGGGTGTCATCCGCAAAGAAAGACACGGAACTATGGTTTACATCTCTGTCTATGTCAGAAATGAGGATGAGGCATAGAATGGGAGCGAGTACTGTGCCTTGTAGAACAGAGCTTTTCACCGTAGTTGCCTCAGACTTTACTCTGTTTACTATTACTCTTTGGTTTTATTTGTCAGAAGTTATAGATCCATCTACCAACTTTTCCTGTTATTCCTTTATCACGCATTTTGTGTGCTATTACACCATGGTCACACTTGTCGATGGCTTTTGCAAAGTCTGTGTATACTACATCTGTATTTTGTTTATCCTCTACAGCATCCGGACCTTGACATAGTGGTCCAGTAGCTGGGACAGGCAAGAACGACCTGCTCTAAACCCGTGTTGCCCTGGGTTGTGTAATTGATGGGTATCTAGGTGGTTGGCGATCTTGCTTCTTAGAACCCTTTCAAGATTTTTATATGGGATGTTAGTGTTATCGGTCTGTAGTTCTTTGCAATTGCTTTACTGCCACCTGTTGTTTTCAGAGAGTGTGGGATGACCCCTGTGTCCATGCTCTATCTTCATAGAATGCTGAAGGCACGCGACAGGGGCTTCTTGCACTTCTTGATGAACACTGAGTTCCATGGGTCTGGGCCTGGGGCAGAGTGCATGGGCAAGTCATTTATTGCCTTTTCAAAGGTTTGTGGTGTTAGGATAATATCCGTTATTTTTCAGATGACCAAATTTTGTGTCTCGTTCATAAAGAATTCATTTGGAAGGTCGACCCTTAGTCTGGGCAGCGGTTCGCTGAACACTGAGTCGTATTGGGATTTTAGTATCTCACTCATTTCTTGGCTGTCATCTGTGTACGTCCCATCTCTCCTAAGCAGGGGCCCAGTACTGGATGTTGTTTTTCCCTTAGATTTGGCATAAGAAAAGAAGTATTTTGTTTCGTTTTTCAATTTCCTTTATGAATTTAGTTCTTCCTGCGATTCTTATCTCCTGTAAGATTCCTTCAGCTTAAGTTGTGTTAATGCTAGTATGTATGGATTCTGCCTCTTCCACTTCGCTGTCTAGGTCGTTCCACTTCCTGACCACTCTAAGGCTAAAGAAGTATTTCTTAACATTCGTGTGACTCGTCTGTGCTTTTAACCTCAAGATTGTGCTCTCGTATACCTAAGACTCGCCTCTGAAACTGTCTCTTCCTGTCCACCCTGTCAATTCCTTAGTATTTTGTACTTCGCAATCATGTCACCTCTGGTCCAACTGTCATTTCATCATAGTTCATACCCCACATCTCTGGGAGTAGTTTCGTTGCAAACCTTTGCCCTTTTTCCCAGCTTCTTAACCAAATGCAGGTTCTGCACTGGAGCTGCATACTCCAAGATGGGCTAGACATGCCGTATATAGGGTCGTGAATGCTTCTTTGTTAATGTTCCTAAAATCTATCCTTAAATTTGCCAGTCTCACGTTTGGTGCGGCTGTTATTTGGAAGTATACTCACCCCGAGGTTCTTCTCTTTTAGGAAGGTTTGCAGCCTTTGTTCCACGTGAATGTTCATTTTCCGGACGTCTTTGCCCTTCTCCGATTTTCATAATTTTCATTTGCTGGGATTAAATTCCAAAAGACACTTGTCGTACCAATCTTGCAACTTTACTATATCCACAAATAATCCGCACATAGAAGAGAGG
This sequence comes from Cherax destructor, assembly GCA_009830355.1. Lineage (NCBI taxonomy): Eukaryota > Metazoa > Arthropoda > Malacostraca > Decapoda > Parastacidae > Cherax > Cherax destructor. The sequence goes on from WNWK01000011.1 coordinate 729,978, forward strand.
AGTTTACGACGACGTTTGGTCCGACTTGGACCATTTACAGAGTTACACTAACAGAAAGGAGAGGAGGGAGTATATATAGGCCAGCAGACAGGGACGGGACAAGAGAGGTAGTAGGAAAGGAGGAAGAGAGGTAGTAGTAGAGGTAGTAGTAGTAATGGAGTCAGTCAAATACTAAGAAAGAGGAGCACTGCAAGGAGCTAGGGGCTCACAAAGGGTAAGAGCAAGTATTCAGAGGGGGGGAAATAATAAAGGACAAATACCCAAGGCAGAAGAAAGAAAACCCAAAGGAGAAAGAGGAAAAGGGAAGAGAAGGGAAAAAAAGAATCAGGTTAAGTCAAGGGTGTTCTGAAGTTTGGAGCATTATACAATGTAATTGGAAAGGAAGGCATCTACAGAGATAAAGCCAGGACTAAGATTCATACAAGGAAAGTTGTGTATAAGAGAGGATTCAACCAGACGGCGACTCTGAACGTTAGAAATAGGGTAGACAGTTTTAGCAGAAGACTCAGTCGATAGGATGACTGTGATCTTTGACATGACAGAAAAGAGCATTGTTGGCGTCGGTAAGCCTAACACTACTTCTGTGCTCTATGAGACAAAGTACTGAAGAGGACAGGAGGAACAAGAAATAGAGTAGACACCAGGAGCATCTATAGAGGGAGGAGAGGTATGAACTAGATTAGTGCGAAGAGTGTTAGTCTGGCGAAAAGTAAGTTTGATGTCTAAGGAACGGAGAGAGTTGTTGAGATTAGAAAGACCGGAAATATAGGGAAGGCAGAGGAAGGAGAGTTCCCAGGAGTAGAGTGTTTGGGAGAAGAAGAAGGCAGAGTCTATGAAATGGGAAGGGTAGCCAAGCTCCTCTCTTCTATGGGCGGATTTATTTGTGTATTGTTCTAGTCACGGTATTGTGCCTTTTTTTGTTATTTACAATATCCATTTGTAGCTTTTCCTGGGTTCTCCTGTTTATATTCCCTCATTTGTTTCTCCGTCGTTTACACACACAAGAAACAGTACTGGTCCATGTACTGACCCCACCCAAGACACTCGCCTGTTCAAATACTACCTAACTGTAACTCGTTTCACTATAGTACTTTCCCTGTAATTCCTGCATCTCTTCTAGGCTTGTGCCAGTCTTGTGATGGTGCTGTGTCAAACGTCGTCTTGCTACCCACCTCCCCTCCGCTCGCAAATTTGCGAGACTGTATTTAGCCTCTCAGAATCAGTGCTGGTTGTTGTTTACTAATCCACTCCTTTCCAGGTGCTCCACTACTCTTTGGATAATCTTCATTACCTTACATACTTTGCATGTTAGTGACACAGGCCTATAAACCAAAGCCACCTGTTTTCCCCCTTTTTAAATACTGGGACTACAGACCTATGGCAGTTGCCCTGTTGCAGTCGATTTTTTAAAGATCGCTGCTAATGGTTCACATAGTTTCTCTGCTTCCTCTCACAGAACCATCGGAGAGATATCTGGTCCCACTTTCTTCGAGGTATCTAGTTCACTCTGTATTTTCTTCGCTTTTCTTCCCGTTGTTTGTATTTCCAGTACTCGTTGGTACACAGTCTCTTTTTGACTCTTTCCCTCAGTGTTCCTGATTCACCTGAGAGAATGCCTCCCTAAGTGTTTTGTTCAGCTCCTCACAGACTTCCTGGTCCTAACTAGTGAGCTCCCCTCCTTCCTTCAGTGTGTGTGTGTGTGTGTGTGTTTATAAACTAGGAAGTGATAGTCATGAATGCCATAAAGGGAAGCCTAATGCTCAGTTAAATGAAAATCCCCAAATGAAATTATGTGCCTCTGTTGGCTGGTCACAATGGCACCTATGATGTTCCTGTTATGGAATACTCAAATAACAGTTCAGTTAAGCATTTTAGCCAAACTTATTAAAAAATGCGATGCTTTCGAGAGCAAAACATTTAAAAAAAGCATTACAGTGGTGAGAGAGTTTGTGTAATGTTGTCTTTTATGAGAGTAAACAAATACCGTTTACAATGGGAAAGCAACTGCGAGGCCATATTTTGCAATCATTGTGCATGAAGTTAACATTAAAAGCGAGAATAAATCAGACTCCGTGTTTATACTGGGGCTAACTATTGAATTTTCTGGATATTTATTCTTGTTGTTTCCCATTAAACGCACGAGGCTAATATACAGTAACCACTATGTTTACAAAATATATGGGTTTTTTTGCGAATGTGTCATTTTGAGCGCGGGAACTTTGTCTTCATGATTTTTCTACCTATAAGTGATTTTAATATTTCTGATTCTTTTTTCCAAAATCTTCAGCAGACGGAAGAGAAACACAAAGTGGAACAAGTAAGAGATACAGACGAATGACAACACTGTAGGTCAGGAAACAGGACGAGTGTTTCCTGACGCGGGTCTTAGTCAGATGATGACCCACCGTTGGAACTTATGGTCATCTGACCGAGGCCTTCCGCTGGCTTACCGGTCCACCCCTTTAAAAATTATGGTCATAGTTATAACCATATTTTTTATTATGACAACACCGTAGCTGGCTCAGTCTCTTATACATCGCACCAGAGTTTAATAACAAGGTTGCCACATATTAATAGAAAATAAATACTATAGCTGACTGCACTAATGAAACTACGCCCCACAGGTGTCTAATTCATTATATTATCTATATTATAAACCCTTGATATACATTATAGCTAATTATATCCACAACTCTAAAAGAAATGAGAAACTTACCAACTTAACGAACATATGTGATAAGATTCTAATAACACAATAACAATATAAAGAATAATAAATTTTCTAAGTTAAGGATAATTAAGTTATATTGCATAGGTAATATTGCATTAATATGATATTTACTCTTGCGAATTATATTCGTACCATTCAGTTGTGTGTCTATAAATATACGAATTTTTAACATCTCCATAATTTCAAGATTCGCTTTTACGCAAGTGAATTGAATAATATTAATACATCAAAGTAAATTTTATAATTAACTCTGCTTCTCTTTGTTGCTAAACCAAACACTCACTTTCAAGGAGGTTCCTTAATGCTGAAGGGTGAGTTTCAAGATGCATGAGCTACAAACTCCTTCCTCGGATCAAACCTGATTGCCTCTTATTCGTCGGGCCCTATATGATTAGCGGGTTTAACGCTTTCCCTTGAAAACATTAATAATTCCTTCAGTTTTATGATAAAGTAAGCTGGTTACGAATGTAACGAATGGTTACGAATGTAACCAGGTTACTTTATGTTTCTCGGTCGAAAAGAAAATATTAAAAGAAAAAAGGGCAAGGCTCCGCCAGGAGTTGAACCTGAGTCTGCCGCGTTAAAGGCGGCCGTGTTGACCGCTACACCACAGAGCCATATTGTTTACTCATCGAGTTTTACTAATTGTGCAGAAATTGAAGTTAACTAATAGTGACCACTGTCATTGTTTGTGTGTAACACCAAGGAGAACTGAATTATTGACCATTGTTGCTGTCCCTGCTGGCACCGAGGCACACTGTACTAATGACCATTGCTTCCGTTACTGCTGACACTGAGAGGTGTGCCATACTAGTAACCATTGTTTTTTGTTACTGCTGACATTGCTATCATTGCTATCATTGCTTTAGACCATGCCTTAAAATTGTCACCTAACGAGTCCATCCTAAGAATATCAACTTTTCGATAAGTAAAATACACCAGCTTTAAAAGTTCGAGATAAGTCGAGGCCTTCTCACGTTAATGCACGAAATTCAGGATCGCATTTTCTGCTTCCCTAGCTATTGTGCCAGTCTTTTGTGGGCTACTGTATTGAAAGCCTTCAAAATATCCTGTCAACCCCCCCCCCCCTTTCACTCCCGTGTGTGCGCGCGCGCTCACCTATTTGTACTCGCCTATTTTTGGTTGCAGGGGTCGATTCATAGCTCCTGGCCCCGCCTCTTCATTGATCGTTACTAGGTCCTCTCTCCCTGCTCCATGAGTTTTATCAAACCTTGTCTTAAAACTATGTATGGTTCCTGCCTCCACTACGTGTGTGTGTAGGATAATTAATCGTAATAATGATGATAAAGTTAAAAAGGGTTTAATTCATAAAATATCAGTTACTGTACTACCACTGCCATCACTCTCACTGCTATGGAAGTTCCAACACAAACTAAGGAATGAAATCGCAGACACATGCTCTTCACAAAGCCCAGACTCCTGGATATATAAGGGATATATAAGGGATATATAAGGGATATATAAGGGATATATAAGGGATATATAAGGGATATATAAGGGATATATAAGGGATATATAGGGATATACATTCTTGTATACACAAGAACACTTCTTCGACTCTGAGGGAATTGGATTGGAGTGAAATTCCTCCGGTATTAAACTTGACCAGGGTCCTGCAGCTATCAACTTCATCCCCAGCTAAGACGCTATCCACAGCCCAGAGATATCCTTGCCAAATTTCATTAAAACTCAGTATACGGTCTTGAAGGTATTAACTTGTCCACAGCTTAGATATTTAAACCATTTGTTGCTCTGTTGCAGGTTTGAAGAATCCACGAATGACAATGCATCACAAGCTACTAGGCAGCACTTTCAATTGCACCATTTTTTCTTTCTATGTCATGCGCTGCGCACAAAATTCGTGGAATGAGAAGGAAAATCATTAAGGAGGGTTTGTAACTCGGAATGGAGCACTTAGGCGACTGGAGAAGCTATTTCCCAACCAGAGAGCGAGGTAATAACCAGCTTTTGGGCACAGTCCTACCCGCCCTTCTTTATGTTAACTCGTTCCAATAAATTCAGCTATTTTTATTCCTAGTCCTTTGGTAGTTAAGTTTTTCCTAAGTTAAAAATGTTGTAGTACCTATAGACCCACATACCTTGAGTAGAACAATACATAAACACACACACAATTATAATATATATATGTCGTGCCGAACAGGTAAAACTGGTCAATTAGCAAGAACTCATTTAAAATTAAGTCCTTTCTAAAATTTTCTCTTATGCATTTAAGGATATATTTTTCATATATGTTAATATAAAAATTAATGATTTTGTACCAAAAGCACCTTAAAAACTTGCCTAACCTTATTATAACAAGGGAAATTTAATTTAGCCTAATCCAACTAAATATATTTTATACAAGTTTACAATAATTTAATAATAAACAAACACAATGAAATATATATTTTTCGTTAGATTCAGAATGATTTTTGCGAAATTATTGCATACACAAATTTTCGCTTGCCTTATTCGGCAAGAAGAGCTTTGCTATTTAAGCCAAAATCGGAAGTTTTATCTATTCGGCAAGACATATATATTGCAGTGTTGGCAGAAGCGTGCATCATCCTCCAGAGTGTATGCCATGCTCCTCTTCACCCAAAGAAGTCAAGTCCAGCTAACCGGTTTCCTTGAATCCTTTCGTAAAAGTTACCTTGATCATACTCCAACAGTGCGTGCATTAACATTTTTTTTGTCTTCATTCACTCCTACTGTGAGTCCTCTAAGTCGTTCACAAAAGTCTTCTTGATGCACAACCCGCTGAAACTCAAAGCCTCTTTTTCCCCCTTCCTCTAACCGTTCCTGGGAAGACCCTATCCGTCCTACGTTCCACTAAAGATTTATACACTCTCCTCGTCGTCCTCTTCCTCTCCATCTCTTTACACGCCCAGACCATCTCAACATCCCCTCCTCAGCCCTCTGAAGTATACCAATGGTGAGCCTTCATCGCCTTTAAATTTCCAAACTCCGAATTCTGAGCATGATATTCATACTACACATCACTTTCAAACATGGCATCTTTACCTCTTCTAGCCTCCTCCATGTCTCACACCTATACTCTGGTACATTTTATCGCCTTCTTAGACAAACGTTTTTTTTTGCCATAGATGCCTTTGTATAACTAGACTTTCACATATGCCTCATTTATATAATCACAGGAAGCCCTCCGCAATATGACAAGAAAATAGCATACGTGTTCTACTTTGCTAATGTCAGGAGAAATGAAGACTCGTTTTCACCTTTTCCATCGGAAAATGCAACTCAACGAACCATACGCTGTCCAGACACCCATGCTTGAAGGCCCATGCATGCAGCAATACTCACATGACATCGCTTCCCTTCACATCAAAACTACCACAAAAAAACGGTAAATCCTTCCCTGAATCCTCCTCAACATATTACAAGTTAAAGGATAAACATTGGCCGCATAAAATGCACGACTTTTAATACAGAAGAAATTAAATGTAATTGTCCGTTAAGATATTCAAGTGGCTGCAAATGGTTAAGAATGATGCTTTGCACCTTTTCAAAATTTACGACCCTTGCTTCCACCCTGACGTTTGTATACATCCCACATATATTTACAAATCTTTCCACCTACGTGATGATTCGGCTATCTCAACCCTGACGTCCAACCCACTTCCAAATCGAGAAATTTCCAACATACAACAATCCAAAAAAAAAACTAGGATTCATGGACTCCTTCACTCAGGAAGATTTATACAAAACTACTATAACGTAACTTTTCTGAGTTCCAAAGAAAACACAAACTAAATCATTTCCTTCCACAGTGGTTTACAAGACAAATGCAGTTTTCTCTTGTCCTACTCAAAGAGAATTAACAAAAAAATATAAACCGTTAACTGATGAGAAAGCGCGTCTATGAACTCCCTTGCCAAGACTAGGATTTTTTGGTCTACATAAGAGACATTCTGCAAGGTATGGTGATACAAAACAAATGTAAACCAAAATACATTTACAGCTATGCCATTTATTAAAGGAAACGTTGCTACCTTAGGCTAGGCAGGATTCATCAGGAAACAGGACAAGTGTCTCCTGACGCGTATCTCAGTCAGATGATGACCCGCTATTGGAACTTTTGGTCAACCGACCGAGTCTTTCAGCTGGCTTACCGGTCCATCCCTTTAAAAATTGTGGACATAGTAAGATTAGGTAAGGTTCTTTATTTCGCTACCGTCCTGATGTTCCTTCCTGCTACACCCGAAGACTATCCACGGCGAAGGGCGAAAGGAGTGTTGGTCTATTCTTCACCTATCCTCACTTGTCCCTTACCTCCTGCGAGAGTTTCTCACAGTAACTATACATACACGGGTTACTTGGGTATGTATGTATATAAATAAACACATACATTCAATCATAAATATATACATACAAGTATATACATAATACATTGCGCCTGTCCGAGGGGAAACTGAAGATGAGGAAACTAAAGAGTAAATAGAATACGAAAATGAGAATTATAGATGAGAAAATAAGTCATGAAGATCAATATGCAGGTGAAAATAAAAAGTTAAATGAAGAGGAAGATAAAAGTGAAAAAAAAAAAGTTACGAATACAGAAAACATGAGAACAAATGATACGAAGATGAGTACGGAGGTGAACAAGAATAAGTATGGATAATAATTAGAAAACGAATACGAGTAATGAAAATAAGGACAGAGAGAGAGATAGAGAGAAATAATCACAAACAAAAGATATTAAAAGTAAAAAAAAAAGAAAGAGCAGCGTTCTCCAGCTGCTCTACCAAAATTTAATGGAAGGCAGCGATAACTGAGCAAAATAGTTTACCATAAATATCGGACATTAGAGAACCACAGTTCTCCCAGAGTCAGGGTAACAGCTGTTACTAGGTTACGCCCCTTTGCAGTCCTATCTCCCTCCCTCCCTCCACCCCTTACCTCCCTTTCCAATCCTCCCCTCACTTCCTCCCTTACTAACCCCCTCCCCCTCATATCCCCTTTCCACTTTTTCCCCTTCCTTCCTTTTTCCATCCCTCCATCTTATCCCTTCCGTCTCCTTCTCCCATTACCTCCATCCCCCTCTCTCTCATGTGGTTCTTTCCTTACTCCCATTTTCCCCTTTCATCCTAGTTCCCTACATCATCGTCTCTCTCACTGGGCCAATATTTCTCTCCTCCAGCCTTTGCTTGTCTCGCCATTCCCTCCTATATAAGTGTCCAGGTAAATTATTCCCCCGTTATTTATTTACATTCTTCACTCGAAGCTTTTTCTCTCTTCTCCTCTGACTGCCGTCTTCTTCTTTCGCCCTTTCCTTCCATTACCGTTATTACTAGACCAACTCTCTCCATTACTGCTATTCCTACACCCTTACTTCATCTCATCCAACCATTCTTAGATCCACTATCTCATTCCACCGTTCCTATATCTACCTTTCATTCCTTTCTCAATCTCTTACTACTGGATCCACACAATCCTTTTGACTCTCACATACCACTGTCTTTTACCCTCCCATATACTCGCTCTGAACGATCCACATTCTACAAAACCTTTTTCCGCCCCCCTTCTAGCAACGGCGTTACTCAACGTTCCACCAAAATCTCTCTACCCTGCTACTCTCCCTTCCTCTCATTCTATCCCGTTCCTTCCCTCTATAGATCTTAATACTCTCTTCCCAGAACCTATCATACCCATCTTCGAAATAGATTCTCTCCTATTCCAAGCATATTTGTCTCTCCCCGCTTGTGAGATCTACTCTTTCATGCCAGCGTTCTTGGCTGCGTATCAAGGAGGCTGGGTGCTCCATTCATCTTGTTAAATATCGTATAGAATCACGATATAATTTAAAAAAACTAGCTGTTTGATAATATGAAATTTGTTTTGCAACTTTTCAGTTAGTTAATGTATAAGGATGAGTTATGAAATACCCGAGTCTCTTTAATAAATGCTTTTCGAATGTTCATCTCAAACCTCGCATTTAAGAAAACACCACGTAATGTATAATATAAAGGCACTAAAACATGAGGGAAATTTATATGTCGACATTTGTACTTTTGAAAGGATAGGCTAAAATGATGAGCTCTTTCCATTAGTCTATGGTGAAAAATTGGCGACTTACACCGGATACCAACATAATGTGAGGTGTGAGCAGTGTGAAGCATGCTTCTCTTATCTTGGGTGACAAGTTCATGTAGTGCCATGTATATATGTCCAAAATCTAGTATGTAGAGATATATTTTTTTAATAGGGTGAAAACCTTGCTCCAGAACACGTCATGATAACTACCATCTTAGTACAGATAAATAAATAAAGAAGACAGTGATATTTTTGGATAACTATCGTGATCAGATAATGATTCGATTTTAATTTTTAAATGAGAGGTAATCAGGTTAGATGCGAATTCCTTGGATCGAGAGCTCTTCACCGGCTTAAAAATCACACCCTATGAAGGCTATTTCGATCAAGATCTCCATAAACAAGCCCCTCAAGGAAGGTTCCTTGATGTTGGTGAGGGCTCTTGATCTAAGGAATTGGATCTGTGCTCTGGTTCCTGAATTAAGCCTGAATACCTTCCACATTCCCCATCCCCACAGGCGCTGCATAATCCTACGGGTTTAGCGCTCCCCCTTGACTATAATAATAATCCATAGACAAGCAAGATACGATACTTTGAATCTGGCAAGACTACATTACAATATTACTTTTTCGAATCTAAAAAAAAAAATATTACCCAAAAAATGAAGAAAATTATAACATTAAAAGAAATAACGAAAACGAATGGAAGACTTGAGTCATTTTAATTACGTATCTCAAAAAAAAACCGGCATCATTAATGATAAACTCAGTCTCATAAAACAATGGAGGATATTATGGGAAGAAAATTACTCTCGTTGTCTTTTGTATTACATACCTTGCAATGGTTATAGATTTTTTATATAATCTACACATATTGATGATGATGAGGTCTATAGTAATGATGATAATGATCATTATAGTTAATTATGGTAATTATTCTAATCATAACGCAGACGACTGATAATACAAATATATTATAATAATGCAATGCATTATTTATTACATTATATTCAATAAAGTTTTGGAATTTTTTTGTCTATTATTGGAATTGAAATCTATATACATCAAGGTGTGTGTGTGTAACTCAGAATTATATACATTGACAGTTTACTGGAAATTCATATAAATTCACTCATCTAAGAATATCCATTAAACAAAGTATCTTAACTAAATCATTATCACATTAATAGGGATGCGATAAACTCTTAGGAGTCATGCAGCAGCTGGGAAGCTGGAAGCCAGCAAGTTTGATATGAAGAGAGAGAGGGTAGATCCTGTTCCTTGGGTGAAGAGCCCTTTCCCTCATGAATGTCAAATCTCCTTCCAGCAGATATGAGAAATATTGCTGGAACATCAACCGTCTCATCATTTTTTCATTTCTCACCCATCTGTTCATTTCCCTCATATTCATAGATTCATTTTCCTTATATTCAGTTATTCATTTTCCCTGATCACCGTTTCCCCTCACCATCTATTTTATTTCCATCGCATCTTTTCAATTCCATCTCATCAATGTTCATTTCCGTTTCATCATTATTCATTTCCATGTTATCTTATCTATCTCCATCTCTTCTATTCATCTCATTAATTCCATTATGGGAAACTACGAAACCTCCTGGGTATATACAACTATTTTGAAACGAAAAGCAATGAGATCAACGAGTCTGTGGTGGATGCTGTGGACCACCAGGAGCAACAGCCACGATTGACCAGGCAAGCACCAGAAGAGCCTGGCCCATGGCCGGGCTCGGGAGCAGAAAAAACTCTCGGAACTCATCAAAGGTATAAGGAAAGGTAGTTTAGCTCAAAGTCCTTGGATAAAGAGCCCTCCACTGGCCCTCAAGGATTAACCTGCCAAGCATGTATTTTCTGCACTCCTTTCCGCCAGTCTTACGGGATCACATTTCTACGAAAATTCAGTTTTCCTTGGACGTTTTATACTCGTTTGGCGAAACGTTTTTTTTTAACCTGACTTCAGTGATGTCACATAGCGTGAAATTACTTAACGACGTCATGCGACTTGTATAACGGTCCTAAGATTTACTTATTCTGGTTGAATAGCTATTCAGCAAATTAAATTTATGATAGTAATTTCGTACGAAAATGAATCCCGCAGTGTTTAAATGTTTTATACAGCGATTAAATAATATCCCAAAGTGTTCAAAATATATCTCATAGCGTTTAAAATATATTCCCCAACCTTTAATATATATTCCACAGCCTTTAAAATATATCCCACAGCGTTTAAAATATATCCCACAGCGTTTAAAATATATCCCACAGCGTTTAAAATATATCCCACAGCGTTTAAAATATATCCCACAGCGTTTAAAATATATCCCACAGCGTTTAAAATATATCCCACAGCATTTAAAATATATCCCACAGCATTTAAAATATATCCCACAACGTTTAAAACATATTCCAGTGTTTAAAATATACCCCACAGCGTTTAAAATATATCACAGCGTTTAAAATATATCCCATAGTGTTTAGATTATATCCCAGTGTTCAAAATATATCCCACATTGTTCATAAATTCACTTATACGACTGCATCACGTATTTTCCTGATGAAAATCGTAAAGTTCATTTCACACACTTACCTGTACCACATCCCCGAGACGTGTCTTGCAGGACTGCTGCTTTCAACATACAAATATCAAGCAGTAATTAAATATTTGTTATTTAAAGTTCCTACATTTGTAGTCACTTCTTGATTAAAAATATTTGAGAATTCATAATTTTTACTCTAACTTTTGCTTTGTATATGCACAAATTTTGTGTCTAATAGTAATTTTCAACGAGACGTCACAAACACACACTCTTGAACCCACTCTGACCACCTCTGTGCAGAGGGCACCTCATGCTTGGAGCTCCACTTGACTGGTTGGTTAATTGGGTAAAATACTATCAACTGCACAGTGGTCATTAAGGGGGGGTGTAACACCTGTTCACCTTCGGTCAAGAATATTTTAATTCTTAAAATAGGGGTTAAAGTAAATTTTCAGTGTATATGCACTTAGAGATATATTCACCTCGGTATATATGTTATTGAGGACTTATATAGAGTATGACTAGACTAATGGTAATCAGTGTGCGCCAGGTTGAGTCCACTGTTGACATTTACGTAATGTGTGTCAATAAGATACTGTATATACAGTGAGATGTGTATACATCTCAGTTTATATACACTTAGTTTATTTTATTCATATTTGAAAGAAATAAAGTAGTCTTGATTATTGGTATACAGCTGAATTATAGCCTAGATTATTCTTGTGTAGACAATAGTCCTTAAACCTAAGGAAACAAGTTGTGATGGATTTTTATTTTTTATGTATATTTTATTTAAAATGTAAATATGCAACCCCACAGAACATTCATTATACTTAGAAAATAAAAATAATTAAAAATCTATCCGGTGCTCGTGGTATCAACCTGCGTAGATGGCCGCTGTTACCCGTTGGTGTTCTCTTATCTACCTGGAGTCTACCTGGAGAGAATTCCAGGGGTCAACGCCCCCGCGGCCCGGTCCGTGACCAGGCCTCTTGTTGGACCAGAGCCTGATCAACCAGGCTGTTACTGCTGGCCGCACGCAGTCCAACGTACGAACCACAGCCCGGCTGATCAGGTACCGACTTGAGGTGCCTGTCCAGTGCCTGCTTGAAGACAGCCAGGGGCTTGTTGGTAATCCCCCTGATGTATGCTGGGAGGCAGTTGAACAATCTTGGGCCCCTCACACTTATTGTGTTGTCCCTCAACGTGCTAGTGGCACCCCTGCTCTTCATTGGGGGAATGTTACATCGCCTGCCGAGTCTTTTGCTTTCGTAGGGAGTGATTTTTGTGTGCAAGTTTGGTACTAAGCCCTCGAGAATTTTCCATGTGTATATAATAATGTATCTCTCCGCCTGCGTTCTAGAGAGTACAGGTTTAGGAACTTCAAGCGTTCCCAGTAGTTGAGGTGGTTTATCGCACTTATGCGTGCCGTGAAGGTTCTCTGCACATTTTCAAGGTCAGCAATTTCACCCGCCTTGAAAGGTGCAGTTAGTGTGCAGCAATATTCCAGCCTAGATAGAACAAGCGATCTGTAAAGTGTCAACATGGGCTTGGCACTCCACTAAGCGCAGTATTAAAAAGGTGAGAGAACTGGCAGACAAGTACTCTGCTGAAGTAGTCCTTGACGTTGCTGGAGCGGAATTAGCGGATTCAGTTGCAGTCACAAGCGAAATTGGATGTCACTTTTCCCGGATTTCCCGTGGGCCACATCTATCTCCTGACACTGTAGATCCCTCCGGGAATCTACTGCTGTAAACTTCACGTCTTACATATATGAACCGTATAATGTTCCATTTACCCCTCATGAACTCTCATCAGAACTGACAAAGTGGCAATCTACTGCAGCTGGGTCGGATGTTATATATACGTTCTCACGCTTCAGCAATTATACTATTCAGGATTAGATTTTATATTATTCCTTTTCACTCACGTTTGGGCTACTGGAGTGCTACCCATACAGTGTAATCCTGACTTCCATGTATGTCGGGCCTCTATCCCTCTCAGTAAAAATCCATTGCTCTTATTAGTTTCAATTTAATGGAACGTATAGTAATAAGAAAGTAGTGTGGCACTTGGCTGCACAGAAAGGGCTTCACTCTTGTTGTCACAATATACTCAGGTTCGATAAGCACATTTACAATGCCATTGCCGAAGGTCGGCTTGTGTCTTTTCTACTTTAGTGCCAAAATTCACAATAGATTCTCTCCGAATTTTGCTTAAACAAGCGTTTCATAAAGGTTGCATTCTTAGCACAGCTTTGTTTCTATTAGCTGTTAATGGTCTAACCTCAGTACTGCCTCGGGGAATTTGGTCCTCTTTATATATGGAAGATTTCGCCATTGCTTCTGACGCAAATATTCAGCAACTATTCACCTGACTAAGCACAATCGACTATACGTCTAGCTGAGCTATACTAAATGACTTCAAGTTTACAGTATCCAAAACTAACTCATTTTATTTGCTCGGCGTACTGTTATTCTTCATTACGTATTTCTCTGTATTTTTCCCTTATGACAGTTTGCTAAATTGTTAAATTATTTGGCCCATACGCGACACTCCTGAAAACAACGTATCCAAGCAGACCAACTTTACTTAAAATTTTGTTACATTCTTACAGGAAGGGCCGATAGACTAGTTTGTCTTCAAACTACCTTGATTTTATCGAAACCTGTTTATTGGGACCAGGTGTACTCATGTGCTTCAATACGATTACATCTTTGTCTTGTCGTATTTTGCTCATCCCTATTCGTAAGCTATATGTAGAGTCGAATGCTCATAAATTTCAAGACCGTCGAGATACTAACTGTTTAAACTATCTGGTTTGCTTTCATGATCTGCTTTACTGCGACCTATAAAATAATGACAGACGTTAGTAAAGTTGACAAAAAAAAAAATACCACGGGCGGGGATAGAACCTGCGATCAGCGTCATAAAACTCCAGACCGACGCTAGCACGTCGGTCAGTTGTCATGCACTAGTTACTTCTCTTTTCCAAAGTCTCGAAAAGCTGCTATAGACATGTACACTTCTTGATAATTTTCATTTACACTCTCATGGTACTGCTGTTTTCGCTGATGGCTCTAAATCCCCTTATGGTGTAGGACAACTATTTTTTTCAAAATAGAGGAATACAGGAATACTTACTGGAATTGGCTCATATTTTGACGGCAGAGTTATAGGCACTTCATGCAACTATCGTCCACGTTTATTCTCTTCCTACTACTTTATTTGTTGTAGTCTCTGACTCTCAAAGTGTATTACAAAATTCATCAGAGCTTTGACTCATCTCATTTCTCGTCGCTGTCTGTGTCGCCACTTCAAAAAACATAGAGACGTCGTCTATCGCACGGTCCTCGTCACTGTGGTGTCCAGGGCAATGAACATACAGACGCTGCACGATATGCAATCCATTACCTGTTTAACATTAACAGAGATGTGATCTATTCCGAATATTTCCATGTTTTGTCTTGGAGCATTCAGGACTGATAGCAGTGAAGTTAGTCAGAGTTAGAGAAAGCTGCTCGTGATGAAACCACAGTTGAGTTCTTGGTCGAATTCTTTTCATCTCTCTCGCGTTTGGGAAACGGTTCTCTGCATATTGGCATATTGGCATATTGGAGTGACGCCCGGCGCCTCTCAGTGAAACTTGTCAGGTCTCGTTGACGGTCATACACCTTTTGATTGATTGTAGAATTCATTTCCGGTCTGTTTTCCAGCGCTTGGGAGAGGGGGGGGGGCGCCCTTGCTTTGCCCGCACTCGTTTCAGAGAGGCCTACTCTCAGAGAGGCCTACTCTCAGAGAGGCCTACTCTCAGAGAAGACTCTCCCTTTGACTTTTTTTCTGAGACAAAATGACTTATGACACTAACTTAACCTTGTGGCGCTTTTCACCAATCCTGATTGGATGCATACTGTGATGATGATGATGATATATAATAATAATAATAGAAATAATAATTGAAAAATAATAATAATAATAATAATGAGACAGATACACATTATGAGAAAAAAACCTACGTAGATATAAAATCACATTTACTGAGAGAAACACACATATACTGAGAGAAACACAATATACTGAGAGAAACACAAATATACTGAGAGAAACACTAATATACTGAGAGAAACACACATATACTGAGAGAAACACACATATACTGAGAGAAACACTAATATACTGAAACACACATATACTGAGAGAAACACACATATACTGAAATAAACACACATATACTGAGAGAAACATACATATACTGAGAGAAACATACATATACTGAGAGAAACATACATATACTGAGAGAAACACACATATACTGAGAGAAACACACATATACTGAGAGAAACACTCGATTAATGAAATACCCGTATGCTGAGAGAAACACTTATATTCTGAGAACATACATATACTGCAACACAAATATACTGAGAAACAAACATATACTTTGAAAAACAATCATATTCTTAGAAAAACGCACACTGAGAAAGACATATCGAGATAAATACACAATTACCAAAAGAAACATACATATACAAAGTGAAACACTAATATTTGATTAAAAATTCAAATAATAAGAGAAATACAAATATCCTGAGCAGATACTGAGATGAACACAATAAACCAAGAGATGAACACAATAAACCAAGAGATGAACACAATAAACCAAGAGATGAACACAATAAACCAAGAGATGAACACAATAAACCAAGAGATGAACACAATAAACCAAGAGATAAACAAAATAAGCCAAGAGATGAACACATCTCAGTGTATATACACTGATGCAACTGCAAATTACGCGGTCATGTTGCCATATATACACGAATCATAATACCATTCCAATAATAACTCAACTCCCTCAAGGACAGTAACTTGCTTCTGGCCAGGGGGTGTTGATCCACGGAACTGGATTTGCCTCCCTTTCCTTGGATCAAGAATGATTGCTTCCCATTTCCAAGGTGCTAGTATGTGACCTCTACAGATTTAGCGCTCCACCCCTATGAATGCACTGATAGTACAGAGCAGCTAATTACCCAATTACATAGTAGCTAAACTAGTCACCAGAGGAGTCTGAGTGCAGGGGTACGTTGACGGTCTCCGTATACGTTGGCATTTTACAGTGAGTGTCGCCGCTTTGACAGTTCTTACAACATAAAGCGTTCCTGCCAGTGCAAGGCGGAAAGTTAGACTGAAAACTATGAATCATGAGATATATTTTTAACTAATGTGTGACGATGGAATTAAGTGTTCTAATGCAGTTAACGAGATTCCACTTGGCTGACCAGGATGACTGGTTAAGGTAATATTGTGAAGTGAATTTTGACCAATCTTTCGGTAACACGTGCTCCTTTTCTGTATTGAAAATCTTTAATAATCTATAATATAAATAAATGCATCTATAAATATTCATATAAATATACGTATGTATATATATGTCGTGCCGAATAGGTAAAACTTGCGATTTTGGCTAAAATAGCAACGCTCATCTTGCCATATAAGACAAGCGAAAATTTGTGCATGCAATAATTTCGCAAAAATCATTCTGAACCTAACTAAAAAAAAAAATTCATTGTGTGTGTTTATTATTAAATTATTGTAAACGTATCTAAAATATATTTAGTTGGATTAGGCTAAATTAAATTGCGCTTGTTGTAATAAGGTTAGGTAAGTTTTCTAAGATTCTTTTGGTGCAAAATTAAATTTTTTTACATTAACAATAATGAAAAAAAATATATCTTTGAACGTATAAGAGAAAATTTTAGAAAGGACTTAATTTTAGATGAGTTCTTGCTAATTGATCAATTTTACCTATTAGGCACGATATATATATATATATATATATATATATATATATATATATATATATATATATATATATATATATATATATATAAACCCACAGGACCATACAGTCCTACAAGAATCACACCCAGCAGAGCTAGGTGTTGTAACGTGATCCGAGGACATACGATGATGTGGGTGCCTCAGAGCTAATTTCATTCTACTCCCCGTTTGGTGTACTAGCCTCCACAAGCAGTATATATAGTATTGTAACCACGAACGAGTTTTATTTAATCAATAACACTGCGACTAGCTGGGGATCGAACCCATGTTGTTTTAGCCCGCCTCATGGTGAGCGAAAATTCCACGACGCTCTAACCCACGGGACCATCCAATCCTACAAGAATCATGCACCTAGTAGAGCTAGGTGTGTGTGTGTGTGAGTATATATATATATATATATATATATATATATATATATATATATATATATATATATATATATTATATATATATATGTCGTGCAGATTAGGTAGTTAGTTAGTTCAGACTCTCAGGTAAGGACCCACTAGGGGCGAGGGGGAAGTGGGGACAGAAGAAGAATAGCCGGTGAGAGGAAGAGCTGAAGTAGAAGAGAAAGAGTCAGGACTAAACCCAACAGTCTAACTACTATCTATTATGAGATTAGGTAAAACTTGCGATTTTGGCTTAAATAGCAACGCTCGCCTTGCCATATAAGACAAGTGAAAATTTGTGTATGCAATAATTTCGCCAAAATCATTCTGAACATAACGAAAAAAATATATTTCATTGTGTTTGTTTATTATTAAATTAATGTTAACGTATATAAAATATATTTAGTTGGGTTAGGCTAAATTAAATTGCGCTTGTTGTAATAAGGTTAGGTAGGTTTTCAAAGTTCCTCTTGGTACAAAATTATAAATTCTTACATTAACATAAATGAAAAAAAAAATCTTTAAACGTATAAGATAAAATTTTAGAAAGGACTTAATTTTAGATGAGTTCTTGCTAATTGACCAGTTTTACCTAATCGGACGACATATATATATATATATATATATATATATATATATATATATATATATATATATATATATATATATATATATATATATAGGTGAATCAACACCTCCTCCTATATATATATATATGTCGTGCCGATTAGGTAAAACTTGCTAGTTTGGCTTAAATAGCAACGCTCAACTTGCCATATAAGACAAGTGAAAATTTGTGTATGCAATAATTTCGCCAAAATCATTCTGAACATAACGAAAAAAATATATTTCATTGTGTTTGTTTATTATTAAATTAATGTTAACGTATCTAAAATATATTTAGTTGGGTTAGGCTAAATTAAATTGCGCTTGTTGTAATAAGGTTAGGTAGGTTTTCAAAGTTTCTCTTGGTACAAAATTATAAATTCTTACATTAACATAAATGAAAAAAATATATCTTTAAACGTATAAGAGAAAATTTTAGAAAGGACTTAATTTTAGATGAGTTCTTGCTAATTGACCAGTTTTACCTAATCCGCACGATTATATATATATATATATATATATATATATATATATATATATATATATATATATAATATATATATAATATATATATATATATATATATATATATATATATATATATATATATATATATATATATATATATATGAGAAGGTGTTGATTCACCGGGAATTCTCCCAGCCGGGTCTTTACCAGATGGCGGCCCGGTCTTTACCAGATGGCGACCCGGCTCTGGCTCCCTGGCGTGGGAGTATCAGAGACCGAAGTCTCCCATGGGAGGGGGTACCCCTCAGCGACGGGACCAACTGGCCCTAGGCCTAGCCACATTCCCCCCATCTGCACGAGGCAGGTAGGTAGATAAACGCTAGGCCTCTCTGGTCTGCCACCTTCCCCGCCCCAAGGAGGCTGACGGGAAGGGCAGGCTTGCGAGCCGCAGATGGTAGCAAGCTCCAGCCTTGGTACCTACCCTGCCCTAGAAGGGCTGGGCATGGTGATCGATCGACCGATACTTCTCCAATTTTTTTTTATTTTTAAAATTAACATGACTATGTTCATTATATGAAGGAACACCTATTTCACATTTCGTTAATCGTTTTGCCTGACACATTTCGGCCTCTTTTTTAATTTGCTTATTTAAGGTTAAATATAATCATTTTTATGAGTTTATGTAATCTCAATTAACATACCCTTACATGAAATATAGAAAACGGGATTTTGAAAAAAAATGAAGAGTAAAGAAATTATGTTGAGTACCACGTCAAGAAAATTGACGTAGCAACACTCACACTGCAATACGAACAGGTAAACAAAGGCGAAGACGCTGATTATAATAATGTAATTCGCTTTCGTGAAATTTGTTTTCACATTTTAATTTTGCAATTTCGTTGACTGGCATCTATGTTATGACATACATGTGACTTCGTATATAAAATCCCCAGAAATATTAAATTTTGGCTCATTGCCACGCGAGCGTGCAATTGTTCAGTTCCTGTGACGCTTATTAACATTTAATTTTTTTTTTGAGAAATATTGAAATAATTATTTCGTATCTACAGCATTACACATTTTCTCACTTTTTAACTCATCCCCAACACATCCCGCGCATCCCAAATATCAATAACAAACTCTAAACACCGCTATCCCCTATATCCAACACCGCTATCCCCTATATCCAACACCGCTATCCCCTATATCCAACACCGCTATCCCCTATATCCAACACCTCTTACCATACATCCGAAACACATACCCACATTCTGTATATCCAACACGAACCAGTAGATAACATATATACAATTCACCTCATCCCATACATCCGAAACAAACACCTTCACCTATAAATCCAACATATAAATCAATCCCGAATATTCAACACAACTCCACATACCCCAGACATTATATATATAATTATGGCTATTTCTCAATTTATTTTCCTGTACATTTCTCTCCTAATAGTGCAGATGTGTAGGCAGATTTGACTTATTCTATTAGCTATCCTATCAGGGATTTCCCCTCCACCCTTCTCTTTCTATATTTCATATTCGCCTTGTTCCTCATTACTATTTTATTACCATTCTGTGCGTTGATATTACATTGAATAACATTTTCAAGTTATTGACTTATCGTTTTCAACTCCTTTTGATTTATATATTATTTGGTGCACTTCTTCATAGTAATCATTTAATCTGAATAATTTACCTCATAAAATGGACTGGTTTAGGTATATATATTCTTTAAGAATTTCATCCACCTCACCTTTCTTATATTTAAATTGTTTTTTACTCAAGTTTGGGCTTGTCATGCACCCATTTTTGTTTGTTAAATAGAAGCACGACACACACGCGCTCTTCCCTGTTTATCACTTCAATTCAACTCCACACTGCTCATGTCTTGCTCACAGGGGCCACAACATGTGCTCATCTCCCAGCCAGAACCACACTGTATTGATGTTCCCTTCCTCTCCCATGTAATCATTGAGAGACTTGCGGGTTTCATTAGAGCAGACTGGGTTGTTAGACCCGCTTGGCTGGCGTTTTCATAATGTAGAATCAACAAGATGCAAATTATCCTGCGGAAACAAGACAGTGGTACAACACATAAGGAAGAACTCGCTAAGACTTTTGGATTTTAATATATGGATTCCCCTATAAAAGTATTGCTTGGAAAGAAACTTTAGAAACCTTTCACAAACAGTCATACATAATGTTAGTGAGAAAATAGCTTTGTAGGAATAAAATATTCAATATTTTTTCCTGCCAACATGTTCGACAGATTACGAGCAAGCCGTAGGAAGTTAATGTAGGCATAATTTTTAAAATTAGATTGGACAAGTAATTATCTGCTCTTACGTAGTCCCACAACATTAAGGAATACATAATTAATTTTTTTGAATGCTTCATTCACTAATCGTCAAACTAAATGTTTGAGGATGTCCACATGTTTAGCCACAGCATAAACATAACTTACGTAAGTAATATCAGGTTATAAGTTTGAACTTCGGGCAATTTGGACAACGGAACTTTTCCAATGTGTTTTGTGCAGATCGATATGACGGTTTTAATATACCTTGGAAAGCATGTGGACAAATTTACCTAATGATGGAATAAATTTTTAGTTTTGGAATTATTTCTAACACCCATTTTTAAAAATGTAATTTTAAGGAATTGGCGTTTCATTTGTGGAATGTGGTAAACATTAAGCCATTGGCTATTCCACCGTCTCCGTGTATTCTTAGACATAAGGTTTCAGCCAAGCCCCTGCCATAGTGCCGGTGCCACTGTACGGGTCATCTCATACACCAGCATCGTGATTTTATCCTTTTAAATAAACAATATCTTTCACGGTAAGTCCTAGATTCATCACACTTCCATTCTTCCTCATTATTTCGCATTTACACGAAATTTAATCACCACGCTCGAAAGCTGTTATGAAACAATAGCTAAATATTCTCTAACCAAACATGGTCACGTGATCACCACGTTAAAATATTTTTTCTATGGTTTTAATAGTAAAGAAATATGGTAAATAATTATTTAATGAAAACTAGTTTGAGTAAATGTTTACAAATTAGTTAATGTCATTGGATTTGAGTTTTATGACATTTTTCTACCCTCACCCAAGTCAAGTATCTCAGTGGGTTCGACCCCTGTCATTGAGTGAATAGCAGCCAAGAATATTCTACCTTGTATGGACTATTTCATGATATATTCAAATGCATATTGCTCTTGTTTTCAAATATTTGCATGAGTTCGCAAACGCACCGGCTGTAGCTGAGGGCAGATATGCGGGTCTGGGGCCGGATATGCAAGTTTACCCCAACATTTTTTGAATTCTTGGATTGACAGAAAATGCTGTTTAAAAATATTGATGATACGTATTTTGCTCTTGTTTCTCCCTGGTGTTCGCTGGTTCCTCCATTCGTTAATATCCTTCTCACTCAGCATTTGCATATTATTTTACTTGGTGAATTAATTTTCACTTTTCTGTCAATTCAGGATTTTATACAAGGGTGAACACCCATACCGTTGGAGTTTCGTGCAAAGACATGTTATCTATGCTCATTTATATGCCTGGCTCATAGTAACTTTTTTTTTTAAATGAAAGTGATCTTATAGGTATATATAATCGGAATATCATACACGTAATCCGAAACTCAGTGAAACATATGAAACTGTAAATTACGGAGGCAATATATTTCGGCGCTTCAAGGAAAACGGGGCATTTGATGCTGGTGAATGGCTCTTGATTCAATGAACTGAAGCAACCTTCCCTTTTCTCATATCTAAAATATTTACCTCCCATTTCCCAGGCACTGTATTACCCCTGCGAGTCTACCATTGACCAATGATTATAAACATAATATATATTTTAGCAGCTTAAGATCTCTTTCTTACATATTATAATATTAACATAAATATTGTAATAAGGCGAAGATGAACCATCTGTGTGACCCAGGGCTTTTATTTGGCCAGTTAACTTCATTTCTCGAGAAATTATTTGTTGTAGAGAAAATATTTTAAATGATAGTCAGGCAAGGAATGAATACACGACATTGAATAAGAGTTATGTTAATGATTGTACTCAGTTCTGACACGTTGATGAATAAGACATATGGGAAGGACCTGTACGTCTTTATTTTTGAAACTATTCGCCTGCAACGTTTCGATATGTTACAGCTATCAGGTGTTTTTTAAAAAGCTTAAAATATTAGCCTATATACTCTAAAATTATTTGACATGCAGAACATTTGATCCTCCCACAAAAATTCATCTGTGAAGGACTTCTTCAAGGGGGGCTCCTTGACGCGACAAAGAGGCTCTTGGTCTAAGGAATTAGACCCTTTGGTCTCCTTCCTCAGACCGAACATAATTACCCCCCAATCCTTCCCTATCCCATCCTCCCTATCCCCCCTTTTTTGTCCTTTCCTAACCCCTCCCAACCCTCCCTTTTCCCCGTCCCGTTTGTAACCTCTGGGGTCCTTCCCTCTGGCATTACGGTTTCTAGGAAGGGGGAAGTATGCCGGGGTTCATCCTGCTCCGTGAGGTTCCTCGGGTATGGTGTAGTTTTCCGAGGAATCTGGATTATCTGGAGGCGCCCTACTCCCTTACTAGATTTCCCAGAAGTGGGCTGGGTGTCCTGCAGGTGACGGGTGTGTCTCCAGAGGCTACCTGTCGGTTCTGGGAGTTGGCAGCCGAAGGAAGTATACTTTGTGGCGGGTTTCCGACCCCCCTCTCTTTTGTCCGCTGAGGTGGCTCGGTAGATGTGAGGTTGCTATCCCGGAGCCCTGATTTACTGGCGTGAAGGGTAGGGTATGGTAAGGGTTCCACGCTGCATCTGCACTGCTTGAGAGCTCGAGGTCCTCTCGGATGAGAGGAGGAACTTAGGGCCCTTTCATGCCTTCTAGTGAATGTCCCTCCGCTGTCCCTTTTTTTTTCCTTTCTTTTTTTTCGTTAAAATAATAATGAGAAAGAAGTACCACTATCATGGAGTCTTTATTCTTTGATAACCCTACTCCTCCCAGGCCTCTTTCTGTTCCCGCATCCTGTTCTGACCCGGCTTCGTTATTGGACCATTCTGCTGGTGACGCTTTATCACCTGCTCCAAGTGCTGAGGCTCTGCCAGTTTCTGTTAGTGCCTCTGCCTCTTGCACGACTTTAACTATGCGTCCGACTTCCTGCCTGAATACGGTGCGACAGCTTTCGGATCGCCCACCTACCTCAGGTCGAGCCGCCCGTGGTAATACGCCTAAACGTTCCAGACCATTTGCTGACGATGGTTTTTCGGTGTCTGCTCATCCCACCCAAAAACGACCTATGCGACACCAACTTCCTTTACGCACCATATTTACAAGTATGCAGTGGACTAAATTCTTTTCCCTGCAACCGATATCTCCACTGATTATCTTTCTGACCATAGTATTGGTAAAGCTTTTTACGACACGTTGGCCAAAATATATCTTTTCACGCTCTTCAAAGCAGTGCACGCATCGTTACAGTTCAGAATGCAGAGCAAGCTCATGATCTTTCCCATCTTACTTCCGTTGATAACATTCCAATCAGAATTCACAAGCATGCTACTCTCAATTCTTGAAGTGGTACGGTGGTTTTACCACGTACCATTGTACAGAGTGATTTTCTGTCTTGCGGTGATGATATTTTGAAGCAATTAGCCCTTCAGGACCTTCCAGTTCTCAAAGTAGATACACATGTTCTGCCCGCTCGCGGGAGGAGGCGCTTTCCCAGTAACATCGCCCGCTTAACCTTTGATTGCCGCGAACTCCCGTCCTCCATTTATATCGCGGGCCATCGCCTAGAGGTCCGTAAAGTGGTCCCTACTCCCCAACAGTGTCGAAATTGCTGGCGCTTCGGACACCCTGCTAAATACTGCAGATCTGCGGTGGAGTTCCCGATTTGCGGTGCCGCGGATCATGCTAATACGTCTTGCAGTCTTCCCCCCACTTGTCTCAATTGCAATGAACCTCATCCTTCTTTTTCACGCCGATGTCAGGTCTATCTTAATGAACGAGAAATCCATGTCAGGTCTATCTTAATGAACGAGAAATCCATGTCAGGTCTATCTTAATGAACGAGAAATCCATGTCAGGTCTATCTTAATGAACGAGAAATCCATGTCAACGAAAACACACATTGATGTGCAGGGCAATGAACAGGCAAATGCTGCTGCGCGGTCAGCGGTACATGATCTTCTGGTTTCCTATAGAGGTATTCCGTTCAGGTATTATTTTACAGTCATCTCTGCCCGTCTTCGCGGTCGTTGGCAACAACAGTGGTCAGACATGTACCATAAAAAATTGCACTCTATTAAACCGCTTTCAGGTTTGTGGCCATCTTCTTATCACCGTTGCCATACTCGAGAGACTATGCTCTCCCGTCTCCACATCGGCCATACTCGCCTTACTCATGGGTATCTCATGGGACGACACCCTGTTCCTCTCTGTGAGGTTTGTCAGGTCCCTATTTCGGTTCTTCACTTTCTTGTGGATTGCCGGGTTTACCAGCGAGCTCGCAGGATTTACCTCCAACGACGCCGCCGCCCTACCGATCTTACCTTATCTTCTCTTCTTGTAGACGGTCCTGCCTTGACTTACGAAATCGTAATGACACGATTGCAAACAAACCATACCACGGGTGGGGTTCGAACCCGCGGTCAGAGAGTCTCAAAACTCCAGACCGTCGCGTAAGCCACGGTGGCCCAGTGGCTTACGCGACGGTCTGGAGTTTGAACTCTCTGAACGCGGGTTCGAACCCCACCCGTGGTATGGTTTGGTCCTGCCTTTGACTTACGATCACTTTTTGACTTTTTGTCAGCAACTGCTTTACTATACGAACTTTGAGTTAGTTAGTTAGTTAGTTAGTTTAAAATCTTTATTATGCACCCCATACCCATCCTGTGGGCGGTAGTCAAAAGTTTACAGAGGTACATAATTGGTCCAGAGACTGGACTCCAAAGTTTTGATAGCTGAGCAAGTTACAGCGGTAATGAACTAGATCTGGTCACAATTATGACCAAGTTACAAAGGTAATGAGCTCCAGGTAGAGCTGGTCACACTCATGACAAGTTACAAAAGTAATGAACTAGACTGGTCACACTCATGACAAGTTACAAAGGTAATGAACTAGATCTGGTCACAATTATGACCAAGTTACAAAGGTAATGAGCTCCAGGTAGAGCTGGTCACACTCATGACAAGTTACAAGGTAATGAACTAGACTGGTCACACTCATGACAAGTTACAAAGGTAATGAACTAGATCTGGTCACAATTATGACCAAGTTACAAAGGTAATGAGCTCCAGGTAGAGCTGGTCACAATCATGACAGTTACAAAGGTAATGAACTAGACTGGTCACAATCATGACAAGTTACAAAGGTAATGAATCATAAACATGTCCATACATGGTTACAATTATGAACAAATTAAAGAGTAATGAGCAGTTCACAAACATTCTAGGGAATGCATCCACTTTGACACATAGCCCTTAGCATCCCTTCCAGCCCTTTTCTCCCCTCACCTCTGATCCCCTCTCCACCTAGCCGTTTATAGCCCCGGTTCTATTTTCTGCCTCGCAACGCTGCATGACCCTTGTCGGTATAGCGCTTTCTTTGATTAAAATATTCAACTGTGAAGGAGAATAATTCATTACACAGAAAATGCCTTTACAAAAAATGTCTTACTACTTACGTCTAATGCTTAAACCTGACTCAACAGATATTCTATTCTCTACCCAGCACATATCATATTTTCTACCCAGTATATATCCCAGTTCACAACCCAACGTTAGGGATTAGTACCAAACTTGCACACGAAAATCACTCCCAATGAAAAACTTGGCAGGAGATGCAACATTCCCCTAATGAAAAGCAGGGGTGCCACTGAGAGACAACACAATAAGTGTCCGGGGCCCAAGACTGTTCAACTGCCTCCCAGCATACATAAAGGGGATTACCAATAGACCTCTGGCCGTCTTCAAGAAGGCACTGGACAGGCACCTAAAGTCAGTACCTGACCAGCTGGGCTGTGGTTCGTGCGTCAGTTTGAGTGCGGCCAGCAGTAACAGCCTGGTTGATCAGACCCTGATCCACCACGAAGCCTGGTCTCAGACCGAGCCGCGGGGGTGTTGACCCACGAAACCCTCTCCAGGTAAACTCCAGGTAAACATATATCCTGTTCTCTACCCAGTATGTATCCCAGTTCTCAACCCAACACATATCCTATTCTCGACCCTGCATGTATCCCAGTCCCAACCCAACATATACTGCAGTCTCAGCCCAGCATATATCTTCCCCTACTGCTCGCTTGGCCCTACAGATGAGTAACAAATTGTTATATAGTTTGGCAGGAAGTGGGTGTCTGACCCTTGTCATTCAACAGAAGCGTCAGTTTAAGAGGGTTCTCTGTGGATTAAAACGAGGAACATAGCCACTTGCTTGCACGTTCTCGACCCTTCCCTCTGTGACTTGTGGTTCGCAGCTGACAGTGGAATGTATTTTAACTTTCTTGACCTCATCGGACTTTTCTTTTAGTTTAGTCGCGGTATTTACAGTATAATTACTGTGGTGCTTGTAGAGCCTTCTGAGAACTTATAGGAGAGTCTTTTGACAATGATAATTTGAAGTGGGTTGTTGTGACGTAGTGTGATGGTATTTGCATTATGTATTTTGTCTTGCTGGTGGTTTATACAAGGTGTTTCACTCTTAGGAGGCCCCGAGTTGGTACTCCCGTAGTTGTAACCGTCTTATCTGTATATTATGTCTGTGGTCAACGATAACTCGGGGCCTCCTACGAGTGAAATACCTTGTATATGTTAATTTTGGCAAGCTCACTGGCAGTATAGTCAGACTGTTGACAGAACACTTTAGGAAAAAACCTCATACATACGCGTAATGAATATAATCAAAGGCCTTATAAACCATTTGCATAAAAATTATTTTTTTTTTATCGTGGGTAGTGTTGAGGAATTCTGTTTGATCCAAGGAAAGGGAGGGGCACAGGAAACTCCGTTTTCAAAAAAGGACTCCTTGACAAACTACACGAGGCCTCTCAAAGGGGAATCTCATAGTACAGTAAACTGTTATGTTTCAGTAACTTGTAACGTTCAGTCCTCCAGTATTAAGTTTTCCCTTCATGGGGAGGCGTCGTAAAAGTGTTGAAGAGCTTTTGTTCCAAGAGGTTTAACTGCAATTTGTTAAATTTTCCGGAAGAAGGAGCTTCATTTCAAAATTCTTGAAAAATAGGTTCATCGTCATTTTTTAAATTATATTTAACTCTTCATCCAAAGAACTGAATCAAATCTTCCTTAGATTAGAAATGATTATCTCTTACAACCCAGTATTATCCCCTTGGTTGTAAAAGGATAATACTGCGTAATGCAAGGAATATATTTTACCAAACCGAACTAGATTAAAGGCAATTTATTTATGTAATTTGTAGCTGATCGAAGTTTAGTTTCTGTCACTTTTATCCCAACGTCTTTAGATCCTTTTCTTTAATCTCGTAAAAGATTGTGAGGAAACGAACTTTACCATAATCCTCAAAGCAGCTTAGAGCCAGTCTTAAAATGTTTCGTGAATTAGCAGAGTTGGATCCCCAGTTAAGTATTGGAAAAGTCTTGTAACTTGGAGAGGTATTAGAGTAATATTATGCAGTGAACTAGCTTTCAGTTTCGGGACTGCTGTGCTGCTGCCTCTTAGTACCTTTTGCCTGACGCTGGGTCACCCAAACGCGGTGGTTTGTTTTGTGCCTAGAGATAGGGCTCTCTTCTCTGGGAGGAGTGCCACTCTCAGTGCCACTCTCCCCACAAACCTGACTATGAACCCAGCGTCTTTTCATAAATGGTGGGGGTATTTCCTCGTGTCTAAATTTCCTGACACTTTCAGTAGTTGGCACAGAACGATTTATGGACGTGGAATGTAGAATGTTAAAAATGGATTAAATAGTTTCACGTTCTTTTTTATTGTAATTTATGTAATTGCAAGTGAAATGACCACGACAGTAGCAAGTTGATTATGATATAAATTCGAGACTGTTAGAAACAGAATGTTAACAGTGTTGATTAAAGAAAAAACTGAAAGAAACTGATCATTCATTGAATATTAGAGTGGTGACAGCAATTTACGCACTGACAACAAGCAACAGCTCCCGGGACCCAGTTACGTCAGATAAGATATCGCTAAGGACGGCTAACGAGAACTACTACGTGGTGTGTCTGCACGATTTAGAATGGTTGCTGAAAAACCAAATGGTAGGAGGACGTAGGAAGTTGTCTACTAGAATTTGCGGACACAAGTGTGCATGAAACAGTGATGATTTTAGTAACGTACGCGTAATCCAAAGGGACACAGGAACATTTAACAAAATAAATAAAGGCATAATAGAAATCTGTACAAATTCCGTAATCTGAAAGTTTCTCTCATTGCTATAACAAAGTCACACAGAAAGCAGGAAGCTATACTATCGACGACACACTAGTACACCACTG
Source organism: Cherax destructor (assembly GCA_009830355.1). Lineage (NCBI taxonomy): Eukaryota > Metazoa > Arthropoda > Malacostraca > Decapoda > Parastacidae > Cherax > Cherax destructor. The sequence goes on from WNWK01000011.1 coordinate 759,159, forward strand.
GATAAGGTAGTCAGGGAAAAGCTACTAGGCTTCGGGTTTACTCGTTGATTTTCCCGGCTATATACGGTTACGTTTACTTACCCTTTGTTCATTTGAAGTGATCTAGTTCTCAGGACAGAAACGATTCCACTAAATATGTCCTAAACTAATGGCTTCCAGCTTACTTACGAAGGTTCTTTTTTTGTGGTAGAACTAGGGTCAAACAGGTTATTACTTCTGGTTGGTTCTGACACAGATTGCTTTAAAAAAATAATCCTGAACATATTCTTAGGAAGTCTTTGACCTTTACATTTCGAGGCAGTCCAGTGGACTTGGCTGAAATGTTCGTGTGTTGAAGCCTTAACGAATTCGTGCCAGAGTAGTCTGCCGTGACTGCTTTTTACGTTCAATATAAACATACCTAACATTTCCTGTTCACATCCTAGAAATTCTGCTCGGACATATCTGTTCCTTCAACTTTTAAAACTCTTTATGTAGCGTATAGCGCCTCTCCACCCCTTTCCTTATTTTTTATCAACGAGGAACAACATAACCCTCCTGAACGTGCCACTCGGCAGGTACGTCCCGACTCTTAAAATTAAACTGCATTTCAGTTATTGCAGCAACACGGTATTTCCTGCAGATGAAACTAATCTCAATTTTGTTTATCTTATTTCTTGCACTACGACTGTTTGTAAAAAATATGCTAATAGTTTTTCTCTATCTGTTCATCATTGCCTTTTCCCCATTTTCAGTTATTGTCATTACCCAATGTTTCGCATTGGCTTTTGTCTTGTTTGCATTGCATAAGTTTTACTTTATACGGTAACTGTTATTCCTATAACATTTTTTTTAGCTTATAAAACTGACATTGCAAGAAAAGCCGCCTCGACGGAACTGTTTATTGCTGATGCTGTTGCTGGAGATGAATCCACTCTATCCCTGGAAGACAGGTCGAGGCGCCTCTGTAGAAGGGTTGGCTCGTAGTAAGGAAGTATGTTACCCTGGGTGTTGAAGCGAATCCTGTGTTTGTTGATGCTGTTAAAGAGTATTTTGTCCGGAGAATTTGAGTTACCCTTCCCTTTCTCGGATCAAGCCCGATTACCTCCTATTAACCAAAGGCTACATATAACCTCTACGGGTTTAAGGCGTTACCATGAATATTATATAGTAACTAATATTTATATAATCAAGAATGTCATAGATTTAAAATTGATATATCGCACACACACGATCACAAATATGCCCTACATATTCAGTATGCCAAAAATCGTGGAAAATGACGAAATAATTGAGTGGAGTAATCTGGGTGAGTGGTGGATGGGCACGTCCAGGCGTTGAAAGCTCAGTGTTGACGCAAATATTTATAATCATTCTGAGGACTTTAATTAGTTACCTAATAGATAACATGAGTTTCGATCGAATGGTCTAGAGAGCTTTGCCTCTCTGTCTGTTAGTCTCTCTCTCCCTCTGCCTGTCACCCTGTTCCTCCCTTCCCCTCTTCTCCTTGTATGTGTATTTTAGTTACCATCTGTCAAAGGCTGTTGTTAAACAGACACTTGGCCTGTGTGTGTGTGTGTGTGTGTGTGTGTGCGTGCGTGCGTGTGTGTGTGTGTGTGTGTGTGTGTGTATGTATGTGTGTGTGTGTGTGTGTATGTGTTTGTGTATGTCCCAATAAACGAATGGTACGATTCAGGGAGGTGTAGGGAATCGAATCGAGGTAAGGCAGATTTCCAAACTATCGCAGTATCTTTCTAGGTCAAGCTACCAAAGTAGAGCGTTTGGAGTTAAAAATCGCGCGTACACACACATACACACACTGACACACACACACACACACACACACACACACAGGACCCTGTATACTGTGTACGTTAGGCCTATATTGGAGTATGCAGCACCAGTTTGGAACCCACACCTAGCCAAGCACGTAAAGAAACTAGAGAAAGTGCAAAGGTTTGCAACAAGACTAGTCCCGGAGCTAAAGGGTATGTCCTACGAGGAGAGGTTAAGGGAAATCGACCTGACGACACTGGAGGACAGGAGAGATAGGGGGACATGATAACGACATATAAAATACTGAGAGGAATTGACAAGGTGGACAGAGACAGAATGTTCCAGAGATGGGACACAGCAACAAGGGAAGACAGTTGGAAGTTGAAGACTCAGATGAATCACAGGGATGTTAGGAAGTATTTCTTCAGTCACAGAGTGGACAGGAAGTGGAATAGTTTGGGAAGTGATGTAGTGGAGGCAGCTTCCATTCATAGCTTTAAGAAGAGGTATGATAAAGCTCATGGCGCAGGGAGAGTGACCCAGTAGCGGCCAGTGAAGAGGCGAGGCCAGGGGCTATGTCTCGACCCCTGCAACCACAACTAGGTGAGTACAACTAGGTGAGTACAACCACACACATGATTTTTTTATTATTCTTTCTTTTCCGGCATCCTTCCTTCTTTTTTTCTCTACTAACCCAATTTCCATTCTTGCATTAATTCCCAAACCCCACCTTCTTTGCCTCTTTCTCTCCTGCCCTTCGCCGTGCTAAACCCAGCCACACTCTCCTGTCTCTTAGACGTAATCATCCCCGGAAGCTAATCCGGTGATGCTTCGACTCGTCTCGGTAAATTGGCAACCCTTTCATTAGCTTCTCTCTGGTGGGATTGATCGGGTGTCGTTCAAGGGATTTTAAGAGGGATTTTAGAGTATTTATGACCATTAAAAGGGGGACTCTGAAGCTGATCGGTCGGATGGCAAGTCACTTAGGAAAAGAGGTTTTCAATAATGAAATTTTTGACCTGAATTACTTCAAAAGCAGGTGAAGCCTTGCAACTTTTTTCCTAGTGCTTTTCTTTGGTATTTTTTTTCTGGTAACTGAGATAAATTTAGGAATAAATGATCTGTACTAGCTTTTCTTTTTATCCATTTCGTGTGGATCCATGTGACAATTTTAATTTGACATTATAACATTTATTTAGGGAATATTTATCAACATAAAATGGGTTTCTTGATATATTTAAAAGTTTTTTAAAGAATTTTAAGTCTGCATTTTCAAGTACATAGAATTCCTTTTTGTTTTAACTTAGTATAGCTTTCCAACTTTTGTTCTAACTATAGGCTTGGTGAATTTTATTGAAAATGCATATGAAGGGCTTATAAAATATTCATTATGAGAAGTTTCCGAGAAAATCGAATCAAGCTGACGTAAAAAATGTATAATCTGCACTGAAATGGTTTTATTTTTTATTAGTTCATTACATCGTATAGATATAAAGTTTGCATTGTGAGGTGAATAAGAAAGCCCCAACACCACCACCTCTCAAATCATGCTGTTCTATATAACATGGTTTGATATGTGACCTAGGTTAGAAAAATAAGTGGTTGAATTCCTCTTATTTAATCCTTGAAATGACAGTAAAGGTTGCATGGGGCACTGACTGTAAATTACCATTTCCTGAGACACTGATAGTGAAGAACGTCAATACTGTTGCACCGTCTATGAAAAAGCTCTTAGTGTCTAACTTCGTCATTTTAGCAATTTTCATATCAAGGTAAAACACTTGTTGCTCCAGGGTTCTTGCACAGTATAACACATATTAATTTCCAGTTGCTAGATACAGATTAATAATAAACATATCTGAATATCGTGAGATTTTCTTTTTCAGAATGAGTTCGTAAAGATCAGCTGATACAAGAAAAACCATCGCATGAAAACCTTTGTTTTAAATTTTCTCGATTTGTCTTATTAAATTTGTTGTATTAAACTGGTCCAAAATAAATTTAAAAAATCCTTATAAGATTTATCAGCATTAATGATTTGAAGTCAGTCACAAGTGGCAATCCCCATTCATTACATGGAAACCACTTTAATGTAATTAGTAAATTAAAGCTTGCAAAGCCTAAAATCAATGAGAATCTTCCTTTTAACAAAGCCCACCATCTCTGAAAAATTCCAGTATATCCTAAAAGCCATTCTAGAGTTAATGCAAGGAATCCAAATATTCCAGTTCTATTTACTATATTTGGAAACTGGCAACTACGAATTTTAAAATAAAAAACAAACTGTATACCATCCTGTAAATAAGAAGGATATGTCATTAAAGATAATTGGTATTAAAGATAATCGGTATTAAAGATAATCGGTATTAAAGATAATCGGAAGAGTGGTTTAGTGCTTGCATTTTTTTTTTATAATTATATAATGCTATGACTAACTAGAAGGCAAGAGGATATTGAACCTGGATAAAGTAGTGGTTCTGGCTGACTCCATACATAGCTTTATAAGTATGACTGAGCCCATGATATTAGGAATAAGGGAACGTGGTAGTGACCATTTAAAAGACAGTTAGGAGCTGAGGCTGGTTTAATGCAAAAACGATAGAAGAGTACAAATAGGCGAGTACACACAGAATACAAATAAGTGAGTATACATAGATGAGTACATACACAGGTGACTACACACACAGGTGAGTACAAATAAGTTAGTACATATAGGTGAGTACAAATAGGTTAGTACACGTACAGAGAGAGAGAGAGAGAGAGAGAGAGGGGGGGAGAGAGAGAGAGAGAGAGAGAGAGAGAGAGAGAGAGAGAGAGAATTGTTTGTATGGAAGGGAGAGGATTCAAGAAGAGCAGTAGATGGGAGGATGGATCGCAGGAAAGGGGAAGGAAGGAATGAGGACACGAAGATAAGAGAGCAAGAATTTGTGTATATGGCGGTGGATGTTTGAGGGTCGTAAATGTGTTCGCCTTACTCGCACTCTGAGCTTCCACGAATACCACCTCGACTCCAAATTTGTTTTTCTGGCTCCTAAAGCAATTCTTTCCACGCTCAATTGGAACTTTGGAATGCCTTTTTTAGCTCCATTTTCTTTGGCTTTTTTTTTTGCGACATCCAGGTGAAAGAAAACTAAATATTATTTAGTTTTAGTAAAAAGAAATCAGAACCAGATAAAAGTAGTTGTTAAATTAGTTTTGTAAATTTAGTTGGATTCAGCCAATTAACTAAATGTACTGGAGATATGTAAAAATAATTTGATGTATACCAGTTCTCCCAGCCGTCATTTTTTTTTTTGGGCCATAAGGATGGCAAGAATGGGAATGGTGGTGTAGGGCAGGACAGGCCAGCGACAAGGGTTTTGGGGTATATAGGAGATGGGTAAAAAAGCTTGTCTCGTAACCAATTTGGGTTTGTGTTCATAGTTTTTATCAGTGACGAGTATATTTTCTGTACTATCTTGAAGCATTGATCTATTTTCTTATGCTCTGGAAACAGAAGCTTATTATCCAGACTAAAGAACTTATGTTTTGTTTGTATCAAAAAAGGGAATCTCCAACCAGTAAGGACTCGAGTATTAGCTCACCTTCAAGCCGGGAGGAAGTTCGAGTGATTTTGGAACTCTTCTTCAGGAAGAGTGCCGCCCACCTCATTGGGTGCTTGCGTGAATAGGAAATTTCAAAAGACAGCGTATCTGTCACGACAATAGAAACTGATATTGATAATATAAATTTGATTCTAAGAAACTGTGTTTAGAGTGAATAAACACATACACACACACACACACACACACACACACACACACACACACACACACACACACACACACACACACACACACTTACACACACATTTTTTCGTTATGTTCAGATTGATTTCCGCTGATTTATGGCAAAAACAAATTTTCATTTTTTTAATTCGGCAACACCCTTGCCAAAGAGGCCTAATTATCCGGTTCGGCTTAATCGACACGACACATATATAAAGATCACAGTAAACAGGTGATATCACGGTATGCAAAACAAGCATTTTTGCAATCGGTGAAAAATTAGTAAGAGCTTTACGAAATTAATATATTTTTTATTTTATTATTCTATTTAAGCTAACTTTAAATTTAGCTACGTCGGGTAGCTTTTAATGTTCAGTTTTGATGCAGAATTTTTTTTTTTTTATCATTTTAATTCAGAAATATATACAAATGCTTAGAATTGTCAAACAGATCTATGCTTATGCTAGATGGTCTTGGTATGCTAACTTGCTATACAGCACGACGCGCTTAGAAGGCGATTTGTAAAATCATTACTATAAATGGATAAACGAAGCTCAGTGTAAACGATAAACAAAGGCAGCACCTAGATGTGGTGTTACCACTTCTTATGGAAGTCGAAAACCATACGTTGTTCAAATAATCAGCCCCATAACGAAGAACTTTGGTGTGAATAATTTTGTGGAGAGGGGCCAGACAGCTTCATTACCCGTCCTTCTTTCTTTTCTCTCTCTTCTCCCCTCATTGATGGCCTTGGCGATTGTGTCGTATGGGCAGAGTCATTGACCAGCTCCCAGCGCCGTCTAGTGGCCACATTTCTCCCACGCACTCCCACTGATTGGAACTCCAGATTCCTCCTGTCGACGCGGGAGTTACAAGAAGTCTCTAGTACGTATCCTTCTTTAGTTTGCTCAAAGAAAGTATTAAAGGAGTAGAACGAATATTGAAAAGTCTGTCTTTTTTTTTCTGTATGTCGAGGATACTGAATAAAGTCTCGCATACATGCGAAACGTGTATTTTTGGGGGTCTAAAAGGACTGGTCTATTTTACATTAATCCTTATGGGGATAAATTCGTTTGGTAATGGCACTTGAACAGCATTCTTGAACGAAAAAATATCGTTAACAGAGGTATATATATATATATATATATATATATATATATATATATATATATATATATATATATATATATATATATATATATATATATATATATATATACAGTGGAACCTCGGTTTTCGTTGAAAATTCTTTCCAGAATGCTGTTTGAGTGCCGTTACCGAAAGAATTTGTTCCCATAAGGACAAATGTAAATTAGATTAGTCATTTCAGACCCCCAAAAATACACTTACAAAAGCACTTACGAAAATACACTTACATAATTGTTCGAGCTGAATAGGTAAAACTTGCGATTTTGGCTTAAATAGCAAAGCTCTTCTTGCCGAATAAGGCTAGCTAAATTTTGTGTATGTAATAATTACGCAAAAATCATTCTGAACTTAACGAAAAAAATATTTCATGGTTTATTATTAAATTATTGTAAACTTATCTAAAATATATTTAGTTGGATTAAACTATATATATATTCTGATGCATGTTCTGCATCGGAATCCCTTCTTCAGGAGTGGAGGGTGCTTATGAGACCGAGACTATACTTTAATATAATAACTACGTTAATAAGACGAAGTTATTGATACTCTGCGAAGAGCCAATTACTAGTTACATTCATAGTTCCGATATTGTAATTTTTTTTCCTAGCACATACATCGTGAAAAAAAGGAGGATAGAAATTAATGCTTTAACACTGTTAGTCATTGTATGGAAGAGTCGCAGCTCATTGAAAGCCTCGAAGATAATGTTGATACTCAGTTTCGAGTCTTGGATGAGCAACACCGTCTATATATAGAAGACCAGCCCTTTGATCTCTGTGTCTGGAGACTTTTACTGAGAATTTTACCGAAGGTATAATTGTGCAACAGCTGGGCGCTAGTTGGAAACCTTTGCTCTTTGGCGAATGGTATCAATCTGAGAAGGGAAAATAATTTGAACATTTTAATCGACGAAAGAGAAAAAGGTATGGTAGAAATTATCTTTGTTGACATCAAGCTGTCTAACTGGCGCAATTCTTAAAGTGGAACACAACGTGAAGGGGTGATGGACAAGGAGTAATGGAGAACGCTTGTTGGGGACGGGATGTTATTGTGAGTCGTTAGCAACACGAAAGTTGATAACAATTATTTAAAAAAAAAAAGTTTAACGAAATACGTGAAAAATAGTTTTACTATTCGGCTTTTCAATCAAAGTAACAGGCCTAGAGTTGCACACTTTAAATTTGTGGAAATATAATCTGAAAATATTGCTTTCAAAGTGTTTTTATCTTCAAAAATTTCATTCTTGATTTTGCTAATACGTACGATGAGTTGGAATTAAGGTCGCATTACAGGTCTAGTTCCTGTAACGATGACACACTCCTAAACGTTTTAAGGAGTTTAGAAAAGGAAATTGTTACTTAAACACATTTCCCAGTCACCAATGGACAAATTGCTTTATTGATTATCTGTCTTGTTAGCTACAGACTTGATCAACACCTCGACCGTTTTGTAAGTGGATTTGCCTTGGTCGCACACGGGTTTAACCTTTTTTTTCTCGAATATTAAAAAGTGTTCATTGCTTCTCACGGTATCGATTGCTTGGAATAACGAAACTGAAACCTTACTAATGCATTTTTATGTAGATATTTGGTAGATACCAGACCATCGAGGACTATACTATCGCCCTGTCACATGAATGATTAAGATAGTACGATGAGTAGATTCATGTTTCATTTGATGCTTTTTTCAGAAATGGTGTAGGATGGGTAAAGAGCCTTCTCCTTTTCGGTTCTTACCTCTGCAGAAACGATTTGTAACAGTATCAGTGAAAACAGTTTGTGTTCCCATCGGATAAACACGGTAAAGATCCCCATTTTTATACACTCTTATCTTAATTTCTTCTTTTATCAATCTATTATTCTCCGTTTAACTCTTTCTGTCTACGTTATTCTTTCTCTTTTCTCCTTCCTGCAACTCACTCTGCCGAAGAGTCCCATACCGTGTCAGCTGGTTACATCGTTGTGTGTGGGCAGCCATCTGTGAAGCTCTCGCCTCACACACCACTGGAGGAAGCACTTGCTTCCTCCTGAACTCTAATCCTAATATTTCTGGTGGGGAAGCAGTTTTTCTTCAGAAGAAATAGTCCGACTAGACAAATAATATCTCCTGGCTGTCGCGAGTTTGGGCACCTATTTATAAATACTTTAAAGTGTCACTAAAAGTTTGGTTGTAATGAGCATATCTTAATATTCAGTGATAAAGTTAAAAGGTAAAATATTTATGATTTGCCTGTTCTCAGAAGATGGGACACCGTTAATCATTTGGTGAACTAGTCTATCAAGTAACAGTATCAAGGGCTCAGTATTTTCTTTAGTTTTATTTTAGCTGATATTTTATTATCCGTCAGAATTTTAATGCTGCATGATAATAACGGTTTAAGCTGTTTCATAAAAAGAAGAGTACGTTCCCAAGGCCTTCTATTCCTCAGGTAATGTATGAGCCCTAAGGGGGGGTGATATGTGGGGCGTTAAACCCTCACATAGTTGACAGACTAGATTAGCCATTATTTATAAGAATATAAGGTATACATTATTGGATAATTGAATTTGGTACCTTTACTATTAAGGGATAGCGTGAGCAGTCCCAAGTTATACCTGGAGAGGGTTTCGGGGGTCAACGCCCCCGCGGCTCGGTCTGAGACCAGACCTCGTGGTGGATCAGGGTCTGATCAACCAGGCTGTTATTGCTGGCCGCACGCAAACTTACGTACGAAGCGCAGCCCGACTGGTCAGGTACTGACTTTAGGTGCCTGTCCAGTGCCTTCTTGAAGACTGTCAGGAGTCTATTAGTAATCCCCCTTATGTATCCTGGGAGATGTTGAACAGTCTTGGGCCTCGACACTTATTGTGAGTGTGAGAGTGTTTATGTGTGAGAGTGTTTATGTGTGAGAGTGTTTATGTGTGAGAGTGTATGTGAGAGTGTGTATGTGAGAGTGTGTGAGAGAGTGTGTATGTGAGAGAATGTGTATGTGAGAGAGTGTATGTGAGCGAGTGTGAGGCGAGGTGTGAAGTGTGTGAGAGTGTGTGGTGAGCGTGTGTGTGTGGAGAGGGTGTGTTGTGTGTAGGCAGTGTGTGTGTGAGGCCGAGTGTGTGAGTGTGTGAGCAGTGTGGAGGGGTGTGTGTGGGGGCCGAGGTGGGAGGCCGAGGGTGTGTGTGTGTGTAGGAGGCCGATGTGTGTGTGTGGAGAGCTGAGGTGGTGGAGGCCGGTGTAGTGTGTGTGTGAGACAGTGTATATGTGAGACAGTGTGTATGAGAGAATGAGAGAGTGAGTGTGTGGGGGGCATGTGCACACGCACTCACCTAATTGTGGTTGCAGGGGTCAAGCCATAGCTCCTGGCACGCCTCTTCACTGGTCGTCACTAGGTCCACTCTCTCCTGCTCCATGAGCTTTATTATACCTCTTCTTAAAGCAATGTATTGTACCTGTTTCTGTCGTGGGGGTTCATGAGATATTGGAGTAAGAAATGCACACGTTGGATGTCTGGAGGAGTATAATTATGAGAATCTTGTAGGAGAAGGCCAGGCCTGCCTGTCTTGTCTATGCCTACCGAGAGGAACTAAGGATGACTGAGAGCAGGGCCTCTGGCCTACGGCTCACGTGTAAGGAGCTCGTGACGTCACAGCTAGTAAGGGAGCCTTTCTAAAAAGTAACTGGGTTTATCTAAGTATACTACACATGTACATAGTAACACTACTGACATTTCCACTACATCACTTTCCAAACTATTCCACTTCCTGACAATTCTATGACTAAGAAATACTACCTAACATACCTGTGACTCAACTGAGTCTTCAATTTCCAATTGTGACCCTTTGTTGCTGTGTCTCACCTCCGGAACATCCTGTCTCTGTCCACCTTGTCGATTCCTCTTAGTATTTTATATGTTATCGTGTGTGTGTGTGAGTGTGTGTGAGAGTGAGAGAGAGAGGGAGCACATTCGTACAGTATAATGATGTCAACGAGATAAAATCAGTTGATCAAATAAAAATGCTGGCCCACAGATGGCTCCAACTTCATCCTGTTCCCTACCTGTATGTTTCAAAAAAAAAATGCTTTCAAATGAGCTGATGTAGGTAACAGCTTTTAGCTTGTCAATAAAGTTAGGAATCCTTAATTTGTCAATAAAGTTAGGATTTCTTAACATAACCTTGTCAAACCCTGTGTAAAAAAAAAAGGAAGGAGGGAGAGGGAGAGAAATGGAGACTCCCTTATGCTCCAACACAACTGTAAATATGTCATAATTGTTGGTGACCTCAACCAACATCTTATACAGAGGGACTTTGATGACCTTCTTGCAGTGTTTGACATGAGAAACTTTGTTGATTTCCTTACTCACATCTCTGGCTCCTCCCTTGACCCAGTAGTGAGTGATCTGGCAGAAGGTATAGTCACTTGTCAACCCCTCGGCTATGTTGGATCGTCTGACCACAAGACTGTGTTTACGACACTTCATTTAAGAACAGAACGAGGTGAGGAGTCCACACGCACAACCTGGCTATGGAAAGAGGTAATTGGCCAACCCTTTGCTTTGAGTTCGCCACCTCCGATTGGTATGCTATTCTCCAAGGGGATGTTGACAACCAAGTGAATGTCTTCACTGGACACATCCTTAATCTACAACAACAAGAAATCCCTCACGTGCAGTATGTGACGAAGCCTACAGATCAGCCTTGGTTTGGCTTTCGTTGAAGAGAGGCTGCTACTACTAAGTACAAGACATGGCGAAGGTATAAGAGACATCCTACTACCTATAACAGGAACTTGCACAGGCAAGCCTGTAGGGATATGGGCCATCTCTAAATGGGAGGTGGACACAAAAAGAAAGCTAGCATCAGGTAGAGTGGGCTTCAAAACCTGGTGGTCCCTGGTCAAGGACAGACAAGGTTATCTGCCTGATGAACTTATTCCACCTCTAAATCGACAGGATGGGCGCAGACAAGTGTTACTAAAAAGAAGCAAGTATAACAGAAAGACATGTTTCAGTGAAAGCAATATTTCTCCTACGAATGTATTCGAAACGTCGTGTATGAGAATGTTTTCTTTCGTTATGCGTTATTGTTCTCCAGCCCCAGGTACTCACCACTGAGTCTTTATTACCCATCTTCACAGTACTTGTATGCATCATTGCTTTTGTAGGCTTTCACTTTCTTTACAATGTAGGGAGAGAGAGAGAGAGAGATTATTCATCCCGAAATTATATAAATTGTGAGTTTATCGTAAGGGTGTCTCGGGGAGGGTCACGAGCCTAGCTGGAGTAACTCAAATGCGGGTGTATTTAACCGTAGAGTTTTGCGACTGCTTTGTTTTTCTTAATACCTTCTCATCCTCTTCTTTTTTCCTTTTGTTCTACTTTTCTCCTTCCTATTCTTTTCTGAACCTAACGAAAAAAATATGTTTCATTGTGTTTATATTTTTTAATTATTGTAAACTTATCTAAAATATATTTAGTTGGATTAGGCTTAATTAAATTACGCTTGATATAATAAGGTTATGTAAATTTCCTTAGGCTCTTTTGGTAAAAATCATTGATTTTTACCTTAACATAAATGAAAAAATATATATTTAAATGTATAAGAGAAAATTTTAGAAAGAACTTAATTTTAAACGAGTTCTTGCTAATTGACAAGATTTACCTATACGGCAGTATCGGATCTAAACAGTAGTAACTCCAACATAAACAACCTCTGTAGAAGTTTGGTGTAGTTGTTTTGTTGGGATTATATAGCCTATCGACTACAAGAGTGCCATTAAGGCTGCACCACCGGTCAATGATACTTAAATCAGTTTATGTAAGTTTATGTAAGTTTTCGGCGTATATACATTGAGGAATACACTCCTTTTGGTGAAAATTTTACTACCAATAATACTTGTCCATCAGGTCAGCCACAGAGTAGTAACAGCAGTGGCAGCTGAGTGGTCAGGGCCGCAAGCAACACAGCAGTGCAGATGGGACACGCTAACCCAATTCGCAGGTTATAATGCACAAATAATCGACACATAGGAGAAAGAAACTTATGACAACGTTTCGGTTCGACTTGGATCATTAATGATCCAAGTCGGACCGAAACGTCGACATTACTTTCTTTATCCTGTGTGTGTTATTTGAGTATTATACAATGCTGTGTTGTTGCCTGCGGCCCTGACCGCTCAGCTGCCACTGCAGTTGCTGCCGTCACTCTGTGGTTCACCTCATGGACAAGTATTATTGGCAGTAAAATTTTCCTTACACTGATACGAGCAAGGCAGCTGGTAGAAACATATTTGTTTTGTGCTGGTATAGCGAGGGGCATCTGACACACGTGTAGCAGAGTAAGAAGCACATGGCATATATTGTGCTAAATCTAGGAACATTGTATTATACTTGTGGTGTGGGAAGAACGCTGTATGACATGCGATGTGAGACACGCCATATAAAAGTATTGTTGTAAGTGATGAAAATAGTATGATTCTTGTGGTAAAGTGTGACATTGTATGATAAGTGTAGTAGTAGTGTGTTGAACATTGAAGGACACTTGTCTGGTACGTGTGGCAGTCAGAGGGAAAAACGACTCTTCTGTGATGCCATATATATGTGCGTGTGTGTATGCGTGTGCGTGTGTGTATGCGTGTGCGTGTGTGTATGCGTGTGCGTGTGTGTATGCGTGTGCGTGTGTGTATGCGTGTGCGTGTGTGTATGCGTGTGCGTGTGTGTATGCGTACTCACCTAATTGTACTCACCTAATTGTGGTTGCAGGGGTCGAGACTCAGCTCCTGGCCCCGCCTCTTCGCTGTCTGCTACTGGGTCTCTGCTCTCCCTGCTCCATGAGCTTTATCATACCTTGTCTTAAAACTATGTATGGTTCCTGCCTCCACTATATCTTTCTCTAGTCCATTCCACTTCCTGACTACTCTGTGGCTGAAGAAATGTTTCCTGACATCCCTTTGACTCATCTGAGTCTTCAGCTTCCAGTTGTGTCCCCTTGTTTCTGTGTTCCCTCTCTGAAACAACCTGTCACTATCTACCTTGTCAATTCCCCGCAGTATTTTGTATGTCGTTATCATGTCTCCTCTGACCCTTCTTTCCTCCAGTGTTGTTAGTCCTATTTCCCTCAACCTTTCTTCATAAGACAGACCCTGAGTTGTGGAACTAACCTTGTCGCAAACCTTTGCACTTTCTCTAGTTTCTTGACGTGCTTGACCAGGTGTGGGTTCCAGACTGGTGCTGCATACTCTAGTATGGGCCTGACGTATACGGTATACAGTGTCTTGAACGATTCCTTGTTAAGGTAACGGAACGCTAATCTTAGGTTTGCCAGACGCCCATATGCTGCCGCGGTTATCTGGTTGATGTGTGCTTCCGGAGACGTGCTTGGTGTTATACTCACCCCAAGGTCTTTCTCCTTTGATGAGGTTTGTAGCCTTTGTCCACCTAGCCTGTACTCTGTCAGCGGTCTTCTTTGCCCTTCTCCGATCTTCATGACTTTGCATTTGGTGGGGTTAAATTCGAGAAGCCAGTTGCTAGACCAGATGTCAAGCTTGTCCAGGTCACTTTGAAGTCCTGCTTGGTCTTCATCCGATGTGATTCTCCTCATTAATTTCACATCATCTGCGAAAAGAGACACTTCTGAGTCTATCCCATCCGTCATGTCATTCACATATAGCAAGAATAGCACTGGTCCTAGGACTGACCCCTGCGGTACACCGCTCGTCACAGGCGCCCACTGTGATACCTCATCACGCACCATGACCCGTTGTTGCCTCCCTGTGAGGTATTCCCTGATCCATTCCAGTGCCCTTCCTGTTATACATGCTTGGTGCGTGTGTGTATGCGTGTGCGTGTGTGTATGCGTGTGCGTGTGTGTATGCGTGTGCGTGTGTGTATGCGTGTGCGTGTGTGTATGCGTGTGTTGCTAGTGACCCACTAAGAGCAAGTATGTCACTAGCAGCAGCAACAGTGAGTCTTATTTTTATATATTTAAATTTTTACTTCGGGAGTTGTTCTTTCAGGAGTCGAGATTCAGCTCCTGGTCCCGCCACCTAGACTGATCGGCATCAATAACTTCTGGACTCTTGTGTGCTACAGCGTGTGTTGAATTTTTTTTTTTTTTTGCATGACGCCTTTTCCCTTTAATCCTTCTAAAAGCGGTTTTGAAAATGTCTTCTGGACAATAGCATCTATTCATTTTAATTGTCTCTGCATTATTTAGTAGGAATGTTGAGTTTAAAATATTGATTAGAAAATAATTTGCAGTGAATCCACAATTTTCATGAATACTTTCACATTTTTTATATTTTTTTCTGAAATGCTAAATCATTGTGGGTCATTCAGCTTAAGTAATGATGAAGGCTCGATCCTCCTTCCGCTGACTTGGACAAGAGACGTACTACCTAACTATACTCGCCTCGTTGTCTCAATACTTTTGCATAAATCTCGAGTACTGTGCAAGTAAACGAATTTTAAAATGAAATAATTGTAAAAGTTAAAGGATTTCAGACAAAACCCGAGTTCCTTTGTTTTTTTTCCATGTTATTTGTAGCAAAAAATACATTTATTCTGCATGCATAAGTTAACATCCTTTCATATTTTATTTACAAACAAAAACATTTATTTTGCAAAATATAAATAAATTCAGAGCAGTTTTCATGATTACGAATATACTAACCCGTATGTACACGAGCCTAGTTTAATTAAATTTATATTATTTGGGCAGACTTGTGCACACATTAATTTTAGCCGAGAACTTTATATATATACACAATTGCAATGCAGATGCGTATTATGTCTTTTCGAGGAGAGGACTCATAACGAGAATGCAAACTAATGGCAAAACTAAAAGTAAAATTAATATATACCGACGAAACTCATTGCATATATAGTAAAAAAAAGCGAAGATGGTAGAAAATGTATGGGTGTACTTGACGTGCGACACAGCCTAGTAAATGCTTATGTAAAGTGTTTTGTCTTCAAGTTATTTTTTACCTAGGACCGACTTCAGGACATATTTTACTCTGGGAAATAAATATGCTTTGCATATAGAATACTTTGGCATATATTTATTTGCGAATACAGATACTTCACTAGTGGGTTCGGATTTTAGAAGGATCTGCCTAGTATGGGGCAGTAGTCCTGCTGCAGTGTTCCTCCTTTCTTATTTTCTTATGATGTGGGTTCCGAGGTTCATCTTATAGCGGTGCCAGAGCACTTCTAGAATGACCGCATGGGAAAGTGATGGTGAATGTGCTTCCTTTGGGTCACTTTACCATCGTAGTAACGTTCCTTAAGAATATTTGCATGTTAATTAAATCACCTTGGCTTTTGGATTTTTAAAATTGCTCTGTATTTTATTGATGACACTGGTTGACCCCCAAAAAAATGATTATATTGATATGCTTGGGATTCCCCTAAAACGGTTTACAAGCTCTCTAAGTACACTCCTGCATTCTTTATTGTGTCTAAGTAAAAAAAAAAAAATTCCAGCAATAAGATGGGCTCCACTTCTTGATCTGAATGATCCACACGGATGTCACTCTTCACGTAAATATAACTATTCGTAAAGTAAACTAATGACAAGGTTAACTCATGTAAAGCAGTCTCGTTATCCTTGCTGACAACAACACTGGCAAAGACAGTTACCCTGGTAAACTCACAAATGGACGCATTATACTTCTGGCTTGTTACTAATGTCTTCTCTAAACCTTACGTAAACAACCTGAATGTGTATGTGATCTTCAACAGAAAATGGAATTTGTTTCCTAACGATGTTTGTCTTACATGGTAGGAACTCCGCCGTATAATTATGAGTCCTGAATATTTTCACCGACGAGGAGAATAAATATAAAAAATATCCTTTCTGAATAATAATTTCACTTGTTTCATAATTTTTAGTTTGAACGCTATCTATATGGCAAACACAGAGTCCTTCTGTACTATTTTATAACGACATGTAACTATTCCTTCTCTGTTGGAAACTCATTCATAAGTGTCTTTTAAGTTTATAATAGATAATTCATGGTGTCAGAAACAGAGAGCAAGATGGTAAAGATAAAGGGGCACGCAGAGGTAGGAAGGGAAAGAGTGTGATTGAGAAAGACGAAGGGAAAAGAGAGGGAGAGATGGATGGGATGGGAAATAGAAAATGGAGAGGGAGGAGGAAGGAAAATATATTGGGAGACAGAGGGCATAAAGGAAAAGAAGGAGTAAAATGGGAAAAAAAGAGGAATGGAGGTAACAGGGGTCTACAACAGATAACTATTGTTAATATATTCAGAATTATATTTCTTAGGAAAAAAACGACTTGAAAATTTCTTCGAAGGAGAAAGCTGCACATTATAAATTACATATTAGTTTACGGAGACGACTTAGTGACAGTTTACCTACTTCCAGATTTGTTGATTTATTTGAGGGGAAACTGGAAGACAAGTCCAGAGGCAAGTCTGGCAGACTATGACCCGCTTAATGATCCAGCACCGCTGCCATGCCTGGCTCTACGCTAGGTTTTAAAAAAAAGAGATCACATTATCGTATCTCACGATTACTTCTTGTTTAGTAAGTTGAGATTTGGATAATATAGCTCTCCCGTATCTCCACTTCCTCCTGCCACTCTGCCGGCTGGAAGAAAAAAATAGGCTGAATTGGTTTCATGACGCTCAGAAAAACTGTCATGGATATTTCGTAGGAAATCTGCAAGTAGATGTCTTTCTACTACTAGAACTACTACTACTATCATCCCTATTCGCTGCTCCTACTTTTGTTATTAATATGCCCTGGGTATTTTTTAATATTGTTCCAGTAAGCCAAGTGAGTTCATTTGACCGAGGGAATAGAGGCAAAACCTTTATACCGTTCATAGCATGTCGAATACTGCTCATAAAACCGAAATGAGTTCATAAAATGTCCAACTATCACCCTGCTGGAATTTTAGCAGAATTTTTGAACGATAAAGGAATTGCATCAGGTGATGAGTTCTTTTTTTTTCATTTTCTCGTTTTATATTGAAAGTAGAATTGGCAGTCTCGTTAGAAAAAAATAAAACGTTTGTGTTTATGTAACGACAATAAATACCTGAACATATAAACACTTGGAAAACTTTTTATTATATTTAGCAATGATATTTGGAGAGCTTGCATTTTTTTTTTCATATAACCAGATTTAAGCCAGGTTTTCCAAGCCAGCTTTGGGCGCTGTGTAGGAATTCTTGCAAGAAAGTTTGCTTTTATGTTCTGGCCAAAGATTGTTCATAATCCTGGATGGTGGCCTTGATGGTGACTCCCGGGGTAAATTAGCAGCAGCTGGTACCGCAAAATTTAGCCTTTCTTAATCCCTCAAAGGTGTCTTCAAGACGCTGAGGGGATCTCGATCCAAGATACTGGACTTACTTTCCACTTCCTTGAACTGAACCTGATTGCCTCCCATTCTTAACGTGCTTTATGACTTCAAGGGTTTAGCGCTTTCCAAAGAATATAATAATTGAATAATTTTACCATACTAAGAACTTTTATTGGTCTCTATTGTATATAACAAAAAAAATAATAATTTATATAGACTGCTTTATTAAGATTTAAATCAGTTTCTCTCTCTGTTATGCACTTCCAAGTGCACAAAACCGAAAGGTTCCTGGTTCAATTTCCGAGCATAACGAAACGTATGGGCACGTCTCCCTAATTCCTCTCTTTGTTTATCTAGCAGCAAATAGATAATCTCAGTGTTAATTAACTATTATGAGTTGCTCCTCGGGGAATGAGCTCAAAGGAAACAAAATAATAATGAAGATAGACTGTAAGCATATGTCGAGTATAGTAACAACGAATAGGTAATTAATAATTTTCTTTCTCTCTCCCCTCTTTATCTCTTCTCTCCCTCTCTTTCTCCCCTTCTCTCAGCACAGTAGCTCTGGTGAGGATGCGTAGAGAACTGAAGCTCAGGTGAGGCTGTGTAGGATGAACCATTAATATTTACCAGTATAAGTGATTTCATATGTATATAATTTCCTTGAATTCCTATATGTCATTTTTCCTTCTTGTTACACTAATTTGCCTTATAATGTATTTAATACCATAGTAACTATCCTAGTAATACCAGATTATACTTAGTAACACCAGACGCAATGGCCTTAATTTTACATACACAATACTAGACCTACAAAGGTCATTCTGTTAAACATAACAAATACAAGAGATCGTTCTGTCATATATAGAAACACTAGATACAAAGGTCACGCTGGAAACAACACTTGTGTACAAGAGATCGTTCTGTCATATATAGAAACACTAGATACAAAGGTCACGCTGGAAACAACACTTGTGTACAAGAGATCGTTCTGTCATATATAGAAACACTAGATACAAAGGTCACGCTGGAAACAACACTTGTGTACAAGAGATCGTTCTGTCATATATAGAAACACTAGATACAAAGGTCACGCTGGAAACAACACTTGTGTACAAGAGATCGTTCTGTCATATATAGAAACACCAGATACAAAGGTCACGCTGGAAACAACACTTGTGTACACTTCAGTGCATTTATTAAAGAAAACTTCTTGTCAGGAGTGACTTCATTAGTCCTAATGATGAAGGTTGTTTTGATACATGTCCTGGACTGGTCGATCACCTTGCCGAGCCCTTCTAGGGCAGGGTAGGTGCCAAGGCTGGAGCTTGCTACCATCTGCAGCTCGTAAGCCTGCCCTTCCCGTTAGGGAAGATGGCAGACCAGAGAGGCCTAGCATCTATCTACCTCCATGCCTCGTGCTGGTGGGGAATGTGGCTAGGCCTGGGGCCAGTTGGTCCCGCCGATGAGGGGTATCCCCTCCCATGGAAGACATAGGTCTCTGACACTCCCACGCCAGGGAGCCGAAGCCGGGTCGCCATCTGGTAAAGACCCTTGCCGGGAATTCCCGGTGAATCAACATCTCCTCCTCCTCCTGTCCTGAATTGTAGACAGGTGTCCTTTTCCACGTTTATTGGTATGATCATAGCATTTAAAACGCATATCAACACCAATTAATATTTTTTGTTCATAGTACATAATAGGCAGAATATCTTTGTACCTGAAGCTGCTGTCAACAAAAAAATGCTTTGAGGTTTCTACTTAATGGAAAAAAAAACTTTGGCTTAATATTCTATAAAATATATAAGTTCATAAAAAATACACATATACTGTATAGTAAAAAGGACTAAATGAATACACTTGCTTGAAAAATTTGTGTTCAAATCTAGTATATCTTAGTACTGTGACGGCAGGAATATAGTTCAGTTTCCTCAGTGAACTGTTACTTTTCAATCCGAATTATTGAGGAATCATACTGTAAATCTCCCATTCTGTTTAGTTATCTGAAGGTTATTGGCCTCTTCTTATGAATTATATTTTAACTTGGCATGAACTGCATTGCATTAGCTAAGCTTCAGTTTTTAAGCGAACGGTGAGATGAGCTTCCACGGTTTAATAGATAATTGCAACTTGTATACAACATTTTGCTTAATATTATGGAGCAAAAACCTTTATTAAATGATTACCTTGTGTATTATACAAAGGGACGCGAATCACGTTTAAGTGGAGGTAAGGCAGTGATTTATGCCTTATTAATTTTACATCTGCTGTGCAATTTATCCGCTGGAGCACAAGCAAAACGATAACAAAATATCAAGAATTATGCTGAAGGTGGTGAGCAAACACAAAGATTACAGAGGACGGAAATATACGGTTGTGTGCTTCCCGAGTATAGACTACAGGGGAAGGACCACTTTCTCTTTTTCTTGCCACAGGGTTTTTCCTTTTTATTTTACGCGAAGTCTTTTATAAAATGTTTTTATTAATGCCTTAATTTCCCTTTTTTTTAAATCTTAATAAACCAGTTCGTCAGCATCCAGAAAGTGTTCGTAAATAGACTGCTCTTGTCATGTCACGAAATATCATCTTAGTCAATCAAAAGGGACTGCTGAACATTGGGGATTTATTACGAAGGTAGATGCTGCATTTCCCCTCTCTAGCTACCTGCATGACCGCCCTCGAAGAGCACTGTGTGGGCTCCCCTCTTACAGTAACGGCAAAACTTATTCCCAAACCCAGGATAAATTCTGATTGAGTCCCCTTGTGGCAAGATCAAATGGCTCGGGGTTGTAGTTTCAGTGTTCTTATTCCCTGCATTGCAGTCGATGCTATATATCTTTCTAGGGTTGCAATCGGTGATTTACAACTATCACTTGTACAAGACAAAACGTTCTGACTGCATGTGATTTCACCTGACGTCATACTTCTAATACAAAAAGGGTTTATCGTGCTGTAATATTAGAGTAATTACTTTTCTGCTGATGCAAGAAGTGGGACCAACAGCTGTAGCTCAATCTCCTTTTTTCCCACACAATCAGAGGTTATTAAATTGATTGGTAAAGCTTTTAAGTTAAATTTTTAATTTTGTGCTGCAATTAATAATAATGAAACCAAAAAAATATTTATAACTGTTTCTCGTCGCACTGTAAAATAAATTTTATTTGCACAAGACTTGCATTTAAAATTTCTGGGTATGAAAACGCTAAAGTAAAATTTACTAGACTTCCATATAAATTAAAATGATTAATTTCTTGGGAACGATTTAAAAGTTCTCTGGAGATTAAGACACGTTATGGTCCTTAAAATTATACTCGTGAATGTAATGAATATTTGTTAAAGGTATTCACTAGAGAATTTAAGTAAATATTTTCGTCTTAATGCATTAAATTTCGTGCACTCTGTCTAAATTAAATCAAAATACTGTAATCTGAATGAGTTAATGATTGCTATTTTTATTTAAAACGGTTGATTATGGCTATCTTGAATGTACTGTTTTTATATTTCTTGAAATATAGTGAATATTTTAGTAATAACTCTCATAGATGTTTTAAGTTCTTGAGGTTCTTGGAAAATGGTAAAAATAATAATCTTAGGTACTGTTATGTTGGTAAATCAAATTAGTTACATCACCCTAATCTCGCTGTTACATTCAGCGGCCGAGTCTCCGCTCCCGGTCAAATCTCACGCTTGTCTTTCTTAGCAT
Organism: Cherax destructor; assembly: GCA_009830355.1. Classification (NCBI taxonomy): domain Eukaryota; kingdom Metazoa; phylum Arthropoda; class Malacostraca; order Decapoda; family Parastacidae; genus Cherax; species Cherax destructor. The sequence continues at coordinate 780,838 of WNWK01000011.1, forward strand.
AATAAAGATAGAGTTTAAGTAACTGTGATGTGAGCAGTCTGATGTCTATCTTCTTGGACAGGAGCGTAGAAATGGCGTCGCGGTGTCTCAGTGGAGTTTTTCCTTGGAAAACTTTCTCTTGTTTCTTTTAATTCTTAAATAAACTGGAAAACTTGAAGCGTTTGTCAGAAAATTGTTTTCCAAAGAGTAATTTATCATTTTAAAAGGACTGCGTGTGTCTGCAACTATATCTTTATAGGGAGGAAAAGTGAGGCGTTCGAGATAGCATATAAACGAGACCGGTTATGGATGAAGGTTGTGATGGCAACAGAAATGAAGAAAACAAGCTTTTAAAGCTGCCCTCCTAATCGAACTTGGCATTTTCGTGATGTTTAGACAGCCGGAAGAGTGACTGGTAGACCCCCCTTCCTTTTATTAACACGTCAAAAGGTTTTATCCTCTCCGTTTTATTGCATTCATTTATTGTGTGGTGTAATTGGCATATTTTTTTGCTAATAGAAAATAATCTAACTTTGCCAAACGTAAATAGAAGAATTTGCAAAAAACTAAATGTAGAAAACTACTTAAGCTTTCAGAGGAATGGCTGTTTGAGACATCTTTTCTGTGTAGAACTTTTTCAAGTCAACGAAGAATATAAACTGACTTCAGTGGTTAGAAATTTTCACACTGCTTTCGTGAATGCAGAATAAAAATCAGGGCACCGTGAGTATTTGACCCAGAACAATACTTTATTCAATAAAAGACGCTCTGCAGAAAATTAATTTATTTCCATAATTTAAACTGTCCCACTTGAAGCTAAAACACAGTAAACAGGTGATATAACAATGTTTTAAAGCGCTTGAAGATCACTATTTTTGTCCACAGTGATTGATTTCCATATATATATATATATATATATATATATATATATATATATATATCTAGTGAGAGATATCTTGTGGAAAGTGGAACAGACTTCTTCCTCCATAAGCCATGCGTGTCTTAAGAGTCGACTAAATGCCGGAGCAAGGGGCTAGTAACCCCTTCTCCTGTATACATTACTAAAGTTAAAGAGAGAAACTTTTGTTTTTCCTCTTGGGCCACCCGCCTTGGTGGAAATGGCCGATTTGTTGAAAGAAGAAGATATATATATATATATATATATATATATATATATATATATATATATATATATATATATATATATATATATATATATATATATATATATATATATATATATATATAATCTAGTGAGAGATATCTTGGTATCTTTTCCGCATCCTGTTTATCTCTAGATCTCATTAGGTAGAAAATATAATTTACCATCCCGGGAAACCCCTTGCACGTTTATCCCAAATTTATGTTTTATATCTATATTGACTTATTGACTCCGATTTGTCGAAATTGTGGTTGAGTGTTGGGATGTGAAGTTCCTCCCAACTTGGCATGTAATTAATGTTAGGTGATTACAGCCCTGCTTGTTAATAACCCTGTCATCTCCGATATTGTGTGTGTGTGGGTGTGTGTGGGTGTGTGTGGGTGTGTGGAGGAGTCGAGACTCAACTCGTATCCTTGTCTTCTAAATAACTGTAATAGACATCAACGATTTCCAGGTTCTCAGATCCAGTACTGTTTCGTCCAAATCATTCCAAACAAAAAAAATGGATAGGAAGAGAGTGGGAGATAGAGGGAGATAGAGGGAGAGAGAGAGGAAGAGAGAGGGAGTACCACACTTGGCTCCTCTTCGAGGACAGCGAGAAGCAAACTTATATACCACAAGACGGGCAGAAAGCAGCAACTTCCCTCTGGCTGTTCCCTTCTCCAGAACATCACTTCATCTGAGATAATTTATCCCCAGGATGACTCGAGTCTGGAACACATTCGTACAGCATTATGATGTCAACGAGATAAAGTCAGTTGATCAAATGCTTTCAAATGAGCTGATGTAGGTAACAGCTCTTAGCTTGTCAATAAAGTTAGGAATCCTTAACTTGTCAATAAAGTTAGGAATCCTTAACTTGTCAATAAAGTTAGGAATCCTTAACTTGTCAATAAAGTCAGAGATCCTTATCAAACCCGGGTAACCTATGTCCGACCTACACAAACCCTGGTGAGAATCTGGGTGTGAGTGAGGATGTTGTGAGGTGGTGAGAACACGAAACTGGGCTAAACTTTCCTGATCAAGTTTTTTGGGAAGTTGAAGCAGACACACTCTTATTTTTATTTACACAGGGTTTTTACAAGGTTAAGTTAAGGTTCCTAACTTTAATCACAAGGTAAGAGCTGTTACCAACATCAGCTCATATGAAAGCCTTTTTTTATCGTTATGAGACATACAAATAGGCAACAGGATGAAGTTGGAGTCTTTTTCTCTCTCCCTTCCTCCCTTTACCCCCTATCCCTCCCTCTCTCCCCTCTCAGGAAATTACGCTGAAATTTCTTAAATTTATTTAACAAACTGAGACGTTTTCTTCCCTCAGTCTATGTCTTCAGGAAAATTTTATTATTATTAATTACGAGAAAAGATTGCGACCACTGTCAGCCTCAGAATTATCTCTGAGTTACCAGACCCTGCCACGTGGAGGCCAGTGGTTCGTCTTTAGGGTCCCCCCCTCCTTCAACTCTCTACCAGCTTAGGGCTTTTCCCAGGTCTGTGTGTCCAGGAGTCCACCTGTGTCCCCTCAGGTATCGTCCCTTTCCCACTTTCCCAAGGTTATTCCCCCATCTCTCAACCAGCTTAGGGCTTTTCCCAGGTCCATGTGTCCAGGAGTCCACCTGTGTCCCCTCAGGTATCGTCCCTTTCCCACTTTCCCAAGGTTATTTCCTCTTATCTCTTGCCTTCTCTCTGGTTACCTTCTTTTGGTTCATGTTTCCAGGTCTCTATCAGTGGGCCCCCAGATGTCAACCCTTCCACACTCCCCACTTTCAGATTTTTTTTGGTGCTTTCCCTAGTTCCGTGTCTCCACAAGTCCACCTGTGTCCCCTCAGATGAACTTCCTTCCTCACTTCCCCAGGATCCGCATTTTTATTGTTTTACGATTTTTTTGGTGCCTTCCCCAAGTCAGTGGTTTCCCACTTCCCCAAGGTCAGCGATTTTTTGGCCCCTCCCCAGTGACCTTGCTGGATGAGAACTTGGTCTCGTCTAGCTGGTCTACTGTAGAGACTGTCCAGGTGGGTGGAATTACAGGAGGGGACACGTAGAAAACTACGTCCTGTAATTACACCCACCCAGACAGCCTGGAACAGTAGGCCAGCTAGACGAGACCAAGGCCCCACCCAACTCACCCACCAAGAAGAGGTTACTGAGTAAAAATCTGGGACTTCTATTTATGTTTTTATATTAAATACTTATATTTTCACTTATGTAGCTGTATAAGTGTATGTATGAACGTATTATTGTGTACGTTTCTGTGTCCGTGTGTTACTCTTCCCATCAAGAAATCTGCTACCATAAAGTCATCAGTTTTCTTGTTTCTGGCAATTATTCTTTAAATATATATATACGCACAGTAACGTCCACAAATAAAACATATGTATTCGCTCAAATATTTATGCGCGGGCGGGGGAAAGGGGGTCGCACGCACACACACACACACACACACACACACACACACACACACACACACACACACACACACTCTAACATGTATGTAAACAATTTCCCAAGCACACATCATCGAGAGGTCACGTCCTCTCAAATCCGACCACATATATATAAGGCTCCATACCGTCACTTCAACTTCACATTGTTTCAGACTATGGAACAAATACTCTTCTCCAGGCTGAGGGACTGACCACCTCAAAACTACGTCTTCAAGGGTGATGGACTGATTACATCGTCTTCACATCTCTACTGCTCCTGCCAACTTTTCCGTACTCGACTGAAGAAGCCTACTGTGTAGGCGACACGTTTGGGAATAAAGATAACTGTTGCACATGTCTTACTTACCAACCTGTCGGTATTTTTTTCCATTTTAATATTCACCTTCACTATAATGAGAAAAACATTCATTATCACCAATACAATAAAAAAATCTGTGGAAAGAAAATAAGACCTACAAAATCGAAGACTTGATCTCTCGACAAAATGTTTTCTGCGGTCAGTGCTACAACCTGGCCAATAGAATACTGCATTAATAACTTTAATACTTGCTCTACCTATTTTACTGTATTGTTCTTGTATGTTCTTCTGCAATGCTTGTGTATTGAAGTACTGTTCTTCTGTTATTGTACTATGTGTTACTATATTATTCTCATGTTTTATTGTATTGTTCTTCTGAGTTACTATACCGTTGTATGCATTACTATGCAGTTCTTGCAAGTTACAGTAATTTTCTTTTATGTTACTGTACTTATTGTAAGTTACTGTCCTGTTATTGCTTGTTGCTTTGCCGTTTCTGTGCACTGCTTTGCCGTTCTTGCATTTTGACATGCTTTCTGTGTTCTTGACGTAAGGAAAAATCCATGTCTTGTCAGAAGTGCGCAGACAACACCAGTCAGGTTTCCCCCAACTAAAAAGTCATCTCTACTCCCTGACAGATACATCTTGCCACTACTTCTAAAACCCACTACATACTATACATGAAACTGTGCATGTATAAGAAAAAGTTCCACATTGTTATTTACAGAAAGCACTTCAAATATTACCACTGTACCATCCACAACAGTGTCTCCCACACTGGCATTCGTGTCACCCCAAACAATTATCTTGCATGATTCAACATTCCCAGCACATTCACTTAATATTCCCCATAATCCCGTTTTCTCATCCACACTTAGATTCCCTTATAAAATGTTAATACAAATAACACTATGCACAATACACACCAAACATCAGCAACTCTGGGCTTAAGTTGCAAAAGAATCTGTGAAAAAAATAAATGCAGGAAATATTTCTTTACAGAGTACTTGAGGAACATCTTGAGCTCCAGAACGAAGTTGTAAGTGCAACAACTACTGTGAACTTTAACTCTAATTATGAAGCACCAAAAATAAATAATAGAAATATTAATTAATCCTAATAAAACTTATGAGAAATATAAATAATATGAGCAAACGAAATTAAGCTTTCTCTTTTAGATAAGTAATAACTAACGAAATTGTAGTATGCCTCAGTCGTATGAAAAAAGAGAGAAAACTCAGCCTGGAGTCGAATCCGAGTTTGCTGTTTTAAAGGCCACGACACCACAGAGCCGTAGTCTTTAGAGATGGAGTTATATTATATATCTCAATGGTAGAGGCCGGGCTTCTGGCACTGTTGACACTGACATTGATGATACTAGTTACCTTGCTGGCACTGACGTGGAGGGAACTAGTGACCAGTGCTTCTGTTCCTGCAGGCAGTGACGTGGAGGGTACTAGTGACCAGTGCTTCTGTTCCTGCAGGTAGTGACGTGGAGGGTACTAGTGACCAGTGCTTCTGTTCCTGCAGGCAGTGACGTGGAGGGTACTAGTGACCAGTGCTTCTGGTCCTGCAGGCAGTGACGTGGAGGGTACTAGTGACCAGTGCTTCTGGTCCTGCAGGCAGTGACGTGGAGGGTACTAGTGACCAGTGCTTCTGGTCCTGCAGGAAGTGACGTGGAGGGTACTAGTGACCAGTGCTTCTGGTCCTGCAGGCAGTGACGGAGGACAGTGACCAGTGCTGGTAGGCGTGACGTGGAGGGTACTAGTGACCAGTGCTTCTGGTCCTGCAGGCAGTGACGTGGAGGGTACTAGTGACCAGTGCTTCTGGTCCTGCAGGCAGTGACGTGGAGGGTACTAGTGACCAGTGCTTCTGGTCCTGCAGGTAGTGACGTGGAGGGTGCAGATTAATATTACAATCAAAACTGAGCACTTAACCCACAAGGGTCATACAGATCTACAAGGTGTGTGTGTGGGGGGAGTGTATAAATGTGTGTGGATATGTGTATATATGTGTACGTTCGTGCCTCTGTGTTTACCTATTTAAGTGAAAAGTTTGCGACCACTGTCAGCCTCAGAATTATCTCTGAGTTTCCAGACCCTGCCACGTGGAGGCCAGTGGTTCTTCTTTAAGGTCTACCCACCCACTTACTGTGTTTTTTATGCTTTTCCCTGGTCCATGTGTCTAGGAGTCCATCTGTGTCCCCTCAGATATTCTCCCTTCTCCACTTCCCCAAGGTTTGCCTCATCAACCAGTATCCCTCACTCTCTCAGTAATCTCAACTCTTGCATCTAGCCTTTGCCTTCCCCAGGTTCATGTGTCTAGGAGTCCATCTGTGTCACCTCAGATATTCTCCCTTCTCCACTTCCCCAAGGTTTGCCACATCAACCAGTATCTCTCACTCTCTCAGTAATCTCAACTCTTGCATCTAGCCTCTTGCCTTTCCCAGGTTCATGTGTCCAGGAATCCATCCGTGGCCCCCGGATGTCTTCCCTTCCCCATTACCCTGAGGTCAGCGCGTTCCAGGGTTCTTGATGGTCTTGAATCTCTTGGTGGTCTTGAAGCTCTTGATAGTCTTGAAGCTCTTGATCGTCTTGAAGCTCTTGATCGTCTTGAAGCTCTTGATCGTCTTGAAGCTCTTGATCGTCTTGAAGCTCTTGGTGGTCTTGAAGTTCTGAAAGGAAGATCATTAAGTTATGAATGCCTCACTCAGTTCCATGGCTTCAGGTGTCCATCCTTGTCCCCTCGGATATTCACCATTCACCACTTCCCCGAGGTCAGCAGTCCCAACCCACACAGCAACACAAGGATCAGACAACAACACAAGGATCAGACAACAACACAAGGATCAGACAACAACACAAGGACCAGACAACAACACAAGGACAAGACAACAACACAAGGACCAGACAACAACACAAGGACCAGACAACAACACAAGGATCAGACAACAACACAAGGACCAGACAACAACACAAGGACCAGACAACAACACAAGGACCAGACAACAACACAAGGACCAGACAACAACACAAGGGCCAGACAACAACACAACGACAAAGACAACACAACAAAGACAACGCAACAGGAAGATGTTATTACAGGGGAGGACACGCAGAAATCTGCACCCCGTAAAAACATCCGCCTGGACAGCTGCGATCGTACACTACCTAGACGAGAGAGATCTCTCGCCCAGTTAGTCCACTAAGCACTAGTCACTTAGTAAAAATTTCAGAATTATATTTATATTTCATATTACATCCATATTAATTAGTTCCTTCGTTTATTTAGTTGTGTAAATGCATTTGTAAAAGATTTTTGGTGCATAGATTAGTGTCTATGAGTAAACCTACAAGTTCCCTGCATGGCAACTGAATTTAATTGTTATCTGTTATCTTTTTTCTTGAATGACACGTGAAGGTACACAAGTGCATACTCCTATACGTACATACCCTCACACACAAACATGCATTTCCACAAATACAATCTAAACATACACAAAAACACACAAACCAATAAATTTAGCAGCACACACGTAATTCTCTGTATCAAACGTATGTATACATTCATAAAAAAACATACATAAGCCTCTCCTTGTAAACTCATATATATTCGCACATATCACACTCAATACATGTATACATATACAGTATATGTAACCTATTTTTATTCATATATCTAAAGTCTCACACGACTGTTAAATTAAAAAAAAAATATATATGCCATGAAAGTTTAACAAGAAATTTTTAATGACACAGTATTTTGAAAACATGTAAAGTGAAAGATGAGAAAATGTGAAATGATCTTGTTGAAGGTAAGGAGTAACCGGAAGTAATTGTTAAGCAATAAAACAAATCCTTTTCAATACCCACTTATTCAAATCTTCACACCTTTCACTTCATTTATATTAACAGACAAAATTACCAACAAACACTAAATATAAAAAAAAACTATCAGGCGATTCAATCTTTTGACTGAAAAGATTTTCAGTGTTGCTGCTGCAGCTTGACCAAGACTCTTCCCTGGTATTATATCCCATGCTATATTATGTTGTGATGTATTGTGATGTGTAGATGGTAGTGTATATTACACTAGTGTAGTGTTGTCGTACGTATGTTACCTGTTGTCAGTGACAGAAATATGAAAATTTGTGTAACTGTCTGCTGAGTCCATAATGATTAAACTTGAGGAGGAGTGTGTGTTGTGGTCAATCATACCTTTCGTAGATCAATGAAAAGTCTAATATACCTTTCTTTCGACCGGTTAATAGACACTGTCGAACATTCTTATTTTTATATCTTTAGAACATTTTTTCAGTCATAACTCAAACTGACAAGGAACAAGTATATTGTCCTTAGTAAATATGTGTACAGTTGCTTGTTAATTTATTTCTTAAATATTTTTGATAATACTGGAAGATTAGAGATTGGTGTGTAGTTATTAACACTAGTTGAATCACCACTTTTTAATTATATCAATTTTTAAAGGGGGTGGACTGGTAAGCCAGTGGAAGGCCTTGGTCAGATGACCAAAAGCTCCAGTGGTGGGTCATCATGTGACTGAGACCTGCTCCAGGAAACACCTGTTCTGCTTCCTGGCTAATGTTTCCCAACCTAAATTAACCACCTTTGTGGATGTGTTACCCTGACTCACTTGAGAACCACTGGATACCTTTGTTCCTCAAATGATTTGTTGAAAAGTAATGCATTACCTGGAGATAATTGTGCAGTTTTATTTTTTAACATTATTGTTGGTGGCTATGCGTTATTTACAGTGGGCAAAGTCAACATTTTTTTCCGGAATGGTTGGTATACTTCGGCAGCTGTTAGAAACCCTCTTCAACAGATGAGGATCTTTCAAGATAAAATCTACGAATATTTCTTACCTGCATTTAATATTTTTTTGCACAAGAGGTTTTTCACTTTTAATTTAATATAACTGAACGAGTCTCAAATTAAAAACTTAGCTATTTAATATGTTTAATTTTTCATTAAGCTGTCAATCATTGCTTTGGCTATCGATATATATTTGTGTTCGATTTTTGTTGCATAATAAATCAATTATTTCTTTACCATTTAAGGAAGTGGCTCAGTCAACAGAAATATACAAACTCCAATTCCTGTCTATTTTTGTCATCTGGATCATGTTATTTGACACCAAAATTTCACCTTCACAAGCTATTACTTAGCCCCTCCCCCAAAAAAAAAAAAAATCTCAAACATACTGTTCATTCTGCATCATTCTAATCTAATTGAAGGTGAAAAAGTCTGTCCATTTTAATAAAAGTTATACAGTGTGTTTTGTCAATTTGTGTACTTTTAACAAATTTCAACATAATACCTTTGTGGTCCTGGGCAGCGACGGATTAAAGGCAACTGGGGAGTTATTCGTGGCTCCTCCTCTTCTTTCCCTCCCCACACACACACACACACACACTAGTAAATAACTGAAACACACACACACACCACACACACACACACACACACACACACAAGGCCTTAACAAAGCAGGGCTCTAAGTTACCTAGGCACAAAAAAACATGATGCTTTTCAAATTAATGTTTTATTAAGTTAATATTGATACGTTTTAAAACAACACCAATGAGGTTTTTAGTGACAGGGAGATTCTCCTAAAAGTTGCTTCCCCGGGGGCAAATTGTTCTCGGATTTTGTTCTCATTTTGTTTTTTTTAAGCGTTGCTCGTCTGCTTATCTCTTCCATTGAATTACGCTGCCTTGTCTTTTTCGGTGAAGCTCGTACGATATTTTATGGAATTCTCGCATAGTTTTATACATTAAAACGAGTTTTTTTTGATAACGTACAAACATGTGAAAGCTCTAGGCGATTAATTTTTAAATGGCATTGTAGCAACAAAGGATTCATTTTATTGAGTGTTCGCTTTCTCGTGTAGCATAAGTGCTTATTATTGGATTTTTCGTGCCTGTAATAAATAAATATTAATACTTTCAGACTTTCTTAATTCATTTGGTGAAGGTAACATGTTTAAATGCAATTCTATTTTTGAAAAAGTGAGAATATGGTATATATTAAATATAAAGTGTTTAATTAAAAACATATATATAGGGGGACCATTGCATCAATCCAAATTAATCAATGTTGATGCTAGGAGGGAGAGCATCCTTCATGAATAAAATCTCGTTTAGAGTAATGTTAACTTTCAGGAAGCAAAAAAAAGGCAGAAGCCAGACAAAAACTTACACAAAGTGATTACTAACCAGCCAGGTAGACGACAACATTGCCGTACAAATGAAGACGCCAGTTCGACCCTCTGGTATAAAAAAGTTGGGCAAGATTTCCCTAATGGCACCGCACTCGCCACAAAGAGCTCTTGGCTTACAGCAGATTCCAGGACACATGGTGCCACAAGGGTTCACTTTCACACAAATTAGCATACCTAAATATGCATGACTAATATGTGAACCAATATGTGCTCATCATTAAATAAAGACCTGCACAGGTTCACCATCTTCACCAATGTCAACTATACCACGAGAACAATCGTCATATTCTCACGATTCTCTTTAGTAATGGAATCATCCTATCTGGAGGATTAATAAAGTCATTGTAGGAGAAAGAATTTTTTAAGCTATAATTAAGTATAATTTACTGGGTTGGGCTTTTTCCTCTTATTCCAAACATTTCATTTCAAGGCTTACGTTTTCTTGACCATCCACGGAAGAAACTCAATGACTGCGTTTTAATGCACTGCACAATGTTATTTATGATATAAAATTTATGGATTTAAACCACTCAGCGCAGGTATGCAGTGAGGAAGTTAGAGCCAGGAAGGGAAATTTCTGATTCCAGTTAAAGTCAAAGTCTGAAAAGAAAAGAGGGAAATCTGCAACTGGAAAGGACTAGAATTATCATTCTAGGCCCCATGAGGTTATTTTGCATTTTTATCATTCGTTCGCGATTACTGCATATACATATCTATAATATATGTTGTGACAAATAGATAAAACTTGCGATTTTGGCTTAAATAGCAACGCTCTTATTGCCGAATAAGGCAAGTGAAAATTTGTGTATGCAGTAAATTCGTAAAAATCATTCTGAACCTAACGAAGAAAATATATTTCACTATGTTTGTTCATTAAATTATTATAAACTTATCTAAAATATATTTAGTTGGATTAGGCTAAATTAAACTGTGCTTGTTATAATAACGTTAGGTAAGTTTTCTAAGGTTCTTTTGGCACAAATTATTAATTTTTACATTAACATAAATAAAAAATATATATTTTTAAACGTATAAGATAAAAATTTAGTATTTAATTTTAAACGAGTTCTTGTTAATTGACCCACAACACACACTAGTTTGTCTGTTATAAAAAATGAAATAGACAATTGTTAATAAGAGATAATAACCCAAATGAAAAGAAACACGGATTGTAAGAAACCTGTATATTTCAGACAACAACTAACGTTCTCTTATGGAGAAGTAGAGATGTAGAGAGAGCATTCATTCCGTATTTTTTGTCTCCGTTTGGGTACCTTCAGAGTGAGTGTGAGTGAGTGTGAGTGTGTGATTCTCTTATTTCACTGTACATATATACCACACTGGCAGGAATATAGAGATACACTGTTAGTACCAGAGTCACGACGTCACTAACAGTGAATAAGAATAAGCCCAACATTTACTGTTACTGCAGATTGACTCTTGAAATGTTTGAGAATCTGTATATACTCTTGTGCGCTTGTTGGTGTTTCTGCGACAGTCCTCTTGTGTACTCGCTCGTTAGCGTATTTTTATGTGTGTTGAGGGTAGATCCTTAGTAACGAATAAAATATTGCGATATTTTAATCTTAAATATCGCAGTAGCCTTTACTGTTAAACATTGAATTTTGCAACACAAATCTACACTCACAAATTTATTTCATCATTATTCTTAAGTAATATATAAAATAAATATTAAAACTATTTTGTGTGTATTGTAGAAGTTAACTCGATTTTCATCATGAATCGCTTATCGAATTTACTATTATTGCGAATATAAGATTAGTTCTTTTTGTTTTTTTAATTTCCTTTCGAATTTATACAAGAAAATAATGTTCTTTCTTTCATAATTCAGAAACAGAGGCACATGGTAGGATCCAGAGACTGACTGACTAAATGGGACTGACTGAATTCAGTGGACTGACTGATCCTAGTGACTGGCCGACCCCTGCCCTCCCTAGCAACCATCCCGTTATTCTAATGGAAGATAGAAACTGAACAACTTTCTCTGTTTTCCCCATCACAATTCCTGTTGTAGACTCTCCAACACGGGGAAATGTTTGTGTGTAGGACACTTACGAGGCTTACCGTGATGGACACCAGAGATTTAAAGTAGAGCTGGAAGAGCCCAGGTGCAGGAATGTGAGGCTTCCTGGTCAATTTTCTTATTAATTTTTAAAACACAGCAGCCTGGTGAATATCTCAGAAGACCAATTGAAAGCTGGATACGAAACAGTGAAGGAAAGTCATTAGCCAATACGTGTAACTGATTCAGAATCAACCAAAGTATAATCGCACTTTCTCGGACCAATTATGGGAATAAACTCTCCTAGGAATTCTGTCCAAGGAATTTTGTCCTGGGAATGTTATCACTAGGCACCATAGACAGTAGCAGCTGTGAGATACGCTTTACAAACTGCATCTACATTTTTCACGATTTTCTTCTTGCATAAAAAAATATACGTAGAGCGTAGCAAGGGAAAGAAATGGCAGGTGGTTGGTTCTTCCACCAACTCAGTTCCTTTTAGGTCTGGCTTTTTTTTCATTTTCCTTCACGCTCAGGCACCATTTCGATCTTAAATTTAAACAGTGATTATACAAAACAAATTATTTTTAAATAACTCACATTTTTAATGCGCTTTCCCGCAATTATTAATTTACAACTCAAGACCAATATCATCAGATTCGAGATGAATCACATGAATATTTCTATCTAGATTTTTTCCGAGTAACCTCTTTGGCCAAAACTTATAGATCGTCAGATTGATTAATATTTGATCATTCAATGAATTATAGTACATGTTCCCAGTGCTGGAAAATAAATTATTTATACATTATATATACTATTAACACACTGGATGTCTCCCGCCGAGGTAGGATGATTCGAAAAAGAAACTTTCACTATCATTCACACTATTCCTCTCGTGTGTGTGTGTACTCACCTAGTTGTGGTTGCAGGGGTCGAGACATAGCTCCTGGTGTGTGTGTGTGTGTGTGTGTGTGTGTGTGTGTGTGTGTTAATGCTAACAACAGTAACGAAAATTTAAGCATCCTAAAAAAAGAAAAGAATGAGAAGTAACTAAATTTGATAGTAGGAAGAAAAGGGTAACTTACATTCCATGGACCAATAACCATTTATTAACATAAAGGCAACCTTCTTCTAGAGAGCATAAAAGCAAACTACGTCGCTACAAATACTATGGAAAGAGATACATAAGGAATTTAACCTGAACTCGGAGAAAACAAAGAATATTTAAAAAAAAATAAGAGATACAGCGATCAAATTATTATAACAATTGTGACTTCCTATTCTGCAAAAATTACTTATCTCTGATATTATATGATTATTATTATTAAAGATTATCATTATTGTTAAATAGGGACTAAAAAGTTTTATCATTTGCAGACGCTAATACCTTATGCTCCCCGTCTAAGCTGCAAGATCATTGCATATTTTTCTTCAATAAAACACTAGACGTCGTTGAACGTCCGGCAGACATTCTTATGGAAAACAAAATTGAATTTGCTGAACTGTAGTAGAAGAATATTCCTTACTCTAGGGATTTTTTTTTCCAAGTTGTAAAAAAAAAACTTTTGAATTTTCTCTGCAAATGTTCCTTGGATGGCTTTCGGAGAGTCAAACATTTTTCCCAGCACTGTATTCAGGTAACAGGGTACGAACGAGTGTGTTCCGAACTAAGGGAGGAAAACATTACGTAGCTCTTTCGAGACAAACAAATGTTCAAGTCTGTAGTTGTATATAATTCAATTATTATATTCACTGAGAAGATAAATAAAAGGTAGGGGGTTTATACAGAGACTGGGTTGTAGAGAATTGGAGATAAAATAGTTTTGATTCTTGGAAGGGAACGATAGCTCCAATTTCTTTGATCAAGCGTCTTTCACCAGCTCTTCACCCCTGTGTGGAGATAACACCGATAAGAGTTAGGATGTTAGTTTTCAGAAACATCAGAAATGAACAAGATAGAATGTGCAACAGTTTTCCCCGGGTACAGGATATGCTACGGAGAAAATAGGAAATACTTTATGCTCCACTGGAGTCCTATGGACTTCCTAGCATCATCCCCAGCTCAGGACTCAGCGATACTCGCTGCCTAGCGACAAACGCCACCCAGGGTCCAGCGCATCCACACGCAAATATAAAAATACTGGAGTGGATATATTCCATATCCAATAGTTTAGTTAAAAACTAGAAACTTAACACTTATACATCGAAGCACACTTACCACACAAATCGATACCACACATATGCGGATCCATACTCAACATGTGCACTAATCCAAACAATCCATATTTATACACCAATCTACCAAAATTATTAACGCCCCCTGGTGCATACAAGTGTACAATACGCGTATTCTTAGAGTTTTAAATATAGTACAAATATACGGAACATAACTAAGTTATTGCGTAGCTGCACTAAATATTACCTTCGTGGAAAAAAATTATTAATTGAAATGATAATGTTGCAGTTGCTATATTAATGTTACGTTTTTTTTATGGTTTTTAAATAATAAAGGAAAAGTCTTTCCTCCTTGAAGCAAAAAATAACTTATGGTCTATATTAATTTAACCGTATCCCTAATGCGAAACAAAATACATTAACAAGTGGATTTATTAATTAATTTCTGGCATTGTAGTCTTGTACATAGCTCTTCCAGGAAACACGTTATACAAGCCTAGAAATTTTAGTGATAAATTTGTTTGAAGATTTGGTGGCAGAACCAATTTGTAGATACGTCAAATCAATTCGTGTTTGTAGATATTACTAAGCTTTGTTGAGTAGATGTGGTATTATTTCTTATACTAATCCTTGGAAGCTTATTGGAACTAAACATCGTATAAAATTAAAATATTTGTTTTGCACCAAGTGACTGTAAAATAATAAAGGTCCTGCGAACTGCCGGAAAATGTTTGCATACAATAGGATGCAAAGTACATGGTGAAAATAATGGAAAATAAGGGAATTAGTCGTCCGAATCTTGATTTTAAATGCATTAAAGAAAGAGTAGAGAATCAAAAGATCCAAGAGCCGTGAAAATTAGAAGCTCTGGTTATGAACACAAACGAAAAAAAGGATAGCATAAACGAAAGTATATTTATTGATAATTATCGTTCATATTGGAATTCATAATGCATCTTGACGTGTCAGAACATCATACGGAATTGTTGTACAAATAAGAAGGTATAAGTAAATGTTTATTGAATCCCAATATATTTGAATACAAATTGGTAAGACAGCAGACGAAATTATGGCTGTAATTATTTTATCATACTTACATTTCGTTCCAGTGACTAGTCCGAGTATTCCTTGGTGTAGGAAAACATTCAAAATATGTTGCAACACAAAACTGCAGCCATCATGGTCACGTGCATTAACATTATTTCAGGAATTTACTGCGGATCATGTGCCTTCGTTCTTTGGTAAAAAAAAAAACCGAACGAAAAAAAAAGTTGGGACGTATTGAGTGGATTTCCAGAGGTAAGTAATGTATTTTTTATATTATCCGGATTCCCAGGACGAGTCTCTCTCAATACTATGAAGTTACCTGAAAAATGTATCGTGCTTTTGCATGATAAAATAACTGGAACTTGCAGTCATTGAAAGAAAGCATCACTTGTTTTCAAGACATTTACGAGTCGTAAAGAATATCACACTGCCTTCCAATCTGTTGATCTCGGGGAAGGTGAAACCACAGCCTCCGCGTCCCAGTTTCGCACCATTACCTTTGGATGACGACTTGATCAGTCAGGCTATTCATGTTGGCAGCACACAGTCCATGATAATCATCATCACAGTCCAATTAATTACGAACTATCTAGTGGAACCAGTAAAGTTTCTTCTTTAAGACAATTAAGGATCCGCTTTTAATTACGCTTAAATATGAAGGAAGATGTTGAAAAGTCTTTCTTAATCCTGTAAACTTGTGCTGGAAAACGAAATGCGAGTCTCCGTGGATACCAAATTTGACAACTTTCGGCCATGGTAAAAAAAAATGCTGAAACTGAAAACAGGCATACATAGGCCTAAGTAAATGCTACAGTGGCAGCCTCAGTAAAGTAATCCTTTCAGCTCTTAAGGATGATGGATTTAAAACTAAATTAATGTGAATAAAAAGATTAACTTTGCATATTTTAACATATTTACAGAAATACACACCGCCACAAACCACAGCACCACACACCGCCACCACAGCACTACACACCGCCACCAAAGCACCACACACCACTACCACAGCACCACACACCACTACCACAGCACCACACATCACTACCACAGCACCACACACCGCCATCACAGTACCAGATACAAAAATAGAACAGTACTGAATAAATTAAAATAGCAAGAAACTTTTTTATCAGCACTGCAGCTGAATGGCAATGAGTATTTAACGTGGCAAAAAACTGTTCTATAACAGACTATAGTTCTCACTGACTTGTTCTCGGGAAAATACACCTATAATTATATAAGAAGCTAATGATAAGAATTTGTTCAACACAAATGGTGTGTTGTGTGTGTGTGTGTGTGTGTGTGTGTGTGTGTGTGTGTGTGTGTGTGTGTGTGTGTGTGCAAAATAACCACTGTGAAAAATAGGGAATTTCGTGATGATGTTTTGTTGAATTGTTCCAGCCTCGGTACTGTGATTTTTTTTCTTAAATTATTAGAATTATTATATTCATAATAATTTGGAGCCCACCGGCGCATTTTGTTATTCCCAGTGAATAAGAACGTTGCCCACAAATTCCACTCTCGTTCCCTATATAGCTTACTAAATTAAGTTAATGAAACACTGCCTTCATAAAAATTCTTCCGCATCACTGCAAGAACATTGCAGTAGTGGAAGCGCCACGCCCACCATAAACCCGGACTGATCCTCCTAAACTTCCATTAGGAAACCTCTCACTGCGCTCCCATATACCCGCAAAATCCTCCATACTTTTTTTTATACTTTCATTACTAACAGTTCCCCTATTTTTTCCTCATTTCTAATTCTTAGGGAGTAATTCATCAAAATAATTAATATCACTCATAGCTATAAAACGTTCTCTGGCATACTAAAATACATACTGTATCTATAGACTCGAGGGAATATCAGCTGTGAGGCAATATCAGCTGTGAGGGAATATCAGCTGTGAGGGAATATCAGCTGTGAGGGAATATCAGCTGTGAGGGAATATCAGCTGTGAGGGAATATCAGCTGTGAGGGAATATCAGCTGTGAGGGAATATCAGCTGTGAGGGAATATCAGCTGTGAGGGAATATAAGCTGTGAGGGAATATCAGCTGTGAGGGAATATCAGCTGTGAGGGAATATCAGCTGTGAGGGAATATCGATTGTGATATGCGAGATGATTTGAACGTTTCCTGGCACTGCTCATATCAACATTGCTAGACGTGATAAATACTTTCATTTATATGCAGTTATATATATATATACATTTTTGTATGTAGTTTTTAGCAATCTACTTTAAAATAAGGTAAATAGCATTTATACGTTTGTTAAAAATTTATAGAAAAGACTGTGGGTATTGCGTATGAAAATAACTGTATTGTTCAAGATGACCTCAGCTGAAAGCCGAAATGTACAGAAAAGTATTTTCCCTTTTTTGACATGTGGATTTTCCTAACTCACACACACGCACACACACACACACATACACACACACACACACACACACACACACACACACATATATATATATATATATATATATATATATATATATATATATATATATATATATATATATATATATATAAATACTTTCATTTATATGCAGTTATATATATATATACATTTTTGTATGTAGTTTTTAGCAATCTACTTTAAAATAAGGTAAATAGCATTTATACGTTTGTTAAAATTTATAGAAAAGACTGTGGGTATTGCGTATGAAAATAACTGTATTGTTCAAGATGACCTCAGCTGAAAGCCGAAATGTACAGAAAAGTATTTTCCCTTTTTTGACATGTGGATTTTCTAACTCACACACACACACACACACACACACACACACACACACACACACACACACACACACACACACAATATATATATATATATATATATATATATATATATATATATATATATATATATATATATATATATATATATATATATATATATATATATAAGAAAGAGATGATTGCCGATGTTATGAATGAAAGAAGTTGGATGTCCTGGCCCTAAGCGAAACAAAGCTGAAGGGGTAGGCGAGTTTCAGTGGGGAGAAATAAATGGGATTAAGTCAGGAGTATCTGAGAGAGTTAGAGCTAAGGAAGGGTAGCAATAATGTTGAAGGATCAGTTATGGAAGGAAAAGAGGGAATATAAATGTAAATTCAAGGATTATGTGGATTAAAATAAGGGTCGGATGCGAAAAGTGGGTCATAATAAGCGTGTATGCACCTGGAGAAGAGAGGAGTGTAGAGGAGAGAGAGAGATTTTGGGAGATGTTAAGCGAATGTATAGGAACTTTTGAACCAAATGAGAGAGTAATTGTGGTAGGGGACCTAAATGCTAAAGTGGGAGAAACATGCAGAGAGGGTGTAGTAGGTAAGTTTGGGGTGCCAGGTGTAAATGATAATGGGAGCCCTTTGATTGAACTTTGTATAGAAAGGGGTTTAGTTATAGGTAATACATATTTTAAGAAAAGAGGATAAGTATACAAGATATGATGTAGGGCGTAATGACAGTAGTTTGTTGGACTATGTATTGATAGATAAAAGACTGTTGAGTAGACTTCAGGATGAACATGTTTATAGAGGGCTACAGATATATCAGATCACTTTTTAGTTATAGCTACAGTGGGAGTAAAAGGTAGATGGGATACAAGGAAAATAGAATCAGTAAGTAAAAGAGAGGTGAAGGTTTATAAACTAAAAGAGGAGGCAGTTAGGGTAAGATATAAACAACTATTGGAGGATAGATGGGCTAGTGAGAGTGTAGGCAATGGGGTCGAAAATGTATGGGGTAGATTTAAAAATGTAGTGTTAGAGTGTTCAGCAGAAGTTTGTGGTTACAGGCGAGTGGGTGCGGGAGGGAAGAGGAGCGATTGGTGGAATGATGATGTAAAGAGAGTAGTAAGGGAGAAAAAGTTAGCATATGAGAGGTTTTTACAAAGTAGAAGTGATGCAAGGAGGGAAGAGTATATGGAGAGAAAAAGAGAGGTTAAAGAGTGGTGAAGCAATGTAAAAAGAGAGCAGATGAGAGAGTGGGTGAGATGTTATCAGCAAATTTTGTTGAAAATAAGAAAAAGTTTTGGAATGAGATTAATAAGTTGAGGAAGCCTAGAGAACAAATGGATTTGACAGTTAAAAATAGGAGAGGAGAGTTATTAAATGGAGAGTTAGAGGTATCGGGAAGATGGAGAGAATATTTTGAGGATTTGTTAAATGTTGATGAAGACAGGGAAGCTGTGATTTCGTGTGTAGGGCAAGGAGGAATAACATCTTGTAGGAGTGTGGAAGAGCCAGTTGTGGGTGTAGGGAAGTTCGTGAGGCAGTGGGTAGAATGAAAGGGGGTAAGGCAGCTGGGATTGATGGGATAAAGATAGAAATGTTAAAAGCAGGTGGGGATATAATTTTGGAGTGGTTGGTGCTATTATTTAATAAATGTATGGAAGAGGGTAAGGTACCTAGGGATTGGCAGAAGCGTGTATTGTTCCTTTGTATAAAGGCAAAGGGGACAAAGAGAGTGCAAAAATTATAGGGGAATAAGTCTGTTGAGTGTACCTGGTAAAGTGTATGGTAGAGTTATTATTGAAAGAATTAAGAGTAAAACAGAAAGCAGGATAGCAGATGAACAAGGGGCTTTAGGAAAGGTAGGGGTGTGTAGACCAAGTGTTTACAGTGAAACATATAGGTGAACAGTATTTGGATAAGGGTAAAGATGTTTTGTGGCATTTATGGATTTGGAAAAGGCGTATGATAGGGTGGATAGGGGGCAATGTGGCAGATGTTGCAGGTGTATGGAATAGGAGGAAGGTTACTGAAGGCAGTGAAGAGTTTTTATGAGGATAGTGAGGCTCAGGTTAGAGTGTGTAGGAGGGAAGGGGACTATTTCCCAGTAAAAGTGGGCCTTAGACAAGGATGTGTGATGTCACCGTGGTTGTTCAATATATTTATAGATGGGGTTGTAAGAGAAGTGAATGCGAGGGTCTTGGCAAGAGGTGTTGGGCTAAAAGATAAAGAAGCAAATACAAAGTGGGAGTTGTCACAGTTGCTTTTGCTGATGACACTGTGCTTTGGGAGATTCTGAAGAGAAGCTGCAGAGGTTGGTGGATGAATTTGGTAGGTGTGTAAAGAAGAAAATTGAAAGTGAATATAGGAAAGAGTAAGGTGATGAGGATAACAAAAAGAATAGGTGACGAAAGATTGGATATCAGATTGGAGGGAGAGAGTATGGAGGAGGTGAATGTATTCAGATATTTGGGAGTGGACATGTCGGCGGATGGGTCTATGAAGGATGAGGTGAATCATAGAATTGATGAGGGAAAAGGGTGAGTGGAGCACTTCGGAGTCTGTGGAGACAAAGAACC
Source organism: Cherax destructor (assembly GCA_009830355.1). Lineage (NCBI taxonomy): Eukaryota > Metazoa > Arthropoda > Malacostraca > Decapoda > Parastacidae > Cherax > Cherax destructor. Next base: position 801,522 of record WNWK01000011.1, read on the forward strand.
TTGTCCATGGAAGTAAAGAGGGAATGTATGAGAGTATAGTTATACCAACGCTCTTATATGGGTGTGAAGCATGGGTGATGAATGTTGCAACGAGGAGAAGGCTGGAGGCAGTGGAGATGTCATGTCTGAGGTCAATGTGTGGTGTGAATATAATGCAGAGAATTCGGAGTTTGGAAATTAGGAGGAGGTGCGGGATTACCAAAACGATTGTCCAGAGAGCTGAGGAGGGGTTGTTGAGGTGGTTTGGACATGTAGAGAGAATGGAACGAGACAGAGTGACTTCGAGTGTATGGATCTGTAGTGGAGGGAAGGCGGGGTAGGGGTCGGCCTAGGAAAGGTTGGAGGGAGGGGGTAAAGGAAGTTTTGTGTGCGAGGGGCTTGGATTTCCCTGCCTTGGTGGGAATCGGCCGATGTGTTAAAAAAAAAAAAAAAAAAAAAAATATATATATATATATATATATATAAAATCATGAGAAAACTATAAAAGAATACTCATTATATATTAAAATATGAGAATAACAAAATTTCCTATGACATTAAATTATACTTATCTTTGAAGTATAATTTAATGTTTTAATGTTACTTACCTTTTATGAAGCGCTGAAAACGTCATCCTTCTCAGATCCTAGAAAAATAATAAGAATAGTTAGGTACTAAGTGATCAAAAGGTATTTAATCAACATAATGAAATTCAAATCAAACTTGCACTGAATTTTGAGTTAAATGTAAATTACGAGAGCAATATTATTATTGAATTCTACTTCGGTCTGTCAAACATGTACACACACACACACACACACACAGTATCTACTTGTTTAATAAGTATATTTAGAAAGTAGATGTTAAGGAGATAAATAAGCAGTAATATGGAACTTTTAACGACGTTTCGCCCATACACTGATCATTATCAATTTACAGATGTAAACATAGAATACGAAAAAATATGTTGTATATACAGCAAGGTATATAAAATAAACTGTTTAAGTATATATAAAGGATACATACCTTTTGGGTCGTATTTCTATTAGCGAATATATGCAGAGTTTATTTTAATCCCTATTTTAAGGATTAAAGTGTTCTTGTCTGGTGGTGTAAAGGTTACGAGCAGCTTTAATGACCCTCGTGTAATCGATAGACGTTAAAGCCTGTGTGTGTGTGTGTGTGTGTTTGTGTGTGTGTGTGTGTGTGTGTGTGTGTTTATGTGTGTGTGTGTATGTGTGTGTGTGTGTGTGTGTGTGTGTGTGTGTGTGTGTGTGTATGTGTGTGTGTAAGTAATTACCTAACTTCATTTATGGATTATAAGCTCAAGTTTTGGTGTATGCCTCTTTACTTTCATATTTGATTTTTAAATGTTGTATGGGTTCAGTAGCTGCTATTTTGATTTAATCACAGCACGGATGGGGATCGAACCCCTGGCAGGCGAGTCCCAAAACCCACAGGCTCCTCTGTGATTTCTTTGCAATCGTGTTATTACGATTTCCTATATCGATCTATGTTTACTCTGCTTATTTCTTGCTCCAATGCAGTTGACGTGTTTCTGTCTATCTCATCTGATTATGTTTTCTCGTCCATGAGCAACAGCCAATTCTGGTTCACTCTGTCTATGCTCCGGAGTATTTATATACAGTGATAACGTTTTCTCTACATACATTCTTCCAGATCGTCAGATCAGTTTCACACACTCTCAATAGCTTTTATTCTCAGCTCCTGCCACAGTAAAAAAAAAAATGCACTCAGCTGCCACATCACCAAAAGACTGATATATTAAAAATTTTGTAACAGCAAGGAAAAATATACAGCAATAACGCTCATGCGTCTACACCTTCATTCCCATGAATATTCAAAACTGCTGAAAAAGTAGCTGAATCAGACCTGGCCGGCCAGTGGAGATGTGCCTTCGCCAGACGGCTAAAGAAAATCATGTACAAAGTCCACATAAGCCTAACTGTCTTAAATCAGGAGTGTCGAATGTCAGCAAAATCCACGAGAGAATGACAATAAATAAAATTATCTTTCTAAAAATAACAAATTATAAGCCCATCCCAGATTTTTCCTGTCATCTCCAATGTAACCAGCAGCACCCGATTTGTTAACAGCCATCACATACCCTACTCAGTGCATTAAGTTTACTTCTCCAGAGCCAACTGAAGAAAACTTATAAATACTTCATACCTATAGAGGGCATTAAGGGTGCTGGAGTCATTCAATTAATTTTGGCTGAGATTGAACAGGAATGAATGGTTTCAGTCACACCCTCAGTAGAATTTTGTGAATCTGCAGGCACCCTCCAGTAATGGTTCCATCAAAATGTTTATCCAGTCCCCATCCGGAGGTGCGAGAAGCACTACGTTAAATGCTGCTGGAGGTAGATCCGTGCAATCAATCCTTGGGTGTAAATGACGAGGAAATATCCTGTAAACAGACACTCTTCTTGACAGCGCACATATGTTGCCATCTGCTGCTTGTACACTAGTACACCGTAGTCACAAAGCTAGTGTGGGGTCCCCAGTGGTAGAACAAGTCTAGATGTATGGGACACCTACTTTAATTGTCAAAATGTGCTCAGAAAAGTATAGTTCCTTTTGTAATGCAAAAAAATCTACTGTTTTTTCGGGCTGGCTGTAAGCAGATAGAGATCGAAGCCTCCACCACTCCTTGCTCTGAATGACCCACACGGGTTTAGTACTTCACAAAAGAATAAATTAAAATAAATACTTAAACTGTGGTTAACCTAGACATATGCATTCCTCAATTCCAGTGTAAGTCATAGATTGTAAATGTAAGAGTGGTACAACTTTTAAGGTGATAAATGGGGGTTAATTTAAAACTTGCGTCACTAATTTTGTTTCAATCATAATGAAGCATCAAAGAAGCGAGATGTCACAAACCCGAGCAGCCAAGAGAGGAACCAATCTCCAGGCCCACCAGTTGAGAGCTACATAACTAACATGGTGGCCATTTCAGCTGGACAAGTTACCCTCCCTCACTGAACTGTACCAGAGCATCCCAAACTATTGTGAGAAAGTTGCTGCAGACAGTTGCCAACAAAGTCGACAAGACTGGTAGCCAGCTTGGGCAAGTTTCCTACCAGAGAGACGTAATGGTAGACACCACCCAGGAAGATCACTGAAAGACTTGCAAGAAAGTAGGCGGCTTACTCACACTTATAGAAACAAGATTTCCTTACGGGGAAAACTACACCGGCTTGATTCTCCCATAGACCAGGAGCTGTAATACCATATACGTATACGCATATACGTATTTCTTTTTGAAATACTATACATAACTTTTGCATATCACTAATATTCCCATAGCATTTAATACCACTCACAGTAAAAGCAACCTGATATTTTAGTCAGCTGTCTAGTAGAAATTTTACATTCTTTGTGTTATATTTAAAAGATTGGGTGAATTTTTCATTGCTGGAAGGATTTTTAATGAGTAAAATGGGGTACATCCTCCATATAAATATTAAATATTTGTTGGGTTGGAGGTTAGGGGAAGGGGAAGACCAGCCAGAATGTCCTCGCATTTCAGATTACCGCAACCTGTCTCGCAGTTACACGAGATCATACTCAGTAATAAGCTCGGCACTGGAGCAAGTTCAGCTGGCACTAGACTACTATCATTGGCCTCTATCCCAAGTCCATCGGAGTCGTACTACTGCTGAGCTACTCCTAGATCTGAAAGTAAATCCCAGAAGTGAGAAGAGCAGCGCGCTCAAGGGAGACTGACTGCCAGCCTGCTGAGTTACAGTGCTGCAGTAGTGTAGACAAGGAGCTCATTCTGATTTTAATATTCGTGACCGTCTTACAGTTTCAATAGGAACGTTTCTCTTTCCTCAGTTATTTGATTCGAGTCTGTGGAGAGGATAAAGAATTAAATTCTAGTTTGCCTTCTTTCTCCGGAGGTTATCAATCCTTTATCTTTCCTTTTCAGTACACCGAGGACGGCGCGTCGCAACTCATGATGGCTTGTAAATATAAGTTTCATGCTAATGTGGTCAAAGTTGGACTCTTCCTATTTTTAATGCACTTGTAGGAGTTTTCATGGTTAATTTTTCTTTGTCCGAGACCTCGCAATAACCATAGTGAAAATATTTATGTTGCTACGGCATCGACCGTGTGTTATGACATCCAAATCCTTTTTGGTAAAGGCAGGTAGAAGTCTGCATCAGCAGCCGTTTCATGAACTTCTGCCCCGATCTTATTGCCTCAGTAAGTCCGCTTGAGATTTTCTCACTAAAATTCCCTCGAACATGAAGGTTGCCTTTAGCTTTTCTTCTTGCTTCACGATTCTCCTTCTGTGTTTCGGTGTTTCATATCCATCAATAATTCATTACTGAGGTTGTCAGGTAACCGATGTACAGTGTGTGATTAAAACCATAGGAGACAAATACGGAATTTGGGATGGGTTCGTCTCCTACAGGTTAACTGTGTGGGAAGTGTCCATCAAGCTTCATAGTATCCAGTCATTATTCATCAGATATTGGTGGTCGCAGCCACACAACATGGAGAAAGTAGCCTCCGTCAACAACAGTCATCGATCCAGCCGTCAGTGAATCCTCACAGACCTCTTTATTTAAATATGGTATATGTTCTCACTCAGCTATTTTTCTTAACAAATGACCGAAAAGCGATAGCGGTCTGGGAGCAAATTCGCATCGCATGCAATTGGCAGTCAGCTTCTGATTTCATTACACACGCATTTCGCATGAACAATTGTTGAGTGTTTGTTGACATATTTTCTTCGTATGATCTCATGCTTCAGTTTACGTGAGATAACATTATCTTTGCGCTTGAGCTGTATATCACACAAACAGAGAAACTGAAAAAAAATCATTGCTGGTCATCGGACTTCTTTGGTAGAGGCTCGGTTAATGGTGTCACTTCCGATTGCTACATTAGGGACTGACAACAAGTAGTTTGATGATTCAGACTCGAATATCATTTCGTTCTCCAATTAAAGCGAAGCATTTTTAGCAGATCTGCCATTCGCTTTCTTCATTTCTATGTGGGCTAACATTCTAGAGGTTATCTGCATACACATGCTAGTTTTGCACCATGGAACTTGTCCTAGTTTAATCCATCCCGTGTTGGACTTGGACACTGTAAGCGGGATGATAGACTTGTGTTCAGGTATTGCTTCATTTACCTTCTATTTGAGAATGCGATTATTTATTTCCAAGCAGCATAAACATATTTGGGAAAATATCTTTATTCAGGCTCATATTATTCTTGTTTTACCAAATCACTAGTGAATAGAAGTGAAATTTTTGGTTTATAACTATCAGGTGTTTGTCTACACCAAGCACTGCTTTGTAAAGCAGAGTTAAGCAGGTCTCATTTATATGACATTTTAAACGTTTCGAATTTCCATTTCACTTTAAATATTTGCAATTAACTTTCGCGATTACATCAAATTAAAAAATGTATAGATATCAATACATTCATGCATTGAGGCATTATCTGAAATGCATAAGTATAATTTATAATATATTAAATATAAGATATATACTTCTATAAGGTTAGCATGGACCCCACTCCGACCATAAATGCAAGTTTTTATAGACGAATTTCACACCAGCATATCTATGGTGTGATTAATAATTCCCATGCATGTCTGTGACGTTGACGTGTCTGTGACATGTTTGTGGCGTACACCACATAATTATATTTAATATTACTTATGTTACACTTTTGCTAGTTATTTGTCTAATAAGGAAAGTTTAATTTCCTTTGCTCATTATATTATTTACATTTCGCATAAGTTTTATAAGGATTAATTAACATTTATTAATTATTATATGCTATTATATTATTTTATTGGTACTTCTTAATTAGTTTTAAATTTCACAGAAGCTGTTGCACTTACAACTTAGACTCACGATGCATTTATTTTTTCACTGATTCTTTTGCAACTTAAGACTTTAAGGTTAGTGCATTATAAATTAATATAAAATGTCACAGGTTTCTTACCTAAACTACTTAATAGGTTAAATGATATTCATTAATGTAAGTTTATGTGATACATTAATGAGGAGAAGTGCTGGCCAGGCTGCTGGCCAGGCTGCTGGCCAGGCTGCTGCACCATCCTCTGATAACATTATTTTTCTCACTAGAACAGCTCTTCTGAATCGGTAAATTTTTTAGGGAGTTTTTGTTTTGAGTTTGTGATCGTCACTTTTTTTCTGTCATTGAAGACATATATGGAGACCTTTTAAATACTGTAAACAGTTTTTTTTTTAATAGGGTACATAATTATGCTTTCGATTTTGATGGAAAATAATCCTTAATATTAAAGTATATATGTGAACGAATGACTTTCGCTGAAAGCATTGTATGTATGTTACATCTGTATAGTAGGTTCTGACTTTCCATTGCATTTTACTCTTACAGACTAAAATAAATAATATAATTAGTCTCATTACTCTACGCAAGTGTAACTTTGGAACCAGTCTGTTCCTATGAAACAGAGTAAACAAAGTCGTACACAGTGCTAGATAGAATTGTAAAAAATATATATGAAGATCATTAAAGAACAGTTAAACTGCAATGCTTTGTTAAAAAGACAAGACTTATGGTGCTCGGGTTGCGAATTTATATTACAGCAACATGTCATTGCAATAATAATGGAGACAGTAACAATAAGACGAACCAGCCAGTTTGTAAAAGAGGCTCTGGAAATTATTTTTTGCAGCAGACCGAGATTACGATGGTGGTCGACTTATGACCCGAGAATTGCTGAGGTTTGGTGTGTATTGTGCATAGTGTTATTCGTATTAACATTTTATAAGGGTGGATAAGTGAGATGAGAAAAGGGATCCTGAGAGATATTAAGTGAATGAACTGAGAATGTTGAATCATGCAAGATAAGTGTTTGGGGTGACATGAATGCAGTGTGAGAGACACTGTTGTTGAAGGTACAAAGGTAAAATTTGAAGTGCTTGCTGTTTATAACTATGTGGAACTTTTACCTTACATCAAGTCAACAAGCAAGTACGACAAAGAATGCACAAAAACGGCACATCAACACGCAATATCAAACAGTAACTTACAGTACATTAACATAAAAGAAAATTACTGTGACATGCAAGAACTGCATTGTAACACATAAAACAGTATAGTCACTCAGAAAAACGATACAGTAACACATAAGAATAATATAGTAACACATAGTACAATAACAGAAGAACAGTACGTCAATACACAAGTACTGCAGAACAGACAAGAACAATACAGTAAAATAGGTAGAGCAAGAAAATACATAATACATCAGTAACAATGAAAGGAGAGGATTATTTATGTTTTCATATGAATGTATGCATATGTTTGATACAGAGGATTGTGTGTGTTTTCCTATGAATTCATGTATATGTTTGATACAGATGAATGCGTGTGTTTTCTTATGAATGTATGCAGATGTTTGATACAGAGAATTATGTATGTTTTCCTATGAATTCATGCATATGTTTGATACAGAGGATTACATTTGTGTTGCTAAATTTATTGTTTTTGTGTTAGTGTGTATGTTTAGATTGTATTTGTGGAAATGCATGTGTGTGTGTGGGTATGTACCTTATGTATGTACCTTCACGTGTCATGCAGAAACAAAAGACGAATAACAAGAAAAAAAGAGAGCAGATAACAATTAATTTCAGTTGCCATGCAGGGAACTTGTAGGTTTACTCAGACACTAATCTATACACCAAAAATCTTTCACAAATGCACTTATACAGCTAAATAATCGAAGGAACTAATTAATATGGATATAATATGAAATATAAATATAATTCTGAAATTTTACTAAGTGACTAGTGCTTAGTGGACTAACTGGGCGAGAGATCTCTCTCGTCTAGGTAGTGTACGATCGCAGCTGTCCAGGCGGATGTTTTTACGGGGTGCAGATTTCTGCGTGTCCTCCCCTGTAATAACATCTTCCTGTTGCGTTGTCTTTGTTGTGTTGTCTTTGTCGTTGTGTTGTTGTCTGGCCCTTGTGTTGTTGTCTGGTATTTGTGTTGTTGTCTGGTCCTTGTGTTGTTGTCTGGACCTTGTGTTGTTGTCTGGTCCTTGTGTTGTTGTCTGGTCCTTGTGTTGTTGTCTGGTCCTTGTGTTGTTGTCTGGTCCTTGTGTTGTTGTCTGATCCTTGTGTTGTTGTCTGATCCTTGTGTTGCTGTGTGGGTTGGGACTGCTGACCTCAGGAAAGTGGTGAATGGTGAATATCCGAGGGGACAAGGATGGACACCTGAAGCCATGGACCTGAGTGAGGCATTCATAACTTAATGATCTTCCTTTCAGAATTTCAAGAACCTCAAGACGATCAAGAGCTTAAAGATAATCAAGAGCTTCAAAACGATCAAGATCTTCAAGACGACCAAGGGCTTCAAGACGATCAAGACCATCAAGAACCCTGGAACGCGCTGACCTCAGGGTAGTGGGGAAGGGAAGACATCCGGGGGCCCACGGATAGATTCCTGGACACATGAACCTGGGGAAGGCAAAAGGCTAGATGCAAGAGTTGAGATTACTGAGAGAGTGAGAGATACTGGTTGATGTGGCAAACCTTGGGGAAGTGGAGAAGGGAGAATATCTGAGGGGACACAGATGGGCTCCTAGACACATGAACCTGGGGAAGGCAAGAGGCTAGATGCAAGAGTTGAGATTACTGAGAGAGTGAGGGATACTGGTTGATGAGGCAAACCTTGGGGAAGTGGAGAAGGGAGAATATCTGAGGGGACACAGATGGACTCCTAGACACATGAACCTGGGGAAGGCAAGAGGCTAGATGCAAGAGTTGAGATTACTGAGAGAGTGAGGGATACTGGTTGATGAGGCAAACCTTGGGGAAGTGGAGAAGGGAGAATATCTGAGGGGACACAGATGGACTCCTAGACACATGAACCTGGGGAAGGCAAGAGGCTAGATGCAAGAGTTGAGATTACTGAGAGAGTGAGAGATAATGGTTGATGTGGCAAACCTTGGGGAAGTGGAGAAGGGAGAATATCTGAGGTGACACAGATGGACTCCTAGACACATGAACCTGGGGAAGGCAAGAGGCTAGATGCAAGAGTTGAGATTACTGAGAGAGTAAGGGATACTGGTTGATGAGGCAAACCTTGGGGAAGTGGAGAAGGGAGAATATCTGAGGGGACACAGATGGACTCCTAGACACATGGACCAGGGAAAGCATCAAAAAACACAGTAAGTGGGTGGGTGGACCTTAAAGACGAACCACTGGCCTCCACTTGGCAGGGTCTGGAAACTCAGAGATAAATCTGAGGCTGACAGTGGTCGCAAACTTTTCCCTTAAATACTAATGTCTAGGTAAACACACAGGCACGAACGCACACATATATACACATATTCACAAACATTTATACCGCCCCCCGCCACACACACACACACACACATACATTGTAGATCTGTTTGACCCTTTTGGGTTTAGTGCTTAGTTTTTATTGTAATATTAATCTGCACTGGTCACTAGTACCACTCACCTCGGTGCCAGCAGTGACAGAAGCACTGGTCACTGGTACCCTCCATTTCAGTGAGAGCAGTGACAGAAGCATTGGTCACTAGTACCCTCCACGTCAGTGCCAGCAAGGATAGAAGTACTGGTAACTAGTATCCATCTCTAAAGATTATGGCTCTATGGTGCCGTGGTCAACACTGCTGCCTTTAAAACAGCAAACTCGGATTCAACTCCAGGCTGAGTCGTCCTCTTTTTTCATTCGACTGAGGCATATTATATTTATCTTATAGTGGCTTAATTCTACAATTTGATGTGACAATCCACATTGATTTTCCTAATTTTTAAGGAATTATTATTTGACTGATCGCTTGTGAAAGATCGCTTGTGAAATCGCAGGCATTTTGCCCTTAATAATATATATTGGTGTCTTATGTTTCTTTACCGGCAGAACTCATTATGAGGAAGAGGATTACTGTCCTAGGACAATAACTTACAATAAGTTTTTTTTTTATATTTTATTGAAAAAAACAATTACAAAACACATGACAATACGGAGACAGAAGACAGAGTGATAACTTAAAATATAAGCAAAAATATATGGCAAAACAACAACAAAGGTTAACAAAATTTTCCCTACTTAAGAAAACATACAAATCATAAAAACAATGCAGAAAACCAGAAAAACTTATCACTCAATGCTTACCATCAATGAACAGGAAAAAATAATAACCATATGTACATAATCCCGAAGGACATAAATCACAAACAGCCACTAAATGACGTAAATGACAGTATAACAAAATATACTAAATATAGTCATCCCCAAGTGCTTATTATTCACACGTCTGTAAAGTACAGACAACGACCCAATGAAACTTTATTACATTACAACATTAGAAGACAATATAAACACATCAATTGTAACAATACTAGCAGCGCCAACCCCTACAAAACTACACACACTGTTGATCATTAACATCAATAATTAAGTTACACAGTAAGTACAATAAGTACAGTAACATAAAAGAAAATTACTGTAACATGCAAGAACTGCATAGTAACACATAAAACAGTATAGTAACACCGAAAAACAGTACAAAAACAAAAGAAAAGTGACTCAGTATAACAGAATAATACTGAAGAACAGTAGAGCAACAGAACAGCAATACAGTAACATGCAATAGAAGAGTACATCAGTATACAAGTGCCGCACAATAACATACAAGAACAATACAGTAAAATACAGTAAAATAAGTAGCGCAAGATGATAATACGTAAAACAGCAGTATTCTACTGGCCAGGTTGGAACAGCGGCACCAGAAATACATTTTGTCGAGAGATCATGTCTTGGAGTTTATAGGTCTTATTTTCTTTCCCTAGATATTTTTTTATTGTTGTGTTTGTGATTATGAATGTTTTTCCTCAATACAGTGAAGGGGAGGAAGTGAAGACATGAAAAATTAAAATGTGAGAGACTAATTATTAAATAATTATTTCTGGTTACTTCTTGCCTTGATTATTAAGAAACATGTGCAACAGTTAGGGATCTTTATTGTTGAAACGTTTCGCCCAAACAGTGGGCTTCTTCAGTCAAATACAAAGGCAGCAGGTGTAGTAGTGAAATGATGATGTAAATAGTGCATCAACCTTGGATAAATAGTATTAAGGTGGTCAGTCCCTCAGCTGAAGCAAGAGAACGGAGCATTAAATACTGTCGAAGGTGAGGTGCAAGATCTCGAAGACATTGTATGGGACGGCAATCACTAGTAGAAATAAGAAGGCATCTCCTGGAATCCAACTCTTCTCACTCCTAACTAGTACTAGTCCTCTGTACCAAGATTCCGTTGTGCTGCAGTGACTTCGTACAGAGGACATCTTCCGCACTTTATCGTTTAACTACTTGTTATGAGTGAGAAGGGTTGATTTCAGAGGGACCTGTCTTCTTCTACTAGTGATTTCGTCCCCTACAATATCTTCGAGATCTTCTACCTCACCTTCGACAGTATTTAATGTTCCTTTCCCATGTTTCAACTTCATATCGTTCAAGACCATGGAGCTCAACTCTTCTCCAGGCTGAGGGACTGACCACCTCAAATACTATTTATCCAATGTTGATGGACTGATAACACCATCTTCATTTCACTACTACATCTGATGCCTTTGTATCTGACTGAAAAAGCCTACTGTGTAGGCGAAATAAAGATACCTAACTGTTGAACATTTGTCTTATTAACTTGTTGGAAATTTATACCATTTTCACCGTCTTACCTTCTGTAAGATAATTCATAATTCTTTTTTGCTATATCCAGTACGAGATTCTCTCACTTGTTACTTCTTTCTCATTAAGGATATATTCAAAATACTACATAACATTCTCCCTCCCGTTTACTGAGAATGCTATTAAAATATATTCTCTGGACTTTCTATATTTTGCCTTCGTTTCCGTGCAACATAATTTAATTTCAACAGCTGTCTGAGGAAGTGTGCACATATGTGAGTGACATAGGTGTTAGGACATTAGGTATTGAACGTGTGCTTGAGAAATTGTTTACATACATGTTAGTCTGTGTTTATGTGTGTGTTTGTGTGCATATACGTGTTTAGTTTTGGACGTTAAAGATATCTTATATATATATATATATGCCTTGCATATACAAAAAGAAGAAGAATTGCAAGAAAAAGGAAAACGGATGACTTTTCTGTTGCAGATTTCTTGGTGGGAAGACAGAGTCGCAAACGGACACAAACATAAACAATAATACGCTCACATATACACTTATACAGCTACATAAGTGAAAATATAAGTAATTAATATGAACACATAAATAGAAGTCCCAGATTTTTACTCAGTAACCTCTTCTTGGTGGGTGAGTTGGGTGGGGCCTTGGTCTCGTCTAGCTGGCCTACTGTTCCAGGCTGTCTGGGTGGGTGTAATTACAGGACGTAGTTTTCTGCGTGTCCCCTCCTGTAATTCCACCCACCTGGACAGTCTCTACAGTAGACCAGCTAGACGAGACCAAGTTCTCATCCAGCAAGGTCACTGGGGAGGGGCCAAAAAATCGCTGACCTTGGGGAAGTGGGGAACCACTGACTTGGGCAAGGCACCAAAAAAATAGCAAAATAAAAAATGCGGAACCTGGGGAAGTGAGGAAGGAAGTTCATCTGAGGTGACACAGGTGGACTTGTGGAGACACGAAACTAGGGAAAGCACCAAAAAAAATCTGAAAGTGGGGAGTGTGGAAGGGTTGACATCCGGGGGCCCACGGATAGAGACCTGGAAACATGAACCAGAAGAAGGTAACCAGAGAGAAGGCAAGAGACAAGAGGAAATAACCTTGGGAAAGTGGGAAAGGGACGATACCTGAGGGGACACAGGTGTTCTCCTGGACACATGGACCTGGGAAAAGCCCTAAGCTGGTTGAGAGATGGGGGAATAACCTTGGGAAAGTGGGAAAGGGACGATACCTGAGGGGACACAGGTGGACTCCTGGACACATGGAACTGGGAAAAGCCCTTAGCTGGTTGAGAGATTGGGGGACCCTAAAGACGAACCACTGGCCTCCACGTGGCAGGGTCTGGTAACTCAGAGATAACTCTGAGGCTGACAGTGGTCGCAAATTTTCTCGTAATTAATAATAATAATTAATAATAATTATTATAAATTTTCCCGAAGATGTAGACATAGTAAGGAAACAATTTTTGGTGAATGATTTGGAAGAAACAGTAGTTATCTAAAGACAAGGACAAGAACCGATTCTCGACTCCTCTCCCCTACCCCCCCCACAGAGTTAAATATCGCCAAAGGTTGGAGATGACAACCTAACATTAATTACATCCCAAGTTGAAAAGAACTTCGCATCCCAACACTCAACCACAATTTTGATAAATCAGAGTCAATATAGGATAAACGTTACCGAAGGTAAAATATATTTTCTTGCTAATGAGATCTAGAGAATTTTTTGTGCATTAAATATTGAAATAAATGTGATGTGGAAAAGATACCAAGAGTTTATTATGATATGGTCAGCTCTTGGTTATCTGATCGATACCTAAAAAAATTTTTGTATATTCTATTTGTCTATTGTATTTTGTCTATTGTATTCTGAGTGACATGAATTCCTATATGGGAGACATTGTTGTGGGAGATGTAGCAGGAAAGTTTGGAGTTCTTGGAATCTTTATCATACATGATCATTACAACAAAATAAAGTAATAATACACGAAAAGAGGTGTAAGACGCAAAAATTATACAGTAACACAAAAAAATAACACAGCAACGCACAAGAACAGTTCATTAATATGCAAAAAAATACAGTAACATGCAAAAGAAGATTAGTAACACATAAAACAGTACAGTAACACATAAAACAGTACAGTAACACATACGAACAGTAGAATAATACACAAGAAGAGTACAGTAACATACACAATACTCATGCAGAACAATCAGGTTTTGGAGGTTTATAACTGATTCTAGCAATCATTGCTTCACATAATGTAATATAGTTTTATGTTGACCATAGGCAGAGTTTTCTGATATAAACAAATCACAGTGTCTCATGCCAGTGCTCTCAGATCTGAGTATATGTGACGTCTCATATATCACAGCTCATTTATTGCAGAAGATAGGTTATAACAATCTATCAGAGATAATAACGGAGGGGGTCCAATGAAGTTAGTGAAAAATAATGGAGACAAAATGGGAACTGCAACACGTTTTTGGCTTGTAGATAGTAACGATCCAGGAAGATACCTCGTCATGCCAGAGAAGAATGAAACAAAAACCAGTGAAGGTTTTGCATGTTGGCAGGACATCAACCTCTTCAATATATTTGTGGGACATCACCGTTGTCACTCTATGGGATATCCCTCTCTTAACTATGTTGAACAACAACTTTCTATGTTGTTTGACACCCTTCCCCTTCAATATCGTTTATGGAACATAACCTTCTTTATCATCTTTAAAGTACATAATCGTCTTCACTCTCGTTGTGAGCCATCTTAACTATCTTTACCTAATAAATTGAACTGTTAGTTTTAGCTATCATCATTCGGCTCAGTTATCAAAGATGTAAACATTTCATCATAAAAATAGTGTTTACCCTAAGAAGATACAAGTTCACAAAATAACATCTACCGTCGGAGTCTTGACTCGTTCCCAGATCCCCTCACAAATTCATCGATATTCCTTCAAGTTTTTTACATGTGAAATCTGAATTTCTACGTATTTGATTACAACGCACCTTAAATTACTCAACTACCAATTATGTTCCACTTGTTACGTATCTTACAAGAAACCTGAGTTTAAATGGCTTATAGAACGTACTGGTAACTAAGATCCTGCACATGACTTAGTTAATTCGCCTGAACCGTTCTTGTACTTAGCTTTTCCGGTAACTAGTAACAGGGAAATAAGTCCTGATCACTTAAAACAGATCACCTTAGTGCCAGTGTCACTACTGACTTGTGCAGCAGAAGTCAATAACTGACGATAATGGCACTGAGGAGCAGTGGTCAGTCTTAAAGAGGCAGATTCAGGCTCGACTCCTGGCGGAGTCTTCTTTTTTTCTTCTTTTCGTTCGACTGAGACATATTACATATATTTTTATATTGACCTAATTTTTTAAATAATTATGTGAAAAATTCAACATTATTCAGAACAATATAATAAACTTTGTGAAATATATATTATCCTTGGAAAGAGTTAAAATAGAAAGGGTCACAGGGCACTTGGAAAATGAGACATATTTAAGTTTGATCCGAGAAACGGAGGATAGTTCCAACTCCTTGGAATAAGAGACCTTTACCATCACGAGGCTCTTTCCGTAAAGTTAATTTATGAAGCAATGCCTATTTTGCAACATAGATTTGAACATTATTGTCGTTGTTAGAATGTTTATCCAGCTTTGAGAACTCTGTCTATACTAGGGTATAGTTTTCTTATCGTTTGTACTCTACTCTGTTTTATGGGGACTCTTATTTCTTTAGATGGTATCTGTACTAACATGCACAGTGTTAGTGAGTTGCACACAGTGACACCTAGTGTCTTAAGAACTCTGTGTGAAGTAACTTTTGTGTTTTTGGTGGACTTTGTTTATCTACATTTGCTATACAGGTTGATAGGAT
Organism: Cherax destructor; assembly: GCA_009830355.1. Taxonomy (NCBI): domain Eukaryota; kingdom Metazoa; phylum Arthropoda; class Malacostraca; order Decapoda; family Parastacidae; genus Cherax; species Cherax destructor. The sequence continues at coordinate 817,119 of WNWK01000011.1, forward strand.
GATGATGAGGCATTACTATTATGTTCTATAATTTTAGTATTTCTCGTACAGAATGAAAATGTGTTTGTACGAGATGCCTTCACAACTATCATAGCGACTGAACCCACAGTGACTCCAACCCTATTGGAAAGTTATCTTTAAATCTGCCGTAACTACTGAACCCTAAGTGATTTGAGTCCTGTTGGAAAGAAACATTAAGACTGAAGCAGTAAAATAATTTCTGTGTTTTAGTGGCATCTCTAGATTCTCCTCTCACTTGGCAAGTCTAGCTTTTGTCCCTTTGCTTCTAATACAGTTCAGAGCTACTAGACAGTGTTAGATAGAATTGTAAAATATTTTTTAAAGGAAAAAAAATTGTCTGCTGAATATACCAGTTAACGTATATGTCAGAATTGTGATTAATAGTGATGGAATAAACAAAAGATAAGTAATGAAGAACTGATTAGGTTTAGAAAGGAAAGGGAACGTGTGCATCAACATATTTTAACAAGAGTTGAATAATTAATTGTTGAAAAAGACATTTTTGTTGCTAAGGTTGCAAATGTACAGTATAGTAACATTTAAGTAAATAAAACAGCAGTATCGGAGACATCAATAATGAGGTGAATTTGCAGGATGCAAGATGAACTGCTGATTTGTTTTTGTAAATCGAACAAGACTACCATGATGGTCTGTTTTACGTCAGGAGAGTTATTTTTGTGTGTCTGAGTGTTGTTTATATTGTCACTTGTTAGAAAAAAATTGGACAGTTGAGATTAGTGTAGATGAGAGAGTGATAAGGATCCAGCGAAATGTTAAGTGATACTTATTGGAATTTTGAGAGAGCGTATTTGTTGTGGAAAACATGAGTGCCATTGTGGGAGAGACTGTTGTGGAAGATGTTGTAGGAAAATACAGCAATATTAAAGAGCAGTACATCAAAATATAAGAATGGTCTTGTAACATGAAAGGAAAGTAATTTGATAAGAAAGGACAGAACAGTAACAAATAAGAGTAAAATACAAGGACAAAGAAGAAACACACATCAACTGTAGATTAACGCAAAAACCATACAGTAAAAGGCAAGAACCGTACGGTAACATACAAAAAACTACAATAACAACAGCTAAAAATTAAACTGAACACATTTTAATTATAAAATATAAATAGAAGTCCCAGATTTTACTCAGTAACCTCTTCTTTGTGGGTGAGTTGGGTGGGGCCTTGGTCTCGTCTAGCTGGCCTACTGTTCCAGGCTGTCTGGGTGGGTGTAATTACAGGACGTAGTTTTCTACGTGTCCCCTCCTGTAATTCCACCCACCTGGACAGTCTCTACAGTAGACCAGCTAGACGAGACCAAGTCCTCATCCAGCAAGGTCACTGGGGAGGGGCCAAAAATCGCTGACCTTGAGGAAGTGGGGAACCACTGACCTGGGAAAGGCACCAAAAAAATAGCAAAATAAAAAATGCAGAACCTGGGGAAGTGAGGAAGGAAGTCCATCTGAGGGGACACAGGTGGACTTGTGGAGACACGGAACTAGGGAAAGCACCAAAAAAAATCTGAAAGTGGGGAGTGTGGAAGGGTTGACATCCGGGGGCCCACGGATGGAGACCTGGAAACATGAACCAAAGAAGGTAACCAGAGAGAAGGCAAGAGACAAGAGGAAATATCCTTAGGAAAGTGGGAAAGGGACGACACCTGAGGGGACACAGGTGGACTCCTGGACACACAGACCTGGGAAAAGCCCTAAGGACCCTAAAGACGAACCACTGGCCTCCACGTGGCAGGGTCTGGTAACTCAGAGATAACTCTGAGGCTGACAGTGGTCGCAAATTTTTATTTCCGGGAGAGATGTGTCTACTGTGTGACACACACACACGGAGGAGTAACTCAAGCACATGTTGACATGTTCTTGCAAAGGATCAATGATTAACCAATGACCATGTTAATCAGGGGATATGTAAGATGAACTTGAAGTAGAATGATGTGCACTGAGGTGCTCTGAGTTTCGACCATAACTTTGAATTATTTAGTTTAGACAGTTAAATCAAATTTCGCATTTGTCCTTTGTATGAAATGAAAGATTTTTGGAGTTCTGGTTAGCAGTACCCCGAAACCAAGACAACAGTGATCGCAATAAAGCTTCATATCAAGAAGTATAAATAATAGATCTTTGGTTACGCCTCATTTAGATTATGCTGCACAGTTCTGTTCACCGTATTACAGAATGGATATATAGTTGATCCCATGTATCAGAAATCTTCCCTATGAGGATAGACTGAGGGCCCTGAATCTGCACTCTCTAGAAAGGCGTAGAATTAGAGGGGGTCGCTCTCCTGTTCACCTTCTTATGAAGGTCACATTACACCTTCACCTGTAATCAAGCATTTTTAAAAAATATATTCCCTGGACCTCAGCAATGAGAGTCGCTCCTCTCACCGCTGGGCAACGGCGATGTAAATAGCGTGCTAAAAATATCTAGCATAGACAGGACTCGCAGCAATGGTTTTAAGTTGGAAAAATTCAGATTCAGGAAGGATATAGGAAAGCACTGGTTTGGTAATAGAGTTGTGGATGAGTGGAACAAACTCCCGAGTACCGTCATAGAAGCTAAGACGTTGTGTAGTTTTAAAAATAGGTTGGATAAATACATGAGTGAGTGGGTGTGGGTGGGTGTGAGTTGGACCTGACTAGCTTGTGCTACTAGGTCAGATGCCGTGCTCCTCCCTTAAGTGAATGTGAGAATGTGAATGTGGGAGAATTGAACATGCCTCGCATGGGCCAGTAGGCCTGCTACAGTGTTCCTTCTTTCTTATGTTCTTATGTTCTTAAAGATCACCAATAGATGTTTACCATTTATAGGTTAGTTGTAAGTTGTAAGTACTGATCAGTTAAGGGCTTCAATGCAAACACTTCACCCACTCTAAATTCGCTTTAAAAATAACTGTTTCTAGCTCACCCTATTTTTTCTTTTCCATCACCCAGTCAGTGACAATTCTGCCTTGTTGGCACAGCAGATTTATTCTCCTGTATTTCTTACGTTCTCTTATTCTACATTTACCTTGTGCACACAATGGTCTCTAACAGTTCTTGGTTACAGAAAGTACCTAATATTAAAGTTCTTTATTCTTTCCTGTATCTTAATCTAATCCAACAATGTTCCCATTTCAACTTTCAACCCAATGATAGTATTAACTGAACGACAGAAGAAAACTTAAATAAAGTAATTTAGTGAAAAAATAAAGTTAGAATGCAGCTCTATGGTGCAGTGGTCATCACTGACGCTTCTGTGGTGCAGTGGTCAGCACTGACGATTCTGTGGTGCAGTGGTCAGCACTAACGATTCTGTGGTGCCGTGGTCAGCATCGTTTTAACTTTATTTTTCATACATTAATAATTAGTAATTTATTCATGAAAAGTTATGAAAATATTATTATGTATTATGGGGAAGTACTGAACCTGAAAGGTTTATTCAACATCTAAGGAATGACAACTGATCAGGTTTGACCCTAAGAAAAAGAAAACTCAAATTCCTGGGAACAAGAGCTTATCACCAGCATCAAACACATCTCTCTAGGTTAACTAGGAGGAGCAGAGTTCTTTATGAAGCAATTTCATGTTTTTTATTTATATTTCTCAGTTAACTCATGGATCTTATGGGCAGACTCCGTGTGGTTTAGCGCTTTTTTTTATTATAATAATAATAACATGAGCAGACTGACCCGTGCGTCTTATGAGGTGTGTTCTGGATATTGATCCCGTCACTGAGAACGGTAAAAAATTCTTGCATTGCCAGTAGCATAATTTGCGAACGAATCTGCACGTCACTAACATATTAAAAATTCAATGATAACTTCAACTCTTAAGAAATTCATATTTTGAGGCTGATGAAAACTCACCCAAACATTAAACTTTTGGTTTCTAAGGCACACACACGTCTCATTAATTTTTGTGACAGTTATTTTTTCATGTACGTTTCGTGTTTATGTACTATTAGTACTGTAATTCTTTTGAGATTGTACTACCGAAAAAAATGAAATTAATGTACTTAAAACACAATGTTGAAAGTATTCTTCATTGTTTATTACATCGGAAATTATTTTATTATTTTATTGTTATTTTTATTATTATTAAAGATGATCATTATTAAATGGGTACTAAAATGTTTTATAATTTACAGACGATAGTACTTAAGCTCTGTGTCAAGCACATAAATCAAGATGGTATTAAGTGCAAGTATTCTCACTGAAAACAAAATTGGATTTGTTGAACTGTAGTCGAAGAATATTATTTACTCTAGGGACTGCTTTTTTTTTTTTGACATCTCCAACAGAAAAATGAAAAACTTTCACCATTATTCATTCAATCACACTGCTGCCAGAATCGTGGTGACATCATAGTGTAACATCCCCTCACTGTTTTCCGAGTTCAGCCACTGCTCTTCCCCCTGAAGGACTCAAGTCCGGCTAACCGGCTTTCCTGAATCCCTTCAGAGACATTACCTAGCTCACCCTCCTCCAACTGCACGTCAGGACATTACCACTTGCCTCCACTACTACTCATCTAAGGTGCTCACTCGCTCCTGTTGTTTGTTTAAGCCCATAAAACTCAAAACCTCTTTTATACACACACACACATACATATATATATATATATATAATATAATACTAACAATACACACAAACCACGGAGAAACACAAAGACCACCTTCACACAAACACCACACACAAGACACCTTCCAATTTATATATATATATATATATATATATATATATATATATATATATATATATAAGAACACTACTGCGACTGACCGAGACTCGAACCCGAGACTTTCGACAGCCTCCCAGAAAGTCACATTAACTCTGGACGTTCTAGACCAGTATCCCACCATGCCATGGTAGTACCCTGTTGTCAATGAGTAAAGATTTTCAACGCTGAAGAATCAATAATTAATTTAGTGTGTGCATGTAACATTAGGAAATCCTCTTGCTGTAAAGCGCCTTACATTCCTTCTTTCCATCTAGTGTTAGTTCCACGTGATTAACTCATTGTTTATTATTAAGACTTTGTTAAATTACGTTGTTTGTGGAGAACTAGGCGAGTGTTGCATTGCTATTAGGCCTGCTCCTATTTCCTATGTTAGTATCATATTTCTCTAGTGCAACCCATTTTCCAATAACGAGTGGACAACCGTGCAGATTTGAACGATTTTTAGTGTTGCTCTACTACAGGGTTGCCAGACGTTTGTTCATTTGTAGTTATATATTCGTATCTAAAGGTTTATATAATCCTCATTCAACCTAAATTACCCTAACCAAACATAACCTTCCTTAAACAAAACATAAATTAAAGTTGCAATGTGAATCTTGTAGGAAAATTGTTAGAATAATATAATAGTATTAGAAGAGGATGTGTAGTGAAGCCTGCATGAAAACAGTGCATCAAAATCGATATGATATTGTTTTTTTAATTATTATTTGCAAACATGTGCAGCGACACACAGAGGCACAATAAGAATAAAACAGCGTACAAAGATAAACCCTAATTGTAAATCGCATTATGCAGTCTCTGTAGACTAGAAAAGCTCGCTCGAACAAGACGCTAATTGAAAAGACCAGCTCCGTTACTTCCGAATGGGTATAAAAATAATGGGAAGGAACATATGACTGATACATTGGAGGAGGGAGACAAGAAAATTCAATGAACCTCGAGAAGATTTTGTGCTGTGCAAGAGGAGGTAGAGCAGACGGGAAGTTCACGGTTGAGTGACGGGGTCATTGAGAGGTGCTGCAACCCGAGATTAAAAGGGAGCGAGGGAAGGGCAGACGATGGAAGTGGCTGAGCTTGGCAGATTCTCCTGGAGGTTGAGTTTAGTGAGAGAGGATGCTGGGGAGGTGATGATGTGCTTGGTGACGATATGAATTTGGGCATTCAAGTGAAATGGATGTAAAATGATACACTTGATGAGAGTTAAGCAACGTCTTAATGTTAGTGTGGGTACTGAACTTAGAGATAGAGAGAATGATGTGCTTGGTCAATGAGGAAAATGTGCTTGGTGTAGGAAAAACTGGTCAGGAGGAAACTTTTTTTTGTCATCGTTCTTCGAGGTGTTGGTCGATTAGAGACTAATCATCACCTTGTGCTTCAATGGACAAGTGGGTGTAAAGACAATGGCAGCAGATGATCATTTAAAAGAATCATCTCTTAGCAGTGTCTTGATACCCACTTGTCGGCTTTTACCATTATTTATCATATCAAGACAAACTACAACAGTATAGAATTTGAAAAAAAAATGTAGGAAATTTTCTTTAAAAGTCCTCTCCCGCTCACTTCCTCATTGATATCAGCTCACTTTTAATTAAATCACAAACTTTTAAGCAGCTACTGTAATCACTAAATCCTTGTCAACTTTTTTTAAATTTTATCTTATCTTCTGTTAATATATCAATTGCTTCCTGAATGACTGACTCGTCTCTTGCAAGCAAACCTAAAACTATACACACAAAGAAATGACATACATGCAAACAGCTATGGACCTTTCAAACTAATTCCTTTAAAACTATGATTCATTCTGTTTTAAACAGGTTCATATAACTGGGGGTTATGGACTGTTTTTTTCTTGTCTATTGCTATTGGAGCAAATCCATTCACCGTGAATAAAAAATAGCGACCATGCACTGACTGTCTGGGTAATACATTTGAATAACACATTCAACAGTACAGAAATAACGAGAAAACACTAGATAAACATGACGGTACATGTCTTGTACATGGGCTGTGCTTCCTCATTTGTTCTAAATATAGAAATATTAATGAAGGCATTTAACATGATCTTAAAAGATAACTTCAATCGCAAAAGAACGTCGACAACAAGGTAGGTGATTTCATTTCTTTGATTACTAAATATAATGGGTAACAACTTTGAAAGCATCTAATATTTATTTCAAGACTCTGGACATATTGGTTTCAGGACCCGTAACGCTAAGCAAGCCTTCATTTAGAAGACCTTTCTGTTAGGATTGAGCTTTGTGTCTTCATAAATATTAGTAAAGCTCAATTTATAGAGAAACGTAAAAATGTAAGTAGGCTCTACATTGTCTTTATATCCATTAATTAAAAAAAATACTTTTGAATTTTTACAGGCTAAGCTGTTACCCTACCTGAGCTCCTTTCAAAGTTCAACTCAGTCTAAGGCATATTATTTTCCCCTGGGATGCGACCCACAACATTAGACTAACTCTCTGATACCTATTTACTGTTAGGTGAACAGGGGCAATATGTGAAAGGAAAAATGCCCATTGTTTCCACCCGTGCAGAGGATCAAACCACGGACCCATGGTATGTGAGCTAAGTGCGTTACCAACTGATCCACGGGACATCGTCTAAATGCTCTACATTACGTGGCTTTATATCAGCTAGTTTAAAAAAAAAAAAAGGTATTTGCAGGATAGTCGTTAGTTGGCAAAGGGCAAGAGGAGAAAGATATTGGAAAGAGTCAGAAAAGACGCACTGCAAATAGTGAAGAAACGTGACACATTATTTGGAATTGACGAAGCTAAGGTCGGGGCAATAGAGGAAACCGGAAAATATTGACGCAGAGAACAACGTAAATAGCAAAATTAATAGACCTCGAGAATAACACTAGTGAAATGTTAATGTTGTTGTGAGTTCGGGTGAGGGGATGATAAATTCAAGTAGAATAAAGAAATGGGTCTAGGGAGATGGTAATGGGGACCGCAGTGTAGAAGGAACGAGTAAAAATAAATATATGAAAAGAAGGGGATAATTTTAAGGAAAGGGAGGGAGAAAGAATTAGTAAACAGAATTTAACTTCAAGCAGAATATCGTAGAAAAAAAATACTTATAACATTCAGCGGGTCAAAAAACTTTCTCATTGAATAATTCAGTTTACCAACTAAATTACACATGGTTGTTTTCCTTTGCAACTGCAGTCATTTTTTTTTTCAATTGAATTTTATTTCTGCACAAGTTAATGTAAAGAGCTTCATAAAAATAGTGGAGCAGAATATCATGTATAGAGTTGGATGAGGCATTGCTCATGTTGATCCAACAGTAAATGAGTACTCCCTTTACTGTTGTGGGTGTCATCCTGTTGGTAGATAGAGCTGGGCTTTGAAATGAGCTGCATAGCTTGACCTTTATGGGATTAGCGTTTTACGGTGAATTTATTACGAATAACTGGAAGTGAGCTTAGGCAGGTTATCAGCTCGTCTGTAAATTTAATTGTGCCAAAAATATTTATTAGCCATAGCGTTAATGTAAACAGGTCAATAATAATAGGTATGCTTTTAGCAATACAAGTGATACACACAAGATTTACAGAACAAATAAGATACACAACTGTGTTCAAAGCTCCATACAAGTGCAATGTGAGCACTCGTTGTTACACACAAGTGCTAAGCCAGGACTCGCTGCTATACTCAAGTACCCCACCGCATACTCATCCCAGCACACATACTCAAGTGTACCCCAGCACACATTCCACTCCACAGACCCCAGCACAGCAGACAGACTAGAGTCTCTGTCTTTCTTACACTGTCTGACTGTCTGTCTCTGTGTCTGTCTGTCTGTCTGTCTGTCTGTCTGTCTGTCTGTCTCTGTGTCTGTCTGTCTGTCTTTGTCTGTCTGCTTCTGACAGAGACAGACAGTCAGACAGACAGAGACAGTCAGACAGAGACAGTCAGACAGAGACAGTCAGACAGAGACAGTCAGACAGAGACAGTCAGACAGAGACAGTCAGACAGAGACAGTCAGAGACAGTCAGACAGAGACAGACAGACAGATAGACAGAGACACAGACAGACAGACACAGCCAGAGACACAGAGACAGAGACAGAGCTGCTAGCCCAGTTCACGCTGCCAAACAAAAGATCGACGGTAGTGCTCAACACTTACAGTTTCGTGAAATAAAAGCCACTGAACCATAAACAGACCTTCGGGAAGACATTAGTACGAGAAGTTTCGTGAGACTCCAGCTCATTTGCATGAACCAGCCGAAGGGAACTACGAGGCGCAAATTCCTTGTGGTCGGCATTTGCTCCGTTCTGAATACTAAAGTCAGGTGTGGTAGCCTGGAATTCCAGCACTGCTGTAGCAAAGACTGCCATTTTCTGACTGCCAGTTTCCTCCAGTATTTTGATGCTGCATTTTAATGTGGGGGAACATTTGCCTTTTATGGTGCATAATTGAAAATATAACCAAAAAGCGCAAGCCAGCAGTAATTTTACGATTCTCACAGTTAACATGAAAGCAAACAAACAAACAAAAAAAGGATTTAAAAGTTACATTCCTGCTAATTTATTTTAAATTATCATTTATTATAAACTTCAAACTTCGACTTTAATCAGAGGAGATAAAAAGCAGGATTTATAAATAACTGTGAGACAAATAGTTTTTTGATCTTCAAAGACCAAATAAGATTAATGAAGAGGAGGAATTAAAAGGGCAGTTAAAATAAAAAGTCAGTGCCAAGGATGAAGGTTGGTAAATTATCCACAAGTCGTGAGAAGCTCTTAATATTAAATAATATAATTTAAGATCCGTCAAACATTCGTATAACCCAGATGCTATAAAATACAGTTTCTACATTTCTCATGGAAGACGTTGAATTAAGCTGCAGTATGAGAAAGATAATTATCTAAAGAACTTAGAAATGCGAGAAGATACAATTTACTTCCTGTTACGTTTGTTTAAAGTTTTAGGATTTTTTTTAAGCCTTATAGTTGGCTTGCATGTTAATCATAATGTGTGTACACACACACACACACACACACACACACACACACACACATTCAATAAAAAAAAGAATTATTACGTTCTTTTCATCTTTGAGATTAGCTTTAACAATAACAAATTAAATGTAATTGTAAAGCAACTTTCTTTTCACCCATTATCGCTTGAAATAACACTTTATTACACGAAAGGCAGTGCTCCCATCCTGAGCATTCCAGGCTCTTGGTGTGGGCACTTGCCAAAGCAAAGGGCTTACTCAAACACAACCATGGGATTCTATTGAAGGTGTGCGCGCCGGCAGCGTACGCTCGCTTAAAGGCCATGTTTACATAACTCAGAATAGTGAGAAACTGCAGAATAGAGGCCAAGACGGGTACATCGCGTGTGGGCGAGAGAGATGACAGAGAGAGATGGCTATATCGTGAGTGTTCTTGAAAGGAAATGCGAAGCAGCCAGAGCTTAGAAGACTGATAGAAAGGATCAATGAGGTGGTCTGAAATACCCATCAAAGATTTGTGTAATCAGACACGCGCAGTTTTTATCCGTTTAATTATTGCCGAAAACTGTGTATTAGTTATTTCATCCAAGCACCACCCTGCTCTATCACAATAACAGTTAATCACATGACATTTAAGAACAAAAGCTCCAGAGATCATGTATAAAGCTAAAATTAATTATAACTAGTTTCTTCTGACTTTTTTTTAACTCGGTTAATTTTTCTGGTTACCAGCTGACATTCGACTTAAGCTTATTTCAGAAGCCTAGAGCTATCTAAAGTATATGTCTACCCTCCAGAATGCGACCCACAAGAGTCAACTAACACTAGGTATCTGTTTACATCTAAGTGAACAGGGGCAGCAGGTGTCAGCAGACATACAAATTATCCTAATATTTATGGTACATAATAACGAGTCGATTAATACAGTAAGATACCTATGTAACAGCTGCCTTATTCATCAGCTTGTCGGCCTTATGTATCATTACCGTAATAATGCCTGTCTGACTTAGCAACATCTTGGTACAAAGGATATCTTCAATTCTATTGACTATCTCTGGCCTAATTCGAGTTGGGCATAACCTACGTCCACTACTGGGTTCCGCCTGCCTGTGATGTCCTCGACTGCTGTACCTTTTGTATATCTGCTTCAGATACATAAATGCTGAGGTAGTAAGCACCTATCACGGCTGATCATCTCAAAACTGCTTTCCACTCCTTCCACAGTCTCCCGTACTTATTATCTGTATTGAATTGATAAAGCCACTGGTTGGCTACACGTCTCCATCAATTATTCATAGGACTTGCCAATACATCGCGCCCCATTTAGGAAACTAAACCAGGTTCCTTCATTTGTGAGCTGAACGCTTTCCACTGAAATATAGGTGATTGCTTATCATTGGTTGTGGGCTATGTCTGTGCCAATATGCCATTTTCTTTGAGCAATTTGGAATATTGGTTTCAATGGCTTCAAAATTATTCTCAATATTGACTGCTGACTTTCAACCCTGGCGAATATTACCTGAAGAAAGAATCGGGTTTTCATCGAAGTTACCAAGTACCCTTTTACCAATTTTATTAAAAAAGTTGAGTGATTTGGTAACCTATTGAATCACTAAAGAATTCAAATATCAACATTAAACTCAATATCTGTTTTCTGTTACCATTTAATGCTGCCAGTGATCTTAAACTAAACGAAGCAGAAAGTTTTTCGTTATTTCTGTTTAAACTATTTATTTTGTTTACTTTTTAGATAGCTAAATAGCTTCTTCAATCAATTTTAACATGGCATGTGGATGCCTTTTTATTTAATAATAACAATTTTATAAATAAATTACTTTCTTATAATTAACGTTTTCTTTGGTTTACGTGTTGTAGCTTCATGTCCTATTCTTGTAATTCAGCATAACTGATTACGTAAAAATAACTGTGCTATATCTCTTATTGGGAACGAGATCTCGGGTCTACACACTTGAAAGACAGAACGAGAGAAGATACAATTGAAGCATACAAGAAGAAGAGATAATTGAAAAAAGAGAGAGATAAATAGGGTGCTAGGTATATATATATATCCAAGAAAGAACTCGGAGCACTGGATTCGAGATAAACGAATTCAGAATTCGGGTAAAAAATAAAGGGAAACAACTGAGCTGATAAGTGGGAAAAGTTTCCAAAGCCGTCATTGAAACAAAACATTCGGCAGCTTTAAAAATAAGGATAAAAAATGAAGACCTACTGTGACAGTGTTTCATTCCTACATTTTAAATCTATTGAGCGACATTGTCAACGAGGACTCCTGAGTATAACTCTCATAGCATAAACAAGAACACCTGCGCCCCTCTGCATATGAATCCCTGAACAACAAGGTCTGCGACGTGAGCAGGAACGTTGATCTTGCCTTCCTCTACGATAAATTTGAAAAAAAAGGATTTTGAGTTGATAAATGGAATCCAAAGAAAGGAACAGATATTTTTGGGTGGCGTGTTTTTCTTCGTGAATTGTCGGTCGCACTGTATTTACCTACATTTCTCTTTCTCTTGTTCTCAATCGTTTACACCAAGAATCTTCTTCTTGCTCAATTTCTGAGTATAATTTGGAATTAAATAAAGACGATTCAGAGCTGGAAGACCCCTCGCGGGATTGGAGTGAGAAGGTGTTCGAAGGAACAAAGTTCAGTGCCCAGGTGATCTGATCATCTTTATGTTAATGGACTCTATGTATATGTATAACTGGGTGGTTCAATAAACAAAATTTGGAAGCTTAAGTTGTTGGAGGAGGGACGTTTCCTTCCCTGGCTGAGACACCATTCTCAGAAAGGTAGTGCTTGAGGGTTTCATCCTCAGTGATCGACGAGTTCAACTTTGAGATGAGAGCATCTCCCCTGTTTGCGTTGTTGACAACTTTCAACGAAGCGACGGAGGCTGCGAACCGGTAGTAAATTTATCGTTATTCCAAGGAAAGGAAGCCTGGAAGGGAAGGACTCAGACTCCTGACCGCCCATTCAGGAAAATTAGGTCTTGACTATAAAGAAATCGTGAAGTAGCTTTTGAGAGGAAAATCTCTTGCCGTTAAGCCTCTCAGTCCCTTCCGCTTTCTCTTCTTGAGATTCTACGCCATTGTAACTTCTCTTCTCCATCCCTGTCATCGAAAAACGCAAGCCTAACCATTTGCTCGGACAAATTTCACAGGTGGCGTATTAAGGCTGTGAGGAGGAACTAATCTCTGAAGAGGTCTATCATCAGTGCATAAATTACTTTACCATGCAACAGGCTTCATGGAAGGCTAAAGCCAGAGGTCCTCATCTTTGATGTAGAGAGAACAAAGTTCCTTGTAATCGTTTCTGTTGCCGCCTTCAGGTCCTTCAGTGCCCTTATTTTCTGAAGCATTTCGATTTCATTCTTCTCCAATTTCTCTGACATTGCTTTGAAGAGTTTCTTAGAAGCTCTGCTGTCTTTTTCTTTATGAGGTGATTAAAGCAATAATTCCTAGCACTTGGCCTCTGGAAGGCAATCGAGAACCGGTGATGCCTTGGTCAGTCGGATGCCCAAGCTAAATGGATAGACGACTTCGCGTTGCCATATCCACCTATCTAAGCTAACAGAACTAACAGAACTGTGGAAAGAAGTAAGATCATTTTACACAATTGTATGCATCCAGTAATTTTCACAATCAAAGGAAATCGGTTTTCGCTACAAATTGGATGCGACTGAAAGGCGAGACCTTAAATGTCATAGAGGTAAGGAAGAGCTGCAGCGAGTGCAGTCTAATATTCCAGGTAAATACGTGATGACTTAGAGTCGGAGCGCCCTCATTGTTTACTAGCCCAGGTCAGCAGGAGTTGACCCACAGGGCTAGTTCATAAAAAAAATGTACACGTTTTATTTACTGTTTAAAGAGTACATTCGCTCCTTAAATTGGAAATTTAAAGAGATATTCAAATAGGAAGAGCAATGGATATATCCAGTTTCGAATCGCATTCCATTGTCATAACAAATATAAAACAGATTCCAATCGTATTTCAGAATTGGGTCCAAATTGGGCCAACCCACTGTAGCTCTCAGCGGAAGAATATTACCAAAGTCGGAACGCAGTTTAATATTAAAACTCGCAAACCAGAGCACTTTGCGCCTCAGAATATCGCAATTGCTGTTACTTTCAACAAATACTGGATGATCACAAATCAATCATTGACCTAATTTCCCTGTCGAACGTGGCAAAAATATCCAGTTACCCTTGCATAGCGGTGACCGCCAACCCCGTTGAATATTCAGCTGTGCTTGGTGTTTGCGACTTGGTTGAGGGACGCGGCAATAGATGTCGCCAGTTGCTGATACGTGCTCCCCACACCAGCTGCCTCGCTTAAATTCTCTCTCTCTCTCTCTCTCTCTCTCTCTCTCTCTCTCTCTCTCTCTCTCTCCTCTCTCTCTCCCTTTTCTCTCTCTTTTTCCTCTCTTCTCTCTCTCCCTTCTTCTCTCTCTTCTCTCTCCCTTCTGTCTCTCTCTCTCTCTCCCTCTTCTGTCTCTCTCTCTCTCTCCCTTCTGTCTCTCTCTCTCTCTCCCCTTCTGTCTCTCTCCCCTTGTCTCTCTCTCTCCTTTCCTCCCTCTCTCACCCCTCTCGCGGTTACCTCACATTTGCTCTTCATTTAGTTTATGGCAAAAGTTTCATTGGCATATGGACGTGAGTGATAGTTTTGTAATGTTTGTAATATATTTTGTGATTGTTTATGCTGTATGTACAGTATATCCGTTTGTGTACTCAAGTAGTACATACGTTTTGTGTATGCATGTGTGTGTGCGCGCGCGCGTGTGTACTCGACTAGTTGTGGTTGCTGGGGTCGATTCACAGCTCCTGGCACCGCCTCTTCTCTGTCGCTACCAGGTCACTCTCCCTGCTCGATGAGCTTTATCATACCTCTTCTTATAACTATGTATGGATCCTGCCTCCACTACATCTTTCCAGACAACTCTGTGACTGAAGAAATAGTTCCTGTGTGTGTGTGTGTGTGTGTGTGTGTGTGTGTCCGTCCGTAAGTCTGTCCGTGTAAGTACGTCCGTTCGTCCCGTGTTTAACTAGTTTTCTGAGTGTAGTCTTGGCTCCTAAACCAGCTTATGAACTATCAATTACATGTTTGAAACTACAGGCACAGTTGTGGTTAGTGTGGTAGTGGTTGTTGTAGTTGTTGTTTTGGTGGTGATGGTTAAGAAAGTGGTGGTTATGGTGGTGGTGGTTAACGTAGTGGTGGTTATGGTAGTGGTGGTTAAGGTAGTGGTGGTTATGGTGGTGATTAAAATGTGGTGATGGTTAAAAGGTGGTGGTGGTTAAGGTAGTGGTGGTTAAGGTAGTGGTGGTTAAGGTAGCGGTGGTGTTTGGTGTCTATTGTTGTTTTTGTGGTACAGTTTTCAGCCACACCTCTTGACTACTAATTATGAAACTGTTATGTAAAGATCAGTCTATCTGGAATCATCCCCCTTAGAATTTAGTGACTGTGCCCTATGAGAGAGATCAATCAGTCGGGCGTCATTCGCATAGGACTTAGTGCACTAGAAAAACCACTAGAGGACCATTAGGAAGATCTAGGAGAGTAAGAATAACATCTAAGCATATCACTAATACATACGCAACAAGACTGACTGGTCGCTAATAGCAGGTTGCACAGATGTTAATGACGCCAGAGAATTTTTTTAACTGTATTTACTGCATCATTGATGCTATTTTGCCAGTAAAAGAATCAGGATAAAGCTTAAACTGAGCCCTGGATAAGTGAAGAGATGCTTAACAATGAGTCACATTGTTTGACTTTATTGGGTTATCCTAGGCTCAGTATATAAAATATAAATTTTACGTGCCCTCAAAGAACATTATAGACTAAGCTATATATATCTTAACCCAAAATTGACATATTTAGGAGCAATGCACGTAGTGTGGAGTCGTCAGTGTTTAATTTATCCTTTAATTATTTTAAAGTTTCCATATCCCAATCGTTCAGTTCTGTCATTACATTTATAACGATTTTTCTATGTTTCTGGTACTACTAGCTCTTCCTGTTTTAGGAGTTAGAAATATTTTAATTAGCTTCTCGTATTTTTATGTTTTTAGATAAATTTAACTTGTGCCCTCTTCCTCGCCTTTCTGCCTCCTCCTCTTCCTCGCCTTTCTGCCTCCTCCTCTTCCTCCCCTTTCTGCCTCCTCCTCTTCCTCGCCTTTCTGCCTCCTCCTCTTCCTCGCCTTTCTGCCTCCTTCTTCCTAGCCTTTCTGCCTCCTCCTCCTCCTCGCCTTTCTGCCTCCTCCTCCTCCTCACTCGCCTTTCTGCCTCCTCCTCCTCCTCCTCGCCTTTCTGCCTCCTCCTCCTCCTCCTCGCCTTTCTGCCTCCTCCTCCTCGCCTTTCTGCCTCCTCCTCATTGCAGAAACTTTTACTGATCAGGCCTTATACTTATTTAAAATATATGATATTCATTACAAACACAGAACGGAAGTTATATATATATATATATATATATATATATATATTTCGACCTTCAGTTGAAGTCCTCTTTAGTAAATAAGAAAGAGGAGAGTCAGGCCACATGAGTTGCCTGTCAACTAAGCCTCGGCTCACCTGGCATTAGGGCGGATTACGGCCCGAAGCAATTCTGTCACCGTATTCATTCTTTTCATAGTTTGCATCGTTCATCTTGAAACAGGATGAAGTTAAAAAAATTGACCTTATTAGTAAAATATTTTAATTTTTAAAATCCTATACTCCAAGAAGAATATGAGTTTTCCATAAAGGGGTTGCCTTGATGCTATGAAAAGCTTTTAATCCAAGGATTTAGAGGTACTGTATTACTCCTACCAGTTTAGAGGTTCCTAATTAATACACTATTGTAATCCTCTCGACAAAAGATTTCTTTCATTTTTTAACTTTAGCTAAGCATAAATGAGTGAAAACAAAATGTCATTTGTTGTGGTGTATTAAAAGACTAAATTTTATGAAGAGAAATCTGAAACTGGTGCTAATCCCTTCGAAAATTTGAAGCAGTAAGGCGGAAAGCTTCCCATAATCTCTTGGACTAAAAATACAAAAGCCTGGGTAGAAATCACCAGCAGAATAAAACGAATTAAATTAGTAATTATGATTGGAATAAGATCAATTTATTGGTATTTAAAACATTTTTCTTTGGAAAATATTCAAATATTCTGTTCATATTAGTAGTGAATACTACAGTGGGTTACAAGGATTTGAACGATCTTTCATTAGCACAGGTTGAACCAGATTATGTTTACATTAGACTGAAAGAGATAAAAAAAAAATTTAAAGGATAGGAAACAACGTAGCAGACGGGCCAATATAGGTGTGAGTTCTGAGGCAGAGGTCCCTAACACTCGAGAAGACGCACCAGCTGGCGTATACGTTTTCTTGATATTTAACGTTATTAAAGCTTTGTGAAGCAACTTAACTGAGAGTAGCTGCAGCCACCCCTGAAGGTGGCACAGCTGCTACCTCTTTCTCCCTCAACTTATGAGTTCCAAGGTGATGTTCTGTACTTGGCTATATGTTGTATAGTATACTGTGTTCTGGTCTTTTATCTTGTATAGTATATTGTGTTCTGGTCTTGTATCTTGTATAGTATATGGTGTTCTGGTCTTTTATTTTGTATAGTATATTGTGTTCTGGTCTTGTATCTTGTATAGTATATGGTGTTCTGGTCTTTTATTTTGTATAGTATATTGTGTTCTGGTCTTGTATCTTGTATAGTATATGGTGTTCTGGTCTTTTATTTTGTATAGTATACTGTGTTCTGGTCTTGTATCTTGTATAGTATACTGTGTTCTGGTCTTGTATATTGTATAGCATATGGTGTTCTGGTCTTGTATCTTGTATAGCATGCTGTATTTGGATCTTGTATTTTGTATAACCTGATGTATTCGGGTTTTATATTTGGTATAGCATGCTGTATTCGGGACTTGTTTCCTATATAGTATACTTGTGTCAAGTATTCTAGTATCATATCTTTCTATCTTTTTCAGTGATGGCTAAAAACTCAAGTCATGTCACTCCTGCAGCTCTCAGCTCATCTCTCACATCTCTGTTTCTTTATCTCATGATCATAATTCGATTTCTCTCAAGACATTATAACTAATTCAAATTTCGTTTCTTATTTTTTTACCTAGTTCGTTAAAGCAAACTCTTTCCGATAACGTTTATTTCGTCAGTTCTTCTCATACGTCTATCCTTTCCCAATATCGCTGGTATTAAAAAATCGCGTCGGATTTATTCTATTAAATTCACATTTCTCGTAATTACGTAGACTGCCCTCAAAATACTGGAAAATCGACTCGGGTTCAGACGATATTCACCTCCTTTTCAGTTGCTTGAGCTCAAGTAGTATTTCATTCTCCCTTGTCTTGCATGTGAAGCAATTAACCATGTTAAGATAAATAATTCCTGGTGTAATTTAGTGGAATACTGTACAGTGGTACACATGTCTTCGCCTCTATTTTTCAGCCAGTCGCTTCCTGTCAGGAAGTTGCTTCACTTTTCTTCACTGCATCTACTTGGGATCTTTCTTCTCTGGGAGCGTAGGAGTGGCTCCTCTGTCTATCGTTATGTAGCATACGTTATGTAACATATATTTTTTCTAGTATAGAGAGCAATGCCATCTCTTTCAATTCCATAGCTATTCTGTGGAATATTCTTATTCTGTCAACGCAGGCTCCTCACGCTGTATGACCCCTACAGGCTTAGAGCTTCCCCATGGAATAAGCCACAATGCTTTATCTTTCTTAACCTTTATTATATCTACTTTTTTAAAATCCCTAATTTTCCTTAAATATTTCCCACTGGATAAGTGTTGACAAATGGGCAACTTTTTTTTATACTTAAAAATTTTCTATAAAAATGTTGAGTACATACATAGGTTTTAAAGTTCAGATCACTGGCTTCCCTTTAACCCAGCGGTCTAAACCAATTTCATACCTTGTTAGTTGCAATCAGAACTTGGTTGGAACACAACAGAATTTCAACTGTGATACTGTCTATTAATGAAATCCTCCCCTCACTACTTCCGTAATTTCTCCTCTCCCTGTTCCCTTTCTTCGTCTGGGCTGTCATGCATTCATCTGTTCCTTATCCTCTAATTTCCTTCATTTTGCATGAATGTAAAACTCTGTTGCAGAGTTTATGTTTCAGGGCTAAATTACTTTCATTTCCTTTCTCATTCAGGGTTTGCACCCATTTCCCGTTCCAATTGGATCGAGTTTTTTTTTTTTTTAATAACTTTCCCTTGCCTCTACATAATGGTGGCTGGGGCAACGAAAGGGTATGAAAACACGTAATGAACAGGAAACATTTAAGATGAAGTTTTTCTCAGGATTCAGAGAAGCCCCTTGCTTTTATCTGTTTGATGGTAATAAGAAATATTCCTTGTCTATTTTCTAACCTAATTTCATAATCTTTTATGAGGTTATTATAGTGATTATTTATCCATTCTACCAATGAGGCATTTTTAATATTTTTCTCTTTCTTCAATATTCATGTTTCTTAATTATGAGAGCCATGTTGTAACACTGCTCTGGGCCCTTCAAGGCCATCCTTTATGATGGGAAGGGGCTCTTGATCCCAAAAAAATATAACTACCATCTCTCTCATTTGAATCTGAATCCCTCCCATTTCCATGGCCCTGTATGACTCCTAAGAGTTTAACGCTCCCCCACCCATCTACACAATACTACAGCTGCATATTTGAATTACATATAGTCTTACTGTGAAAACTTTTTTGTCAGGCTTTCACGATCCATATATTTGAAATGTATTTTTATTTTTCAATTTAGTAGTTTATCACTACTTGCGACAACTTTTTTAAAAATTGGTGATAATAGTAGAATTACCGACAATGTTATGTAAATGGTCACTGATGCAACTAATGTGACATTTTAGTTGCATCTCCATTTACCTAACATTTTTTAAGCTACTCTCTCAGACTTTTATCTGCTCAATGATTTCCAGGTGATTTTGAAGAGTTAATCAGTTTGAGAGGTAGTACAACGATCTAGATGAGGAAGTGCTAGAAGCATAGTCTATACACAGTTTTAAGAGTAGGTATGATCCAGTCCTGAGGTCATGAATGGTGTGCAACAGTTTGTAAGTAGTCGAGAAGTGTGGCTAAGAACCAAGATTAAACCCAGCATAAAAAAGAAAAACTGGGCGTGTCCAACAAGGTGAGTACTTATGTAACTTACATTCTTTTGTAGCCGCTTGGTAGACATTTTGGTTTCTAACAGAGTTTGTAATTTTATTTGTAATGTGTGAGTGACATCATGGAGGCTCGATTCTCATCGCTGGAATTGACCCAGTGACTTGACAGACAGGATCCGCAAGTGTGACACTCCACCTCAGCAGAGAGGCTTCAGATATCAGATATTTGGTGGGAATACATTCCCTTCCGTCTGAATTTTTCTGATAAGATCGGTTACGCGAACGAATTGTGAATATGGAATGTGGAATGTAAAAATTTGTTTGAAGAGTTTTACTTGTTTGGTGATTATGACTTTAAGTACTATGAGATGGAAATGGTCAAGACAGTATACAATGTCAGAAAGATTGAAAATGTGCAAAGGGTTTCAACAAAACTAGTCCCAAAGCTAAGAAGCATGAGCAATAAAGATAGATTAAAGAAGCTAAACCTGATGTTATTAGAGGCCAGAAGACCCAAGAGTGACGTGATTATGGCATCCAGAATAATGAGTGGTATTAACAGAGTGGAGTGTTTCAGGTACTCCAAGGAACAGCTGGAACTTATAAACACAGAGGAGTCATGGGGATGTCAGGAAATACTTCTTTAGCTTTAGAGTTTACAGGAAGTCCAACGACCTAGACAACAAAGTAGAAGAGGCGGCATCCATACACAGTTATAAGAGAAGGTATGATAGGGCTCACACAGCCTATCATGTTTCTTGTTTTTTACACACACACACACACACAAACACTGTTAAAAAATTTTTTTTTATATATATATATATATATATATATATATATATATATATATATATATATATATTATCAAGTCTTATTTCGTATATGAAATGACAATGTAAAGATTACGAAAAGTAATATCTAAAATTAACTAAAAAAATGGCCAGGAAAAATATAAGATTCACTAGAGGGAAAAAAAACAATTTAGAAAATATATATGATAGTAATGGAAACGCGTTATCAAAAGCAAAAGAGATATCAGTAAAAGGAGGAGAGACAATTTTCAAGATTTACCGAACGTAAAAGAAGAAAAAGGCGATAATATCCACTTTGGGTTATGAAAACTGTAGAGTGGAGAGAGTGAGCGAGGGTTGTTAAACTATAAGATACGAGATTGGAAAATTCTTAGCCAAAGTGAAGCTAGACAGGGTCTAGAAACGAAAGAAATGCCTAGTGCTTAAAGCTAGAATAGTCTTGTGACTAATGTAGTGTTCAAAATAACACATTTCATACCGAGGAACACTCCAGTTGTATTAGAAGGGAAGGAATGGATGTTATAAAATAAATTATATCTTTGGAAATTTAAGAAATATTCAAGTCTTCAAAAAGTGTAGGTTGTGATTACGAAAATAATATTTACATGTTCAATATTAATTTTTAGCTGTAAGAACAGGGGGACACTCAGGACAACTTTTTAATGCTCATATTTTATCACGATTTGATAAAACTTCACATAACCGAAACGCTGCAACAATAAAACTTAGTTCAACATATTTTTCAAACTCATCTTTGGCTTCTATCTCCAGTGGTCTAGGGATGGACAGAAACCTGTGGGATGTGCACTTTGCCTGATGAGTATTTCCAAGTTTCACGCTTTTTATCATAACTATTTCAGAGAAGTTCCTGTCGACTTTTCTGAACTATGATTTATCGAACTTAAAGTTGTTGTTTGTGTGTCAAGTTCGACATTTTGTAGTAGTATTAGTCTGCTATATTATACAGTTTACTTAGTAAAAGAAGGTGAATTATGAGAGCTTTTTCCTGATATGTTTGAAGACTTAGCAGATTAAGTTGATAACAGTTCTGGTTAATGATTTGACCTGGTTCAGGGATAATTTTCTTTACTCTGTGATGAATTTTTCCACTAAAACAATGCATACATGAAGGTGAGTCTCCATTCGTGAATGTAGAAGTCAAATTTGGTGTACATGGAATTTGTGAACCTACAGGACCCCTTTCACGTGTTATCCAAAGGTGCCTTCTCCAAAGCGAAACTTTGGACCTTTTTTCGGTAAGTTCTCTCTTCACTGAGAAAGCATAATAGTAAATTGCTGACCTTCACACAGTGTTAGTGCCTTTATAATACATTTAAGAAATTAAAATAGCTTAAAAGCTGTTTTTTTCTTACCAGGAATAATATGCAACTGGATAAAGTGCTTTTGTTGAGAAATAAAAGCTCTATGTCATCAATTGTTTGAAGAATTTCTGAAACTGATATACACCCTTAACTATTAATGCATAAATTAATTCCCGCCTGCGGCTATTGTATTTGCTTTTACTAAAACAAATAGGACTTTGAGCTAAGATTTGTGATCCTTCATGGGAGATGCCTTGTTGATGTGAAGTGCTTTTGATGAGAGTAATTGGAGTTACGCTTCAATTCCTTGGTTCAAGCTTGATTATATTCATTTGCCTAAGTCCTGACATATGATTCTTACAGGATTAGCCACTATTCTAGGATACAAAAAAAAATGAATTTAGAATACAATTACTGAGACTGAAAAAAGATCGAAAAGTCTCAAGAAAAGTGTTCATTACCTGGAGTTTACCTGGAGAGGGTTTCGGGGGTCAACGCCCCCGCGACTCGGTCTGAGACCAGGCCTCAAATATTAGACATTTTCGCCTTTTGGAAAATTTCGGTACATGTTAATGTAGTGAATTATTTATTAAGGGCCTGTTTATAATTTTCACAGTATGCGCACAACGTCACGTGTGTGTGTGTGGTGTGTGTGTGTGTGTGTGTGTGTGTGTGTGTGTGTGTGTGTGGTTGATGTTGTTTGGCTTCTGGAAATAGGAAAGATTGTGCATTTCTTTACTTAACTCGTAAGCCAATTCTTTGAATGTCCTCATCGTTTGCGTCCAGCGTATATTGTGCCTCATATTTAGCAGACACACGAATGTTGTGTTTTCTTGTGTCTCTAAACATGATGGGGTTCAACGAAATATACTCCCGAATACTTCAGCTCGTTCAGCAGGAACTTGCTAAACTCCGATCATTTTCAGGAGTCAAATCAGCGTCAAAGCAGCGTCTTTCGACCTCGTTAGTACCCAACAAAATTTTGTCCAACAATATGACACACATGCGCTACAAAATGCTCTTATGAGTAACGGAATCGTAATACACAAATAACCAGGACACAGGAGAGATAAACTTACCACGACGTTTCGGTCCGATTTGGATTATTTACAAATCACACTGTGTGACTTCTCTCTCTTTGCGGGTTTATTGTGTATTGCTCCAGTCTGGGTATTGTGCCTTTTAGTTCGAAATCGTAATAACACTAATGCTCATACGTGTTTGCCTTGCGTGTCTTTAATCACAAAGTTTCGTCGGTTATAACATACTTATGGTGGGGAAACGGTACTAACACACTTACGGATCGGCCACATTAAAACTCTCACAGTCTTCTCACAGAGGAACGCAGAGTGCAACTGCCAGGAGCGTCAGGTTGCATTGAAAATTCTCCATCTCTGGACTGACTGCCTCGTTAATCGGAGAATCCCTTCAACGCCCTGACATGCTCCCTGTGCTCGTTCTCTTCTCTGATAGTTCCACCATTACTAGAGACACTCTGATGTACTAATTGACACCAGTTTACTTCAGAAACTGTAACCATCCTCCTTTCAGATGGTGTTATTAACCTAGCACCTCTGTCCTTGTTATCCACTACTTCTTCCCTTCCATTCTTTTTCTTCTCTCCCGTGTAGCGGGAGGATTTCTTAACCGGATTTCTTAACCGGCGGTATCCATACTCCTTGGGGGTATGGGAGCCAAATAATGGATTTATGGGACTCGATCTCTGATAAATTAAAAAAAAGGTTAATGCTTAGATTAGAATAAACTATCAGCTGTTTCTAGCTATCTATATGTAAAGTAATATCAAGCTATTGACATCTTATGAAATAATACTGGTACCTAATAGTACTGGTGATGACGATGATAATTTTGACAGTCTGACGAAGGGGGTTATGGGGACATATTGGGCAATCCACTAGGGGTCTGTAAGCGTAAAGGGTATAATGTTTTTCATAAACATTTGTAATAATAACTTTCATCAGTTTATTCACACTCATATTAAGTTGTCATAGATATAGATAGTGATACGTTGTAGCAAGTCGGAACAGCAAAGCTGTAAATCTGGGTCTGTATTTTTCTGGCATATTTTTGTAACTCGTGTTAAAGTCGGGTGAACGTTCGATCCTTAGGATGAAAATATGTACTTCAGTAAATCTGAGTGCAGATCTTCCTAAGGCTGAGTTTGTAAAGGAATTAAAATTAAATTTCCATTTTTTTTTTATAACCTCAGTCGTCGCATGTTAAAATTCTAGCATTTTTCATGTCAGGAACTTTTTATTTCCCAATTTTTTTTTCTGTAGTCAGGGGTCTCTTACATGAAAAAACATCAGTTCACACCATTATAAACCACGAATTCAGCAATTTTTATAAACAATTTAGTGGGGATATATCTGCCAAATATATTTTCGTTTATCAAAACTTGGTTTACGAGCTGTTGAACTCA
The DNA here is from genome assembly GCA_009830355.1 of Cherax destructor. Taxonomy (NCBI): domain Eukaryota; kingdom Metazoa; phylum Arthropoda; class Malacostraca; order Decapoda; family Parastacidae; genus Cherax; species Cherax destructor. The sequence continues at coordinate 841,601 of WNWK01000011.1, forward strand.
TTTTCATCCATCAAGAAGGGTACCATGACGTTGGTGACCGGCTTTTCATCCATGAAACTGGAGAGCGACCCTTCTTGGGATCAAAGCTGATTATATAACTCCCATTCGGGATCAAAGCTGATTATATAACTCCCATTCGGGATCAAAGCTGATTATATAACTTCCATTCGGGATCAAAGCTGATTATATAACTCCCATTCGGGATCAAAGCTGATTATATAACTCCCATTCGGGATCAAAGCTGATTATATAACTCCCATTCCTCAGCCGCTGTATTATCCCAACACTTTTATCGCTTTCCCCTGACTATAATAATAATAATCATCTCCTTTTCAATGTTATCGTAATATAACAGAAGTCACAATACCGTGAATGGAACAATACACACATAACCCGAACTTAGGAAAGACCGAATCGTCGTTGTAAGCTTCTCTATATGCGAATTATTTGCGTGTGTTATCGTAAAGTTAGGTGTTGCTTCTAGGGTAGTCTCTGATAGTGTAAGCTAGGTGTTACTTCTAGGATAGTCTCTGATAGTGTATGCAGCTGTGTTGGTGTACCTCTTCAAGTTTCAAATTTTACATTACTTTCTGAAAGGCAAATGAGCGAGCTACAATGTGCTTTCTTTTTTTTTTTTAGCAAACTTTGAATTCACTCCAACAACCTATGAGCGTTTGCCTTGTTACTATTCTTTATTTACTGCTTATGGTGTGTAAATCACCTGTCCTATCGCCAGTTTCTTGTTTAGGTGTGTGTGTGTATTCATACATGTGTCTGGTGTCGAATAGGTAAAACTTGCGATTTTGGCTTAAATAGCAACGCTGTTATTGGGAAAATTTGTGTATGCAATAATTTCGCAAAAATCATTCTGAACCTAACGGAAAAAATATATTTCATTGTTTGTTTATTATTAAATTATTGTAAACTTATCTAAAATATATTTAGTTGGATTAAGCTAAATTAAATTGCGCTTGTTATAACAAGTTAGGTAAGATTTCTAAGGTTCTTTTGGTACAAAATTATTAATTTTTACATTAACGTTAATGAAAAAATATACTTTAAACGTATAAAATTTTAGAAAGGACTTAATTTAAATGAGTTCTGCTAATTGATCCAGTTTTACCTATTAGGCACAAAAATTTATATATATATATATATATATATATATATATATATATATATATATATATATATATATATATATATACATATATATATATATATATATATATATATATATATATATATATATATATATATATATATATATATATATATATATATATATATAGGTAACTTTCACATAAAAGGAAAATGAAACACAGAATGGAAAGAATTTGTATATTTCGACCTGACTCAGAGACCCTGTTAGAACTACTCTTCTTTGTAGCGAGGCAGTGAGGAAGAGAGTTATGAGACAAATGGCATATTTGAAGAACTCTGACAAGTTCAAGAGGGAGCGCATATCTAAAAGCCTGAATGGAGCAAAAGAAAAGAAGCCAAGAAAAGTCGGAAAGTTGTATGTAAGAAAGGAAGGGTATGTACTTCAGGAACAGAAGACCGCAGAGAAGAGGTCTAATAACGTCCAGCAGAGAAACATTTCCGCCTCTACACAATTCAGCACACTATCTTATCCCCATTCGATTTAGTCAAAACCATCTGCTCTACACCCAAAAGCAATAATCCAACCACCCAAAGCCAACTCATTCCCACCCCTACTTACTACCAGTCCCTCCCACATGTACTTCTCCACCAGTCCTTCAACATTAATCACAGATTACCTATTCCCATTGAGACCGGTAACCTCCCTAATATGTCTGATCATTTAATGGTGACTCGAGTACGTGGACGGCGGCGTATAATGATAATGTAGTGTCAACGTGTGCGTCAGTGCGTGTGGATACAGCAGGAAGGTACAGGAAGAGGAATGACTGATGAAATCACGTGTAAACGCTGGTATAGCATTTATTTTTTAGTGTTAAAAAAATAATAATATAGCGGAAATATAGGTCGATAAAGAGTATTGTAAACAATAGAATTGCGAGTCATTATAAACAAATTATTCTGAGAATAAGAAACAGTTTTGGACGTAAATAGAGATAATGGACTAATCTGTTTTGAAGATATATACGTATATGTGTGTTAAGAGAGAAGATGAGTTGCTCGATAACTAGGTACAAGTATTGGAAAGATGGAGACTACATTTTAAGAATTTATAGAATGAAGATGATGAAGTGGAGGCAGAAAGTTTACACACGTGGCTTCAGAAATTATATTGGTTTAGACGGAAGACTGTTGAGTATGGTAAAGCTGAAAAGTTCAAAGCAGTTAAAAGATAAAATATTTCAATGTTTGGTGTGTATATTTAATGTAAGGATAGAAGAAGGCAAGGTAAATGTGGCTAATAGAGAAAAATCTTATGTTTTCTGTATAAGGTAAAAAGGAGATAAGAGTGTGCAAAAAAATGAATAAATCTGTTGAGTACACAAGTGTATGGTAGTTTTTAATATTGAAAGAGTGGTAGGAAAGACAATGATCACAAAGGAGCAAGATATATATTTAGGAAGGTTAATTGATGTTCATATCAAGTGTAACCATAAAGCAATTGATGAGTTCTAAGATAAAGAAATAGATATGTATATTGCATTCATAGATTAGGAACACGCAAACGACTAAGTGGATGAGCGATGTGGCAGATTAAGACTTGTGGAGTCTCATTGCAAGCAACTTGTAGGGGTCCCGTGACCAGTAACTCGTAGGGGTCCCAGGGCAAGTTATGTGTAAGAGATCCAGTGCAAGCAGCGTGTGAAACACCGGGGCAAGCTACTTGCATAGATCCAAGTGCAAGCAACTGTGAGGGTTCCATGTTAAGCATCCTGTAACCCCAAAGGCAAGCAACGAGTGTAGAGAAGTCGAGAGGAAGCAACTTGTGCCAGATTACGTAGTGTTATTGAATACAGAAGAATGAACGGGACTCGAACCATGGTCCTGGCACATTTATTACGTCCAGAGTTTACTGGTGTTATTATATAACTTGTCAACCAGTTAGCGTTTGTTTTCCCTGCAGATGTTATGAACTTGTTTGAAAAAAAATATCAGTTCGGGTCATAAAGATTAATAAAAATAAAATAATAATAACATTATTGTTATTATTCCAATAATATAATGTGTGGGAGGGAGATGATGACGTGGCCATCCCGAGCCAAAGACACCCCAGTTTTAACCTTTCATCCGGCACTGTCTACCTAAAAACGCGTCCTTTCTAGAACACTAAAATACTATGCTCTACACTGTTCATACATCCGTCATTATGCATCCATTGAAATACTTCTTCACTTTCCACAGACGTCTTTAAATTTTTCACCTCATCTACTGTCGACCTTAATTCGTCCTTCATTGACTCATCTACTATTACATTTACTCAGAGGTATTTGATCTGTATGACCTTTAGAGTTCAGTGTTTCCCCTGAAAATAATAAATAATATGAAAATAATGGAAAAAAGTGGTAATGATAATAGCAATAATATAATAATTATTAATGTTGTTCCAAGTCTTATTATATTTAAGTTTTTCCAGTCCTTTGTTGCATTTAAATCTAATAAATACACTAACATTCACTGTATATATGCTGTCATTTATAACTACACTGAGCAGTCACGGTGGTATCACTCATTTTTTCACCTTAAATCCTTTTCCTACTGGAAATCATTCCTTGGTTTTCTACACATCCTTTCAAGTGACTGACTTACATTGTGAAATCTATATATCTGTCAGCAGCTAACCAGCTGTTACGTCTGCATACAAAATTGAAGCTTCGCTTCTTAATCCGGTAACGTATGTTTATTTTCAGTTCCATATATGCAAAATTTAACAGCTTTAGCTCTCCTAAATTTTGCCCACATTCATGACTAAGTGAAGATTACCATGCTCAACTCCAGTCTCCTCTTCTGTTGTCATTCTCTTTCTTCCCCATCATTCTACCTGTCAAAATAATTTCCTACACTTTACATGGTTAATTGAAAAGACTTATTTCCCTATGCTTCATATTTACATTTAGGTCTCTTTAATACAAAAGAACCACACACACGCTCACTGCCAATCTTTGTGCACCTTTTCTTCTTGCACTACACATTAAACAGACACGCCAACCATCCCACCACTTTATTGCCTCCCTTCCGTCCTGGGTTTGGCATTTCCAGTCTTAATACCGTCCGTTTCTGCTGCCTTTCTCTTCTTTCATCCTTTTTATTCTTTCTCTCGCCTCCCGTCTAACATTCGGCTACTTACGCTTGCTAATAAATCTCATTCTTCCTTGTCTCTAACAGTAAATTTTAGCCATGTTTTAAGCTTTTACGTTAATTTTTTATTCATCTTTCTAAGATCTCTCTCAATTTTATTTTCAGCAGCATATCTATTTTATTTATAGATACTAGTTCATTTGTTACTCTGGTATTCTCAACTCGTTTGTTTCTCTTCCCTTGGCTATTTAAAATTCATATTTTTATTGATCCTTTGTATTCATTTTCACTCTCAAGTTAAACACTCAAGTTAAACACTTTAACTTGACTCATTTTTATATATCTTTTCCATCATTATTTTCCCAATAATTTTAACATTGCATTCTGAAATCCGCAAAAAATTTCGCCGATAACCACTAAGACAATTGATCAAACTTTTCACCATTCCTTCATTAACTAATTTTCCTTTATTTTAATCCCCCCAGTGACATCTTTGCTCAATTGCTCTTTTGTTGCATTATCTCAAGTAAAAAATATATTTTTAACTTATAACGCAAGTACCGATTAAAATATTTACAATATGTTGACATTAAAAATACTATTAAACAAAACATTAGATTTAATATTTCATGGGTACGTACGTGTGTTGAATATTAACTCATAAAATACCATATCTTTCCAAAATAAAATATTTTCCGGATGAAAAGACTAAGTGATTGGAGCAGACAGCTCATTATAGCGCTTTTACACCAGTAAGTGGATTAATTATGTCACAAACATGTGCACCAGATACATAGCACAGTTCAAGGAATCTTTATTGCATAGGCATGTAAAATTCACACGCACGCGCAGCACGTAGTCTAAAGGCTAATTAACCTTCTTACGTTTTCTATTCCCTCTCCATTCTCACTTCTTAATCACACTGTTTTATTTATTCCTTCTGTTTCTTATTACCCACAACTCTCTCCGTTAAGTCTCTATTATTCCTTGGTATTTTATTCGTTTTCGTCACCAATTATCCCGTTGTCAACTGGGACGTTTTTATCACTTGCACAACGTTTATGCGTACTTGGCAGGGAGTTTCCAACGTTTCTCAGCATGTTAAAGATGCATTGTAAGCTCAGTGTAAAATGATTAATTGCTTTCTTGTATATTTATTACCCAATATTTTTTATTGCTAAAATTTACTTGGTGCTCCCCAGCTTTCAGTCTTTTCGTATCACAGACAGATCTCATTTCTCACTCACTTCAGTATGTCTAGTCACGAGTCTCACTTCTCACTCCCCTCATTACATCTCATCCCAGATCTCAATTTTCTCTCATCTCGTACATTACATCTCACTCTCCACTTCTGACATTTCTCGTCACCAAGACTGCAGGTGATCTCACTCAAACATTTAAAACACTAAACTAATTCACCATACTCCAACATGACTATTTTTTAAGCTCATTGTGACATAATAACAGGAACCAGTGTTATGAAACTCCGTTGTATGAGTGTTATTTATGCAATAGCTCAGTGCTCTAAGGACGAACTCTTTGCTGGCTAGACACAACGCATTCAATAAGTAGCTACTGTGGTGTCGACTGGTGGTATTCACCGGCACCCTGACGACCATAGGCCATCCATGGTGTTTACTGGTAACACGAGTTGTAGAAGCATAAGAAGTAATATCAATAGTGGAAACTGTAGTCTACATCTCAAATAAAATATACAGTGCTGTTTCTAGTGGTGGTCAATAAAACCCAACTCGTGAGCCTTTTAGAATGGTTAGTTGTCCCTTGACTACCCTGGCTTCCAATCCACTTGAAACTTTATGAAACATGAGTGTCCGTTATTCTAATACCTGGTGGAAGTAATGGAGGACGAGGAGAGAGCCATATGCTTTACTATAATTGTCTCTGATATTTAGAAAGTAATGAAGGTAACCAGAGTGTAGGCAGTCCTCTTCAAATAGGCTCGGTGTAAACTATAAAATCCTCCGTGTAGTTTTCCATGTAACTCCCAACCCTCTTCTCCTCTCCCTCTTTGCGTCTCTCCTTCCTCTGTCTCTTACTCCCCAGATCTCATTCCCCTTTCCCTCTGTATCTACTGTATCTCCCCGATGCCACTCAGCTTCCCTCTGCGTCTCCTCCAGATCTCACTTCTCACTCGCCTCTCTGCCATCTCTTGTGTGGCTCCCGCTGGCGACCCAATTTTCCCCTCGAGCGGCGTGTACCGGTGCCGCCACTGGCCGAGGCAGCACATGCAACACTGGTATTGATCACTGCGATGAGCAGATCATTCAGGGGATAATATATGCCACCGGCTCCATCCCTCTCTCCTTCTTCCTTCTGGCATGTTTGTTATCGGAAAATTTGCAGGCGACGATGTGCACTTGAAGTAAAAAAAAAAAAACCCGAGAGGTTCGAAAATATGGTGCAGTGGAACAGCTGACGTTTTTCGCAATAAATCCCGCAAATGGATCAAATTCAGAATTGGTTTAAAGCTAAATCGCGTTATCGTGTCACTGTCACATAAATTTCAGGCTAGATAGGCGCTTAATATATAAGTCATAGAGTGCAAGGGAAAGATAGATTATAGAATCCTTTATGATCTATATCGAAGTTATTTGTTAAGAAGGATATAAAATTTGTATATGTTTTGTTGTGTCTGTGTAGACGCTCCAGTCACATTGCTGGTATAAATTATCCGGTGAAGGGAATCGTCATGATGCATATAAAAAAATGACGTGATTTTTAGTTGGAATGGTATTATTAATTAATCAAATCACAGAAAGGGTGCGAATCGAATCCATGTCAGGCCAGTGTGTTAACCACTAGGCCAGGTGGCTTTAATAAGGTTCATCCAAGTAAGTATATTTCTATACACCATAGGAAGGTTAGCATGGCCACCACTGTGACCAAAAGGGTTCGAGCCCCGCCCGTTCTGTGATTAGTTTGCAATCGTGTTATTACGTTTGCTGCTGCTGCTCTTCCTCTTCCTCTGCTTTTTTCCTCTTCCTCTTTGACCTGAACATTCAGGATCCATCTCAGTATACTCAGAGGGATGCAAGTATTGTTATTCCACCACAGCCTTTGTTCTGGTCCATAGGCAGACCCTTGCAATACATTCAGAAAAAAAAATCATATCTGCGGAGTCTACTGTTATATTGCCATACCAGAGAGCAGTTTGTTTTAGTGTCGTAATATTGCTCGAAAAAGTCTTACTCACATTAGTATTCCATTCAAATGGATACCTTAATGCTGGTGAAGGACTCTTGTTTCAAGGATTTGGAGCTACTATCCTCATTCCTCTTATCAAGTCTGAATTCCTTCTATACCAAATCGCTGCATGACTCTAACAGATTTAGCGCTTTCCCTGAGTATTGCAACAGACTGGTTTTATATTTCAGCGTGTCCTTATAATCACAGATATCATATGACTTGTAAATACAGTCAAATGGGTAACTGATAAAGGCTACGTAAACTACAAATTTCATGTACATTTTTCGACCGTGCGCAGAGGCGGACCACTATCGCCTTTATTTTATAGGTATCATTTTCTGTTGTCGTATATTATAATTGGCTATTTTTATGGATAGAGGGCGACGAAGACTAGCCAAGAAATTTGCTTAAAACGTTTGTATGGAAAGCCACATAGATTTTAATGGTCGTTAAGAGGATGGATTGAAGGTGTGCATCCCTGAGTTTCAATCATTTGTTTCATACCATCAATTAATTTTACACATCAAATAGACTGTCAATGACGATTACAACAAAACCACGTAGTGACCGTCAAGTATGGTTTAAATAGGACTTGTTCTTTGAGTATTTAAAAATTGTTTTAGTATCTTAAAGTTTTCTTGAATCAAACTGAATATCAGGTTTAATGCTCTTTAAGTATTTCTTCACATTGTTTATTTATTAATGGATATACATTTGTTTGCTTTTGTACACTCTCAAATTTATCTTCGTTGTTTACGTAATCTGTGAGGCATATAATGAATAACAGGTTCAAGGACTTCTTACAAACGTATCATATTGTGCTGGTTTTGTTTTTTTGAGCTGACAGTATATTCACGAGACTTCATATTTATTGAGGAAATGTATAGTTGGTGTGTTGTCAGTGATACATATGATTATCAAGGAGTTCACAAACATAATCCTGTGAACGCTTCGATGAACATTTAAAACAAGTACAAATAAGTGTACATATTGTAGTCATGAAACACTCTTGATTCAATATCAATTTATAAAGAGATAGACTAATAAGACAGGGAAAACCTCGGTCAGGTGACCAAAAGTCACCATATGACTAAGACCAGTGTCAGAAACACTTGTCCTGTTTCCTGACGAATCTTTCCTACCTTTCTTGGTCACAACAAATAAATGTTGCTTGCAGTGTTATCACTGTGGAAATTATATTTTTGTTGAAGTGATAGCAAAATAGTTGGCTTTAACTGACTGGGAGTCTTGCTAGCCTGAGTTCCAAGTTTTGGCTGTACGTACAAGGACAGAGTGTAATTCAGGTCGTGTTAGCTTACGTAAAAATTTCTTTTTAGATAAAGCTCGTGGACTTGGATTATAATGCAACGACTTTTTATAAACATGCACAGTCTTTTTAAGTTGTTTTAAAAAACCGACAAGTTGATAAATGAGACAATTGTGCGATATTTGGGTATCTTTATTCTGCGAACGTTTCGCCCTCCAGTGGTTTCTTTAGTCCAATACAGAGAAGAAAGTGACTGGCGAAAAGTTTCCAGAATTTAGAAATGTTGCTCAAGTGTCTAATTTATCAAGCATAATCTCATTTATATTAGTTCTGTGGTATCATCGTCTCTCAGAAAAGATCTTCTAGTTAACAGTCTGCTCTACCAAGCTATTGGTACTTGCACGCAGTTTAGCTTCAACACCACAGCTGATTAGGAGCTGCCTGGAAGAACTTAATAAATTCTCTCATAAAGACATTTATTGCATTGTTGGTAATTTCCTCAGCATTTGAAGAAAAACATTGAAAAGTCCTGGACCTTTTACAGATATCGAGTTTCCTTTTAGTGCCCTTGTTTTACTGCTTTCATAAGGAGTATTTTGCACAGTCTGCAGCGTCAGCCTCGAAATGCGTAATTTCAGTGAGAAGATTTGGAACCAGCTCCTCCCTTAGGTAGGGATGGGAGTACAGTTTGGGATAATTTAGACGTTCCCAGTAGTGTAGAAGCCCAGTAATATAGGTGTTTGATATTGGAAGTGAAGCTTCTCTGTACATTCTCTAAACCTTTAATCTTCCCTGCTTAAAAAATTATTGTTAGTTTACAGAAGTAATCTTGCCTGTGAAAATCAGTCCAAATATCACAAAATTGTGCTTTACGGATGTTAAATAATACTGACTAAAGTTCAGCTGAACTAAGATGTCTCTAAGCTGTCTCTTAGCTATCAATACTACATTAATTTTAGCAAGTCGATTTCAGATTTTTTCGCTTTCGGGAAAAATTAAAAAAAAAAATCTATACAAAGTTATTTCTTCAACAGTGTTAATGTATAATATAAAATCTTCGAAAGCCTACGTTTTTTTTTTCATTTAAGTTCTGCTGAAATGACTCTGGTTATAAAAAACAACGTAACTATATCCTCATGTTCACATTTATCCATCCAGTTGTTGGAGACATTTCTTCGTGTGTCACTCGATGTGATGTAGTGACTCCAGAACGCTTGAAGGGGTCCACATAAGCTCATTTTTGTCCCTGCATTATAAGTGCATTGGCGTTAAACAAAAATAAGATCATAGCTCCTCTCGTTAACAGAGGATTAACTGACGTTAACTAATGTTTGCCGTGCTTTGTCAAATACATGGAATAATTGATAAATTAAGTAACGTTATGCTCAATAATAACCCCATGTGTAGTCAGAAATTCAGACAATTAAATGGTCGGTATATTTCGACTTTCCTGCTGGGGTCCTCTTCAGGTTCAGAAATTTCATCGCGAAAATACAGCAACTAGCCACACATGCATGAATGCCTGGTAAACGTCAACGAAACTATTCCGGGAACTTTGCCAAACAAATCACCATTAAGAACAGTAATTTTCTTGAATGCGGACATTTACGAAACGAGCGAGTTATTTCACCCATCTTGCGGGGAAGTAATGGGGAGGAATGCTTGGCCCAACAAGACGCTCAACCCCCACTCTCAAACCCACTGCTGTCCCACGCAGTTAAAACGGCACCTACATCTCGTCTGTCTCTCTGGACGTGGGTTTAGTCTCGGGGGAAGATGGCCTCCAGCAGACGCGTACTTGATAAGTAGCATTATAGACCAAATTAAGCATATTATGCTGGTGCTGCAGGGATGCTAGGATGAAGAAAGTAGGACATTTCCACCAAATACTCTGTATGACATTTACTTTCAAGCTTAATACAAGTCATTCTTAATTATCTCGTACCTTAATGTCCAATTTCTTTTCTTTTCTACACCAATGGATTTCCTTTACCTGTAGATGAATGATTCAGAGAACCGACAAGTTGATAAATTAGACACATATGCAACACTTGGGTATCTTTATTGAGGGAACGTTTCGCCACACAGTGGCTTCATCAGTCCATACAAAGGAGAATCGTGAAGAAGATCGACTCAAGGTTGAGGGACTGATTACCTCAAACTCCTCCTGTTCTTCACGATTCTCCTTTGTATGGCCTGATGAAGCCACTGTATGGCGAAACGTTTCCTCAATAAAGATACCCAAGTGTTGTATATGTGTCTAATTTATCAACTTGTCGGTTCTCTGAACCATTCATCTACATCCTGTCTGACACATCAACATCTTGGGATCTTAATACATGGAATTCTTCACTGGCCCAACCCTTGGGCACGACCTACTTTCACATTAGTCAAATGTGACAGCACCTACGACTGCTGCACTCTCCTGCCTACGGTATATAAGATACTTCTTCGCACATATGCTGTTTTCTTTTCAAGATTGATGGACTGACAACATCGACTCAAGGTTGAGGGACTGATTACCTCAAACTCCTCCTGTTCTTCACGATTCTCCTTTGTATGGACTGATGAAGCCACTGTATGGCGAAACGTTTCCTCAATAAAAATACCCAAGTGTTGCATTTGTGTCTAATTTTCCCTTTACCTGTCATGGAAGTGGATGCCTTTTTTTTTGTATACACACTATTAAGTCATTTCCTGCCCACCTCATGGCATAGACATCATCTAGGCTCCTTGTTGTCATTCGTATTATATACATTTTTTATAATTCTTCATTGTTCTGAAAAGATATTCGATGGAAGCTGTGTTGACTGTAATAGTGATGCAATATTTATCGAATCTACACGATTTATTGTGACTGATATTCTTTCCTAATTTAAAGCTCTACTTTTACCACTATTTTCTACAGTTCTTTTACCTGGTTTGAGTCACAATATATCTAATGATATACCAGAAAACATTAGGTAAATTACATATAGTATACTATTCCTAAAGTAATTAAAGTGATGTGGCCTGGTCTTAGACCGAGCCGCAGGGGTCGTTGACCCCCGAAACCCCTCCAGGTATACTAGCATGACACTATTGTAAATAAACTAAGGATGACGGGAAATAAAATTCATAGTGCTATATTCAAGATGGCTAATTTTGAATAGCAAAATATTTCATAGATCTTTCTTTCTTTCAACACGTCGGCCGTTTCCCACCGAGGCGGGTGGCCCAAAAGGAAAAACGAAGTTTCTCCTTACATTTAGTAATATATACAGGAGAAGGGGTTACTAGCCCCTTGCTCCCGGCATTTTAGTCGCCTTTTACGACACGCATGGCTTACGGAGGAAGAATTCTGTTCCACTTCCCCACTAAATAAGGGGCAGTAATTAAAAATGAACACTCTAGCACACAACTCAAGAATTGGGAATATAAAAACAATCGGGAGGTATTTGACGTCTCGGTAATGTTCGCACTTCGAAGGTCACTTGGAGACGACATTTCCTATACTTCTCACAAAGATTTCAAACTTCTTAACGTGAGTATTTACCCATCTTTAATGTTTCTTATCCGTTTTCATTCTTGTATTTTTTTCCTTCTTGAGACGCGGCCACGGGGGCATGATTCACAGAATAATTAACGTTTAAAAATAAGAGACGAGTTTTTATTGAACTTCAGACCCGTGTGTGAGTTGAAGTCCTTTAATTTGTCACTATTACTCTTAACTTTGTCACTTATGATGGGGTATATTCCTCGCTTCTAGATCATGAAATCAATGTAACTATTTCAAAAATTTAATGTCCCTGAGTCCTTCACTACGAACCTAACATCCCATTGTTTGGCCTAAAATACCGGAAGTTATTTTTTTCGTTAAAATTACCTGTGTCTTATTGTTTATGGCTTAGAACGAATGTTGAATAAGGTTTTAATTGCAACTAAAAAAATTGAATAGTTTTGATTATATTGTGATTATATTTGTGATATGACAACAAATTATTCGCGACAGTAATAAATTAATATTTAGACTTGGAAATTATTAAGATAGCTACAAATAATAATAATAATGTGAATAACAATATTTTAATATGACTGAATATCCACACTGTTTTAGTTCAATATAAATCATATAACTCCATTTAAAGTATTCAAATTATCATCTCTCTTATCTTTTTTTTTCCATCCATTATGACTTAATCACAATTAATCACAATTCCTCTTTATCTTGTATATGAATTATTATTCATATACAAGAACTTAGAATTTTCTTCATATGGATTCAGATAGTCATGTTGTTCGAAGTATTTATGTATGTTACATAGTGATTATAATTCTTGATTAGTTGTGTTAGTAATTATCTAGATTTAACTCATTGAAATTATTCAGCTGTCCGGTATTTTACTCACGTGCTGCTTCACCTTATTATTACATTTCTTCTACTAGATGAGGGTTAGTTTCCTGTCTGTTTCTACTGAAATTTTCCCTATAATTCTTGCGCATTTTGTCACCCTTTTCTTTATACAAACCATTTGCACATACTACCAACCATATTTGATACATAATATTCTTTTAAGCATAAATTAAACAACTGCACCAACTATTCAAAACAATATCGTCCCTGAATTCAATACCATTACCGAGACTTTATTCTCTTTCATCCTGTCCACTGCCTCAGCCACCTTTTTTCCATTCCCTCCAGCCCCTCAATTCCCTATGCACGAAATCACCTCATTCCTTTAATCATCCACATTTAACAACTCGACAAATTTTTATCTACTCTCCAGTACCTCTTCCTTCCATTATAGCACTTTACCACTGTCTTTCATAATCGCTATCTCGGTTTGCTTGCTTCTGGCATGTTTATATTTGAGGATCAATGAAGAATTAGACACATGTACAACATCTGGGTATATTTATTGTAGACGTTTCGCCATCCAGAGGTTTTTATCAATACAAATCCAAGGACATAATGGGAAGATATTAGAACCATATTCAAAAGATAATGTAATCAGTCCCTCAGCCTTGGAGTTGGGGAAAAAGTACTTGAAGAGTCTGAGTAACAATACTGATTGCAGCACTGATCTTCGTGGTACTATGCTTGCCACTTCAGTGCATTTCCATAATCATTCCCAAGCAACACTCGCTGTCTTTTATGTGACTCATTGTAAAGCTTTCCGTTTTCCTTGCCTTCCAGGATACATGGAAAATGTTTTATATATATATGGGTTATTCTAACTTTGATAGCTTATATTTTGCATGTGCTTCTTGTTGAGATTTGATTTTAAGGGATAGTTTTAACTTGTGAATAACTCCAGTACGTCAAAACGCTCTGAAGATTTAATAAACTCCTCCCTTTACCAGTGACATCTTCTCTAGTTTGTGGATTAATCTTCTGAGTAGTGCTTACTAAAATTTAAGGGATATGATAATAAAATTTAAGGGATATGAAATCTACCCACCCTTCTCTTTACTGCTTTACTTTCATCATATATTTTCTTTATGATTTCAATATGTTTGGACGACAGTTTTTTCCTCTGATTCCGCGCCCAGGAGATTTTGCGTTCTTGTAATTAAAGTATGTTTTTGTGTGTGTGTGCGTTCGTTGGCTGGGGATTTGTCATTTTGAGAGATACTTATAGATGAAAGTTAAGGTATGTTTGAAGGAGGATAGCAAAATATCTCTTATGCTTATTCTAGTTAAGGTGTAAGGAAGGTGGTGTTAAGAGTGACTTGGCTCACCTTCAATCTTCCATCCTTGTTGGTGATCCCCCCAACAGCTCCTCTATTTTGTCTATCAGCTACTCTATCTTGCGCCTCTGCTCTGTCTTTGTCTATCAGCTACGCTATCTTGTGCCTCGGCTCTGTCTTCATCTGTTCTCCTCAGATCCTCAGATTATTTCTTGTAATATTTATTTTACAAGTACAAGCTTTTTTTCCTGTACTATTTGCGACCATCAAAAGAATTTAGCTTGTTTCTATCCCTCTTTCCGTGTTTCTACATATCTTTTCATTTTCTTGACCTCATTTTTCCATTTGGATATATTTTGATTACTTTTCAACCACCAAGTCTACAAAACATTAGTTATTTTATCCTCCTTCCTATGCCTGTTTTCCCAAACAGTCTTGACAGACGTCCCCAATTGTTTCTTGTAACGTCTTGTACAATCTGGTCTACTTTGAATATGTAAGCCAAGTCTTTTTATTTATCACTTTCTTCTGTTCTCTGCTCTCTCTACCATCCCCATCAATCCTTAAACATCCTCTACCAATTTTGTCAACTATTTACATTTTCTAAGCTTGTTTCTTCACCACACTCATCCTCCCTTGTTCTTCCCTTTCTTGCATCCTCTGAAACCTTTTCCTCCATTTCCTCTCAGTAATCTAATAGTTATAAAGTCTATTCCTTTTTCATTATGGTTCACAGTCCAGCCACAAGGAGGTATAATTGCTGCTGCCGCTTGTCTCTCCGTAGCTTCAGTCCCTTTTTCGCAGGGCACTGCTTGCATCACTTCCTTCCATCTTATGTCCCATAATTCTCTGTCTTTCTCTGTCTTTCTCTCTCTCTCTCTCTCTCTCTCTCTCTCTCTCTCTCTCTCTCTCTCTCTCTCTCTCTCTCTCTCTCTCTCTCTCTCTCTCTCTCTCTCTCTCTCTCATTCAGAGGTGACAACTCACGAAGTGAGATGCATTATTTTGTCGCTGTAGTTATATACATATAACACTGCGACTAGCCAAGGAGTCGAACCCATGCTGCTTTGGCCGGCCTCATGGTGAGCAAATATCCTCGGAGAAGTGGATAAAAAGGCTTCGAGGAAGAATATTTGGATTTCTTCCTGAAAGCACATGAGATGTGAGAGATACACGTCAGTACATACCGTTACATGTTTGTCACTGATTATAATGCGAAAATCTCATCCAGCTCCTCATTGCTGGGGCGCGTGCCCAAGATACAGCAGGCATTACCCAACACACTCACACACACACATATATATTATATATTGTACCCACGAACGAGTGGTATTGATCAATAACAACACTGCGACTTGCCAAGGAGTCGAACCCATGTTGCTTTGGCCCGCCTCATGGTGAGCGAAAACACATGACGCTCTAGTCCATGGGACCTCACAATCCTCAAAAATGACGCACCCAGCCAAGCTAGAAGTTTTACCCATCATTCTACTACCTGTTTGGTGTACAGGGAGTAGAATGAAATTAGCTCAGAGGCATCCACACCACCGTATGTCCTCGGATGACAGGTAAAACACCTAGCCTGGCTTTGTCCGTCATTTTTGAGTGTATGGTCCCATGGACTAGAAGCGTCATGTGTTTCGCTCCCATGAGGCGGCAAGCCATGGTTCGATCGCAATCGTGTGTTATTGATCAATACCACTCGTTCGTGGTACAATATATAATATATATGTGTTGTGAGTGTGTTGGGTAATGCCTGCTGTATCTTGGGCACCGCCAGCTGGGAGCTGATAGATTTGCATTATATCAGTGACAAACATGTAACGGATGTACTAGACGTTTCTCACACCTCATGTGCCTTCAGGAAGAAATCCAAATATTCTTCCTCGAAGCCTTTTTATCCACTTCTCCGAGGACATTGGTCCCACAATTTATATAAGGTTTCAGAATAATAAATCCAGACGCAATGCCTTCATTAATAATAAAAGACCTAGGGTCACGTAAATTTAACCAGAGAACATATAAGGGATAATAGCAGCAACATAGTAGTAACCTGAATCTTGGCACAACGTCGAAGGTCCCTTTAAACCACTTCTGGCGGCGTCCACTAGAGTCGACTTACGACCACCTGGAAATTCTTAGGTACTAGACTCTGTTGTGGCGTGTAGAATTTTTTGGTTGCAATGTCACCTCTTCAAGTATGTCACGTAGATAATCCGATGTATATCAATTAAATTTTACACTGACGTTGGGATGCATTCCGTGCAGCGCAAATACGTATATATATATATATATATATATATATATATATATATATATATATATATATATATATATATATATATATATATATACATTTGAGTAGCTACTGTTACTTCTAAAAAACAGCTGATGAATCTATTGAAGACATGTTAGTAGGAACAGATGACAGGAAAATAGATGATTCGAAATAGCAGCGAAATTGCTCAGGTAATATCGTAATTTTGTTTTTGTTGTTGAAATAAGAAATCTCTCCACATGATGTAGCTTGAGGGTGAGCCAGTGTCTTTCAGCACCAGTTATGTTAACTCAAATACAAATAACTGTTATACTCTGTGAATTATTCAGTATATTTCCAGTCTTGTAATTGCAAGAAGCTCCAGTTCGATGCCCAGCTCTCCTTACACAATCTGGCTTCTCTTCAGACAAAATTCTGCTTCTCTCTGCAACTAATTTTTCACCTGCCGTCCGTCCATAGCCTTTTACTCAAATACCTCTGCTCAGAATAAGCTCCTATTTTCTCGACTCAGCTTGTGGAATGAAGTGACTTTTAAATCAGTCTCAAACGTCAATATATAATCCGTCTCTTGAAAAAAAAAATGACTGAACACTGTGCCTCAATTGAGAACCTTTGTGATTAGCTGAAATCCTAATAAAAAAAAAAATCCCCAGTTTATCACTTGTTTATATATATTTCAGTCCTCTTTTAATCTTAATCACTGCCATGAAACAAAATATATTTAAGAGATTTGCATTAAAAATGATCACGCATTAGAAAAAAAAACAATGCGCTAAAAAAGTGAAGGTAAATAAGGTAGAATTCAAGCTTACGCTGAAATACGCCTCCTCCCTCCCAAAGAAAAACCCTCACAGGTGCACGCTTCATTAGCTTCATCAGTTCACCCTATTCGATAGATTCACAGACGAACGCTCTCCCCTCACGCAGGTTTAATATTGAGATTAATAACTATCGATCTGTGTGAAAGATAATCAGTAGGTAGACGATAACACCAATCACTAGATGTTAATTAATCGTATATACTGGCAACCCTATAATGATTAACAAAGGCATTCTGAGAGAGAGAGAGAGAGAGAGAGAGATAAAGGTAGCAGAGAAAGAGGTTAGAGAGATAAATTAAGGAGAAACAGAGATTACCTCTCACTTTCTAAACTTAGGTTACATCAGAAAAAAAAGAAGGGAACACTTTGGTGTGAATCACATACCAGTAAATAATGAAGTGTTGCTTAACGTTAGAACTTTTATAACAGAAACAAGTCATATCTTTTCTAAAAGAGGAAGAGAGATGAGAAGGAAGCCCATCAATGCGGCTAGCAACCGAGATCGTGCGAGATGGTGTCAGAGGCGACGTGGAAATGAAATTGAGGCAAAAAGAGCCAAATTAAACCAAGTGGAGAAGGAAGTGAGGCAAGAGAAGGTGGCACTCCGAGGAAGCAAGAGTTGGAAGGCGCATGCACACTGGCTCTCTCTCTCTCTCTCACTCCATGGCCCGCTCTCCCTGGCCCGCTCTCACCCAGCTCGGCCTCTCACATAGTTCAACCTCCAGTTGGCCCCGAGACTCCGGCACGGCAGGGCTAAGTGCAACGTGACGACGTGCTCCTCTCCCTCACCCGAGTCACCTATCACTGGATGTCGCTACTGCAGGCACCAGGTGGTCCTGCTCTGAGTCGCTGTGTCCTGCACACTAGCTCCATGTGGCTAGCCAGAGAAGGTTGCTCTCATCGTTGTTAGGGACTCAGTAAATTATTTCCGATGATATAAGATATGATAAGACACTGTACAGTTGGATTATTTCTGGTAAAGTGTTGATTACTTTAGTGTGTGAGAGCTTCTCTTCTTGCTCTTGGAGCTGTGAACTGAATTGCATTATTCCTCGATTCGTAGAACCTATATTAACCTTGTTTAAATGCATTTTTATCTAAATAAAAGTTTCTTAATTTGAAAAATTGTCTTTCTCTGACACTTTATATTATAAATTGTGTTCTTTAAAAATAGTTTTCAATAACATATCTCGCTGATTCATTCAGTACCGATATACGTAAAACAGTCAAAAGAAAACAAACATTGATACCAAACTATTGACTTGTACTTGAAAGTGATTTTTTTTAAATGAATAATTTAGTTTTAAGTCATGATTGACAATATAGCTAAACACGAGTGAAAATTTTAAGTGGTATTTCTACGTCTTGTTGTGGTTGTGGTAAAGGCAGGCTGCAACCATGCTACCTCTGCCTCGTCTGGGAAGGATGTTGCAGCTGCCGCTCTGGAGCCTGCTTGCAGTGTGTTGCGTCGTTGCTCAAGGTAAGATTGGCTTGCAGTGTGTTGCGTCGTTGCTCAAGGTAAGACTGGCTTGCAGTGTGAGCTTTGACTTAATGTTTAGTCATTATTATTCCACTTTTCATAATAACACATCACTTGATGCATAGGGTTTCAATTGACAGAATACAGTGATAATGCTTTTTATATAATGCAGTGACAAATGTTGTGGATAATGTTTTTAGATTCTGTGTTTATATGGTTTTCCTAAATGATTTCTAATTTTTTGGGTGTGTCTAGTATGAACTTAGGGGAATAAATTATTGTTAATTATGAATGTTATTTAACGTTTCACGTTATTCTACCCTCTCCTGACACACACACACATACACACACGCACGCATGCATGCATGCACATACACGTGCGCGCGCCATACACATTCACATACCACACATACACACGCACGCTCTCTCGCGCGCACAAGCGCGTGAACGCACATAAACAAATACACACACTCACACACACACACACACACACACACACACACACACACACACACACACACACACACACACACAAACCTATGTGCAACCACAACTAGGTGAGTACACACACACACACACACACACACACACACACACACACACACACACACACACACACACACACACGCACGCACGGAAACACCATGCTGACTAGCATACTAGTCGAGACACTAAAAGAGATGAAAAAATAGATTAGTAGAAAACGTAGAACGAAACAGAAAAAGAAACCACGGACTTGAGCATAGCCAAGACAAATCCCATTACACGAATCTCCTTTCAAATTTAAAACACAGTAATGATAATAAAGCAGGAGGGATGAGAAGACAGTCTTTCTGGTTAATAAGAAAGTATTGATATATAAACTGTACAAGCATTCAGAAATAACAGGAAATGTGAATGCTTGGATACAAAATATGCCTGAATAGATGTCAGTGAATTGGTGATGCTATAAAAAAATGAGGAATAATGAGCATGGATGACGAGTGGAGTTCCCTCAAGGGTCGGTGCTTGAACCTTTGTTTCTATAACTTTACGTATCACGTATCAGTCTATGAAAGTTATCAGGAAAGTGGCTAATAGAGTTCAATGCTGATGAGTGAAAACGTATGTCACAGTAGTACATGTTTGCTATAATTTCAGCGGTATATGCAAAATCTTACTGATCTATGAACGTCTTATAGAAATCATTGAAGATTCATCTAGATTATTTTGTACTCTACGTTATTACCACTTATGAGTACGCAGCACCAGCATAGAACTAGCTTATGAACAAGCATGTACAGACATTAGGGAGCCGAGGATTGCTACGGGGTTGGTACCTAACTAATCGAGATATGAGCTACGAGAAGAAACTTAGAGAAGACTTAGAGAAACCTGATCATGACTGTCAAAATACTCAGATGATTGAATAGTATTAGGACAGAATGTTAAAAATCCGGGGAAGCGTGGTATATTTCCAATCACATGAGTGATTGGAAATATAATTGCAGTCTTAGGGTAGTAAGGGATAAAAAGGCTCAATCTGCGACCGGAACGATACATAGATAACCTCCCCATAGAAGTACATTAACTAGTAACTAGTTAATGGTCCAAGTCGGACCGAAACGTCGTCATAAGTTCAGGTCTCCTATGTGCGGGTTATTTGTGTATTAGTGGAACGAACTTCATAAATTAGAAAAGAAAGAAAACATAACCTACACAGTTTCAAAAGGAAGAAAGATCAAACCCTTGATGACAGTAATTGGTAAAACCAGTCGACAGTAGAAATTAATCAACCATTGCAAGCATAATTATTGTGCACGCACATGAGCGCGCGCGCGAACCCACACACACACACACACACACACACACACACACACACACACACACACACACACACACTGGCAAACTGTAAATGTAGTACCAATTTAAAAAAACTAAAAAGACAAGAGGCGCTTAAATTACCTTGCACAATAGTGAAGCTAATAAGGAGTAAGTTAGGAAAATATTGGAAAACTATCTACGTAAAAATACGAACTTGTTTTAAAAGTTCAGATCGTCTCTAACCTAACTGAAGATCAGACATGACAAAAAATGGCTGCCTTGACTGGCTATTTATCGAATCTCAAAAGGCCTCTGACACTGTATCTTGCAGAAAACTAATATGCATATTACAAAACTCTGTTGTAGTGAATGGGACGAGTAAGAAAGGCTGGGGATCATAATGAGAGAAAGGTGTGAGGAGGTAGATAACAGGTGGAGTTCCACTAGGTTTATTCTTTGGACCATACTGTTCATGATATGTAAATGGCCTAGGTAGAGATGGAGACTCCTACATGTCAAAGTTTGTCGATGACGCAAAACTAATGCTGATAAAAATGGTAGGAAGTTTTAAATAAGCTACAGGAGTGGTCCAACTTATGGCTACTGGAATTCAACTAAGCAAATGCTAAATTATAAGGACGAAATGATGTGTTAGGAGACGAAAAAAGAGAGTACCATCTGAGTCAGGTATACAGTACAATAGAATCTAAAAGAGAAAAAAAAATGAAGTAGAAAGCATGCCAGATTAATTAACATCAGAGGCATTTGCTAAGCTCCAGGCAGATTATTGCACATGACATTCATAACAAAAATACTGCAAAACACACCCCAAACATGGAACCCTATTCTTATTAAACACACAAAAAAGCTGAGATACAGAGACCTATTATAAAAGAAAGAGATCTTAGATCACTGATATAGCAGAGATGCAGATTCTTAGAAATGAACAAGGTTGACTGGGGTAATATTTGAGATGAGAAGAAACATTTAGTGGACACAACTGAAAGTTAAAAGCTCAGAGGAGTGAAAGAGATATTATAAATAAGTTCCTTATGTGAGACTAGTTAACCTGAATGCGTTAGGAAGGGAAGTAATGGAGGTCAACTCAGTACATAGACATCAAAGTAAATATAACACAGGAGGGAATTAAGCCACAACAGATATTAAAAGTACAAAGAACTAGACCTCATAACCTGTATACACAACTAGGTCATAAGCATACATCGAGTAGGCAAACACCCAATACATAAATATTTGCACATTGAAATAGGAATTTGCACACTCACACACATATACCGAACGAAATGGTGAAGACCACGAACATGTCTGTCGTGGTAACATCCAATGGGTGATCGTCCTCAAACATATACAAATGCCTAACACACAGACAAACGCGCACGAGCCCAAAACACACAAACTCATGTATATAATTACACAAATGCCCGTTTGAGCGTGTGTACTCACCTATTGTGTACTCACCTATTTGTGGTTGCAGGGGTCGATTCATAGCTCCTGGCCCCACCTCTTCACTGATTGCTACTAGGTCCTCTCTCTCCCTGCTCCATGAGCTTTATCAAACCTCGTCTTAAAACTATGTATGGTTCCTGCCTCCACTACGTCACTTTCTAGGCTATTCCACTTCCTGACAACTCTATGACTGAAGAAATACTTCCTAACATCCCCTTTGACTCATAGGAGTCTTCAACTTCCAGACCCCTTGTTTCTGTCCCTCTGAACATCTGTTCTCCCTATCTATTCCTCGCAGTATTTATATGTCGTTATGTCTCCTAACCTCTGTCCTCTAGTGCCGATTTCCTAACCTCTTCGTAGACAATCCAGCTCTGGATGTCTTGTTGCAAACCTTGCTTGTTTGAGTGTTGACCAGGTTTGGGTTCCAACTTGTGCTGATACAGTATAGACCTGATTGTGTGTGTGTGTGTGTGTGTGTGTGTGTGTTTGTGTGTTGTGTTTAAGTACGTGTATGTGGGTCTGTGTATTTTTATATTTGTACGTATGAATGTGTGCGAGGGGCTTGGACTTCCAGCAAGCATGAGTGAGCGAATGGAGACAAATGGTTTTTAGGACTTGACGTGCTGTTGGAATGTGAGCGGGGTAATATTTATGAAGGGATTCAGGAAACCGGCAGGTTGGACTTGAGTCCTGGAGATGGGAAGTACAGTGCCTGCACTCTGAAGGAGGGTGTTAATGTTGCAGTTTTATAACTGTAATGTAATCATGGCTCTGGCAACACAGGGATGGTGTGAATGATGGTGGAAGTTTTCATTTTTCGGGCCACCTTATCTTGGTGGGAAACGGCCGATGCGTTAATAAAAAATAAATATAACGTATTCATGTGTACGTACTCACCGAATTATGTTGGCGGGGGTCGAATCTCGGCTCCTGGCTCCACCTCCTAGACGACTTGGATCGGTATCACTGATTTATGGCCTTGGGCCTTGTCATATCTACTCTGGAAGCTGTGTATCAAGTTTACTCTCACCTCAGATAGGTGAATACTCGCCTATTTAAACTTAGGTAATCATCTATTTATGGTGGGGTCGATTCTCAGCTCCTGGCCTTGCCTCTTAATTTACCACTTGCCAGGCTTGTCCTTTAACCAAGGGGGCCCTGTCATACCTATTCTTCAAGCTGTGTATGGGACCTGCCTTCAATACGTCTACGTCTAGGTTATTCCACTTGACCCTTTTCAGGTTGAATAATATTTTCGATATCACTTTGACTTAGACGTCACAGTCATATTTTAAGTAATATACCATTGTCCACCCTATCAAGTCCTCTCATTATTTTGTATGTCGTTATAATGTCTTTCCTGGCTCTATACTTGCATTTTGTCAGGTTCAATTCCTTTAGCCTCTCCTCATAGCTCATTCGCGCTTATTTCTGCGTCTAGTTTCAGTACATACCTCTGTACTTTCTCCCGTTTCTTAACATATTTTATCAGGTGAGTGTTCCATGTTGATGCTGAATACGCTAAGATGGGTTTGAAATATCGAAGATTTGCTAGACGAGCATTTGCTGCAGACTTTATTCGGTAGAAATGTTCGTCAATATGTCTCCCTTTGAAGCTTCTGTGCACGCTTCCTCTTAAGATTATACTCCGTTTCTGGTCTTCTTCACAGTTCCCCAATTCTCACATCCTTGCATTTGCTGTGATCTAGTTTCAGTAGCAACTTGTCTGGCAAATCCTAAAGAATGTCCAGGTCAAATTTGTAGCCTTTCCTAATTTCCATAAGTTTCTATTCTTAGTAATTTTACGTCTGCCAACAGGAATGCATCTACTTATTTTGGAATGTACAGTACAGGTGTGTGTGTGTGTGTGTGTGTGTGTGTGTGTGTGTGTGTTGTGCGTTGTGCGCACGTGCGTTTTATATATATATATATATATATATATATATATATATATATATATATATATATATATATATATATATATATATATATATTATACATTATAAACAAATATAAATTTATTTAACTTTGAACATCAATATATTATTGGTTGAACAACGAGCTTTAATTTAAGCAATATGGTGGAAATAATAAGAGCTATAGTAAATAAATATTCAAAGAAATTAATTTGGAGTAAGCCTTCGTTATTTAACACCATGAATTACAAAAATCACGAACACAAATTTCTCTCGAGATGTTTGTATGCTTGGTGAGTCTTCAGTTAGTGACGCAGATTGAAGAAAATCACACACGACACATTTTTATATATGTCTTTCTTGCTCCTTTCCTAGAATAGGAAATATTCCGGAACATTCATATAAAGGCATGAACGATTTACCCGCTGATTCTGGGGGTATATCTCTATACGAGTCAGATTTTCTCTTTTAGTATATTACTATTGCTTTCTACTAGTTAAGTTTTCTTTAATGTGTTCCAAAATTCTCATATTTGGTTGGCAAGATGTCTTTGTTTTTATTACTTTCTAGTAAGTGGTGTAAAACGAATTATCTTAGCTGAACTTTCTCCTGTGTAGTTGTGTATCTGTGTATCTGTGTAGCTGTGTAGCTGTGTAGCTGTGTAGCTGTGTAGCTGTGTAGCTGTGTAGCTGTGTAGCTGTGTAGCTGTGTAGCTGTGTAGCTGTGTAGCTGTGTAGCTGTGTAGCTGTGTAGTTGTGTATCTGTGTATTTGTGTAGCTGTGTAGCTGTGTAGCTGTGTAGCTGTGTAGCTGTGTAGCTGTGTAGCTGTGTAGCTGTGTAGCTGTGTAGCTGTGTAGCTGTGCAGTTGTGAGCATATTTTTTCTGTTATCTGTGAGTTATGTTAATGTTATGAACGTATTTCTATTAGTTAAACCTCGCTTATTATAGCTTTCTAATTGAGCTTTCTCACATGTGTTTTTAAGGTATGTTTATTCATGTCCAGTGTGTAGTGTATACATATATAGTTTTGTGAATAATGTATATTTTTTTCCTCTTTTTTAATCCCTCCCTCCCTCCCTCTCTCTTCTTCTTCTTTCTTTCTCTCTCTCTCTCTCTCTCTCTCTCTCTCTCTCTCTCTCTCTCTCTCTCTCTCCTCTCTCTCTCGCTCTCTCTCTCTCTCTCTCTCTCTCATACTACGTAATGTAAGTATGTCGTATATGCTTGTGTTCACGGTCATTTACGGGTGCTATTAGTGAGCTTGTTTTCTGTCATTTTTACAAATATTTGCTCAAAATATTATAAAAATATCATTTTTACAGAGTATACAAACTACGACATCTTGAAGACATGGCAGGAGAAAAAGTTCTTTATATTTTACAAACTCAGACGTCAGTATCAAACACTTCCTTAAATGTCTATATGAAGTTGCGTTTTAATCGTAACACTCATTTAGACTCTCTGAATTATCCCTTCAAGGTCATGTGCCTTCATGCTTTTGAAGGGAACTAGGTGACAGCAATTGAAGCTACGTTTTCCCTTCATTGAATCACCAGGATTACTTTCCAGTTTCCATGCGCGATATCACCCTGCGGATGCAGCGCTTCCACGCACCTACAGTAATTATTTCCTAATCATGCAAGTGTTTTGCGCTGCGTTCACAGTCATTTGTCTTCGTGTGATTTACGCCGGTTAACTGCATTTGTGAAGGTTTTTCTACTCGCAAACAGCAATTTATCAGCGACGTTTTTGTGCTCCTATTAAAACTGTACACTTTTGTTAACATGAATATATGAAGCGGATGAAGGATAGTGCATAGACCACCTGTTTTCCCTTGTAAATTGTGAATGTTAATTTATAGCGACCTCTCTGTTTACGGTGAAATATTTATAATATAGTAGCATTATCTATATAGTGAAATGTTTCTGGTATAGTAGCATTATTATCTATACCGAAATGTTTCTAATAAAGCAGATTCACTGTATTTGGTGGAATATTTGTAATATATTTCAAGTAATGAATAACCAGATAGATTTAAAACTTCCAGTGATTGCAGATATATATAAAAAATAATGTTAGCACTTCTTTTAGCTGCAGTATGATACGTGTTTTCTAGTTTGCGTTGATGCATTATAAAGAATATTATTTGGCATTTGTGAAGGATTAAGCACTATTTTTTAATATCTTTGTTGTACTGTTGACATTCATTGGGACTAATTTTGAAATGAGGATCTCATTTATAATTTAAAAGCAAAATTAAACATTAACAGGATTTCACACACATTAAATCACATAACTGCAAATAATCAATCATGTGTGTGCTCCCACGGACACACACACACACACACACACACAAATTTATATATACATATCCTCCCTCCCCCACACATACATGCACCCACACATACACACACCCACACATACACACACCCACACATACACAAAAACTAAACCTAGTACGGGATTTCAACCATGAAGCAATCGACTGAGGACACCGAGACCCCTCTATAAAGGTCCATTAATATGCAGACCAAACATTATGGAAGCAGAAATGGAAAATTTTAAGGTAACACGTGAAGGAACCAACAAGAACGAGGGGACATGACCCAGTAAGACTCGACCTGGTTTTTAAACAAAACATCAACACATAGCTTAAATTACTTATGGAGAAACGTGGTACTGTGATATTAGTACCAGATGGAAATGGGCATTGAATAGGAAATGGAGAAATACCTTTGAAGAGTTTCGAGAGTTTATCTACTCTCTGAGCCCGGCCATGGGCAAGGCTCGTCTGGTGCTTGCCTGGTCAACCAGGCTGTTGCTGCTGGAGGCCCGCTGTCTCACATATCCATCACAGGCCTGGTTGATCTGGCACCTGGTGAAGATAGTTGTCCAGTTTCTCTTGAAACTTCTACACTTGTTCCAGTCGTGTTTCTGATATCTTCTGGTAAGAAGTGACAGAAAATGGGACAGCAAAGGGAGGACTATGATGGAATGAGAGAGTGAAATGAGAATGTGAAATAGAGGGCAAAATTGCTCAGGAAGGGAAAGAGGTACTAGTGTTTGTGTGAAAAGACAGATAAAAGATGAGTACCTAGCGTGAAGAAAAGAAACAAGAAAAATGGATGGAGTCCATGGATCAGTTAGGAATGGAGAGAGGTCAAGGGAGCTAGAAACTTTAAAGAAATATAGAGCAAATTCATCTGCAGTAAACCGAGAAACGAACAGGAGAGCCAGAAACGAATTCGCTAGAATAACCAAGATTACTCCACAGCCACATAAGGAAAAAGACAAGCAAGAAGAACCAGGTGATAATGTTGAAGAAAGAGTAGGGAACGCTGATGATATGTACAGTCAAAAATTATTATAACTATGACCATAATTTTTAAAAGGGGTGGACTGGTAAGCCAGCGGAAGGCCTCGGTCAGATGACCAAAAGCTACAAGAGGGAGTCATCATATGACTAAGACCCCCGTCAGGAAACATTTGTCCCCCCCCCCCCCCCGAAGAAAAGAAACAAGAAAAATGGATGGAGTCCATGGATCAGTTAGGAATGGAGAGAGGTCAAGGAGTTAGAAACTTTAAAGAAATATAGAGCAAATTCATCTGCAGTAAACCGAGAAACGAACAGGAGAGCCAGAAACGAATTCGCTAGAATAACCAAGATTACTCCACAGCCATATAAGGAAAAAGACAAGCAAGAAGAACCAGGTGATAATGTTGAAGAAAGAGTAGGGAACGCTGATGATATGTACAGTCAAAAATTATTATAACTATGACCATAATATTTAAAAGGGGTGGACTGGTAAGCCAGCGGAAGGCCTCGGTCAGATGACCAAAAGCTACAAGGGTGAGTCATCATATGACTAAGACCCCGTCAGGAAACATTTGTCCTGTTTTCTGACAAACCTTACCTACCTATCCGAATATATAATATATATATATATATATATATATATATATATATATATATATATATATATTATAGTAATAATATAGGTTGATATGAGTTGCATTACAAGTACTATTATATTTTATTTCTAGTCATTAGGTTTTTCTTTAATATTTGAGCTGAGAAATAATGCGCTAATATAGGCACACGAATTTCATCATAGTATTCTGTACGGTAATTTGAAGTGTAAGGTTAGGAAAGGTTTGTCAGGAAACTAGGCAAATGTTTTCTGGCGCGGGTCTTAGATGATGACCCGCCGTTGGAGCTTTTGGTCATCTGACCGATGCCTTCCGCTGGCTTACCGATCCACTCCTTTAAAAATTATGGTCATAGTTACAACCATTTAGTTGAAGTGTAAGTTTTGGGGAATCCTTGTCATGCCTATGCCATGTATGTTAATATAGTAACATAAACTATACCATTTATAAATGAACTGAAGTTTTTAACAATAGTCAAAACATTTTTATTTTTTGTTTAGATTTAAGCATTATATTAATATATTCTTGGTATAAATAGTAATTAGCTTTGAACATTAGGGATTTTGCCACTACACTAAATTCTTCCTAATATTTATATGCATTTGTTTACCCTATATTTTCATGTACTCTGACTTTCATATATATCCTTGGTAATTCTGAAAAGCTGGTAGAGGATCACCATGCCCAGCCCTTTTAGGGCAGGGTAGGTGCCAAAGCTGGAGCTTGCTACCATCTGCAGCTCGCAAGCCTGCCCTTCCCGTCAGCCTCCCTGGGGCGGGGAAGATGGCAGACCAGAGTGGCCTAGCTTCTCCCTACGAGCCCCGTGCTGGTGGGGAATGTGGCTAGGCCTGGGGACAGTTGGTCCCACCGATGAGGGGGTACTTGTACCTCCTCCCATGGAAGACATAGGTCTCTGATACTCCCACGACAGGGAGCCGGATCCGGTCGACCTCTGGAATAGACCCGGGCCGGGAGAATCAACACCTCCTCCTGAAAAGCTAGAGATCCGGGCCGGGATACATACCGGCAAATCACCTAGAATAAAATACAAAAGCTAGACAAGCATTATCCCATTTATGGGACGTGTTGATGTCATATTAAATCAAACAGCTGCTGAATTTTAATGTAGATATACTGTGACATTACTCGAACAGGCTACTGTGATGGACACACAAATGGATGCTTGAATTCAATCACACAGAGCACAAAGTTGTGATTATAAGAGGAATATGAAACAAGACCAATGACGGAGTATAGATTGCGGAAACAAATTTAGAAAACCTTGAACTAGAGAAAAGGACATCGAAGTATAGATTTTATTGAGCATATCGCTGCAGATTCGTATAAACAGAGAAGTAGTGTATATTCGCTCCTAACAAACTTCAAAAGGGACCAAATACTACTAGACAAGCATGGAGCCCACACCTGTTCAAGTATACATGGAAATTAGTTTCGCAGTGAAACTGGTACAGGAATTGAGTGGGTATGAACTTTGAAGAGAAACTTATGAGACTTAACATAGTAACATTAGAAGACTAAAGGATCAGGAAGAGTCTAATATTCTATAAAAAAACTACAAGGGTTAGAGGTGATTGAAACAGGCTCTTCGAGATGCATAAACTAGGAGACACAGAGGACAGCTAAAGTAGACTAACCACAAGTGAGTTAGGGAGTACTTTCTAAGTCTCTGGTGGAATTCAGTCGAGTGACTAAATGAAGCAATAGGAGGGAGAACGCTATATGAGAGTATCATTGTTTATGATCAGGATCCTGTAGGCCAGTAATAGGAAAAATCAGGTCCATAACTGATTAGAGGCAGAGCCGTGAGCTATGAATTGACACCTGCACAAACAACTGGTAAACAGAAGGAACTAAAATAGGTTGAGTTTGAAAGAGAATATATAGATACAGAGAAACTAATAGTTAATGCTGAAAATAAGCAAGAAAATTTTCAATTGAACTGAAAGAGTTGCAGAATAAAGTAGAGAAAATGAGGGTGTAATTAAAAGGGGAGGAGAAGGTGGAAGGGAGGGAGAGAGGAAGGAAGGGAGAGAGAGAGAGAGAGAGAGAGAGAGAGCGTGAAAGAAAAAATAAATGTATGCTGACCTCTTTACGAAAGATGAGACAATAAAATATGACATTTGAAACCTCGAAAGATACATTAATAAACACACAGGAAAAGAAAAGTACGGCTCTAACAATTCAGGATACCCCTGATGTGAGACGTGAACTGAAACATGAAACATGGGGAAAAATCTAGAACAGATATATAAGAGGAATTATTGACAAAAAGTCTGACTAGAAGTGACTAGGTAAGAGACGTATTTTACCGGGTGAAGAAATACTTTCATGTCTCGAAACGGTCTGTCAAAATTATCATGACTATGAGTCTATTGCAAGGAAGATCACTAGAAGAAAGAGTAAACCATACCACGCGTGGGTTGAACCCGCGGTCAGAGAGTTTGAGACTCTCTGACCGCGGGTTCGAACCCCACCCGTGGTATAGTTTGTTTGCAATCGTGTCATTACGATTTCGTGAGTCAAGAAAGAGTAGCTCGTAAGACTACAGGCACATAGCAGGTACAGCGCTTGTCCACCGAGCTAAAACGCTTTAATAGGATTTCATAAACGAGAACGTCTCTTCAGGTTTCTGTCAGTGGCCATTGTTTGTGACTAAACTGTCTCTTCCACAGCTCCAAAAGCTTTCCCAGTAAATCCGTTCTCTCACCCCTCGAAGCCACATGATCTAAACTCGGTATAAGTCGTAATAAACAACTGTCAGTGTATAAGCAGAAGAATCGATGGAGGCTCGAACGGCGTCCCTGGCACTTTTATGGATCATATGACTTTGAGGGAACGAGAATAGATATACTGCCAAAAGTGGGGCAGTGAGAAGAGTCAGTAGGGTCACAGATGGTGGCAACTGACATAAGTGGGGCAGTGAGAAGAGTCAGTAGGGTCACAGATGGTGGCAACTGACATAAACACGAACATAAGTTCTGTGTCTGAAATCTGAAATCTTCCTGTTAAGGCCTCCTGGCTCAGTGGTAAAGGGCTGGACCTGCTACGTGCCAGGGCTACGGTTTGAACCCCTGTCCATTCTTCCGTTTCATTAATATATATATATATATATATATATATATATATATATATATATATATATATATATATATATATATATATATATAATGCAGCGATTGGTAAAACTGGTCAATTAGCAAGAACTCATTTAAAATAAAGTCATTCTCTTAAATTTTCTCTTATACGTTTAATATATATATTTTCGTTTATATAATTAAAATATATTATAATTTGTACCAAGAGAAACTTTGAAAACTTACCTAACCTTATTATAACAAGCGCAATTTAATTTAGCTCTAACCCAACTAAATATATTTAAATAACGTTTAGAATCAATAATTTAATAATAAAACAAACCAATGAAATATATTTTTGGATAGGTTCAGGAATGATTTGCGAAATTATTGCATACACATAATTTTGCTTGCCTTATATGGCAAGAAGAGCGCTGCTATTTAAGCCAAATCACAAGTTTTACCTAATCGGCACGACATATATATATATATATATATATATATATATATATATATATATATATATATATATTAATCCGAGGAATCGGAACTGGCATCCCCATCCCCTGCTCACTAATATAACAAAGCCCCAAAGTTTCCATTAGAATAATGATTCTCTAATATATGTTAAAAATATATTCTATGTGAACCGAGAATCAGAATGATCCATCTATAGAATCAAACCAGTTAACTCCTCAACAGTCACAATCGCCGATAGTTAATTAATATTGATCCTACAGAAGTGGAATGAGGTGCGGGAAGTCGTTCCCCTCAGCACCATTATACCAGATCACGTAGCGGCCGCTCTTACTTAAGGTATATTCATCAACATTGTAAAGAAGCGCCTGTCATCTTAAGCCTTACACTGCCTACACAAGACCATTAATCAAGGGCTTCAAACACACTTTGTTAACTCCGCTCAAAGCCACGCTAACGCAGTCCGGTGTTAAATTTTGCGTCATGGAGTAAGCCGTATTGATGTTATTCAGTAATTCGTTAATGAAAATGGGTTATAAAAAGCTGTGCAGGTAACTAGTGTACGCCTGGGTGCCAAGTGCAGGCAACTAGTTTACACCTAGGTGTCAAGTGCAGGCAACTAGTGTACACCTGGGTGCCAAGTGCAGGCAACTAGTGTACACCTGGGTGCCAAGTGTAGGCAACTAGTGTACACCTGGTTGCCAATTGCAGGCAACTAGTGTACACCTGGGTGCCAAGTGCAGGTAACTAGTCTACACCTGGGTGCCAAATGCAGGCAAGTAGTGTACACCTGGGTGCCAAGTGCAGGCAACTAATGTAAACCTGGGTGCCAAGTGCAGGCAACTAGTGTACGTCTGGGTGCCAAGTGCAGGTAACTAGTCTACACCTGGGTGCCAAATGCAGGCAACTAGTGTACACCTGGGTGCCAATTGCAGGCAACTAGTGTACACCTGGCTGCCAATTGCAGGCAACTAGTGTATACCTGGGTGCCAAGTGCAGGTAACTAGTCTACACCTGGGTGCCAAATGCTGGCAAGTAGTGCACACCTGGGTGCCAAGTGCAGGCAACTAATGTAAACCTGGGTGCCAAGTGCAGACAACTAGGGTGAACCTGGGTTCCAAATACAAGCGACTAGCGTAAACCATCAGTGCCAAGAGACAGAAATTTCAAGAAAAATATAATCTAAAACCAAGTGCCACTTGCATAGTCAAGTTTTGTAAGCGATTTAATTTTTGTCGATGGTTCTAGGCATATTTATCAAACAAATAAAAAATGTGGGGTTTTTATCTGTTGTATCGAACAAAATGAAAAGATTGGTAACAAAGTTTAAATACATTTCATTTAACACACCAACGCTGCAGATATTTTTTTCCAAATATGTAAAAAAAAATAGTATTTTGCCTTGCGGTTTGTGGTGATCTCGTCTGATTTTTATATTTTGTCTGGCTGAAACCATATTTTCTTTGGCACATATTTATTTCACATACTACTTTTGTTCTTAGTTTAGAAAAGTGTCTGCTCCCTCGGGTACTGTTACAGGAGTAGCGAATTTACGTTAACGATAGAATAGATACTAGTTTTTGCAGACGAAGGAAAATCTGTTAAACTATGCAAATGTTAAAACAGATGCTAGCTTTTGCTTCCGTTAAACAGACGATAGACAGTGAACACTTTTGAACAGATGTTAGATTGGTTAAAAGTTATAATAAGCCTTTAAAAAAGGCTGGCATTTTACTATATTATTTGCTAGGCAGTTGGACAGTTACAGTATATGATACGTATATGTAAAATGGAAACTTCTGTTGTCTGAAGGAAGGCTCTGATAAGAATGTTGCATCAAACTTCTGCAACTTTGGCTGTTCTAAACTGCGTTCTCAGTGTTTAAGTAAAATACATAATTTGCATACATAAATAAGCCTGTTTCAGACATAACACTATGACTACGACTAACGAATCTGATGAGTTGAAAAACTTAGCGTTATTCATGATAATGTTTCTTGATCTAAGAAAGTGGATCTACTCTCCCCTCCCTCTCATCAAAACTGCTTACCACCCATTCCCCCAGGTACTGTATTACCCGTGGGGTTTGAGCGCTTCCAGTGAATATTATAGGTATACTGATTATAAATCTGGCATTGATGCCAACAAAGAATGTATAGTTTGTGTTACACCATGAATGCTTTTTAGTTAGTGGTGTCAAGATTATTATTGTTGTTATTATTATTATTATTATTATTAATTATTATTATTATTATTATTATTATTATTATTATTAGTAGTAGTATAGTAGTAGTAGTAGTAGTAGTAGTAGTATAAGTATTATTATTATTATTATTATTATTATTATTTACACGACCTCACTGAACACACCTGAGTTTAGTAGACTTTTGAAATATATTTGCTAGATTCCGTACGCCTACTCAATTTGCATGCATAATCCTCTTAATAAAAAAATCATAGTTATGAGGCTATTGGTATCAAAAAGAGAACTCGTATTTTGAATAAATTTAGATGAGCAGTGCAACACTGAAATTTTAACTAAAGCAAATAAGAATGTTCATAATCGTTAATATTTAGCTAAATAGTGTCGTGTGCTTTCAAAGTTAGTTATTGACCTCATGTATCCGAGGTAAGTTTAGGCGAACACTTTGCCGTGTTTGCTCAGATTACGACAATTATCCTAAGTTACATTAGAATTTCTGCCCCCTAAAAAAAAAAAGCGAGCCATTATGTGCAAAGACATTTGCAGTGTGTGTGGACTTAAGCTTAATTTTTACACAATATTTTTTTTACAGGCAGTAATTAGGTGTGTTTGGTTTGTCAGTAATGGCATTAGCACAGCTGGTCTTACTTGAAGCTAGGTGCGGAAACTGAAAGCAGTCTCCGTCATCAGTTTCAGTGATAAGAGTTGCTTATGTCTGACTGTGAGTTGGCACTGCGAGGCAGTGGATGCCATTGGGGTATGATGCAGAGTGCGTTGTTTTCACTGTATTAAGGGAGACGGTGGATATTGTATGTAAATGATTCAGAGGTATGAATGCTGCTGTTGTCACTATATCTGAAGACAATTGATGTCTTTATTTTTAACAATTGATATTGTTTTCACATGAATTGAGACATATACCTTTCTGGTAACTACGCTGAGAGATTCATACCTCTTTGTATGCCATGAGATACACACACACCTCACTCTGCGTATATTCGCTGAGGGATACCTGTCGCTCTGTATATGTGTACTAAGATATATACTTTTCTTATTTTAAGAGGTAATACATGATGCCAACACTTCTGGGAAATAGTTATTGTCGTAGGTATTATTTGGTGGCAATTATTAATTAAATATTTGTAGGAGAGGTTGTGGTTGCTAACAGACTAAGTGTGGCAGCAATTGCTCTTAATCCAAAGTCTTTATATATCAACAAATCATGTTGTGGATAGATTTCCGATTATATTTGTTATTAAAATATTGAATAGAAATTGTGTTAGCAATTATCTTATGTTACGATGACGGCGTGGAACCCACCTTTTCAGTCTACTAAAGATATATTTAATTATAAGCTCAAATTCATTTGTGCCATTGACCAATGTTTATTTCAATGGGCAGTGGCACTCAAGCAGACATTGCAAACAGTCCTGAATCAGTCAAGTCACAGCTGTTACTTAATGATGATCCAGGATGGATCGAAACGTCGTCTAAAGTTTCCTTTCTTTTTGTGTAAATGTTTCTAGCTGCCATTTTCTGACTTACTCTTTTTGATTCTTGGCCTTGCTAGAAACCTATAAGAAAAGCAGAGGATGCAGTAAGTATATTAAAAGAAATCATTAAGCAAAAAGGCTTTTCAATACCTGTAAAACATAAGGGAAAAAAGCTAAAACATAATGCTATTCCATGCCATTTTTGATCAGATGGTTTTGTGATGCTTACATCAGACAGCTTGGTGCGATCATTAACAACTTAACTAGGCCATTCGAAAGTACTCAGTCTGGGACCGTGTCAATGATTCCATGATTCTTCTACACGTCTCTGGTAAACAACAGGTAAGATTCACGTATCAGTTACAAAGAAGACTCATTAAGATATGAAGCTACATTTGCAAACCAGGTTAAGGTGTGTGAATTACATTGTAGATTCATTTGGAGTCGTGTCCAACAATAGGCAGTCGTGGCTCAACAGATAGTCGTGTTGAGATAAGTCGTGGTCCAGCAACAGTCTTCATCTAACAACAAGCAGTTTTGACTCAACAGATAGCTGCTGTCCAGCAACAGACAGCCGTGTATGTTTCATTGCAGACGCTGCCAAGAAGTAGAGTTGCATTGCACACTTAGAAAGATATACGAGTTACTATATTGCATACTGAATTGTTTTTCCTCATAAATCAGCGAAAATCGATCTGAGCAGTACGAGAAAAACAGTATCATTGATTTTAAATAATATTAAATAAATTTAAATTAACTTATGATATAGAAGAATTTAGCTAAAAATTTACGTTAGTATGAGGGAGGTTAGTTGAGGTTTCTATGTTTTGCAATTTTGGCTTAAATAGCAACGTTCTTTTTGCCGAATAAGGCAAGCGAAAATTTGTGTTTGCAATAATTTCGCAAAAATCATTCTGAACCTAACGAAAAAATATATTATATTGTGTTTGTTCATTATTAAATTATTGTAAATTTATCTAAAAAATATTAAGTTGGATTAGGCTAAATTAAATTGCGCTTGTTATAATAAGGTTAGGTAAGTTTTCTAAGGTTCTTTTGGTTCTAAATTATTAATTTTGACATTAACATATATGAAAAAAATATATCTTTAAACGTATAAGAGAAAATTTTAGAAAGGACTTAATTTTAAATGAGGTTTCGGGTTTAGCGTTTAACCATGATTTCAAAAAATAACGTATACATAAATAGTACTTAATGAAGCTCTAAACACACATGGAATCAGCAAAAAGAGTGAGAGGCCTCGATCCTACAACTACTAATCACGGCCTAATACCTGACCACTCAGACTGTTGCTGCTCTTGTAATGATTTATAGAATACATGAACTCTTCGTTTTGTAAGTAAAATAAAATGGCGTGGAATGTAAGAAATGTTTCATAACATAAAGGTATTTCATCAAGCTGTATAAAGCTTCGCTCTTTCACATTACTGCCATATATTTGCCTGTGATTATTCCCCCTCGATATTTATCATTGTTCAGGCGAACCCACGTACAGTGTGCTCTCAGTACTATAATATATTGCTGCTTTTATAGACTCTTAGATTATCTATATAGGCTCTTAGATAATACATTACAGCGTTTATAGGTTCTAGGTTGTATTTCGATACATTTATTAATTCTAGATAATTGGCCGCAATTATTGGTTCTAGATAATATATCCCTGCGATTTTACGTTCTTGCTAATGTATAACAAAGTTTATAGGCTTTAGATAATATATTGCAGCATTTATTGGTGCTAGATAATAATATTACTGCGTTTATTGTTTCTGGATAATGTATCTCTGCATTTATTTGCTCTAGAAAATATAGCTCTGTAAGTACATAGCGTAGTTTTATGAACTTATCGATGCGTTTATAAGTTAACTCAGGAAATATATCACGGCTTAGTGTTAGTTCCATCGCTGTGTTTACATGCTGGTTTACACGCTAATTCTAGTAAGATATCTCTATAATTCAAGTTAGTTATGTCCACTATACTACCTCCAACACACTACCTCCAACACACTATCCCCAACACACTACCCCAGCACACTACCCCCGACACACTACCCTCAAAACACTAATTTCAGCTCGCTACCTCCAACAGACTACTTCCAACAGACTATTTCCAGCACACTACATCCAGCACACTACCTCCAGCACACTACCTCCAGCCCACTACCTCCAACACACTACCTCCAGCACACTACCTCCAGCACACTACCTCCAGCACAATACCTCCAGCACACTACCCCAACATACTACCCTCAACACACTACCCCAACACACTACCCCCAACACACTACCCCAACACACTACCCTCAACACACTACCCCAACACACTACCCTCAACACACTACCCCAACACACTACCCCCAACAGACTACCCCAACACACTACCCCAACACACTATATTCCAGCACACTACCCCCAACACACTACCTCATCACACCACCCCCAATACACTACCCCCAATACACTACCCCCAGCACACTACTCCCAAGACACCACATGCATTGTTTCTTTGTATTGTAGTTGTGAAGACTGTATCGCTGCGTTTGGATGGTCCTTGTAGGTGATATATATCTCTGTCTTGTAGGGATCATATGTACGTATGTAGTTTTCTCCAACTATTTTTTTTTTGTTCTTCAGAAATGTCTTGATGAATGATTCATTTAGGCAACATTAGTGAATCTTTATTAGGAAAACGTTTCGCCAGCAGAGGCTTCTTCAGTCCATCACAGAGAAGAAAAGATGAAGAGGAGTTTGAGGTAATCAGTCCCTCAACCTGGAGTAGATGTGTTCATCTCCAGGCTGAGGGTCTGATTGCTTCAAACTGCTCCTCATCTTCCACCCTTATTCTCTGTAATGGACTGAAGAAGCTACTGACTGGCAAAACGTTTCCGAAATAAAGACTCCCATATCGCTCTTCTGGCCTCTTCTCCAGTCTTGACAATCTTGTATTTACTGGTGTTATATATATTCAAGTGTGTGTGTGTGTGTGTGTGTGTGTGTGTGTGTGTGTGTGTGTGTGTGTGTGTGTGTGTGTGTGGCATGCTCGTTTGTGTGCTGGCGTGTACACGGATGGGTTCACTAACAGATTTTATTTACTATTATACAATAAGCTAAAAAATATATGCATATTACAGTACGTCATTCACTATTTAACTCTCAGTGTATTTTTCAGCTTACAAATGTGTATACTGCTAAAGAACCGGACGCTGCTGCAATCTTATTAATATGCTCATGTAGCAATTATACCTGTTAAGAAAAAAATATGCTGGGGTTGTCCGCTTTATCCGTAGTAGCATTTATAACCATATAACAGTTATACTCTCTAATCCCGTTCATTACATCTGCCGTTTTTTTTGCACGGGTCGTCAAAGTGACAATTAGTTTGATTTTTAGTCCGATTTTCAGACACACAGCAAGCGCTCTTGTTATGCACATGTAATATGTGTTTTTTTAGGCAGCAAATGACCGAATTATAACTGGGTGAAATTCGATTACGGCTTAGTGCTAATGAGTGTGGCAACGTTTGATTTTATTTGTCGTTCAGTGAAAGACGGTTCACTGTTGGGAGACGGCATTCACTGTGGTGGTGATGGGCAACATCTCCAACTGTTTCTTCTGGTGGAGATGTTTACGATTTCGTCTAAATTTGCTGCCATTTATGACCCAAGACACTGAACAAATTATGGTCATGCATTGAGGAATGTAGAAAAAATGACGTAGTAGTTACATTTGCTTTGTTATTGTGATTTCTGTAACATGACATTGAAGTAGGGTCAACAATAACAAATAAATTTCATAATGTTTAAAACGGAATGTGTTTAGAGCTCTCAATAAACAAATGTTTTTTTAGAGAGCACAATAATCAAAGGGTTTAAGTGAGTATAATAAAAACAAGTATAATTAACAGATAATAAGGGAAAAAAACGAGCGGAAAACACGAACTGAATATGTCAATATGTCTTGCAGTGCTGAGCGAATTGTATTTCTTTAGAGCGTTTGACTTTTCCCGAACAATAAAAAACAGTTTGCGTTGGGTTGGCATACCTTCAATCTCCTGGTTGTTGTTGTTGGGCCCAGAGTCTCCGCTTATGGTCTTGCCCAGGGCCTCCAAGAAATGTTTTGCAAGGCGTGGCAAGACTGCTTTGGGGCCGCTGAGGGCAGGCTGGGGCCCCAGTCTCTAAATTTTACATAATTATTTTTCTAAATAAACTGAATTTTTTTTAAATTACCAAAAAATCATATGAAAACATCCAAATAAAATGTCTGTGGCTAGGGACCCCTTCATAGATTCACAGCCGGGCCCCGACCAATGTACCGGCTGAACCCCCTCTCGTAGGCTCTGGTCTTGCCTCCTCACTCCTCAAGTTTGGTCTCTTGCAGGTTCTGTCTTGCTACCTTTATCACTCTGGCGCTCTTTGTTTTTCTGGATTACTCTTGGTTTATTTCTCGCGTTTGTTCACTCTGATGCTCTCTATCGCTCGCTAGATCACTCAGACTTTCTTGCTTTTCGTTCGATGTGTTTGTTGTTCGCTCGCACAAATTCTTGTGCGTTCTCGATGCTAAATCTCTCGCTCGTCCATTGTTTGTATTTATGTATACGTTAATCACGGAAACATTATTTGTATTTAGACCATGATTTACAAATTTGAAAACTTATCACCATGATAAAAACTATCCTTTAAAAACCCACCTAAAGTGGTTTTTGCTTCTTTTTCCTGTCAATCTGCAATCTTTTCTTCACCGAATGACTGATTTACATCATCTTTACCTCGCCACTACGTCTTCGTATTTATTCTCGTCTTTATCTGACTGAAAAAGCCTACTGTGTAAACGAAACGTTGCACATGTGTCTTACTCATCTACTTTACTCATCGGTGTTAAATACCATTTTAACAATTATGTGATTACCTGTACTCTAATTTTCTTGGGGTTAAGATGGAAGAGAGGTTACTCGTGTCGTCTGCATTTGTCTCGAGATTGAATCCTGCTTTGAGAGTGCAGTAAAATGTGTGCTTCTAGCCGATGGAAATCTAGCTTCCACGGTTTTTCTTTTTTCACGACCTTGGAGGATTGTCATATTCACGGGGAAGCGCAGAACTGAGAGGTTTTGTAGCACCTTGGGTAATGAAAGGCCATCAAGTTTGACTCAAAAAGGCGAGTGTAGTTCAAGTTCCTTAGAGCAAGAGACCTTCACTAGCATCAAAGCACCCTCCCTCAAGAGTCACCTACTTAGAAATAGAAAAAGTTGATTTACATATGTTTGCTGAAATGCAGATTCCTGTCACACGGGCTGTTACTCCACTCTGACTCCTGGCTCCATTGTTGTCAGCAACTTCTGACTTTGTACTTCACTCTGACTCCTTTCTCTGTCTTCTCTACATCTATCAATCACTGTAGCCTTTTTCATGAGCATGAATAAATTCTCGTCTTGTTGAGGACGTTCTCATTCAATTTTATAAATTTGATATAATGAAACGCGGATAATCGTTCCGTAGACTTTACACAAAAGATTTTCCTTAACTGCAACACGACAGTGCCGATGTATCATGTCTTTGTTTAATATATACGTATATAGAGAGAGAAAGAGAAAAGAAGAGCTTAATTTTTTAATTCCTTCTCGAAATTCTCTTTATTGCGTTTTTTTTTTTTAAATTACGTTAAATGAAAATTTATATTACATGTACATGTAATATAAATTTATAGTACATATATTTGTAATATAAATTTATATTACATGGATATAGGTGACCTTTAAGATGAAAATATCCGCTCCAACAAGGAACACAGGCTAAAAATTTATGGTGCCTCTAACGTATTTCAGGGACACAATGTATATATACAAGTATGTTATATATATGTATATAAATACACACACACACAAGTTGTCTGTACATTACGACCTCCATCTGAGATCCTCTTCAGCAGAAGCGAGTGCATACAAAGAGCATTGTGAGAGCACTTCTTGCAGTTTTACCACTGACCCTATATGGCACTGTGCCACTTCAATAAGCCAATTAATCCTCAACAGACACATTAGCCATTACACCGCCCATGGTCACCCTCAGTCATTGTCGCACTCAGTCAACAAATAGGTTGATAATGGCACTAACGCTGCATCCTATCAATACTGATGATGGCTATAAATCACTGAGTTGACGCTGTTTAGTGGCCCACTGCCACACTCCCCAGCCTGTGTAGCTCCGCCACTGGACTTGATATTTTAGGTTAGCTTAGAGGATTTAATGACTATCAACTAGTTAAGGGTAGCTTGTGCACCAGTCAAAGATACATCAGTTAAGGGTAGCTTGTGCACCAGTGAAAGATACATTTGTTAAGGGTATCATATACACCAATCAAGGATACATCAGTTAAGGGTAGCTTGTGCACCGGAGAAAGATACATCAGTTAAGGGTAGCATGTACACCAGTCAAAGATACATCAGTTAAGGGTAGCTTGTGCACCAGTCAAAGATTCATCAGTTAAGGGTAGCTTGGGCACCAGTCAAAGACACATCAAACCCTTAAATAAAGATTAATGTAAACTCTCATCAAATACACAAAAATATACATCTCTCGATGTATATAACTATGTTATTTTAGAAAAATCTTTCTCTTATGTTTACAGTACAGTACATGTCGGCGAAACTATTCTGGTCATGTTTACACATTTAATGAATTGATAAAGATACGCTTATATTTCAGCAGTTTTCATATATATTTCATATATTTTTCTCTGCAAATTATAGACGTCGATACGCCGAAAGTGGTTGAGGGAAGAAATTTCCTTCGCATGGCGGAATTTATAACAAGTATACTAAGCATATTTCCTGGTACCACATAATGTAGTATGTTTTCTAGGCTAAAATGTCATTTCCAAAAAACTCCTTTGGTATTTACCAATATTTTAATCATGTGTTTCTTCTGCTTTTTGTATAATTATTTTAGACGATTTGACGTAATGACTTTCAGATATGGTTTGGGTTTTCACTGTGAATAGTGTGTACTGATTTTTTGAGTCAAATTTATATTTTTCATGGTATATATTTTATATATAGGATTTTGATTGTATGCCGATATCTCAAACCATTTCATAAAATCATTATGTATATAGAGTTGAGCAGTGTCAATACTGAATCAGTCATTCACCTTGTTACCCAATTCATTTCATTTATACCAGAGTCAAATTTGTTGCTACTACGGTAACCATGAGTAGTTTTTCTACTAGTACTATTACCATTTAAATTAATTACCCCAATAGTATTATTATTTAGATTACGTTGAATATATAATATCTCAAGTACCCTTCATGGTTATACTGGGGCAACGCCAGTAATAATCTTTATTTATTAGTTGAGTATAGGAAATATGCAGCCTTAATGACCCTCGTGTAGTAAATGGACTTTAATCCGAA
This sequence comes from Cherax destructor, assembly GCA_009830355.1. Classification (NCBI taxonomy): domain Eukaryota; kingdom Metazoa; phylum Arthropoda; class Malacostraca; order Decapoda; family Parastacidae; genus Cherax; species Cherax destructor. Next base: position 884,369 of record WNWK01000011.1, read on the forward strand.
CGACCAACCATTAATAACACTTAAGATTAGTATTTTTTTTTTTTTTTTTAGCTGGGTGTTTTGACCTACTCTAATTAAATTATTATTATTATTATATTAAAACAATATTTAAGCTTGGATGGGTCATACAGCAAGTACATTACGAATCTTTAAGAAATACGTATAAATCACTGGCGATCAAAGGGCGTTTTTCTGTGCTAGAATCGTTTCTCCATTATATTTCCCATAAGATCCTGTTTCAGAATTTGCCTCTCAGGACTTCGACAGATATACACATGGTATCAGCCTATGGTGCCTTTCCATGAGACATGAATTGTCATTACATAGCAAGCGCCTAACCACAGGGCTTGAAAGCCAGTCAGGTATAATGTAATAAAGGGTAGCGCTAACTTGCTTGAAAATAAATCCCTTCACCACCAAGGCAACCCCTTTGAAGGGAATTACAGGAAGGTTTAATCAGATATCAACGAGACGTATTTAATTATATCCGAGACTGATTTGAAAAAAAAACGAACTCCATATTTTATCGATATATCTCGTTGCTCGGAACAAAGCAATTTTCTTATAGTCCCTGAGGTTATCCTCGCATGTTCAGTGGGTTCTGTAATGGAACTAAGTTAGGGTGATTCTAA